>CM032898.1:2157500-2792500 GCA_019176425.1 Megalops atlanticus
ATATGAGTTAATCATTTGCTGATCTCCATTCTAGCAATAAACTGCCTCAGCTGAAGAGCTGTAACTGGATTACATATAATTCCCAGGTAAACCAGAGAATGTGTGTGTGTGTGTGAGCTTGAGTATGTGTGTGTGTTTTTTTCCCCCATGATGACCGTATAGTGTATGCTGATACAATACTAGGAAATGTCATGATCATCAGAGTGTGATGTCTGAACCTGTCTGCACCCTTTTGCTAAGGCTGTAATGTTCAGGAACATTTGACCAATTAACTGGCATCTCCTTTGGGGATCATTTTCGTCAATGTCTCCTTGTCGTCTAAAGTCATTTGAAATCTGTTGACATGGTTTCCTGTCCAGTAGCTTGGAAAAGCACCATCCAGCTCAGTGTTTTTATTTACATGCTGAGAAGCAGCCTGCTATGATATACAGAGGCTTGACTGGCATTCTACAATTGTGTAAGATATTATCGCTAGGTATCAATCCCTCTGCAGGTTATGTGGATAAGACTAATGTTCTCACAGCGTTTTGATAGCATTGTAACAATGTTATCTTACCAAAAATGACAGATGCACCCCTTACTGTGCCCTGATAGGAAAGGATTAATGAGTAGTGCTTTTTTGCTCCTGAATTAAAAACAAAGAACAATAAATAAATAAAATAATAAAACTGGTATCTTCACAGATAAGTGGGAATGGGAAATGCGCTGTATAATGGTTTTTACGCATGGCTTACTGCAAAACTCTGGCAAAAATGGAATTTGTTCAGAAAATCGCAAATTGCATGTGGACATAAACAGTCCAGCAAGCAGCAGGGCCACTATATATGCATATTGTATATTCAGGACCTGACTATCATAACAAAAAGAAATCAAAATACAAAACTTTTAAATTTCTAGAATTTCCATGTGAGGAGTGTTTATGCATTAGGTGAACGATACCCAGGAAAATGTGACGCTATGTAAATTTCTTTGAGAGCTGAATGAACTCCCCTGATAACGCAAACACGCACAGAATGTGCGAACGGCTGTATGGCTCAGAATGCCTCAGTGAGAGGTCTTTAAGGCCGATCGGCTCGGAGCAGAATCGGAGGCGCGACGGGTAATGCTTGCGGGTTCCCATTCAGCGTTCCACACCTCAGCGCCCCCAGGTGCTGCACACAGACCCGCGCGCGATGCGTGCGGAGAATCACCACGCAGGCTCTCACCCAATCTGCTCAATATTTTAAAAAAACAGCACGTGCTAAAAACAACACATTTACTTCCACATGTTTTATTATAACGTGTTGGTCCTCCCTGTTTACACTTTTAACACATTTTAATGAGGTGAGCATGAATATGCAGGTTAATATACATAAATATTTACTGTGAAAATGTAAATTA
The DNA here is from genome assembly GCA_019176425.1 of Megalops atlanticus. NCBI lineage: Eukaryota > Metazoa > Chordata > Actinopteri > Elopiformes > Megalopidae > Megalops > Megalops atlanticus. The sequence goes on from CM032898.1 coordinate 2,158,881, forward strand.
TAAATGTTGTTCAACAACTAACACAAACGGTCCACAAACATCCCACAACCAACCCCCTTTGAACAGATACATTAATATAGTCCTTTATAGATCATTTTTTCATATAATTCCATACACATAGTCAACCCTCTGAACTGATGATATACTAAACAGTTTGCTGTTACATGGATAACGTGAAAATCAAGCATCAGTGCTGACTAAAGATAAACCCGCTTCCTCTGAAAAAGCAGCACACGCCGCTGCGGTGCTCTCAGTCTGCTGAGAGGACCAAAGGCATGCTGGGAATTGTGACATCCGCGGTGACCCCTTAATGGAACCGCGCCAGGCGCGTGACACGGCTTCCCTGCATTTTTAGGCCCATGTATATTTGAACACTGAAAACACGGCGGTGGCGTTCGGAGGTTTCATTTTGAGCTGACGCAGGACACCCCCGCATAGGCTCGTCAGGGTAACGGGAGCGTCACTTGGTGGCCGCGGTTACCGCTGACCTCCGCGTATCCCGCAACGACGTCCCCGCTGTCACTCCGGCTCTGTGTGAATCAGGCCCCTGCTCTTTAATCGCTTAGAACAGGCTGAATCAGAGCTGAACCCGCTCATGTCCGTCAGTGTTGCCTCCAGCCAATGAAACGAGATGGATCTCTGACCTCTTCCAGGGGCAGTGGGAAGGCCTCTTCCTCCCACAAGCTCTGATTTCCGACTGTTTCCAGAGTCATTCATTCTCCTGCTCGTGGCTAGAGAAAGGGGCTTGTGTCCAGAAGGTTGCTGGTTCAAGTCCAGGATTGGAGCAAAACACTATTCTTTTAATTCATATTATATGTTCTTTTAACTTATATTATATGTTATAATTGATCTATTTAATTAATGTTTTTTTTTCCCCTCAAATAGAAATTAGTTGTGCATTTGGAAATCTGTACCAATGAACTCAATAAACTTGGTCTGACTGATGCTTTTTCTAGTCTGTGGTCAAAGTACTGCAGCAGGGCTCCGGGGTGGCTCAGTCAGATGAGGCACTGGTACTGAACGCAGGCTGTGCCCTGTGTCATTAGCTGACAATGACTGGGATCCCACGGCAGCAGATGAATTGGCTTCATTAGAATGAGGTCAGTAGGGTTTCCCATCTCATCATGTATGAGTTGAAATGTACTTGTCCTTCAACTGGCGTTTTCTTCACTCTGATGCTCTTTAAATCTATTCAGTAGCTATCTGAAGGCTCTGGCTTCTGTGGCTGTCAATGACTGTACCCTCTGTCAATTGTTGTCATTCTATATGCTCACAATTCCTGCCTAGTACTGCTGTTTTTGTTATGCAGTGCGTGGCTTTTCTTGGTAAATCATTCAGTTAATTGGAGTTTTAGTATTTTAGCAAGCACGTCTGTGCTGTTGACAACAAGGTTGAACTTATATGGCATAATCTTTGAAGACGCTCTCATCCCAAGCAGCTTAAATAGTTTACAGTTTTTCCATGTTATTTATTTATACAGCTAGATATTTACTGAAGCAGTTTGGGAATAGAGCTTTCAATCTTTGGGTTATGAGCCCTGCTCCTTACCACTGCACCACACTGCTGCCGTGCTCCTTACCGCTACACCACACTGCTACCCTGCTCCTTACCGCTACATCACACTGCTGCTCCTTACAGCTACACCACACTGCTGCTCCTTACCGCTACACCACACTGCTACCCTGCTCCTTACCGCTACACCACACTGCTGCTCCTTACCGCTACACCACATTGCTGCCCTGCTCCTTACCGCTACACCACACTACTGCTCCTTACCGACACACCACACTGCTGCTCCTTACCGCTACACCACACTGCTGCTCCTTACAGCTACACCACACTGCTGCTGCTCCTTACCGCTACACCACACTGCTGCCCTGCTCCTTACCGCTACACCACACTGTTGTTCCTTACCGCTACACCACACTGCTGTTCCTTACCGCACACCACACTGCTGCTCCTTACCGACACACCACACTGCTGCTCCTTACCGACACACCACACTGCTGCTCCTTACCGCTACACCACACTGCTGCTCCTTACCGACACACCACACTGCTGCTCCTTACCGCTACACCACACTGCTGCTCCTTACCGCTACACCACACTGCACATAGAGACAGCTGCAGTGTTGATTCACTAATGGCTGTGACCCAAATTGAATATCAAGGCAAACAGTCGCCCATTATGACGGCAAACGTAATTCAACAAGAATATTCAGGATGTGTTTGATATTCAAATGATCCATCAACATTTTTGTCACGTTATCCCAGGCATTATTATGTTACGAAGCGTCTATTTGTTTAAAAATCCTCTTCCGCACCTTTAGAGCCCCGACAGTATATAATTAATTTCATAGCTTTATCAGAGTCTGACTGACGCAGCTGCTGGTTGTGTCTGTGAGTCAGGAGCGGCGCTGGCTGTATGATGTGCGCCCGGCCACTGTTTCTCGGCGTTAGCTCAGCCTTCGACGGAGTGCACACACGCAGAGCCAAACCTGCTAAATCCCTCCAAGAAAGCGTCAGGGGTAACTCTTCCCAGCAGCTGCTCTCAGCACCTCCAGCAGGGTCCCTGTTGCGGGATTAAAAAGAGAGATTTACGCACGCCCCCCCCGCCCCCAGTCTTCAGAGGGGCTGTGCCTTTAATTTCCGAAACTAAGACAGGGCCGCTAATGGGACACGAGGGTTTGCACGCTCTGGGTGCCGCGCTTTCCAAAGCTAAAAAAAGTATCTTTCTTTGAAAATAACCGCCTGCCTATTAGTATGCATTATCTCATTCAGAGAGGTACGGAGCGGGAAAATAAAAGAGCATTAGAATCTAAAGTGGCTGCCACGGCTTTTGTTGGTGATTCCCTTTGCTGGCCCGGAGCGCTTCTCACCCCCTGAGCTCGCCTCGCCGCAGATGCGCTCGGTCGCCCGGGGCCCCCTCGGCTCCGCCCGCCGGCCGCGGCCCGGCCGGTTCCTCCGGGTCCCGGCTGGAGCGGGATCAGTGCGTGCTGTGAGCGGGAGATTAGGCTTATCGGAGCCCCGGCGTGGCACACAGAGCCGCACAGCAGGGCAGCGCTGGCGCCCGGGAGAGCACAGCCCTGCAACAGGTGCTGCTGTCACACACACTCCAGGAAGCCTTTAGACAGAGGGAATGTCCCTGGGAATTTGGTGCGTCTGGGGTGTATTATATGTGTGGTTCGTCTTTATATATATATATATATATATATATATATATATATATATATCCTTCTTTTTATTTAATTGTGAATTGGGAGTTCCATTATAATGATAATTATATGTGTACGTGTGTGTGTGTGTGTGTGTGTGTGTGTGTGTGTGTGTGTAGCATTAATGTCTTGTTAGATTAGTTTTTATGAAAAACAGCAAAGGCAGTCCAGTGACTGTGATTTGTCTGGGTTGAAAATGGATCTGTAAAATAATTTACGTATGGCCTCGTTTTATGAATCTGTGAGTGGGTGGGGGGGGTCATGTAGTGCTTATACATAAATGCTTTGCCACATCAAATGGTTATGTGCATTTGAATTTCACAGCATCTGAAACCCCCATGAGGAATGCCGCAAAGACTTTTTTTTTCCCTTTTTGCTGCTGCCTTCTGTCATGAAGCGTTTACATTCCTAATCACATTTTTCTCAAGGCTATTAATATAGAGTTTAGCTCATTTTCAGTGTGCAAAACAGTGTAGATACCGGGATACTTCAGTGTCATGTCTAAAACAGGAATTTCTGCTGTCTCTGTCCCTGGGTGCTTATCAAAATTCATACAATTTATAATCCGCTGGAATTTGTACAGTGCTGTTTGGATATCTGCTCCGGGTAGTAACACTCCCAGGAGCTGAAAGGGAGGTGTTCCCTGAATATCTGAACACCCAGTGGGGGTGGACAACGCCTCAGAAGTAATGTCAAAACTTTGACCTCTCGACAGGGGTGAAGGTGCGGAGGAACTGTCATCATTAAACCTGATGAAATTGTAATTACACATGAGCTGAGCGTTCAGACCTGTGCTTTTTATCTGTGGATGAAAGGAAGAGCATCCGCACGGCCCTCTCCGAACCGAAGAGGATCCCAAAGCCAGCATCTGCCTCGCGCATTTGCAGAAAGAGCGACTGCTTTTGTGTTTTACCTGGGTGTCTCTGAGTGTGCATGGAGGTTTGCATGGATGTGTGTGTGTGTGAGAGCATGCAGGTGTACATTTGTACATGTATGTACAAAAAGCCTTGTCTTGTGAAGGTTTAGAAATGTACAGTAAATGCTAAAAATCAATGCACTGTATGTAACATCCAGCAAGCGTTACATCTGTCTTCTTAAAAGCAAGTATTTTTACCTGACTTGTGTCACTTTTGTGCTCCGTCTAAAAAGAAAAAGATGAGTGTAACTAAGTCCTTTCGCTGAAACGAGTGACTTCAGGTCAGAACTCTGCCCATTGCTGTTTTTTTTGTAGTGAGACAGGTCTTGAGAACTGGTTATGAGATCAGCACTCAAGGTTTCTGTGAGAAGCTGAATACAGATAATGGTAGTTCTTGAAGGCACTTGGGTACAGGACGTGCACGACAGGTTAGGGCTGAAAATGCACTGAAATGACCATATCGCCATGCTGTATCTGTATCTGAGCTTTCTGGAGTTATCTGCAGTACTTCTGCAGGCTATACCTCCAGTTAGGTAGTTATTCGAATCGAGGCGAATGTGTGAAAACTAACCAGACCACAGGAACAAGCGTTCCGGAATACAGGCTAAGGGCTGCTGGGTCTTCGATTGTTCCATACCCAACCCAGAGAGCTGCGTCCTGTGTCCCCCTGCTGGCTGTCCTCTGAACTGCGCTGTCGGCTCCTCTCGGAGCCTGCGGGTGTGATTGGCTCATTTCCAGGCGTAATTAAGGAGCAGGAAGAATGGAGGTGTTGAAAGCTTTGACATGGCTGATGAGGCCTCACGTCTGCGCTAATATTGATTGAGCGGGCGATCTGACAGCTGACACACAGCGCTAATTACTTTCAGATATACGGGGGTCACACAGGCGGCACCTCTACCGCAGAGAGGGATCCGATCGCTTTGGGACAAAGCAGACAGCTGTAATGACAAAAATAAAGGCTTAGGTATGTGGCCTCAGCCGTGTATTTTGAACACTTTGTTAGCCTCCGGTCACCCATTGAAATATGATTGTGTGAATTAGCAGCAGAGCACAGTGTGTGATGTGTGTCTGTGATTGAACAGCCAGCGCGTTTCCCTCTGACTGTGAGTGCTCCGTAATTACAGCCTTTTTTCCCTCCCTGTTTGTCATGTTTGGATGTATGTTGTTGCCATGTGGGAGGTGAGAGGTAGATGAAGGAGGTCTCACAGCAGGTGTCATAGCTCTGCTGGGAATCGAACCCGAGGAGTCAATCCTAAACACAGGCAGAAACGCTCTCTTTTGCCTCAGTGTGTTGCTATGCTTGCTTGTACAATAACCAGTATATACAAAATATTACTACATACTGTTCAATAATGATACTATAATACAATATATAATGTACTAATACTCGTTATTTGTTTGGAAAATGATGTCCTTATCCAGGGAAATCTGTGACAGCTGATGTGTTAAATGTGATTATTTCATACAGTTGGATTCTTATTGACTCAATTAGAGTTAAATACCTTGCTCAAGGGTGCATCAGAAGCACCCCATCTGGGATTTGAACTGTGGGTGTATGTGTGTGGATGTGTGCTTGGCTAAAATAAGCAATGGTTAATGTACAATGTGGACACTGGTGTCATTCTCAGTAAACCTTGGTGTGTATGTGTGTGTTTGTATGTGCATGTGTATCTGTGCATGTGTGTGTGTGTGTGTGTTTGCATGTTCTGGTGTGTATTATATGTGTTTGTGTGTGTATGTATGTATGTATACATAAATATGTGTGTGCGTGTGCGTGCGCGTGTGTGTGTGTGTCTGTTTTCCAGGATAACATTCTGTTCCATTTAAAGCGCAGGCTCAGTGATGTGGTCCACTGAGTAGCTGTTAAATACTCATTCTGTGCACTGGCTAAATGCCCTCACTGATTTTCACATTCTTCAGTGGGCCATTGAAACACTTAGCGCTCTGCAGGTGGGGAATGTTCTCTGTACTGCTGAAGACCAGTGAAAGGGTTGCCTTTTTTTCTGGGCCTGGTAATTAATATTGATGATAATGCCTCAGTCTCTGTGTGTGAGCGTGCGTGTGTGCATGTGTGCATGCGTGCGTGTGTGCGTGTGTGCGTGCGTGTGTGCGTGCGTGTGTGCGTGCGTGCGTGCAGGTGGGAGGGAAGGACACAGAGGCACATATAGCAGGGGGAAACACCCCAAATGCAGCAGTCCCCGCCACCATGAGGGAACCCCATCCAACCCCGGCGCTATGGGGGTGCTTAGAGATGCAGTGTACCTCCAGATGGACCTCAGTGCACCCCCACTTGTCTCCTTATCTCCCAGTGTCTACATAGTATTTATGACCCCTGTGGATTGCCATTGCAAACCCTCTGTATTTCCTCCCGGTGCCGAGCCTGACCACATCAGAGACGATGCCTCAGGTGGCTGCTGTGGGAACTGCACCCGCCTGACACCTCTGTGTCTGACCGCGGATGGGGGAGGGATTGGCACGACACTAACCAAAGTCTCTCAGCGGAGGCAGAGCTGCTGCCACTCCATCAAAACCGTCTGAACTTTCCATTGATGAATGAGGTGCTGCCGTCATCCTTTCTCATCACTGTGCATTTGTGCTCTTCTCGGGAAACCTGCTAGAAAAAGAATCATCTCATCGAAACTGATGCCCTTGCCCTGGGCAGCCTTTTTAAAGCCAAAAATGTAAAAATTCCAATCCATGTTGCTAATAACGTTGGATGGACCTCATTAACTGAACGATAAATGATTCAGACACTTGTCACTTTATGTGTGCATTTAATCTATCTAATGGCCATATGCTTGCATTTCCATTTGGAATACAGTGATAATATTAAGCTTACAATCTATTACTATCAGTAATATTGACTAATACATAATTCATTCTTTGGTCACTGTGATTCACATATACTGGCTTAAAAAAAAGAAAAATGCACATCATTTTCTAAAGAAATGACTAGTATGAAAGGATGAATGAAAGGGTATTTAGTCAAAAATAAGTGGGTCAGTAACCTCCCAAATAAAAATTTGTATTCATCTAATTTTCTGATTTCCATGAGCAATGAGTCAACCGAGGACACAAGGACACAAGCATTGTTTTTGATCCACCTCTGTCTTATCACTGCATATTAAAGACGCAGCCAGTGGGTGGGCTGGAGACTGTCATATTTATGATAACTGCTGTCTGCAGGCCTGTGGATTTAATACAGCGTTACTTGGCTCCTCATCCTGCTCTTAAATCTCTCCCAACGGGAGAGCCCCCCTGGCACACAGAGCTTTACCGAAACTGAAACGCTTTAGCACCGTATACAAAAGCGTGAACTCCAGGAGTGATGAGACACAGTGGCTCCTCCGAACAAAATGGAGCCAGAAATCACCCAGAAGTCACTGCCCTGGGGTCAGGGTTGTGTGGCGAAAACTGCTTGAGATCTCAGACCAAATTGGTCCGTTCAAATCTGCGAGGAACTCTGTGTGTGTGTGTGTGTGTGTGTGTGTGTGTGTGTGTGTGTGTGTGTGTGTGTGTGTGTGCACGAGGCTAATGTGTTAGGTTTCACCCTGGAGAGAAACAGAAAGGAGAGAAGATTTCGTCAGGAGGATGGATTGAATTCTGTGCCAGTGTCCGTGCAGACAGCAACGATGACTTATAGTCACACACGAATCATCCAATCAGCATTCAGCTCGCTGCTGGTGACCCGGAGATGTGCTCCCTTCTGCGGCTATCGTTTTTTTCCTTTTTTACTCTTTTTTTTCCTGCTGTCATTTTCCATTCTGGTTTTAATGGTGCCGGTGCTGTTTCTCACCCTGACGGCAGGTGACTGAATGCGGGGGGAAAAAGAGAGAAGAGCACAAATATGAAAATCTAAAGACTGAAAGAGTGAAATATTGACCACAGGACCCTGGGTTCTGGGGGGCTCCCAGGTCAGCAGCATAAATGTTCGGATGTTAGTGCTGGCATTACTGTTCAAAGCAATATGACCAGGGGAAGGGATCTCTAATTCTAACAGGACAAAAAAAAGAAACGGTTCCATTCAGAATGCTGTTTATGTGGCATGGTGAGTCCCTATACACGCAGAGTCCCATGGCATAGCTTCCTAGGTGTGGTCAAGGGAGGGTTGTTCGGGGGGTTGGGGGGTGCCAGGCATGACCAAGCCCAAGTATCCTTGCAGACAGACAATGAGGCCCCCAATCCCAACCCCCCTGCCACCCACCGGAAGACAAACAAACAGATTGCCATGACTGACACCAGCTATGAGTAAAGCTGTGAGACTTTTTGAGGTGCCAGCCATTCTTGTTATAATAGCACGATGGTAGTAACAATACACATAATTGGTAAATTTTATGTAGCAACTAATGGCTAAGAACATATAGTGACCAAATACCTCTCTGCTTATTAGTACTTCAACTCTGTACTGTATATTTTGCTGTTTGCTGAGGACTCAAAATTTATCTCAATCTGTCCATTGCTGAGTGCATGCTGTTTGAAGTAACCCAGTATAGCTAAAACCACTCTGCTGAAAAGCCTTAGATGTGTAGGCAAAGTTTAATGCAGAGGTAATTTCATAAATTTCCAGTCTTTTGTGACTTTTACCGACAATAAACTTGAACATTAAGGCAGTTATTTATTACAGGGAGGCCGTTAGTCACAGCATGCATACAAAACACCCAGAATGCTTTTTTACTCTTTAAACATAATTGTGGTTTAGCGCTGCAACTGTTGAGCCAAAGCACATTTCCCATTACCCATTGGATAGGTAGGGGAATATTCAAATGCTGCAGGAGGGAAAAAAAAAGTGTCGATTTTGGCTGGCAAAGTGGCAGATGCTGCTTCCATCTTCAGCCCACTGAACACAGAGGGAAATATGGATAAACCTGCTCGCCCTTGCCAAGAAAATAATCATTTAAATGTAAATTAATAAGGGTGCATTTACATTCAATAATCTAAATGTAAATTAATCAAATGCTCAACACATTCGTGGCGAACTTTGTGGTATCAGTGTCTGCTGCATCGCGCATTATACTTGTTTTGGTTCGGTTTTTAAAATAACATCAGCACTAACCCCAGCGGGCCATGATGCGGAATTCAAACTTTATCAAGCTTGGTGCTGCAGCTTGCGTTCTATCCTAAAGAGCAGGGGATTGTCCTTGACACTCCCGTTAAAACTGCATCCGTTCCAAACTGAACTGTGCTTGCACCTCAATTATTTATTTAGTGCTCTGTTTCACTCAACATGCTTGCAAATTAAGTGGTGCGTAAATGTTTATCCTTGCAAAAATCTACTTGTGGCCAACAGCATACACAAGAAATGTAGTATGGGGCTGTATTTAAAGAAATTCACATGTGATTAAAAACCATAGTTATTCATGCCCAGTTATCTACGATGGGTAACATCTGCCCAGATATATGAACCGATGATGTGTTTAATGGGGTCTGAAACATTTTGCACGTTTAGATAAGCTTAGCTCTCAAGGGGAAAAAAAATCTTCACACCAGGAAACACTCTCAAACTTGGCAACTTAAAGCACCTTATATTTAAGCTTGTATGTGGAAATGACTAATAAACCTGTAAAAGTGAAGTGCATCTTTCAGCTGAGAACACCATGTACTCAGTCTTCTGTACAGTAGCTACACATCAGCAGTAAAATTGTACCTTCTTGGGGGACTTTTAAAGTTACATTTATTTTCCATAAATGCTATGCTAAGCCTGTGATTTCAGCACATAAGTGTTAGCATTTATGAGCATGTAGACATAACCAAGTCCATCTCTCAAAGAGAACAGGCCTTGTTGTTGCCAGGCCTTTTGCTTGTACCCTGCCTCTGGCCATCCGGTAAGATTAACTCATAGAGATTAGCAAGGGCGATGATAGGTTTTGACGTGCTTAAACACATTAGCCCCGAGCCTGTCACATTCAATGAAAACCTGCAGCTGTCCTGACGATCCGAAGATCTCGGGTCGGATCAATGGGTATATGGCTTTGTTCTTATCCGGATTAGTGGTACTGGTCTTCCTAAGATTAGCTCGTAACAGAGGGCGGGAGAGTAAGCATAGTGGTTAAAGGAGATAGAATTGTGGGTCAAAGGTTGTAGGTTCCATTTCTGACAGAGACATTGCTGTTGTGTCCTTGAACCGTTGAGTTCACGAAAAAGTATGTGCTGCACATGAAAAGTCCTACTGTGTGTGTATATATATATATATATATATATATATATATATATATATATATATATATATATATATATATATATATATATATATATATATATATATATATATATATACAGTGTGAGCTATGGACAGAGCCAACCCTAAGGTCAAAATAGTAACAGTAGTAGATATGAGCTTCCATACAATTGAAGTGTGAAGGCTGCATGTGAGTTGTTGATAGAGGTACGTAGATTTGGCTTGGAGTGTGACAAAGACATGACACTTGGCCGCGGGCTGAGTTTTGTCAACTCCTGTTTGGACACCATAAAGAGTGAAAAGTGGGGGGCACCAAGAACAGCAGACACAGAAAGGAAGTGTGATTTTTATATTCCTGGATGGAACCAGTTTGTCTAAGTTTGGTTAATTCTGTAGGGATTGCCTGAAAATTCTCCTTTCAAATCTTCGCTCAGAACTTTAATTATTATTGAAGGGAAAATCCGATGCCCATCACTGTGCTCGTAGAACAACCAACCAGACGTCTCTCTGGTGTAGACTAGACTGACAGGGAGCCAAACTAGAATGTTTTTTCATGGAACCCTTATTACATTTGATCGTAAAGCCGGGGCTAAGCTCGGCTTTAGTTCTGAATATAAAGAGGACTTTATTTAATTAAACTACACTGTCCTCTGGAACATCGCTGTGAAAAAGGGCTCAGAACAATGACTAGAGGCATCACGGCTCTGTGATTAAGCCATCAAAATGTTTGCGGTGCGAATAAAGTCCCGATAAGCTACACACTAGACGTGGTATGCACAGTGACATTGACAAGGTAAAACACTGATGTCTTTGTCAGTGAGCGTCCCTGGTGTGAGTTCTGATTATGTGGAGGAGATTGTTTTGTGTCTCGCATATTGTACTCAGAAATAGCTGCAGGAAATTTGTTGTATGATTGACATTTCATAGATGGCATTTTGGGGACACTGTTTGTTTATTATTATTTTTTTAGAGTGATATTAAATCGAGACACAGACCTTAAATAAGCACTGTACCCCTGACAAATCATTGCATTTTCTTGTGTATTCATCTACATCATCTGCCCTCACATTTCCCATGTCAAACTCACCAAAGCGTGCTGTAGAACTGACTTACACTGAGAACAGAATGTGCTCTTATGTTTTTTTTTTCCTTTTTTTTTTTTTTTTTTAACTGAAGCAGTGTGAATAAATGTGCTTATGAATCAGGCAATGTTTGGATCCAGTAAGGCTCAGATTAATTTGTATTAATTAAGACTCAGATTAATCTATTACTTAATTAACCACTCTGATTTGTGTTGTACATGTTCCTGTGCTTGAATGCAGAGTTGATGTTAACTAAGGATACATTCAGTGGTTATAAAGAACTGGAAAACAGTAAGAGAGCTTGCAGAGCAAGACCTGTATATTAGGCTTGTGAAGGTGTTTTTTGAGGAACTGCTCTATAGCACTGAGTGTGAAGCACAGAATTATGGGAAATGCTTTTGTTCAGGGATGTGCATTCTGAGCAAAGTCCCATTATTAAGATTCAATGAGTTCTAACCCCAGAGTCACTGGCTCTGAGGGCTTGCTGCATGGAAATTGGTTTTGTGTATAAAAAAAAAAATAAATAATAATAATGATCATTGCTCTCTTGGGTCGTGATCATAGAGGAAAATGTATTCATGCACTCTCACACACACAGAGACACACACACACAAACACCTCATCAGTCAGGGTGAGACTTCTTTAATGCATCTTTACAGTGTGTAATGGTCTTTACTGCAGTGGCGGAGACCATTTCTCTGATTCTGATCCCAGCCGTCGGCTCATGCGTGAAGTGAATCACAGGACAGGGACGCGGCAAGCTTTGAGCCAGGCTAAGACTTCAGAGTGAGCCTCAGAGCTTCTGCAAACACGGAGCCAAAATGGCTCCTGCTATGTCAGATTAGCTCTGCCAACCTGGGATTGAGCCAAAATGGAGAGGGAAGGCCGATATTGGGGTCTACAGCAGTAGGACCAAAGAGTGAGGTGTACAGCTGTCGGGTGTGGATCATATTGAGCTGGTATGGAGTTTGCCTCCCATTAACATCTGTGAAAGTAACAATGTGCCTGTTAAAAAAAATAATAATAATAATAAATAAATAATAATAAATAATAGACTTTTTTGCATTGTCTGTCTGAGGCCAAACCAAGCTGGATGCACATGCAGTTGGGAGAGAGCCACGCAGCCAAAGTGACTGGCAGTGTGGAAAACCCCTCTGATGATGACAGATTGCGGCTTTTTAACTCCCCAAAACTCTGGGGCGGGTGGTAGGGCCCTACTTGATGGGTTCTGAAGCACTCTTTAAACCGCTAACTCTGGCAGAGCTGAGAGAATCAGGCTGAACGGGTTCAATCAGGACAATGATGAGCTGAATCAGGTGGCTAAGTGCCCAGCTGGAAGGATGGCCTGCCGGCGCTGAAGCCCTCTTCTGTCCTGTCCAGGGAACATGGTCAGCTACAGCCCCTGATGTAAACTCACACCACTGCACTGGTACCTGTGGCCGAGAGGGTGGAACCTCTCCAAGGCATGTAAAAGTAATAAGTGAGAGCACTGATCAGGAATCAGTATTTATGTCATATCAATCAAAATTTAGGAATTCAGAGTAGTTAATGATGCTACTACAGCAATTTAAGGGTGTTAAAAGATAGAAAAATGCAAGGAGGTTGCATTTTAAGTTTTATAAAATGGCCTTTTACCTGTTTGTTTGTGTGTGTGTGTGTGAGAGAGAGAGAGACAGAGAGAGAGAGAAAGGTTTTTTTTTTTTTCTTAACCACATAACATACCCTTTGGCTGGCTTTCATCACCTTAATTTAGACACTTCTGAAAAACCAGTCTGCGCATTCTAACACAATGTAGCACGTGAGGCTTCAGCTATAAATAGGCTTATTCTTGCACCCAGAGGCTTTTTGAATTTTAATAATCTGAATCTGTCTGTATGCTGTGGGTGGGGGGGGGGGGATCAGTCTGAGAAAAAGCAAACATCTCTGTAGTGCACTCCTTCAAGGCAGTACACCGCACAAGTAACAAACAAGGGCGATTTCCCATCACACGGTGAGCACAGCAAACAAAGTCAAAGGCAATTACATTTCTGATTATCTCTGATTCGGTGGGTAATCATCACAATTACGCTTTATGGATTGCAACGTTCGCTCTCCGTAACTAATAACTGAAATAATTATCGGTGACTTTGGGTCGGGGAGGGGGATTATATACACGTGTATATATATATATATATATATATATATATATATATATATATATATATATATATATATAAGCTAGAACTTGGTATTTGCACAGTTTTGCCCAGTGTTAGCCAGAGGAAGATGGGTTCCCCTTTGAGCTGGGTTCTGCTCAAGGTTTCATCCTTTTAGCAGGGGAGTTCTTCCTTGCCGCTGTTGCCGTAGGCGTGCTATCAGGGGCTCAGGCTGGGGATGCCTGTAAAGGTCTTTGTGGAAATTCTCTTTGTGAAAAGCGGCTATGCAAATAAAACCGAACTGAAACTGAATCGAATTGCATGTTCACCATGCATTGCATAGAAATGCAGCCTTCCCCAGAACACGGGAGGGAAGGTGGTCCAGACGGTTATTACCTGCACCAGGTGGGTTGAGGGCACAGCTGGTATGCAGTCCTGCTTCTTCCTCCTGGTTCCACAGTGCTGCATTTGAGTAGCCGGTGCATGGAGTGGGGGGGGCTTGAGGAGATCTGCGGTGAAGCTTTTAAATCCAACTGCTGCTAACAGCAGCAGGGTTGGCGTGGGTGGACCCTTTCAGACGGGCAAACAGGTTGTATTGTTGACTCCGAATCTCCGGAGCATCGCCCGCGTCGGCTGCAAAGCGCTCCCCGCACACAGAGCTTTCAGACGCTGGGGAGGGAGGGGGAGGGCACCAGGCTGGGCTCATTCTGTTTGTCCCCTTTCACCGCCGAGCACAGAGCCACGACCCGATGAGCAGAAACATCTGCTTTATCCTGACTAATTACCTCTGTGCAGAGCGGTTCCAACAGGAGTGCAGCAGGCTCATGACAATCCTGGGAAACTTAAAAATAACGACAAAAAAACAAGAGCAAACCCAATGAGGAGGACAGTGTGGAAAATAAAAAGGAACAGGAAAATAAAGAGAAAAAGAATCAGAGAGCACAATCAGGAACAATGTGTTCCTCTTAGATGTATGGTTGGATATGGATATATGAAGTCTTTTTTCTTTATTTCATGTATGTTCTTAGGATGTGGGTTAAAGTGAATCTGCATACCTCCTACATGGTCTTTGTCAAGAAAATTCCACAGTGGAGTAAGATGAGACAGGAACAAGGGAGTACAGGAGCATGGTGTGATCTATTACTGATCTCAGTTCAAGCATCGTTTCCTCTCCCATGTGTGTGTTTTACTCGTGAATGAGGTAAGCTCAAAAAATGCAAGCCACATCTTACAGGGGTCCTGGCATTTCTCAGTTTCTCTGGCAGGAGGCAGCTTGATATACCGCCTGAAAAGGACACCAACTTGTCACAAGGCAATTACTCATAATCCTCTTCTTTAATGCTAAGCACTCAGCACTCGGCAGGCAGTATGGGCTGCTTTTAACCTCCACGCTCCCAGGGTCAGGGCAGACTCCGTCACTGTCAGCACTGTCCACTCAACAGGTGCTATCACTTTTCCACACAATTTAATGAGACTTTTTCCAGAGCATTTCAATTTTTGAAATTTGTTTAATTGACGAGGCTGTGATAGGTGCTAAAGATGTGCTTTAGAGAGATGCTACTGTAGGCTGTCAAATTCAGTTGTGTGTGTGTGCGTGCGTGTGTGTGTGTACATGTGTGTGTATTTGCATGCTAATATGTGTGCTCACAATTTGTCAGCAAATACACCCATGTACACTTATGATTCCATTTATGATGAATTCCATTTCATCTGTGCTGTTGCTTTCTTACCACAGACTATATAGCTTCCTCTTCATTTAAATAAATTAATTAATCAAACAACTAAATAGTCATGCTCTTAGGATGCCTTTTAAGAAGGTGCAAAGTAATTTTGGAGGCCGTGACCTCTGCTCAGAGGTCGCGGAATACAGAAAGTGTTCCAACTGTGTGTTCTGCCTGGAACCAGGTCATCTGCTAAGCACAAAACACATGCAATTTTAAAGAGACAAGACACACGTCTCTGTGCCCCACTTACAGATAATTGACTCCAGGTTCACCGCATATCTTTGCCAAAACGAGGAGCCCTGTATAATGAATGGTAAGATGACTCTGAAGTAGGTTTAGAGGGATTTCAGTCAGATGCGTTCACCGTGAACTTCGCCATCCATTGGGAGGGAGGGCTTCCGTGTGATTTGGGAAGTTCCCGACATAATTCAAGACCACGGCTATCGCTGGAACCTCTCTGTGAAGCTCGAGACAATGACGTTGAGCAGAAAGCTTTTGCCTACTGTTCCAGGAATAGCAATGCAGAGAGAGCTGTGTTGGAGTTGGCTCATTGTTTGGATTTACCATGTAAATGCTGAGCTTAAAAGCCAAGGTTAGGGGACTGCAGCCTTTATGTTTTTTTTTTTTTTTTCATTCAACACCCTCACAGTGCAAATATTCTCCTATCAGTACCTCCTTTTCTAAATGCTTCTGGAGGCAATCTTCTGTGTTCCGTGTGCAGCCAAGCCTGCAGAGCTATATACGATTGCACCGATCATGGCGAGAAAGCACCATTCTTAAATAAGCCTATCTGAGCCCACAGAGGAAAGAAAGAGGGTTTAAAATGACTGAGGGCAGTGAAATTGATGTACGGCAAGGTTAAAGTTAATGAGTCCAGTAAGCGCTTCTGGAGTAATGCCATGCCTGCTTGGAAACTTGTCACATTTGGGGGCTGGTTTTATCATTCTTGTAAGGCGGTAATTGTGAGTGGATTATTCCAATGCCCAAGACTGCCCCCTATAGTGAGGTTTTGTAACAGCACCCTAATATAATTGTTTTTTTTAGGCTAATGTCTCTTGGTGCATTTGTGTTACTCTTAGTGTGTGAAATGCCTGTATGGAAACAAGCCATTCCCTATCACTGACTGTATCAATCGTACATATGTCTATAAAATGATAGCAATAATTGATAACCATCTTCACAGGCAAAAAAAAAAAAAAAAAATCATTTGACATTTTAGCAGAAATATTGTAACATAATACAGGCAGCTAACAAAGCTTCTCAGTCAAATTCCAAATGCGAACATATATGCATATAGGGGACATTTTGTTTCTAATAACAGGAAAATGAGCAATTTCATGACCTGCGCTCCAGAGATTTCTTGAGAAAAGTGAGAAAACTCAGATAAATGTAATCTAGAGCTGTCACCTGTCTCACCTTCACGGTAACCTTTTAACAGGCGCCAGCTTGAGTCACACAGTGAAGCCATGACAGTCAGAAACCCCAGAAACTCAAAATCTGCAGATCATTACACAGTATTTCACATGCGGGTCAACATATGCTGTGTGTATTTTAGAACATTTAGCAGTTATTGCCTCATAGATATATGATTCATCTGAGTGTACCAGCAGATGTACTGCAAAAATGCATGCACTCTGAAATATAAAATACATACACCCAAGTGCAATTATATATGTTCTGATACTAAATATTATGATACTTGTTGCAATGCATAAAGTTTTACCTTTCATAACGGCATAAACAGTGTTAAACACAACACAGAATTAAGGAGAGCTGTCAATGACGTCACAATGGTATATTTATATATATCTAGATTAAAGTGAGGAGACACCATCGTGGGGTGGCTTCTACACCCAATTATCAGACATAATGAAAAGGAAGCCGGTGAGAAGTCATTATCATTAGTCAATCAAGGGAAGTCTTATTACAGCAGTACAACATATGCACCTCGTACCTGAGGCAGGCGAAGGTAATCACCTGCGGTGCTGTTGCTATGTGATTAAAAACCCTCATCGGTGTGAGCACTTATTCAGTGTGAGTGCAATCAGCCCATCCACAGACAGGAAGCAGGAGAGGGTTAGGAAAATCCAGCTTGTCGCTGGGAGGTAAACTACCAGCTTCACAATTCCCTGGTAATTGGCCATGTTCTGGCTGGGATAGAGCCGAATATGAATCCGGGAGCTCGAGTTTAATAGGCGTCACGTTAGCCTCGGCGCTCCGCGCTAATGAGAGAGAAAAGGCATTTCTCTTTGTCAAATGATCCACCTTGACGACCTACAAGTAGCATTGCCGCTATGTCACCGGTAGGTTGCGCAAACGCTGCAGCGACATCGGGAAAATGTTCGGCGGTTTGAATGGCGTTTCTGAAGGTGAGAGATATCACCCGTTGACGACAGGTGAGAACGAGCAGTTCATTTTTTTCAAATTTCCCTGGAAGATGAAGTGAATGACATGCATATATTAATCATTATAAGTGTTGAGTAATAAAATAACCTGACCGCGGGGTTGTGCTTTGGAGTCCAGGCGAGGCCATGTTTGATGTAGGCAGTGTGTGTTGTAGAGGTAAGAGAACTCGACTCTGAACCCAAGGTTCATATCCCGTTAACGCTGCTGTTGACTACTTCTGCAAGGAGCTTTACTTTAGTTCCAGCAGTGGAAATCCAGCTGTTTAGATGAGCTACATGAGTTGACAGCATGATAACAAAGGAATCCTGTTACATAAATAATGCAATAATGAGACAATGGATTATTGTGGCCCATATTTCGTCCAATCACAATGTGTTAGGCCCATATTCCATCCACTCACAAGGTTCTTTGTCCTTTGACCAAGTTGTAAAGCCCTTTGAATACTGAACACAATATATTCATAATTGGCAATATATTCATAATAGGACTGTAAAGCAATTTTTAAGTCTCTTAATTTCAGTAGTTAATCGAGATTAATCACACATTTAATCATGTTAGAATTACAGGTCAGCCGATATATTGACATCAGCTGGAAGGAGGTCAGTAAAATTTCACTCCCTTTTCATGAGCTTGCTCTCTCTCCTTCAATTCAGCATGAGCTAGACAAACCATGTAGATCATGTGATCGTCAGACCAGTGTTTAGTACACTGGTTTAAAAAGGTTTAAAAAAAAACATAGTGGTATCTGCCCAAAAATACCTCAGTCAGCCTCTAGTTAGAATGGCTTTTGTATTTTAAGTAAAAATTAAAATTAATTACTAATTAAATACTGTTGTTGTCAACAATGTAGTTGCCAGCTAGTTTACACTGAATCTGCCTTGCCCAGAATTCCTGTTAATTTGCAAATATGAATTTCTAAATCATTGGTATGGATTGATAAATAGATTATATAAATTACAAAGAGATTTTTTTTTTTTTTTTTACACCATGTCCTTCAAGGTTCTCCATAAATAAATATTTAAAATAATAATGAGAATAATAAAAAGCAACCCAGACCCCCAAAATCAAATTCATAAGATGAGCTAGAGCCACAGCAAGAGGTCATCTTTCCTCCTATTGTTAGAATATAGCTTAAGAACAGCTTCCGAACCCAAGACTAAGTTTAGCAGCCTGCAGTCAATTACTAGCCACTTTGCTACACCTGTAGTTAACTCATTTGATGCAGTTTGATTCATAGATATGATTCATTTGATTCATGCATATGGTATTTGTGTTGCTTCTTCAGAGGAGCAGATATGGGGGTGAATCTGTGAATCCTCTGGGAATCACTGAATCTGTCTGATGTATTTTCAGGGCATGAGCTCATTGTGCAACCACATGCACATTCTCA
Organism: Megalops atlanticus; assembly: GCA_019176425.1. Classification (NCBI taxonomy): domain Eukaryota; kingdom Metazoa; phylum Chordata; class Actinopteri; order Elopiformes; family Megalopidae; genus Megalops; species Megalops atlanticus. Next base: position 2,177,923 of record CM032898.1, read on the forward strand.
TCCTGCAAGAATCATTGATAACAGAGTGTCTGAAACAATAATCCCCTACTTATTATTTTATGCAGAAGAAGAGAGATTAATACGGTATTATTATAAAGCGGATAACATGGGAATTATATGCACACACACATAATAATTCTATAAAGTTGAGAAAAGACAAATGACATGACCTTTTTAAACACCTTGAACATTGGCTGACTATGTCTAACGACTCATTGGTAATGACAGGCATTTATTACAAGCAAAAGACTGAGTGTCTCTTAATGCTGTTGGTAAACAGTGAGTTGTATTACCTTGGCCTTAGGTAGCAGCTTGGCAGAAAAAGAACTCAATTGCCAGTGCAGAAACGATTGGCTTTTGAACAGCAATATGAAAGAGGCCCGCAGTGCACTTCAAAAAGACGAACAATAACTAATGCATCAACCTCTCAGCTGGCCTGCATAATATTTTTAGGCTATGGTAATATTGTCATCACATAAATGATATTACATTGTCGTAGACATAAAATTGCTGTGCGTGGTAATTGCTTTTCTGAGGGCTTCCTAACACAAAAAATTCACGTCCCATTTTCTTTGCTCTGGTCGTTTTTTCTAATTGGTGGCAGATCCCCCCCCCAAACTCCTCAAGTGGATTACGGTTACATGCTCACTGTGATTGGATTGTTGCCACCAGGCAGTGAATGTATACTTTACTGAAAGCGTTCCAGTGAATTACACTCAGTGGTAAGCGCTGGATAGTAACCACCAGGCCCCGTGTGTGTGTTTTGTGTGTTACACACCTGGCCACTGGGGATGGAAATGCTTGGTTATATTTATCACAGTCCAGCTGAAGGGCCGGGTGTTCCTGTATCTGAGGGCTTTACCACGGCGTTTCCCCATTGCAATACAGTACACTTGCTTAGCATACGCTCTTACCCAGAGCTGCATACATAGGTTGCAATTTTGACATCCATTTGCACATTTGGGCACAGGAGTTTTGGATTAAGCGTCTTTCCCAGGAGTGTCTCCCACTGATATACAGGACATTTGCTTCACATACACTCTTATCCATAGCTACATACATATCTTACAATTTTTAGATCCAATTGTACTCCTGGGACACTGGCAATCTGGATTAAATGCCTTGCTCAAGGGTGCAACAGCAGTTGGCTCATCAGAGACTCGAACTGGCAACCCCTGGGTTATGAGTCCTGCTTGACCACACACAAACCGCTGAAATCTATGACTGCCTTCGCATTTGGCAGGCTGCTGTTGACTCATTTGCTCTCGATGCAAAAGCGTGAAGCAGACGCCAGGTATTAAGCCCTCGGGAGGGTTTCCTGACAGCGTCTTTTAAGCTTTCATTTATGAGCGTCCTCGTTTGTCTTGCTGTAACTTCACTTCTGATTTATTCAGCTTTATCCTCCCCCAAAATCCAGCTTTCCAGTCACATCATGTCATCTCCTTTATTAAATTCTCGTTTCGCTCTTGGGAAAGAAAAATAAATCATTTAAAATAGATGTCATTGCAGCAACTTGATCCAAAGACTCCTCCCAGCAAGAAAAGGGCTAGACTTTTTTTTTTTTTTTTTTTTTTGTGATAGATAACTATGACCATCTTTCTGACTCAGCAAAAGTAATTACGGTCATTTTAAGTATCTGTAATACATGACTTCAACACTATAAATAAATGTATATTAGTTCATTTTAAGGGTAAGCATCGATGCAGGCCCAGATTTCAAAAGCAAACATCAGAGGGAACTGGATGGACCCCAGGGTTTTGCTAACCAATGAACAGGCTAGGGATCATTATAGGTGAAGGGCCCCGTGGAGAAGCTGACCAGTGCTTTTCATAAAAACGCAGGAGTAAACTTACAGAAAAAAAAGAAATAATTTATCATAAAACCAACAGACAAAGGCGGCCAGCCTCAGAAAGCAATGTGACCTCAGCAGCAGCCTCTCACCTTTAATGTGCCTCTGATTAGGGGGGTGTGGATCATTAACCATTAACTGGCTCACACACAAGCCAATGACAAGGGCTATTGGCCCTTGGCTATTAATATTTAACCTGTTTACAATAACAGCTAAATGAAATTAGCTCGGTTATTGAAAAAAAAGCTGAAAATCGGAGTGAAGGATCCTTAGGTGCATTTAAACAATTAAAGCAAACAGTTTTGGGGGAAAGGCTCTCCTTCACAGCCCCCAAAGCCTAGCCTAGGCAAAAGAACAGTGCATATGAGACTTTTTCATTCCTGGTGAACATGTGTAATTGCTCAGAGAGACTGCACTAACGCTCCCTGTCCCATAAGGCCTAAGGGTATTGCACGGTCACATGCAGAGCATGGTGGTTTATCTGGTCTTAGATGATGGAAGATTCTAGTCACAACTAAAGGCAGAACACATATGAGCAAAATGCTACAAATCAAGTCAAACACTGAACAAATATAATAGAGAAATAGAAAAAAACAGTATGCATGTCACGAGGAAGTAAAAGCAAGGAAGGTGTGCCTTTTTGCTGTCGGTCATGTATTCTTTTGTCCAGGTGATTACCATTTCTTTGCTGGAGCATAATATTTTGCGGGTGTTTTTTTGGTCCAGGTGATTCTCAGTCGTTGTGTTCTGATGAAGACGTCAATCACACTCCTGGCGCTTGTGGAAAACAGCTTTTTCTCATTCTTATTAACCCAAACCATACAGAGAACAGGCTTTGTTATTCTCCCTGAACACTGCCAAATGATAGATTTCTTTTGAATGTAGATGTATATTCATGAAAGCCAAACCCTCGGTCAATACACTGTGCATTCCTGACAAAGCAAAGCTGTTTGTCTCTGCAAAAACACTGCAGCACAGCCTCTTCATCAGAGGAAGCAAGCAAAATTACTCAGCACTTCACCATAAGAAGATGGAATATGAAATAAAGTATAACTCATCTGTGAAAATTAATAATGGGGTCCATTTCACCACAGCAATACAACACACACACACACACACACACACAGTAGGAAGCAGGAAAACAAAGGAACACTCTGTTTATGGTACTCCGTCTTACAGCAGACTCATACAGATCAGGTCTGGCCTTCCTGTTGAGTGGAACCAAAGCACAAAAAATGTTTAAACTTAAGAGATGCCATTAAAAAAGAGGACAGAGGGATGGGGTCTAAAGCTCATTCAATGAGGTGTGTACTCATCAGTCAATGAACTAACAGCAACAACTGCCCGTAGCAAAAAAAACCCACCCTCCCTAAGCTGCAGCCAAAAGCAAAACGGTAACACTTGGGCTAACACTTAAAAAGCAATTGTGTGAGTTCATAGGTACATTATCTGCTGTGTGCTGATGTTTTTCACTGGACAACTTCACTGAGTGCCTGGAGCGTCTGCCAGGAGTGGCTGGTTTTACAAATCATAAAGTGTAGGGACTAATTTTTATGATAGGGAGCGTTTTGTCTTATTTTCATGGTTTAAAGCTTCATCAATTAATCATAAACCCGTCCCACTCACTGTGGTTCTGTGCCATCTGTTACTGTATGCATGGCTTGTATCTGGCTTGAATTGTTCACCTGAATTTTATGGGTGCGCACTTTAGCAAAGTGTGGCCAATTAACCAAAAATGGAAAAAAAAAATCAAATATATACATTGAGAACACTGGAAGGCTAATGGAGTTAGTCACCGCCGTTTAGGCAATGTGCTTGACGTACGATACAGATTAAGTTATTAGGCCACGGTAATTAGCAGAAGACAAAAGAAGCAATGCGGAAAAGCTGTTCGCTCATGCGATAAGGAGAGCCTTTCCAGACGTCTGCTTTTTAAACAGAATTACCTTTGGTTGCATAAAAGATGTGATGATTCCCACAGCTCTGGTACCAGATCCCCACTCATGAAGCACCGTTCCACCCCCCAGCCTGGTGCTTCGATTATTTCGGTAAAATACCCTTCAGTTTAAAGGGATAACAGGCCTAATGTAAGCTATTTACGATGGTCTGGATAAGTGCCCACGTTTGACATGCAATATTGGACAATGTTCGACATATAGCCCTAGTGTGCATGCATGCACACATAAGCTCACTCAAACATAAGCTCACACAAACATAAGATCACACACACGTAAGATCACACACACGTAAGATCACACACACATTTTAGGTCACACACACATAAGCTGTCAAACACATAGTGGTACTGTGTTACTGTAAAAGACAACAGTTTATGTAAAAATATATTTAAGACATGCTATCCAGCAAAACATATAAGGACTGACCGTGTTCAGTCACAATAAGCGTGGTTGTGTAGAAGGATTACCTTTTATGTTATTATTTCTTCTTAAGTGCATTGTTGTTCTGTTTTAAACAGAATTACAGGTGTTGTAAGATTGACCTGCTGATTGCCTTATTGTGTGGCCTTGTGAATCGCTGAAGAGTTTTGCTTTTTCGCAGATCTGTACATGGGTATGCAGAGCACAAATCCCAGGCTTCTTCAGGGTTACTTTAACAGGCATCTTCAGGAACGTTTGTGTTAAATACTGCATTTCACATTAAAATGACTATGGTGAGCACTTGTGGGAACTGGCACTCCAGCTCTGATTAATGAACCCCTCTCTTTCATAGGAAGAGCATCTCTCACTTAATGACTGAATACGAAATGGCTGCTAATATACTGAACGGGGAGGGAATATAGTGCCAAGTAAATGATTTATCAAGTAACACAAAGGAGAGAAAGAAAAGCAGTAAATTGTGTTTTTTTTTTTGCTGCATACCAGGCAAGGCCTGCTGTAAGCACTCTTTTGACACATTAAGGATATTGCTAGGAGTCCCCAGTGGTTTGAGTCAGTGGGAAAACGGTGTGCTTGGTTCAGTTCATTAGTACAAATCAGCAGGGTCAACCCAGGCAATTCACACTGGCAAGAACAGTCTGTAACAAAACCAAGTCCCTGGAGATATTGACAGCTGTCGCTAAATAGGACTCCCCTTACTTAAAGGCTATCGCACACATACACACACGCTCACGCGCACACACACACACACACACACACACCCCATGTGGCCGTGAAACCTGTTAATACAGCAGGATTCTTGCTCAATAAATCCAGGCAAAGAACCTTGCTGGAGGCTACCACATCAAGTGAGAGCTCAAGGAGTCGATCTCAAAGCCTTCCTCAGCTTGCAGGTACCATTGCCTGAGTCATCACTCATGTACGTGGCAGAGGAAGGGCGAGTTCCTGAAAACAAGTGGCACAATTTCAGCTTCTATGGTTATATACATTTACACTTATTCATTTGGCAGACGCTCTTATTCAAAGCGACTTACAAGTGAGGTAGAGTACAACACAAGCAAAAAAAAACCATAAGGAGTCATATCTGAATTACGTCCCATCTCTGTGTAGTATAAATACAGTTTTACCCATTTTCAACCCCGAGGCAACCCCAACCGGCTCTACCTTCCCAGGGTGTGGGGTCATGCTTATTTTCTTCCACCTTTAGGCTGTGTGTGTGTGTGTGTGTGGTGGGTTGTGGGAGTGGGAACGGATGGCAATGTGTCTATATTTCGAGGGGCTGTTGCTTTTTCATCCACAGAGAGTGAGCGGCAGAGCGTGCTACGGCGTGGCCCTCGGCGATCTCGCCCGGGAGCTGGTAATGGAGTGTTGTGTGTCCGGTGCAGTCATGCACTCTGCAGGAGTCAGGACTGGGGAGACCCTTCACACTTACCTGTGACCCAGAGTCATCTCTCCGCCATGCTGTGAGGAGACACTGCTAAGACCCTCCCAGCTGAGTTATCCCTTACAGCAGAAGACATAAAGTCACCCGGAACAGAGGCGTGATAGTATAACACACAGGGGAAGTGCTTGGCTAGAATTATCACATTCATAATTTGGCTTTACGTGGACCGTTAAGGTAGCGTGTGCTCAGTTTGATTAACTGCACATTCTTGTTGTTTCTTCTTGAATAAGTGACTTTTTTCACAGAAATGCATTTGAAGTATGAATTAGATATACACGGTAAATAATTCTAAAGTAAAAACAGACCTTTTCTAAGTACAGATCCTATCCTGAATGATCCTCCTCTGTAGCATAGGCCCCATCCTTGGCAAGACCTCATTCAAAACGCAGACACTTACACTGGCTAAGCTACTCTGTAAGTACAGACCTTACTCCAGACAAGTCCTCTCTCAGTACAGACCCTACTCCAGACAAGCCCTCTCTAAGTAGGGACCCTATCCCGGATGAGCCCCCTCTCTCAGTACAGATCCTATCCCGGACGAGCCCCCTCTTCCTGTCCGATGCCTCTTTCTAAGCACAGACTTGATCATGCCGTGAGCCTCACAGCAATACCACACTCACATGGCCAACTCTGTGCTTTGGCCCGTATCAGCACAAAGTTTACAGCCTCATCCCTTATTCATCAGTTTCATCCTGATTATTTATTTAAATGGCCCAGACTCACAGTCTCTCTACAGGCCTTTCTGTGTGTGTGTGTGCCCCACCCACTCGCCTTCCAAGACATCTTTTCTACCTTTGTCTAACGTCACAAATTCTTAGAGCAGCACACCTCTGTGTGTGTATCAGTCTTACTTTGGGACAGTTAAAATTAAGTGCACCTTCTTAAGACTTCCATAAAATATACATGACACCTGCATGAGAACTACGTTACTACTACATGAAGTATTTATCAGAGATGTCAGTGCAGAAGTGCATGTTATATAAAAATAAAAAATGTCATGGGAAAACATATGCTATATCACACTATCACTCTACATTAAGTGTCATAAAACACTGCGGTTAGATATATAAATTTAATGCATCATAAACAAGCAATGGCATGCTTGTGAGGGCATTATGTTTGCTTTGTGAGGGCCTTAGCAAAGTAACCTTCATTTGATCAGGATGGCCCTAACACACTCTGGATCTTTCCATGTGGATAGTCTGCTAAAGTTATGTGTTTGTTCAGAGAGAGGACTGTGCTGTGTTTTGCCTGAATCTAGGTCAGGCCTCCAGAATAATGCTGAATGTGTTCAATGTCTGCTTCCATTAGACTGTTTAGTCTCCACAGTCATCTTCATATCAACTGTAAAAATAAATAAATAAATGTATACACATAAATTAGTTTCTGACAGGATCTTATATTGTTTTGGAGAGAATGGTGGATGTTCTAAACTGGACAGAAAATGGAAAGAATCTTACTTAATTATGATCGTATAGAGAGTAACCTGCAATCTATTTGTTCATATTGTACCGTATGTATTGGGCACAAATGCACATTTTGCTGGAGTTTTGTGGATTTTGTGCACACTCTCATGCATACTGATATTTGAAAATCAATTTTGTTTGTTTTTGTTGTCACTGATTAAATTGTAGAGTTTAAATTGGTGAGGTTGAATGCAGTAAGTACCTATGTGCTACACCTGCCTGCAAAATAAGGACAAGTCCATTTTGATAAGGATGCTGATATGTGCATAGCCCTAATTTGCTGTGGCATATCTGCACTAGCCCAGGAAAACCTGCTAGGGAGTAGTGTGGCATGCATTTTTAATTTTGGTTGTATTGCAAAACATTTTCCACTAACCATGATGCATTGCTGTGGTTTGATGACATGGTGTGACAGGAAGCAGTCTGCTCCTCCATATTCATGAGACTCTGACCCAGTGATCCAGTCACACTATGTGAAATATCTGAAATATCTGTCTGTTGGATTGCATCGTCAGCTTTATCAATCAGACAATCCATCAAGTTTTAGTTGTTATAGTGCATTTTTATGATCAAAATTGTCACAAAGCCCTGTGCATGTTGCATTTTCCATTGGGAATTTAAAAAAATAAATAAATAAATAAATAAAAAGAAAACAGAAAACCCAGGCTAATTGGGGAAAAAGCTGGATAATTTCCCCTGACACCAGGAAACTGTGGTCAAGAGACTCCTGAAAAATAGTAATAGAAAAGATAGCATTGGTGTAACATAAGGCATCAGTTCCTCTCAATAATTCTTCAGAACAGTTCCATTCTATAGCCAGGCAGGTGGACAGGGGATGAAAGTATTGGTTTCAGGCAGGTTATGAGTGGGGACCCTCCTTCTGAGAGTGGATGCTACAGCAATTTTCCAGGCAACATATTCTTCTTAGCCGGTCAACATAGCTGCCAGCAGTGCTGTAGAGGTGCTTGTTGCTTAGATGGGCAGAGAGACAAAGAGAAGAGAGGAGAGGAGAGAAAGAGAGAAAGAAAAAAAGAGAGAGAGCTACATTTACACATGTGCTTGTGGCAGAGATTTGCTTGTGAAGTTGGAGGTGATATAGATGGATCTTGTTAGGCTCCAGACTCCAAGTTCTTTGTTCATGTTCTGCATGCTGGACTAAGACCCCAAAGCACATCTGGCTGACATTTTTCTTATTTGCACTGATGGCCGACAGCTAGATCATGACTTTTATTGGAGCTGTGCGTGGGGATTTGGGTTTTAATTGGATAAGACGGCTCTCTGTTGCCTTTTGAGCAGTTTTACGCTACAGGGTATATTGCACTGACTTCCTTGCTATTTTTATTCTGCACTATAACTTCCAATGCTCTGTAAGTCACCCTGGAAGCAGGTTTCTTCCAAATAAGTAAATGGATAAATGAATAATATTAACTATGCGTGTCTGTCAGGACTTTTGAAGCGGGGACTGACACATGCAAACGACCCTCTAATATATCTCATAACATTTGCATCTGGGCTGTGACTAACCGCAAGCCCTTTGATCTTAAAACATGTCATTCCCAATTATATCCTTCACAATATGTTACAAGACAAGGAAGGACAAAACCTCCTTGACCCAGAGGAAGACTGAGTACATTTTCTGAAACCCCACATATTGACTCTGATTGGGTCAGTAGAATAAAAAAAAAATTCTTCCACATTTAAATTCTAATTTGATTGTGTGGAATGCATTGGGTTAAGTTGCATCTTCCTGTCCATCTTCCTGATTTAATACAACATCTATCCCATATACCTGGTGTCCAGGGAAGTGGTAGTGTTTTATTGGATTGTGTTCAGTCCAGTCTCTTAATTACTAAGCCAGATCGAGCATTAAACTCAATTAGTCCAAATAGTCATATGCCAATGTATTTAAGTACACTGGAACAATCTGCTGTTTTTCTGTAACACCGGAGCACAACTACAGTTAAAATGGTGGATACTGCTGAGGGTGTTTTGGCTTGATTGGCTTGGCAGAAACGCATTCCAAAGATAACCATTTAACCAGTAAAAACAAAACCAGGGAGACAGAGTGTTCACTGCGAGTTTTGTCAGCTTGGAAGCCACGCGCTGGAGAAAGGCGCAGTGTTGGGAGGATCTTCCGAGCACGCGGTCCCGGGACACTCCGAGCGACCCCGCGCTGCAGTCACGCAAGGGGAGGAATGCGCCGGGGCGTCCCGTCCGAGAGCGCCGCTGCAGGTCCGCGTTGTCACGACAACTGGGAGATGCGCCGCTGCGTCGCATCAGGTGAAAGCGTATCCGCGGCGACGGGGAAAAGGGGGGGAGATGGGGGACAGGTCTGCTTTTCCGCCTGGTCTCACAGGACGCCGGTCTGATCATCGGTGCGGACGGCGGGACAGGAAACCCGACGCAGAGCGAAATACAAACGGTGGAACGCTCCGGAAAAAAAATCGCCTGTTTCACGTATCGCGTTTTGGATATGAAATGGCGATCACGGATTCATACGGGTGGCTCAGAGCTTATAGGGCTGATGTGGAAATGGAAAGCATTTTCATGCAGCAAATTGCTACATGATAAGGAGATAAAAAAGGTGATACTTTTCATCTTATCGAGGCCATGCTCATCTGGCGAAGGTTTGGTGTGAAACGATCGCTGTCACGTAACATAAGTTATGTGAAACACTGAAACATAAGCTAATTAATTCGCCAATAGTGCATATTTGCAGCGATATGACTTGGACACGCACTGTGGGTTTTAGAGGGAAGCAATTCGTTGTAATGTGTCACGGAAGGCCCTCTCGGTTTCCTCCTGTCCACAGCCCTTCCAAAGCTTGTGTCAGCTCACATTAAATGGACAGGGTCTATTGACTGACTGTGACCCGTTGGCAGGGAGTTGATTGAAGTCATGATAATTTTCATGGCCGTCATGCCTGGATTCGAGCACTTTGCTCATTTATGCCCACTGTAAGCTTAAAAAGAAAATTCTTTGCTTGATTGTAAGCAATTTGCAGTGGAAGACAATTAATCAAACAACACATTGAGAGCTATGAATCACAGCTGTCATTTTTCTCTGTCGCAGGTCACCTGTAACTGAATATGAGAAGTACTTTATAGTAATCAGGACCGTGGTAAGGGGGGGTTGGGGGAGGGGGCAGGTCTGCTTTTCTGCCCGGTCTCACAGGACGCTGCTCTGATCATCGGTGCGGCCGGCGGGACAGGAAACCCAACGCAGAGCGAAATGCAAGCGGTGGAACGCTCTGGGAAAAAAAAAAAATCGCCTGATTCACATATCGCATTTTGGATATGAAATGGCGATCACGGATTCATACAGGTGGCTGAGAGCTGAAATTGAAATTGTTTTTTGCCAGTATATCATATGTAACTGGGTGGCATTGTATTAACTTAAGTCCTGTCTTGTTCTGTCTGTGACATGTTGAAATATGCTGCTATGTTGTCTTGACAAGATGGCTTTTCTCAGCTAGGTAAATCATCTAGTCCGTGTTAAATACCTTTCTGCCTAATAACACCTTTCATATGTAGATTCCTGTGATGTATTTTGAAAAGAAAGTAGGTGATTTTTGTGAACATCAATCAAACCTCCTTTATTTGACGGGGTAATGAGAGTGTTGCGCTATGCAGTGAAGCTGGGAAACTATGGGATGCAGGGCTGTTGCGCCATGGAAACAGTCCATCACTGGCTTCCAGAAGCCAAAAACCTGCCATCGGCGGATTCTTCATCATGCCGATTTAATCACCTCTAGGAGTCATTCAGATGGAGGCTGATCAGCCCCCCCCCCCCCATTTAAAGGGTGACAAAGTGGAAACGGGGGGAAAAACAAATGACCCTCAACCTGGACATCTGGAGGTGCGTTCGCGGCTTATTATGCTCCTTCTGTGCCGTCGTGCCGTGAACGGGGCCCGTCTGTCTGCTGCGGCCCCCCCGTCGGCCGCCACGAGAGGGGCCAAACCTGCTCCTCCTTTCTGCCAGGGTCCAGACAGTCCCGTCTGATAACGCCTCTCCTCTCTCTCGGATGTGTCCCTGCTCTACTTAGCAGCTCCTGCCCAAAAGTGCTAGGCACATTTAACAGGCCCCGTTTGCTCTTGTTTTATTTCCATTTTTCCGCCATTCTCCGCAAATGCCCCCGAGTAATGGAATGTCTCTGTCGACCAGACAGATACACAGAGGATGCTATGACCTCAGTGGAAATTGTTTCTCTGCGGTTGCCGACAAAAGGGTAATTCTTCGCTAGTATTCCAGAAGAATGCATCTGGGGTATTCTCACGGGGCAAAACACACACACACACACACACCCCCACTTTATGCATGCATGCCACAATCCGATATTTACGCAATATTTAAAACCAGTACTGACAAATACACGCGTATATATAACCATTCCTATAGACACACCGAGGAACATTATTGCTGTTCTCGGCACGTTTTAAGTTTGCTCCCTCTCCGCCGAGCAACCGCAGCCCAGAATCCTGGGACGGCTAAACGACTTCACGTCTGATTACAGAGAGAGCCTCGCGAAGGCGGTGGCAGAAACGTGCAGTCAGAGGGGATTATGACCGGGGGAGGTGGAGGGGCTTTCTGTCTGAGACGGCAATCTGGATAATTGGGACAGCAGCGGGATGTGAAATAGACTCAATTCATCATCGCGTTTTCACGCAACACTCCGCCGAAGACGGGTCATTTCCCCCGGTGATGTCATGGTAACAACTTGCGCGCCCAGCCCGTGGGCGAGGGGGAAGATTCGCAACTGACAGTCCAAAACAAGCCAAACAACTCGCCGAAAGAAAAGATCAAGGGCGCATCTGAAATGCCTCCCCTTAGTTAGAGTGAAATGTGGAAAAAAAAAAAAAAACATGGTGATTAAATACAGCTCGAAGTGAAGGGGAGTATTTGGCATGACTCAATAAACAGTGCACTTATTTGTGTGGGGACATTTCATGTATGTGCAATGTATCAGGGCAGTAGTGTAGTGTACTGGTAAACAGCCGGGCAAGTAACCAAAAGGTTGCTGGTTTTATTCCCCGTTGGGGCACTGCTGTTGTACCCTTTGGCATGGTGCATATCCCGTATTTGCCTCCAGCTGTATAAATGGATGAAATTGTTACCTATGTAAGTCACTCTGCATAAGAGCGTCTGCTAAATGGCAACAATGTAATGTATCTCTCATTAATAATAAAGTGAATTGGATTTAGCACCTTATAAAGATCTTGGTTCCTTTAGAGTGATCTCAGTTGGTTTATATCGACCTCCATCGATGTGTGGCATCCACCATTTCCCACAAAAATGCTCACACAGACGTTAGAGGCAGATAGGGAATAATTTCTTTAGCCATTTATTTAGAACAGGGAATATATAGATGAAAAAGACTTGAAAGAGTCAGATTTTGAATTTAACCAGGGAACGTGGGAGCTCTTACTCTTTGTAACAACTGCCATGGGATCTTTAATGAATACAGCGGGAGACAGCTACATAAAACACATGAGTCAGGTGAAGGTAGTTATAAAGGTTCAGAGGCAATTGCAAGATTACCAATAGATAATCGATCAGTCTGATCACTCTGGACTTAACACGCAATTTATTCCACAAGCATAGACAGATCAAATAAGCATGCAATGGTTTAACTCCTCAGTAAAGCCCGATGGAGAGCAGTTTTCCCATAAGCTCCCCTCTCTATGCGAGGTTTTACGTTAAAAGGATAACTCGGACAACTCATCAAACACTTATCGTGTTCCAAGAAAAAAAAAAAATCTGCGCTAAGTCTCCAAGTGCCTCTCAGGAAACCTTTGAGGAACTCCTTTTTAAAAAACAGTGACTTTTTTTCCTACAAGGAGCCATAATCCACTCATTTCCACTCTTGCCAGTGTGACTGCATGTGACATTGAATAGCGTGTAGCTGAATCTCCATGGCATTTTCTACCTTGACTGTTGGAACAAAAGAGCCAGCCAATAAGCCAGTTCCTTGCGCGTCAGCACACCTAACTGAATTATTCTCTCTGAGCCCCCTTCTCCGGTCTCAAGAACACTTTTACTTAAATTAAGTACATTTTTTTGATAGATTTTCAGATTTTGGCATTAAAACACTTATAATAGAGAGGACCTTCCTTCGTGTGTGAAGGAGTGCATTCTATAAGGCTTTTTGTGTCTCAAAGAGTGATGTCTGAACAGTAATTGTCAGCGATACTCAGGGCAACAGCATTTTACTGCTGAGCAAGAGCTCCAGGAATTAGATTTCATATGCGCATGAGTTCTGAATATATACCGTCGTCTAGTATTTCCCTGTGAGACAGTGCTGAGCAAAACGATTTCAGCTAGCCGGGGGTCTATATTTTATTTCCAGCATTGAATAGCCAAGGGTGAGGGGAGAGCCAGTAAATCAGGTACATTTTCACAGGACCATGCATGAACGACTCCATTAAATACAAGACCCAATGGAGGCACGGTCTTTTTTTTTTTTCCATGGTGTTCGGGGACACTGTTTTTTCCTGACATGTGGCTTTGGAAGTGGCTTCATGCAGTTCTAAGGCCAGCATTCTGATCACAGTGTTTAGTAATGATATTCTGATAATTTTGTAATATTAATCTTAGGTTCCATCAGTACAAAGAGGGCAGTGGACAGCTGCACTGGAAGCATATAATTTCTTGAACTGTCAACTTAGGCAGGTGTCAAGGGGTGTGGTTTGCCTCTTGTTTGGTGACCATCAGATGGAGGAGTCTGTGATTAATGTAGCGTCTTCCATAATGACATTATTATTTTTAATGGTCACGGTCTCTTTTAGGGTCAGTGACTCATACCTGCGTTAGTCACCGATGAGATCTCCTTCTTCCTTCCCGCAGGCGGAGTCCTGGATGTCCTGCTGCAGCTGAGGTGAAGCGGAGCACGGGGCAGGGAGCACGGAACAAGACCTTTCTCTCTCTCTTTTTTTTTTTTTTTGGAGTTTAACGGGAATCTGGGACATCACGGCCTGCCAATGCTCACGAGGAACTGCTCGCTGCTGCTCCTCTGGTTTCTCCTGGACAAAGGCCTCCTCTCGCCCCTCCACCCACCGCCCAGGGGCAGGGTGGGAAAGGAGCACCACAGGGGCATGATGGGATTGCGGAGGAATGGAGGGGCCGGGTTTCAGAGGGTGAAGAGGGGCTGGGTGTGGAACCAGTTCTTTGTCCTGGAGGAATACATGGGATCCGACCCACAATACGTGGGAAAGGTGATGCATTCCTTAATGTCCTGTTTTTTTTCTTTTTTAAAGTCGTCTTATAACAGATTTCTATAGTTTAAAAAGTTCTTTTATTAACAACTTTTGTGGAAAAATAGCTAAATTCAGCTCAATCCTTTTTTGTCATTTTTAGCACAGGAGGAACTTGCTTTTCAGTGTGTCATCTATATGCCTTGATTCACTGCATAATGACATATTAGGGAGTAGGAAATATGAAGGAGTTCGCATCACATTCTGCAATGACTGACACTTCAAAAAGCATGACTTGTCATTTACGAGTAAGAAGTTAGCTCTTTATAACACAGTTATGAGTTGATGCAGTGCTTTATGATGGCTGCATTACGGTAATATACATTGTTTTCACATGCAACCTACACTGTGTGGCACTTTCTCAGTCTGTCTGGAAGCACTACGGCTGTTTATGTCTGCTTTGTGAAGCCTTTATGTACACTCTGGGAAGGTCGTGCAAAGTTACACTTGGTATAAATCAAGCGGTCTGTTGGTGCTCTGGACAGCATTTTGTTTGGGGTTACTGGAGGACAGGCCCGTCTGGCTGATGGACAGTGGCCTTGATTCTCTGGGGGTTAGCGTCCAGACGGGAGTTCGGAAAACAGCTTGATTACAGGGGTGCGAGGACATGGGATTCAGGCTGGCGCAGAAATTAAGAGAGAGATGAGGTGTCACTCGCCTCAATTTAAATCAAATGGCAGAGTCCGTCCGGACGCCCTCTTCCTGTTTAAGAGGGATGGAGGCGAGCGCAGAGCTGAGAGGATCTATCGATTTTTCGCGCACCGGGTTTAACCCCACGCCGGGGTCACTGCTCCCTCACAATACCCCGCAGCCAAACCGTTATCGATGACTAGCTGCGGTGAGTCAGGCCGGACGAGATTCCTGCTGTATTAATGGTCTCAATCAGGACAGGCACAGCGGCGTAAGATCGATGCATTATTTGGGCTCCTTCCCAACGCTTGGATATGTAGATTGTGAGCAGTGAGGCTGTCACAAACGAGGATCGCGCCACCAGTCATGAATCCATGGAAGCTAAGCCTCCATTTTGTCCAGTTTTGAGGCCACCTTTGTGTATTTGTGTGGAGAGGGGAGGTGTTGTTGACACAAACAATTGATCCACTGGTCAAAATGGCCGATTCTCCCAGCTTTTTAAAGCCGTTGATCCTCTGTTGGCTGAGCAGAATGGAGGTTAAAGTGATTTTTTATTTCTTTTCAGAGAAGCAAAATTAAATATCAGGCGGTATTGTGTCTGAAACTGGTGTCCAGCTCTGTCGGTTTACAGACCATAATGGTGGGGTTGACTCCTTTGAGCCAATGCCGCAGAATTCAGCGCGGTTCTATCTCTGTGCCTTTCAACGGCCAAGTGAGCGATACGTTTGACAGTTACTATTCAAATGACACTGCCCCTTGAATACAACCAACTCCTCTCTCGATCCTGAACGAAGTCCCAGATTAAATCACGCATTCTTGCCCAAGACTCATTACTAATCTGCTAGCGGCAAATCTTTTCAGGAGAGTGGATCTGATCTTAATTGCAAACTGACTTCCACACGGGCAGCCACTGTGAAATCCCAGTATTGAACGACATGTCCAGGACAACCGAGACCTCTTTACCTCCAGTCATGGATTACACCCATAAAACAGGCAAATGGCTCCTTTTACCGCATTGATCAAATCAGCCAATAGCAAGAGACTCCTCAGGCACCTGTTTTGTAATAGTGTGTGTTCCTGATGCCATATCCATATATGCGCGCGTGTGTGTGTGTGTGTGTGTGTGTGTGTGTAGTGTTTGTCTGTAATCCATCACAAATGTGAGAACCTAATCGCTAAGGACTTTGTGTTTACACCAATACACTCTTATTAAGTCTGAAGAAGTTGATCTTATGGATTGGACATAGCTGTTCCGGTCCTAATTCATTTATACTACAGTACTTTACATTCATGTAGCAGACACTCTTATCCAGAGTGACTTCCAATTTAAGTGGCGCAAGTAGAGTTGGACCCCAGGCTGAGGTCATTGCCATTTGCCCCTGGGGTGTTTGTGCATTTATTTTCCAAGATTAAACCTGCCACCAGCATCACTTTAACAGAACCCATTTTGCAATACTGCATACTGTACTATGCGCATGGTAGCTACTAATCACTAACTCTACCAGGGTCCTAACAGGTGATGGCTTATATAAAGTCCTACCACCAGTGCATTTGCTTTGAAACAGACGTCAAAGATGAGGAGTGTTGGAATGAGGAGTAAGACTGAGAAAAAAAATACAAAAGGGAATCATAATAGAAGTCAAACCACGCCTCACGAATACAAAACTGCCTCGTCCTTGCAGCAGAATGACACCGAGGTGGTTTAAATCGCAGCACACAGGAAGATAACCTATTTCTCTACAGCTGCAAGCTCCAGCGCTTAAAAAAAGGAGGAGGGAGGAAAAAAAAACAGCATAATCGATTTAACATGTGGGTGATAATTTGTCACCGAAGATCCCACTTGGAGCTCTAAACCTATTAGCAAAGAGGTGTGTGCTGAGAGGATTGGACAGAAAACAAATCGGGGCACAGTGGCATTCGTTCTGGTCAAAATTGCCACCAGCGCTGCGGTCAATACAGGCCAGGAACACCTTTTAATTCCATCTGCTGGTCACGATATGTCTCGGGGGTTGATGGGGGATGGGGGTTGGGACAGAATGTCACCCATCCAATTATTTTCAAACCGCGCGGCAAAAACGACGCGGGTCCCTTACTGACCACCAACACACTTATTCGTCCGCTCGTTATTTTCTTTAAAGGAGACCTCCATCAAGCGTTCTGGAGGAAGGGCAACATCTCTCGTACGCACGCTGGTCGCACCGAAGCGAAACGAACACAACAACAGGAGAAAAAAAAAAACTCATTAAGGGATTTTCCTCACTTGTCAGGGCATTCTCTCGGCTCGGATTAATGAGCGCCAGCTAAGCAACTTTTGTTTACGCGTGTGACAGATCCAGAAAGGATGAAGCGCTGGCTGCGTATCCACCTGTCAACTCGTCAAACCGGCGAGAAAAAAACACGGCCAATAAGCTGTGTGATGCGTGCCTAATCTCGCTCAGTCGAACATGAATGACGTTCGGCATATTAGGGTTTATACAAGGGTTTATCTTTTTCCAGCCCTCTGTGGATAATGCAGGATTACGTTACTGAAGCTATGTTGGTGATTGGACATGTTTGCCTGAAAGGAGCCCACTTCTATGACATTAAGTCCTGTTTGGCAGTCTAAGGAACGTCTTTGTCCATACTCTTTGTGGCACTGGCACGGGAGGGCGAGACTTGTCCTGGTAGGATGACTCAAAGGGCCGGTGCTTGTCCTCATTCCTCTTGTGCCAAAGGTCCAATGTACAAGTACACCCCTTGGACAGGAAGTCACCACCACTACCCACAATTCACCTCATGTTATTGCTGAACATCCAGGCAGAGAGGCAGTGCAAGGCACTTTTTAAGGTTTTTTTTTTGTCATGATTCAGCCTCCTGCCCTGAACATATATGTTGGTGTGCAGTTGCATCATTTGGGGTGGTAGATTGTTCCAGGTTACCAAACCAAGGCAAAGCCACTTTAAATGCATGCTTTCACATCCAAGACAAAGTGAGCAGTTGTAAAATTATTCCCTTCATTGATTAACTCAGAATAAACTTCTGTACTGTGCTGCCCCCCATACATTATGTATCCCCCCAAGCAAAGAAGTGTTGAGTCTCGCAAATCTCACACCTACAGAGAAGGAAACTAAACGCTGATCTGCACTTCTGCCTTCTATGCACGAGCGTCGGGGTATCCTCTCCGCCTGTGGGGACAATTTAGACAAACCGCACTCTGCACAATTAAATAAAGTGTCACGCCAGCCCCCACAGAGAAACTGCCATCTGCATAGAGTGATGCTGCTCTTAGTGCTTGTGTGTTAAATCAGGTCCCTTCTCCCTCTCCGCTAAACCGTCTCTCCGCGCTGTTTTAATGTTCCCTGCCTCGCTCTAGCGTCCCTGCGAGACACACGGCCGCCGGTGGCTGCACCGTGCCTCTTGAACTCGAGACGGTGACAGGAACACTTACATTTTAATTTGAGAATGACCCACTTTGAGGCTGGAGTCAGCTAGCTGTAACCTGCTCTTTTAGAAAGGGGGGCTGCTTCAAGCTGTATCACCTGACCTGGTTATGCAAACACATACATATTAGATTTAAAAATCAAAGAAAATTGTTTTGGTAAACTGCACACCTATTGTGAGGGTATTATGTCTATGAGACAATATGCTGGGAATGTCTCCTTTCAAGCAGGAAATAAAATAATTTGTTGTGCACAGACTATAAGAAGATGAAAAACTATCAAATTTATGATTCTCTTCCTGCGAAAAACACAAAACTAAAGCTTGCAATGCTTTAAAGTGAGTCAGTAGAAATCCCAAATGGGTATGTTCCTTAACAGCATCTTTCCTCATCTGGCATTTTTATTTCACTGATTTATGTGTTTGTTTTTTATCCATGTTTCTCTGTTTCCCTCTCAAAAACATCCGAGGCAGAATTGTACTTTACGGCTTTTTTTGTGGAATATTTCCTGCTGCTACGTGATGCATCACGGTTTAAAATGATGCATTATGCACACATTTGTAGGTATGGAGGTGTGAAGTACAGACTATCAGCTGCAGGAAGGCAGCCTTCCCTGGCCCTCTGTTACAGTGTACCTATTGACTTCCAAAGCCAGTCGCCACTGCGAAGAAACATCTGCCAAATGACCCGTAAGATAATCTGAGGGAGCGGACATGGGACTGTGGCCAGCTGACAGTGATCCAGTTCATCGATTCGGAAAGAGCGGGTGCGCACACACACACACACACACACACACACAACCTATTGCTCAAAAGAGAAGTGCCTGCTGCAAGGAGCCCTCTCTCTCCCCCTCTCTCTCAGATTTTGGGGGGATGGAGATTGCGGACACACTCCTTCCTGAGCCCTTTTGAGGGGAGATCCATCATCTCTCTGTCTGACCCCTATTTCTTATTTTCTCTCCGACCGCCTTTAGAATGACACATTCTCTGCTCCCCTAATTATAGGCTCTGTTCGGCTGCGTATCTCGCATTGTCTGGACACTGAACAGGCGCTCATGCTACATCTTACACTTAGAAAAGCGTGCACGCACTCACACAAACAGGCATACGTGAGGACACTGAGCATGCCCATACGTTTGTCAAAATTTTCAAAACTAACAACTAGAGTCTCTAGCGCAACTTATATTTTCAAATTTTTTAAAAAATCATGACATAATTTGATATTTCATAATCATGTGCAGCTAGCCCCTAATATATTTTGTTGACATCTTCAAGGGGCCCTGAAAGCCAGTGGAAAATTGTTGCTTTTTTTTTCCGCTGTGGATATGGATCTGAGTCATGATACAAAATAAAATCGAAAATCCTTACCAGTGAATGGGGATTAACCGTCAGCTTTGTGACAACATTATCGCATGTGTACAACCATGCGCAGATAATTTAATTTGAATTAATTGTTTAGTGCAGAACGCCTCGCTACAGTAATTCACGGCTGTAAAATACGTGCTAATCCTAAAGGATTACCGTACTTGAAATCGTTCATCGCGATTGCCAATTCGTTATAATTAGTTTTCTCATTATAATATTGTAAGGACTGTGGGCCATTTAGTTATAATAGGTATTGATGATGAGCGCCGAATATTTGCTAAAAAGAGATGCACAAACTAATGCTGGCATTAAGGATAATGATGTTATTTATCTCTCCTGTCAATACAGTACCTTTTTGATTTGCATATTTCTTTTTTCTCCGTTTATGAATGAGATGTCTGCTTGAATTGGTGTTGGACCATGCATCAAAAATGTTAATGTCCCAATCAGTTTTAGTTTGCCGGTAATGCACACCGTTTCATAATGGCTTCTTTATGTAGATGGATTGTATGAAGGACTCCGTTTTGGAGCGAGGTGATTAATAACCAGCGAGGCGTATTGGAAGGGAAAAAACGCTAGCTGCTTTATAAGCGGGGTACGCTAGCAGCACTGAGCCAAAGAGCACAATTTCAGAACAGGAAAAAAAGTCTCTGACCATTTTGCTGCTGCGTTAATGTGAGACGAATCTACAATTTTTACATCAAGAGAAAAGATGGCAGTGGTGAATAGGTTTGTGCTTATTTATTAATTTATTTGGTTAAGATATGTCACAGTGTCATATCTGTCATTTTCCCCCCCGGCTCCTGTCTGATAGTTTAGGCGGCGTGTCACAGCGCAGTCACAGGGTGAAAAGCTGACGGACGGCAATCGTACTCGCTTAACCCTACGGTTACACGGTCGACACAGGAGCCGTTGTCGCTTGTCGCTTATCGCTTATGGGCGTTCCTGGCTTGTGATTATGAGGTTACAGAACTGATCAAAATGTTGGATCGTTTGTTTCAGCAACATGTGTCACGCTGCCTTCACTCCCATTGGTAGTCGCCGTGTCACATCACTCAGTATTTGCATAAAATAGACTTCTAGTCTATTTTAGCCCTGCCTAGTTGCCTTTGTATGGCCACTTGTATCTAGTCGCCGTAATTCGCCAGCTCTCACTGAAAATGAATGGCAGCCGGTCACTTTATCTCTCTCCTGTGTCGTCCGTGTGACCGCAGGGTAATGTCGGAGCTGACGGGGGGAAGCGGGTTAGCGCACATCCGCACGGCGTTTTACCCGCACTCTGAAACGAGAGCACGTTCGCGTTCCAATCACAGGCTGCAGCGTCTCTGATTCTCCATCCGGCCCCCCCGTTAGACTGCACTCTGTCATGCTGTCGAGGTGGCAGAGCCCACCAATATAGACTCTAATCCAGTCAGCCGAGGTGACATCAGATATCCCTGCGCTGACCATCGACGTCTGACACCTGGCTTTTTATTGACCTGAGATCAATATGGTAAAGACCCTTCAGTGTTTTACGTGTTACTGTAAACAGATTAGCCTCCACCCTGTTGTGTGCTCAAAGAGAAAATGATTTTGAATCAACACATCCCATGAGATTATGGAATTTAACAATCCACAGTTGTTAATATTTAGTCCTGTCGGCCACATGAATGGAAGGCATGTATTTTATCATTTAAACCAATATGCACAATTTGATGAAATGAACAACACACAGCTTGGTCCTATTGGTCCAAGGCTCATATTCGTATCATCAAGTTATTAATATTTTGAGGTATATTTGATATCATGCATTTTTTATATGCATGAAAAAAAAAGTTACTAATAAAACCAAAGGCAATAAAATGAAAACACATATTATACAACAATGCTATGATACTGTTATAGCGTTGTTATTACACAGCTTTCATTCAAGTTTCATAAGAATTAAACTAACTCCAACATTCCAAACCATTCTCAAAAACGGCCACAAACAGCAGCTGCAGTAACTGTAAGGGCTGTGTATGTCATGCTGTCACACAGCGTACACGGCCAGGATGCTCTGAAATGGCTTTCCCGCCATGCAAAAAGCTCCAGGGAAATGTCTTTCAGCAGACGTTCATGTGTGGGTGGGGCTACCCAGAATGCTCTGTTAGTTTCGGGGGGTGATTCCTATCTTAAGACTGAAGCGCGTTCGGATTGTGGTATCGACAGATGCATGCATTTAGGCAGCCACATGCACGCGGCTAGATGCCACAGAATTGGTGTTTTTTGATGGCGTTTCCAGCTGGGGGAAGGTCTACTCAAATATAGATCACTGCATTCTGACATGTCTGTGTCAGCCATTTCTGCTTTTTTTTTCATTTTCTGGGATACATTTCATTTCTGGGGAATGAAAACGCCGCAGGGAGAGGGAAACATGTCTCTGGGCTCAGGGAAATCTTGAAGTGGGAAGAGGAATTGTATTGTATTTTTGAATGGACATTCTGGCCATGGTTTGTCATCAGGCGTTTACCTCCTGTGGCATCTGTCCTCTCAGGATTCCCATCTAAGCCATCAGTGATAGACACATGGAGCTGTGCTCGCAATCAATTCAATCTGTTTCACCAATTTAGCGAGTTCACCTTGCCATCGATTCCTGCTTCATATCAATGATACAGCTGTGTGCCACATGCACTTCCATTACTCTCTCACACACACACACACACACACACACACACACACACACACACACACACATACGCACACAAACCACACACACACAGACACACACACACAAACCACACACACACACACACACACACACACACACACACACACACACACACACACACACACACACAAACCACACACACCCACACTCATACAGACCACACACACACACACACACTCACATGCACACGCACACACACCCACACTCATACAGCCCCCACACACACACACACACACACACACACACACACACACACAAACCACACACACCCACACACACACACGCACGCACATACACACACACACACAAACCACACACACCCACACTCATACAGACCACACACACATGCACGCACATACACACACACAAACCACACACACCCACACTCATACAGACACACACACACAAACCACACACACAGACACACACACACACTCACACACACACACACACACACACACTCACACGCGCACGCACACACACCCACACTCATACAGCCCCACACACACACACACACACACACACACACACACACACACACACACAAACCACACACACCCACACACACACACGCACGCACGCACACACACACACACACACAAACCACACACACACCCACACACACACACAAACCACACACACCCACACTCATACAGACCACACACACACACACACACACACACACACACACACACACACACACACAGCCATGAAATCCCCACCACTCCCCAGGGCAGCATCCTCTGCATGATGGCCGAGCTGCACTGAGCACGTGCGCTGCATCCCGGCTCGGCCATCAGCCGGCCAATCAGGCCCTCCCCTCACCACTGCAATGGCTCTGAATCTGTCCTCAGCACCGCGGTACACAGGGAAACGGAGGCGGAGAAAGACCGAGAGAAAAGTGCACGGGGCATACAGCTTTCTCTCACATGCCCACCCATGCGTGTCTCCGACAGGCAGAGCAATAATCCGATCATTATCTGCCCCTGCACTCCACTGCAGCAGCCTGGAAACCCAGCTACTTTCACTCCTTTGGGTCCAGTGCAACCAGTATCACCCATAACAGCTCACCTTACCTAATACATGCAACCCTGCAGGGCGGAGGCTCATACGATTAGATATGTTTTGATTCAAAACATACATCTTGATGAGGAGTCAGAAGTGCATGTTTGGTTCGGAACGTATCTCACAGTAATGAGTCACTCAGCGCTCATGTCCACTCCTGTCTGTTGAACAGTGATAGTTTAACCGCACATCTCTGCGTGTGCTATGGCGATTCCACCAATGCAGTTCCTCTACTGTCACAGGAGTGGAAATACGTTTGATCCTCACTCACTTTCTCCAGACATGATGTGTGCAGTTTATCTGCACCATGTTTGAAATGGCCTTTACCCAATCGGGTTTCAGTCACACAGATTCATCACCATTTACTGAAGCAATCAGTGCCAATGTGCCATTCAGGTGAAACAGTGTGATTCTGCTAAAACACTGAGGAAATAGGTTTCCCTCCCTTCGAGTTTCTTTTTTTAATCTAACTACAGTGAATTGAGAGGCTGATGGATAGCGCTCATTATATCTGTGTCTACAGATTGCCTTTAGATGAGTCTTATGTAGAGCCTGTCAAGTCGTGGCAGGAAAGTGGGATTTCCTGAACCCCGGAGTCATCGGTGCCACTACTTTCAGAGTCACTGGTTTGAACCAGCCTTGATTTTCTTTTTTGTTCTTTTTTTTTTTTTTGCTGTTATGAACAGATTTGTTTGTTTTAAGCAGAACACAGCAGTTCCTCCAGTTTTAAAATTCATGAAGCATCACTCTCCTCAGAGAAAACACTGACAACAACCTTGGTCAGCTAGCGTTATCATCGATTTGAATTTGTACCTAAAACACAGACAGTTTGAAAGTGTTGCATGACAACGCGGTTTCATGCCTTGGTGTCCTCTTTTAACTCACAGAAACGACGTTCCAGTGGAGGTTTTAAGCGCTCTCCTCCTTCGATCACCATAATCAGATTGCCATGTTTTCATATTTCCATAATAACGATAACGCATTTATAGCTCGCGATTTAATAATAGGACAATCTGGTCCTCTCTGCATATCCCGAGTTTTGCATTATGCGCTGCACACTGCGGTGAATCAGCGGAATTTGAAAGAGGCGTCGGGGGTCGCCCCCGGAGATCACGGAGGCTGTTCATACGGTTCATTTATGCCGCCGGTCGACTTGCACTTTTCCTGAAAAGGAGGCTTTCAATAAAGGGCCGGGCGTTTCTCCACACAGACGCAACTTTCCTGCCGCTCCGGGGGTGTGTGTGAACGGGTGATGGATTTTTTCCTCACCCCGGTTGGAAGCGGTCTCCCGCCTCACCCGCACCAACCCTCCCCAGTAATGAATCGCTTCATTCTGCACCATTACTTAATCGTTACACCTAATGGAATTTTTAATTAAGACCGCTCAATATTCCCCGCGCAATTAATGAGTGAACGTGCCCTTTCTTTTTCTAAAAACGGATAAATACCCCAGCATTAGCAAATTAAACACGGGAGGGCGCGGGGCGTGTGTGCTCCGTGGACCATCTGCAGTTTAACTACAGCAATATTAACTAAAGGAGGCCAGTGAACCTGCGTCTGTGCTTCCCGCCCTTTTTTTCAGTGCGTAAAGCAGGCAAAGCAAAGCCTGCCATAGATATAGGGGTGAAACCTAAATAATGAGCTGTAAAAAACAGCGCAAGATCACACTGCTCACTGCGCTCATTCACTCCAGAAAATGATCCCAATTAGCAGATGAGAGAAATAGAGTCAGTGCCCCCACCCCCCATTCTCTCTCTCTCACACACACACACACACACACACACACACACACACACACACACACACACACATACACCATATGCCTGAGTTCAGTGCAGATAGGATGGCGATGTGAAAAAGCGTTCTACGAGGGGTGACGGAGGGGGGTTACATTTCTCATCAAGGATGATAAGATGAACCTGGTTGCACTATGATGGGTGTTATGTTGTGCATTAATACTCTTTTTAATGGGGTGGCAGTGTAGCATAGTGGTAAGGAGCAGGACGCGTAACTAAAAGGTTGCTGGTTCTTTTACCCGCTGGGGCACTGCAGCTGTACCCTTGGGCAAGGTACTTAACCCAGAATTGCCTCAGTAAATATCCAGGTGTATAAATAGATAACATGTAAAATTGCAACCTATGTACAGTGCTCTGGATAAGAGCATCTGCTAAATGTCATGTTTTTTTAACGTCCCCTGCAGCTGCACACTGACTTGGACAAGGGCGACAGCGAGGTGAAGTATACCCTCTCGGGGGAGGGCGCCGGCTCCATCTTCACCATCGACCAGACGACGGGGGACATCCACGCACTGCGCAGCCTGGACAGAGAGCTGAAGCCCTTCTACACGCTGCGGGCCCAGGCGCTGGACCTGCGCACCGGCCGCGCCCTGGAACCCGAGTCCGAGTTCATCGTCAAGGTGCAGGACATTAACGACAACGAGCCCAGGTTTCTGGAGGGCCCGTACACCGCCAGCGTCCCTGAGATGTCCCCCGTAGGTGAGTCCTCGCGTTCCCCGGGCAACGAGTCACACCTGAGCGTGAGTGTGACCCATGTGACCTAAGTATGGTTCATAGGTCATAGGTCATAGGTCATGCCACTCAGAACCAAGCATGTTTCATACAATGAGTGAGACTTACATATTAATTTACATTGCTGCCATTTAGCAGACTTTCTTATCCAGAGCAACTTATAATTTTATTTACTAAGGGGATTGTGGGTTATGTGCATTGCCCAGGGGTGCAACGGCAGTACCCCAGTGAGGAGTTGAACCAGCAACCTTTTTGGTTACGAGTCCTGCTCCTTACCACTATGCCACATTGCTGCGAGCACAGCTTATATACTAGAGCAATTTATACATCATTGTGATCAAAACACAAATGTGATTTACACACGAGACTGACTAATGCGTTAGTGTTACTAATACAGCAACTTATATACAAGAGTAACTTCTACATGATGATGACTTACGGTATCTAGTTATATTTAAATATTTAATTATCATTATATAAATACCTTACCTTATATACCTTGCATACCTTACATTATATATATATATATATATATATATATATATGTGTGTGTGTGTGTGTGTGTGTTTTCCTTTTTAATGAATATTATAAATCATTTTCAGTTGGTTTTCATTTGCCATTTATTTCCAGAATTTCGCATTACACCTTTGTTTTGTTTCCCATTATAATTCAGAGCCATTTTCATGATAATCTTTTGAACCTGCGACTCTGTGGAGACCAGTAGATCCCATGGCCTCTTAATATCTAGTTCAAAATGCTAACGCTCCTCCCCGCCCCACTGGGTAAACATCGTTTCCTTTAGTCATTATACGACTCGGTTTGATATCCCCGCATGAACAGGCGTTTCAGAAAGCGCCAGACTAATAGGACATTATGCATGAGCCGAAAGAGAGTGCATCTCCCAGCGGATGGATAAAAATAAAGAATTTTTCAGCGCTGGGTGATGACCTGGCATAGACAGCGCAGAGAGGAAGACAAGGTGACTTTGGCTGCGGTGATTCTCCTGGAAGTCGACGAGCTGCGTCTTTATGCCGGGTGGCTCTGCTCAGATTCAGCTCTGCCCCGGTAAACAGCGCCTGTTCTTCCCCTACGACCAGCACTCTTCCTCCTGTTCTTTAGCATTCAGACGGAGGCATCGGCTCGGTCTACCCACAAAGCGAATCGTCCTTGAGTTTTCAGCAGCGCGTTTATGTGAGCACGTCTCTTTTTTGTGTTTCGCATTTCTCAAACAATGACAAATATTTGACATACTAATAAAAAAAAAAAAAAATGCAAGAACCTGCCATTGTCAGAAATCAAAGTTTCTTAAAGTCAAAGAAAGTGCAGGAGGTTAGATCTGAATAGAGTCCTTTGTAGACCCAATAAACAAATGCGCTTGTGTTTTTGTTCTTTAGCCTTTTAAAAAGGCGCAGTAGACCCAGATATGGAAATCACCACAAGGGAGCAGGAGCAGGAGAAGGTTTTTTTTTTTTTCATAACTGTAAGTAATTTGCTTTTGGCCCAGCACGGCCCCAGCTCACAGAATATAATCACATCTAATGAGGCAGCTCACGCCAGGGCAGAGCCAGTGTTCCCGGGAGCCGGGCGATTAAAGGCTCTGATTGTTTATGGTCTTTCGCAGCGTGTTTGTAAGGGAAGTGAGACGCGTTTGCTCTCTGTGGGGGACCCGCGTGTTGAGTGCAGACCCACTGCTTCACTGACAGCAATCCTTGCGGATAACACGAAATCATCTCTCCTCTCATTCCACCTCCTCCTCCTCCACCTCTCTGTCTCTCTGTCTCTCTCTCAGCTTTCTTCTGTTCCCTCACTCCGTCTCCTCTCTCTCTTTCTCAACCTTCCTCTGTTGTCTCACTCCATCTCTTCCTCTGTCTCTTTCAGCCTTCCTCTCTCGCTTATTTCTCTCTCCGTTACATCCACTTAAACTAGAAAACTGTACATTCACTCCGCAAAAGCACATGAAATAAAGAATATTCAGTGATATAAATTAATATATTAATGTATTATTGGGTCATAGTATATATTTATAAAATGAAATAAGTAAATGGTTGCTACTGTGCTCCCTCACATGGTGTTAGGCAGCTTTCAGTCCTGCTTCTCGTCTCTCGCCTCCTTAGAGAACTGGCAGTTTGTCCATATCTTTGCATCTTGGGGGTTGAATTGTCCAAACGTGATTTATTCTAGTTTTTTTTTCTTCAGATGTCAGTAAATTTTTCACACATCGTCAGGAAATGCAGGTCTGTCTCATGAGCACAGCCTGTAGTCTCTGGGCATCTCATCTGCCTGTGTCTCTACCTGTGTCTCTAACTGCATCTCTACCTGTGTGTCTGCCTGTGTCTCTACCTGTGTCTGCCTGTGTCTGCTAGTTTCTCTGCCTGTGTCTCTACCTGTGTCTCTATCTGTGTTTCTGACTGCATCTGTCTGTGTCACTACCTGTGTCTCTGCCTGTGTCTCTACCTGCTTCTCTGCCTGTGACTCTACCTGTGTCTGCCTGCATCTGCTAGTTTTTCTGCCTGTGTTTCTGCCTGCATCTGTCTGTGTCTCTACCTGTGTCTCTGCCTGTGTATACATCTGTCTCTCTACCTGTGTCTCTACCTGTCTCTCTACCTGTGTCTCTGCCTGTCTCTCTACCTGTGTCTCTGTCTGTGTCTCTACCTGTGTCTCTGCCTGTCTCTCTACCTGTCTCTCTACCTGTGTCTCTGTCTGTGTCTCTGCCTGTCCCTCTACCTGTGTCTCTACCTGTCTCTCTACCTGTGTCTCTGTCTGTGTCTCTGCCTGTCTCTCTACCTGTGTCTCTGCCTGTGTCTCTACCTGTCTCTCTACCGGTGTCTCTGCCTGTGTCTCTACCTGTGTCTCTGTCTGTGTCTCTGCTGGTCTCTACATCCAGACTGTGCTCTGCACATTGTCAGTATATGTCAGGTGGAATAATGTATAGCACTTTACAGCTCTTATTATGCTAAGTGCAGGTAAATTCCAAAATTTTACAATCTTGGCACATTTATAAGTTGTTTCTGAATCACTCACCCCCCTTCACTGCCGCTGCACACACTGCAGTGTCAGCCCTGTCCCCCTGCTTTGCACTGCTCTTCTGAGGTCCAGACGCACGCTGCAGCGGACGCTGAAACGCCCTGGGATCACAGCTCAGGCTCCTGCTTTCATCACCAGGGAGGGACCGCAAACAGCCAGCGAGGAATAAACATTCACCAGTTTAGCCTGCTCACAAACATCGCCTGATTTCTGTGAGCCAGTAAGCAAGCCTGCTTTCTGTAGATTCACACCACAAAGCTGCCGGGACATTTTGGAATAAGATAAGAGGCCAGCGCCACAAGCACCGAGTCGCAAAACATATTCACGAGATGAGGAATTTTTTTCCTAAGCTGTAGTGAGAGCATGGGGGTTTATTGAATCTATCTGCAGGCGGCCAGCACTACAAACACCGAAAGCAGGATAAGTAGAGAGGAAAAGGAGGTGGCGTGAGAGAAGGGGCCGGTGACCTTTGTGTCCTGTATTTGGGGTAAGTTATGGCTTCACAGCCTGCCTCACCGGCACGCCTCGCCGGATGGCTCGTAAAACCCGTGTCATGCGGTGACAAACAGCCACATCTCCAGATTTTGTGGGGTGAATCTGATCCCTCTCCATCTCCTGTGCAGTCGCTGGGTCGTAATGTGCGTCAGGCTTACTCACTTTATGCGTTCATGCCAGGCTGGGCACCAGGAGAGAATACAGAGGGGCGCAAGAGCAATCCACGGGGTGCACAAAAAGGCATTGATACTATGTCGACATCAGGATGTAAGGAGACAGCTGGGGGTGCACTGAGGTCTGTCTGGGGGTGCAATGCACCCTTAAGCACCCCCTCATGCCCTTTTCAACAAGAGTGATGCTGCGTGCGTGCTAGGCCTGAATTACCTCACAAACACAGCACAAAAACTCTCACACACACACACACACACACACACACACACACACACACACACACGCACGCACACACACACACATATTCACACACACACACACACACACACACACACACACACACACACGCACACACACACATATTCACACACACACACACACACACACACACACACGCACACACACATATTCACACACACACACACACACACACACACACACACATTCACACACAGCACACACACACACACTCACACACACACGCACACACACATATTCACACACAGCACACAAACTAATACAGAAACATACATTACATTATTGACATTTAGCAGACACTCTTATCCAGAGCAACTGAACATTTTTTTCATTTATACCGTTGGATATTTATTGTATGATAAGTGTCTTGCCCAACAGCAGTGCCCAAGTACATGCACACAAACACATATACACACACTCACACAAACATTCATGCACAAAACACAGTGTCTTTCTTTTTAAATTATTCTAAAACAACAGTTTGCACACCCTGGGTGACAAACCCTTTTTTCAGTGAAAAGTCCTTTCTCACTCTTTTCCCCTGTCCATCAGACTGCGATCATCATTTCCCTCAGAACATCACATTGCCCCTTCCCTATTGGTATAGCAGACTAATCTGTTTCTGATTTAATCACAGTTACATTTCTCATGCACAGAATGTTCACATATCGTCAGACATATGGGAGACGGTCTCTCTGCATCTCGGATCAGATTCATTACGCGCTACAAGGCGAGAATGAGTCTTCCAAGCCGTGCTCTGGCCCAGGTTGTTGGCAACACAGCCACCTCGTTATGGCCCGTGATGCATCAGTTTCCGACATGCTGCCCATCTTTTAAGACGGAGTCGGTGTGTCTGTATGAATAACCATAAACGGTGATAATTATAGATTTGCTGTTGAGTGTGACAGTTTCGTGTTTTTGCTTTGGGTCCCTCCTCTCCTCTCCTGATGGCAGGGGTTGTGTTTCTATGCCGAGCCCGTCAGCGCCGTGTGAGTGTGAAAGATGACCGTGAGGACCCCTCTCTTCCGCTCAGGTCTCTCCCCTGGCTGCATCCAGGAGCCAGGGAACCGGCCGCCAGCGCTTCTGTTACCATCGTAATTACGTTTCCGCAGGCTCACGTGTAGCCAGAGACGGGAGGGACGGTGCCGAGCAGGTCACAGATCTGAATCAGAAGCCATTACGGGGTCAGGGAGGATATCGCTGCCGTTTTAATGGTCCCGCTTATCGGTTACACAGCCAGCTCATTATGCGGCAGGATGCATCGGCGTGTCATTACCGCGGAAACTGACACTGTTTCGCCGCTGCTTGAGGTATCCACTGGAGATCGGTTCGACTGGCCCTGTCATTACCCAGAAATCCTCTGACCCCAGTGTCATCCCACACTCATAATACTTCTCCTCTGACTAGAGAACAATACCTTCCAAATGCAATAGTCTGTAATTAAGCCCCAGATTATTATTATCATTGTAATAATAATAATAATAATAATAATTATTATTATTATTATTACTAGTAGTAGTAGTAGTAGTAGTTGTAGTTTTTTTTCCAGCAGGCTGCTACATCCTTTTTCCCTGCAGAGTAGCAGGCTAAATATGCAAGGAAACTAAAGGAAAACAAACATGTTAAATGTGCTCGCTGTATTAAAAATGCATCAGTTTTTTATGAATAATAATGAGTAATAAGAACGGAAAACTAACAACAGGAAAATCGTGAAAACACCTCCCCACAGGGATCACTGATATTTATCTTTTAGAATTTATGTGAAGCCCACACTGTGAAAATTACAGATGTGTGAATCAATTTAAGGTCACCTAGACAGTGGAATTCTTGTTTGTTGGCCTTATGGAGGATTTCTTTTTATAGGAAGGGTGTCCTTCAATTTTTTTCAGTCCATTACTTTTGAAAATCCTGATTTGGGTGCTGGCCTCTACTAAGAGTTTACCATAAACAGATGAATAGAATGACAGTAAAAACTGATGCTTTTTTGGCTCTTAAAAATGACTTCTTATTATCTGTTTTATGTCAAGGTAAATTGCTTGACACCGTTTTTGTTGCTTTCTGTTGAGTGGAGTGGCTCCACATCAGTCTGTCCTAAATGGCACATCTTTTAAGAAGATTGAGGCTTTGACCTCCCTCATCCCAGGTTTAATACCATTGTTAACCATCTGTCAGCAAGGGGAGATGTAACAACAAAAAGCGTGTTACAAGCGATTCACAGCGTGGTTTTTAATTTATGTTGATGGGTGTAAGCGTCAAACTGCGTTCTCCCGAACAGAGCCACTGAAGATTCGACTCGATTTAGCATTCTGTGGTAGCTTCTACAGAGACGTCGTGCAACGAATGCATCTAGGGGAGGCCTGGGGATCCAGATGGTACCAAAATCAAATTTTGCATCTATTTGCAAGGACGGATTTGAATTAAACTGCTAAAAATAACCCCCCGCCAGATTATGCTCCTTACCTTTAACTACACGCATGTGGATGGAATTAGCAGCATTAACGACGGTGTTAATTCAAGGGGCGGAGCTGAGGACTTCATTTATTTGTTTATTCATTTATTTATTTAGTTTTGTCGTTGCTGTTGCTGCTCAGTTAGTCGGAGCTTATTTGCAGATCTTCTGGTACATGGAGAAATGGAGACTTGAAATTAGACTTTTTTGTTGTTTTATGCTTACTGTTTTTTTCATGACGTCTTAATTAGCCTCGGATCCCGTCTGTGTTAATTGGCTCCTGTGGGGCAGTGTCAGTCAAAACTGGAGCTGAGAAGCCAAAACTCCACATGGAGCATCCACACTCCCCCCATGAACTTCCTCTCTGCTGTCTGCCCCGCAAAACCCTTAAAATGCATCTCTAAGGACCGTATTTAACAGCAGTCAGTACATAAATCTATTCATTAGCGGTTCTCTGTTCTGAAAGTAACTGCAAATGAATTGCATTGAAATTCAATTTATTCTGCAGGAGATGGACACAGTAGTGCATCTTAACATGATAATAACGTATTAATGCACCGTATGTCCAATATGTTTCTCCTTATTTCTTACATCTCATATAACCAGTATATGCAACGCATATATGAACGGCTGACATATATATTAATATTTCTGATTGAACATGAACACAAAAACTATTTTAAAAGTACATATATGATTTTATGTAATATTTAATCCTCAAGGAACTGTACAGTGGGAAACAATGCTGTCCATACTGGATTCTATCCCAGGTGGTTAATAGAGCGTGTGTCTGTGTGGCTCAGGTACATACGTGATGCAGGTGTCGGCTACAGACGCAGACGACCCCACCTACGGCAACAGCGCGCGCGTCGTCTACAGCATCTTACACGGGCAGCCGTACTTCTCCGTGGACCCCAAGACAGGTAAGCGCGCTACTGATCCAGGTACAGTGAGTGACCATGCCCCAGAGCACAGTGCGAGTGATCCAGACACAGAGAAACCTGATCTGGAGTCAGGCTGCCCTTGCGAATCGCTTACAAAGTAAAGTTGCTCTCTTGGATCATGTGAGCAAAATGCAGTAAGATAATGTTGCTCCCGTAGGTCTTCATCAGGCTGTGTATACACAGTAGTATCATGTGGTTAAACTGCTATTAAATCAGTTTTTGTTGCATAGTAGTTTGTTGCCTTGAATTTGTATCATGTTGCGTGGGATTTAGAAGTTTTATTCTTAATGTTCTATTGCTGTTGTTTTACAGACAGGTCTGTAACTATGCTTTCTGCATTTCTGTTGAAATATTTTAATGCATTTTTGGCGGAGGTCACTTTGGATAAGAGTATTTAGCAAATAACTATGAGGAATGTGAATTATAATGACAGTCTTTAGTACGGCAACATTGATAGCATATGTCAGTGACTCCTTTGAATTGCTACCTTTGGAAGAAGCCCAATCCGCAAATTAGCCTGCATTGTGGGAGGCTGTGTATATTTCAGCTTACATCCTCTGCTCAGAAGGATGAATATAATATGAAACAAAACAAAAATGAAACCCCCGATGCTCTGTGCGGCACGTGTGCACCCAGCACAACCGTGCCAAACAAAGAGAGGGAAAACGAAGGCAGAAGCTTTCTTCTTTCACTCGAGCCCTCCTCGCTCTGGGGGAGGCTGCCGCAACACTCATCCCCTTTGGAAAAAAATAACCGTCAGAAGCGTGTCAAAACAACAAGCCTTTTATTGCTCGGAGAACTGAGGATCTATGAGAGATCAAATCTTACACGTTTCGTACAATAAAAGAATATTGCCGGGAGATCAGGGTAGCTTAGAGTGCTTTTGAAGGAAGCCCTATTTTTTTTCCTCCCTTGCGTTTGAGATGGGAATCCCTTGTTATGTAGGGCTTTTTTTTTTTTTTTTTTTGTCCTTCTCTCGGAGGCGGGGCTGAATGCCTTTTTACCGAATATCAAAGGTCTCTGTTTTAAGACTGATGTTCTCAGGCCTGCCACGTGCGCCTCTTGATCTTGGTCCCAGGGTAATTTACGCCTCTCCGTCCCCCCCAAAATGGATGCACTCTCTAATGAGACGGAACGCTCACCTTTCTTTTTTCCTCCCTTCCCTGGTCCGCTTCCATGGTGGGGCCCCAAGGAGTGATCCGGACGGCTCTGCCGAACATGGACAGGGAGGTGAAGGAGCTGTACCAGGTCCTCATCCAGGCCAAGGACATGGGGGGGCAGCTGGGGGGACTCGCGGGGACGACCACCGTCAACATCACCCTCAGCGACCTCAACGACAACCCACCCAGATTCTCCAAAAGTACATCTGCACTTCTGTGCCGTTAGTGTGTGCGTGTGTACGCGTGCGTGTGCGTCTGTGCTGCTTTGGGGTGGGAACTGTGGCAAAAATGCCAAGATCTGAATCTATAACCAAAGGGTTGCTGGCCATAATCAATGATGAGATATACTGTGCCTCAATTTCTTTAATAAATCACCCAGCTCCGTGAATCAGTGATATGTAAGCTTTGCCTTTTTTTCACCTACCAAAACGGTTGCATGGTGTAGTTTACCTGGATTTGCAGTGGAAGTTGAGACCCATAGAATGTTCTCATACTAGGCTTGAGACAGTACTAGATAATCTCTAGACTATAACCTGAATGGCTTGCTGTCATCATTAAACTTCCAAAGCTCTTAATTGTTAATGGTGTTATTTTATTCATAGGTGGATAACGGGTGCGATTGAGTCCCAGGCTCACATTAAAGAGCACATACTGTAGGGCCGTTCTCTGAATAAGTTTCAATACCGCCCCTAATCATTAAACACAAATTCCTTACTGATGCTAAATCCTAAGTAGGTGGGTTCCAGTGAGTGTTTTTCTGAGCAAGCGCTCTTGCCAGTAAGATTCAGATTTATATATCTGAAGGTTTTTGTTGTATGCCCTTGACATGTGTCCCTGTGTTTGTTGCTGGACAGGTATATTCCACCTGAGAGTTCCGGAGTCCTCACCTGTGGGGTCGGCCGTGGGGCGGATCAAAGCTCACGACCTGGACGCAGGGAAGAACGCGGAGGTGGAGTACAGCATCGTCCCGGGAGACGGGGGCTCCATGTTCGACGTCACCACCAACGAGCACACCCAGGAGGGCGTCATCGTCCTGAAAAAGGTTTTTAAATTAATCCTTTTTATCCGCGAATATTTCAGCTGCTACCAAAATGCTCATGTATGCTTCCCTCTTCATGTTTTCAAAATTCAGATTTTTCACAAAGACCGTCGGTGTCTGTTGATTATGTGCCTTTGTCCTGTATAGATCCAGTTATCAGGGAGCCAGTGGAAAGGTCATGTGCATCCATCAATGTGGCAGACACATGTAATTTATTACATGGTAACTGCTACAAATGACCTTTTATCGTCCTGTTTGTGCTATTTTTGAATGTAAAGAGAGGATATATACCGGGACACAGTGATGGAGCAGCATCCAGTGTTTGGCGGTGTGCTTGTACATCAAACTGTCTCACCCCACAGAAATGCAGTGCCATGCCGTCAATCAAAACCTTTTTATCCCATTCTCATATTTCATGGTACTTATTACTGTCTGTATGTTTGTATGTGTGTGTGTGTGTGTGTGTGTGTGTGTGTGTGTGTGCGCATACGTGTGTGCGCAGTGAAGGACACACTGTCCCAGGTCAGATCTATTACCAGGTATCTTGTTCTCACTGGTACCTAAAAATAGGTCAAACTGATCACTGTGTGCATTACAAGATATATTTTAAAATACATTTACATATTTTATATTTAATAAGATATATTTTTTAAAGAATACATTTTCTAGCATAGTTGTATATGCGTGCAGATAGTATACACACAGTACTGAAGGAGAAATTCAGGCAAGAGAAGAGACTTGTTGTCTCGTGTCAAAGCTTGTTCATCACTGTATTGGATCATGAGCAGTTTTAGTTCTCAAAAATGGTTACCATAGAAAATATTCATGAGTAAATGCACACAAACACCCAGGATCCGCTGTCTCCTAACTAGATGTGACAGGCGTAAATCTTCAGGCCAACTACCAAAATCTGGTGTCTTCAGATAAATGCATGGTTGCTCTGATTCACCGATAAAAGCTTTTGAAATATACGAGAGTGCTACGCTCCCGTGGGTAGGAGAGGAGGCGCTTTTTTCACTAAAAGCCTGTTTTCTGTGTACTCAAACATGGTACACCACTTAAATCATAGTTTTTTGGTTTTCTTTCAGCTCGGTTGCAAATTGCCAGAGACAGTGTTTGTCTGTACGTAGCTCTTTTTTCCATGGTAGTATGCCAACATTTCACACTTCTGGTCTGTAAATTTCAGCCACTGAGACAAATAAACATTCAACAATTTTGTTTTGTTCAGATACATATGATAATGTTACATGTATGACAATGCATTTATAATTGCATGAAATATGCACATACATACACAGGTAAAACGTGTTTGTTGTTGCAGAGTTCATGTTCTGGACAGATTCACAGGGAGCTCTGACTCTGTTTACTTCGTCAGCAAATGTGGTGAGCAGATATGGCACCAGGTTATACATATGCAAAACTCAAGAAAATCTCAGGTCATAGTCTCACTGCAAGTCTCACCTCCTGGTTTATAAATCTTTGTTTAAATCTAAACTTTTGAGTTTGTGGTCAAGTCACAATGGGCAAATCTCAAGACCCAAGTTATGAGCCATTACTCAGCTCCACTTAGAACTTGCTCATGTCAGAATGGTCAAGTCTCAGGCAGCCAACTCACAATAGTCCGGTCAATTCAAGCCTTACTCTCAGTACTTCCCTTAGATACATATACACAGTTTCTCTCTCTTTAAATCTTTCCAGCAGTGTACATTTTTAAAATGTTGAGCCCCGTGACTCACATCGGGGGACACACACAGAGGCCTGACTTTGCAGAATCTGCGCCCCAAATCCAACGGCCCTCGGGGACCCCA
Organism: Megalops atlanticus; assembly: GCA_019176425.1. Classification (NCBI taxonomy): domain Eukaryota; kingdom Metazoa; phylum Chordata; class Actinopteri; order Elopiformes; family Megalopidae; genus Megalops; species Megalops atlanticus. The sequence continues at coordinate 2,215,370 of CM032898.1, forward strand.
GGCCGCATAAGCCAGCTCCCCCGGTGGGAGCTGCGGGGGATGGGGGGGGATGGGGAGGCGGACGCTGCCCCTGACCCCGGTGCACCAGTTTGGAAACGACTGGGGAAAAACGCTGAGACAGTGATCCTCGGTTGTAGCTGGCTTACGGTTTTGGCGAGCTTTGCGATGCGATAAGAGGATCTGGCCGACGCGCGGGGTTTAGGAACCGATTATCCGCCCCTCGCCGTGTCCATACAGAAATTCCCTCAGAAAATCAAATAATAAATATTGATAATAATAATAAGATCAGGGAACCAGGCTGGATATGAGCCTCGCTGGGATTCACCTGCTAGGTGTGAATATGCTCATATTTTCATACGTAAAGGCAGGGATATACGGCTGGTGAATAACACACCAGTGGAACAGGCTGTCGGGGTTTAGGCCTAAGAGGCTTGCCTTCTGCTTTGATTTGTTCAGCTTTTTTTCTTTTTTTGTGATATTCTGTGCTTTTTCATTTTATTTTCACTCACAGCTTTAATGTGCTTAGTAGACACTCACGTCCAGAGCACTTCTGCAGTGCACAGTTTTGTGAATTGCATATTCATACTCATGGATATTTACTGAAGCAGCGGTTTTGCTGAGGGGTGCAGTGGTAGGGCACCATTTGGGATTTGAACTTGCAAGCCCGTCTTACCCAATATTCCAAACTACAATCCAGCCTTCCAAGTTAATTGGTTAGCAGATATCCTTCTACAAAGGGATGCACAGAACTGGAAAGTCGACATATGGATACAGCTCTATACTGCATGAGCATTCCTTTGTCCCTCTGAAAATACTACACTACAGATCTGGGTTACAAAAATATAAGATAAGATAAGATAAGATAAGATAATATAAGATAAGATAATACTGTAATATAAATTATCATAAGAAATAATGCTTTATTATAAGTATTAGAAAACAAGCACCCGCAATCAATTAAAATCATTAGTTTCTCTTGTTTTCTTTGTAGAGATTAACTTTCTAGAGGTGTGTGTTGGTAAAAGATGTATGTCATTTTTTCAAGCATGGTAACCAAAGCTGTAGGCCAGTCCAGGAATGTCATTTTAACAAAAACATTTCTGGGCGATTTCATAAATTAGAAAAAAAGAAAGGAAAAAAAAAAACACTGAATGATTTCTGAAAGGTACATCTGCAGTGTCCCACCCTGGATTCAAACCCGCAGCCTGTGGTATATGTAGGTCTCTAGCGCCGCACCGCACACAGCCCACTTTTGTAGTAACTATGCTCGTAGTAAATGATTGTGTTGGTGGCACATGTGGGCCGAGTACAGGCTAATTCCCATAGGAGACAGTCTGTGGATGCAGCAGGTGTAGTATGAAGCCATTTAAATACAGTGTGTCATTGATTCATGATTTGGCCACGCAGCAATGAGCTGCGTTTGTTCCCGTCTTGTGAGCATCACGCCTTGTACAGTGTTACTCCTGGTAGAATACAGTAGCTACAGAATCTCAGAACCTAATGAAAAAGATGGTAAAACAGGAGAGCCAATGTTTCTCAAACGTCAAAGTTTTCATAATGTTCTTTTCAGTGCGGAGGACACAGTTACAATACACATTAATATTGTGCAATATCGGGTGTATGCGCGTGTTGTGGGATGCTTCTCATAAAGTCACCTTATAAAAACCTTATTAGTGCAGCCATCATATAGTCAACTAGTATATAGTGGTGCTAGCATAGTAGTCATATCAGGAAGCTGTTATTTATGTTCTGCCAGTAGACATGAGGCTCTTCCACTGCCCTTCTATGTTGCTTTTGTTCGCAATATCGAATCGATCAGTGATATTACACAAGCGTAATCTCTCTGCTAAATGACCGTCAGAGGGGCGCTTACATGCCGGTCGGTGAAAGAGAGGCGTGTGATGCTGGGGTGCTGTTTCAGCGGGGAGCAGTCTCTGCTGGAGAGGAACGCGGAGCAGATGGGGGGGGGACCGATGTGAGGGAGGCGGTGGCTGTCAGAAACGTCCACTCCCTGCAGAGCGGAGCTGGGGAGTTATTTCCAGCCCCTCTGATGGAGCTGGGGGGGGGACGGCTGGAGGAACACCAGGGACGGCAGGGGGGCGGGCTGGCAGGCACGGCAGCTCGGAGCGGGCGACTAACAGAGTCATGCCGCTCCACACCCCGCCGGGGGAAGCAGGGGACCGCTGTCTCCCGGTCTCCCGGCAACAGAGCGGCGGAGGCTGGAGGGGGAGACAGGGACCCGTCGGTGTTGGTCTGTCACCGGGCCTGACTGAGGGCGTGCCAAAAACGGGCGCACTTCTGCTGCCTGCACACCAGGGATGTGCAGAGAGCCCAGTATTTGTATTTGTATCTGTATTTGTTGAGGCAGCAAAATTATTTGTATTTGTATTTGTATTTGTATAAAAGTGGAAATAGGCGTAACAATCCTGTTTTTGTTTTTGTTTTTATTACACTTCTAATTTTAGGATATTAAAGTGTTAATATAAGTGTTCTTCAATAAACTATTATAATAATTATGAACACTTAAATGTAATATTGGTTTATGGTTTTCATAAACCCAGCAATAAACATGTGTAACCATAAACACCATTGAAATGGAGGTAACTTAACTAGTAGTCAGCGGAGCTAACAATGGAGCTCACTACAGATATATTTGACTTTTTTTTTCCTTCCCAAAAACAAATCATTTAAAAAATATTTGTACCAAATAAATATTCGTAAATACCCACTATTTGTGCTTTGCCGAATACCGTATTCAGATTCGGCTCCACCCCTACTGCACACACACACACACACACACTCACGCACGTGTACGCAGTCACATACACACACACACACACACACGCGCGCACGCAGTCACACACACACACACACACACACACACACACACACACACACACACACACACACACACACACGCACCCACACACACACACACACACACACACGCAGTCACATACACACGTGTGCACAAACACACACACACATGTGCGCTCACACACTGCCCTCACAGGTGGCCCCTGCCCCCTCCAGCAGTGGAATGCCTCTTCCTCTCAATGTGTCACTCTGTTGAGGCGACCCATGCTGGCAGCAGGAGGAGGCCGAGGGACTGTCACCGCTAACGAGGGGACCGGAGTGCGAGAGCTGCAGGTGCTCCGGGACAGGAAGCGCTCTCCTCAATCACGTTCCGTTCCTCATCGCCATGACGACCTGCTCTCTCCCTGCACACGCTCAGGTCATACAGATGTCGGCCATTATGACAGCACGTGATTCATCCAGAGACTAACAGCGACCAGCATGTGTTATTACCACTGCATTTATTAAATATAACATGATTGCAATATATTTTGTGCAGGTATTTGATTGTACATATTTTTGCAATACCATCATAACTAGTCAAGCTCAAAACTGAGCTGTAGCGCAGAGTGGAAAAGAGACAGCCACACTGTTTTTGCACCTCCTATGGGCAAGTAAATGTGTGTGTGTGTGTGTGTGTGTGTCTGTGTGTGTGTGTGTGTCCGTGTGTGTCTGTGTGAGTGCGCTGACTGAGCTGAAGAGAAAATCTAGCAGAGCAGTTCTGGTAACATTTCACAAAATTACACCCCTCTCTTTGGACCAGGGGTCAGAGCTGACGCCTTGCATTCTCTTTGTGGTTTTATCTTCAAAAAAAAATGGCGAGCGTTCAAAAGATACACCTCCACAGATAAGGCTGTGATGTTTCAAAACAGGCCAAGGACGGGCACCTTTAAACCTGGAGAGAGAGGTGACGCTGGCCCTCAGCCAACGGGGCATGGGGCTTAGGGCGCGCTCAACGGGCTTGTGCAAAGATGCTTAGATATGATTGGCAGATAACCCTCATAATGCTGATATCACCATGGCGACGGCGATGGAGGAGAGGAAGAGTGTGATGGGCAGGTGGATGGAGGTATCTGTTAATGGATGCGGAGGTGAAGTGAACCGGATGGCTGAGTGTCAAACCAGCGTTTCATCCTCACCATCTCTGCGCGTAGCCTCTGAAAGGGGGCAAGCGTGGGGCACGTCACAGGTTTAGACAGGCATTGTCCAGCGCACTCACACAGCTTGACCTTCCTCCCAGTGAGGCACTATCACTCTTCTCCAATTATAAATGCGGTGATATTGAACTCAGTACAAACTCACGGTCTACTGTTAACTGTGGATCAGTGCCGTGGCATTTCTGTATCAATTCCCAGTAATGCATCTGCAGCTAAAAGTACGTGCAGTAAGGAAGCCTTTCACTGTCTTCAAAGATAAAAATACATTTGATGATAAAAAGGGTGTTTTCCGGCCACGAAACCAGTATTTCCCCATCAATTCGATCAATGACTGATCTGAGAACAGTTTCTTGCAGTGTCCCTGCCCCAGCGCTAATGGCTTGTGAATCTGCTTTACTAAATAAAGGGCTGAAAACATGGGGGCAAACGCAGCTTAAATCAAAACCATTGTCCTTTCGGTGTGGGGTTCAGGCAGATCAGCCGATCCACGCACAGCGGAGCTGTGCATTTCCATATCAAAGCTCACTCTCTCCTGAGTCTGGAGTGCGGAGTGCGCTTAGTTATGCCGCCGAAGAACGGCCGCACTAAGATGAATAGGGCTCTCCCTTTGAATGCATGCATTTTAACGGAACCATTGAATTTGAGTCACTGATATGAAAATTTCAGAGGGAAATATGCATTCCTTTTTTCTGTTTGAGGTATTTCATTTATTTACACTCGAGCATTTAATTTGTATGCTCAGATCTGCGTGGGTTGTATTCCTGTATATGAGACAGTCACTTGAGAGATACACTTAATCATTGATGCTCATGTTTTCTTTTTTTTAATTAAATTAAAGGATTAATGAAATTTTTTAGATTTTTTTCTTGGACCTGAAGTATGTCCATGGTTCTGTTAGATAGCTCACATAACAAGTATTATAAATAGCATTTATTTGTCATTATCTGTGGACTTGGTGTTCTACAACAAGAAATATTTTCTACACTGTGACCCACCAATACACTACACCTGGAGTTGGATGGTGCATTTCCCCTTTCACCTGAAGAATGGGGATTGGGTGGAGCATCGTGTGGTGTATAAGGATCCCATTTAGAGTATAGGGATTGTATTGGATCGAACATTGCCCCTCCCACTTGGAGTACATCTGTCTGCTTTCCCATTTGGGGCGGTAGTAATTTTGGTTGTGGATAGTTTTGCCGTGAGTGAGGGATGAGTTGGGATAACACAAACACCTCCTAACCTCAGACGGGTGCAGAGAACGTGCGGCACTGACTGAGGCCGTGCTTCCAGGGGTGATTATGACAGGTTCGATATCTGTGAGGCGACACATCAAGGAGAAACAGACCAAAGAGCTGTTACTGTAAATGGTTAAAAAGCCCCCCCCCACGCCCCGCACAGTGGTCTGTAATTCAGTCTCAGCCTCGTCAGCACAAACAGCCTTCCACAGGGAGCTGGGCGGCTGGAGTGCTCTATTTCAGCTAAACGGTCAGCCGAGAGCCCAAACACAGATACTGCAGCTTTGCATTTAATTGAGCAAAGAGCTTCATTCAGCTGACCGTGATCAGTCATGCACTCATTATACTTTTGCAATTACATCTGCAGGTTATAAAAAAAAAGAGTGAAAAAGTGGCCTGTGTGTGGTCTCATTTCCCTGGTGAAGTGCCGTGCTAATTGAATCTTTCGAAATGGGCTCATCAGAGGAGCTCACAAGCGTTCCCTGTTATCGTGTAGCACTTTGATCCCGCCGCTGTTTGGCGAGATTGCATTTGCACACGGCCTCTGACCCCAAACACATGCTGCAATCCTGGGAAACACCAGCTGCACTCACAAGTGCGAGCCTTTAAAGGCCTCTGGTTTGTTTTTAATCATCTGAGTAATTACACGGTGCAGGTGGTTTCATACAGACGAGCGCTCGGCTCGAGTTCGGCGACGCTGGACAAAAGCAGAGTATGATATGACACAAGTCTCCAGCAGTGTAGGGGTGTGCTTCCTGAGGAATGTCATTTCAGGTAAAGGTGCTTCTGAGAACATAAAGCCAAGAATGTTGTGTGTTTGAGTCTACAGCCAAACATCCATACGTCAGCCTTGTAAAGGCTTCTGTCTCGGTGTCTGTTTGCTTTGCCACACAAAACACTGTTACCAAGGACAGTTTTTCAAATCCTTGTTTCTCAGTAAGATTTTCAAGCCCAAAGAGCTACACACAGGACATACACACATTGTAAGTGAAAGCAGTGGCTTTTATTGAATTTCTTTAACAGCTGAGATGTAGGAGTCCTTTACAGCACACACAGAGGTTTATCTCAAAGCCCATGTCACCTACAGGCACACCTTTTCTTTGTGTATCGTATATTTTTTCATGCAAGCGAATCACACTGATGCGCATGGCAGTGTTGAGTTAGCAGAATAACCCTTAGTAACCCCCCAAACCCCCCTTCCCCTTCCGCAGCGTTTGGACTACGAAACGAAAAAGGCCTACGCCTTCAAGGTGGAGGCGTCCAACGCGCACCTGGACCCCCGCTTCCTCCACCTGGGCCCCTTCAAGGACACGGCCACCGTCAAGGTAAACGTGCTGGACGTGGACGAGCCGCCCGTATTCAGCAAGGCGTCCTACGGCATGGAGGTGTACGAGGACACGCCCGTCGGCACCGTCATCGGGGCCGTCACCGCACAGGACCTGGACGCCGGCGGCAGCGCCGTCAGGTGAGTGCCGGGCTCCTGACCTTTGACCCCCTGACCTCGTGACCTCTCGCATGGCAGTCAGAGCAGAGCAGGGTGGAGAATCACAGATCTGTTACAGATCTGCTGTTCTGTTCACTACAGCCAGGTATTCATCTCTGTGTGTTTCACATTCACTTCTGTCTGTGCCGTTACTGCAGCAGCAAGCGTTCTAATGTGCTGGCTGATTATAAACGTGGTCTAAAACATAGCATCCGAAGATAACATATCATTGCAGACAGCACTTAATCCCCTGCTACCAACTGGAACCTCATTGACATGTGGGTATGGAGGGTGGATGGAATGCAGGAGTTGCATATCTGGACAGAATGTAGAATATCTGTGAGGTCGCAGCTGAGCCACTACCTCATGGCGTTTCTCACAGGGTTTTTTGTTGCCCTGCAATCTGTGCATAACGGTGGATCTAACTGACAATATGAAAAGTTCACGCAATTTATCATAAGTAAATGTAAAGTCATTTTTTTAATATTTCATACAAGTTCTTAATTTTTTACATCAGTTTGGTAAGGTTGTTGTTTTGATATGATTAAACACAAACACGACGAACACAGAAAGATAAAGTATGCGGAAGAAAGCAGAGAATTCTGCCAGAGCATGCCATTTCACTCCTCATTTTATATACGGTTACACTATGCCATTGAAATGCTGTTTCATGATGTCTTTTACTGTAACATTTTGTTATCAACATGTCATTACACTGCTGTTACATTTTGTAATTTACTTAACATCTCAGGATGTGTGTTACTTTGTGTTACATGATGTATTTAACGTGTGGTTACATTCTGTATTTCATGAGCTCACTCCCTTCATTAAAGTCCCAGTGCGACCCGCGCTGGTTATGTTTTATATATTTCATAACCAGTGTACCACGCCGCCGGCTCTCGAGACAGCATGAGAACGAGTACACCTTCGCACGGATGAAGAGCAGAACGTTAAAAAAATAAGCTCTGACACCTTAACACGCTCTGTTAGCTGTCTTTGGTGTCTCTTGTGTTTATTTGTACTACTTCCCATTAGCAGGTACGCACTGTGGGGTTTTTTGTGTTTTGTTTGTTTTTTCAGGCTTGTGTTGGAAAGGCGTGATGAGGGTAGGCAGTCAGAAACACAAAAGAACCATGGTGCTGTTTTAACTTTAATATTTCATGCTGAAACAAAGGGGAGAGAGACGGCGGATGGCCAAACACTGAGTGTTTTTTTTTTTCCTTGCATTTTCTTGGGCGGTTAATAATTAAAGGTATTATATTATACATTGTTCTTTTTAGATATACAATTATGAAATGTTCTCATGCCCTGCTCAGAGTGCCTGGCCCCCAGAGAGAGCACATGCATACAGAATGATGCTTTTAGATTGTTCTACCAGCCCATATGACACACTAAATATATATCTACTCTGTTTTGTAACCACTTTACACTTCCCTCCAACAGGGGAACAAGGCTGATGGACTTTTGGTTCCTATTGTTTTTGCATAACCTTTTGGTTACTAGCACTGTTCCTTACCACTGCACCACACTGGTGCCCACATATGAGCACAGCTTACATGCTAGAGCAACGTATACACCAATATGATGTATACAAGTATAATTTATACATGAGGGTGACTTATGCATCAGTGTGACTGATACCGTGGAGCAACTTACACACGACGGTGACTTATACATGACAGTGACTTACACTTGTTATTATTAACCCTTTCGAATGTGACTGATTTTATGCTATGTAGCGTGTGCATTACGTTACATGGTTAGTTATGTTTTCATTAGCATTATTAAGCTTCTCATAGTTTTCACCGCTGCATTTGCTATACGTTGTAACATTAAATCATTGTTTCCTCAAAGCTAATGTTAGCTAGAATTTTTCCAATCTAGTGTTCTAATCAGTCTGGTTTGACTGTATGCGCGAAAGGGCTAATCAGACCGGTTTGACCGTACACATGAAAGGGTTAATTATCATTGGATAAATAACCACCACACAATCATCAAGTGAACAAAGCGGAGAATGGCCTGATGGTCCTCCTGATTATGTGGGAGGAGGAACGCTCCTCGTGTGAGCTCCTCTCCGCGCTCTCCGCTACTGTGTCTCTGTTCACGGCCTGTTCTCCTCTCCCTCCTGCAGGTACTCCATCGACTGGAGGCTGGACCGAGACAGCTACTTCGACATCGATCCTGTAGAGGGGACCATTTCCACCAGCGAGGTGCTGGACAGAGAGAGTGTGGCGCAACACAACATCTCTGTTGTGGCGACTAAAGTTAGTAAGTATGGCAACAAGTCGCAGACAGCGAGGGATCTGAAAGCTGTTCAAGCCGGGGGAGAAACCTAATAACAACATAAAAATAACGCAATGAAATAAATAATTTCTGACTTCATGTAGGTCCAACTGCTGAGTGCGTGGTGGAACATTAGGATATCATCATGCTCGAATCCCATCCATTTGGTTTTGTACTAAACAGTTTCATAGTGAGATAATTCACCATTTTTATGGCCTGCAAATGAAGCTCGTTTAATTTTCCTCCCTCCCGATTTAATGTGTCCAATTTAACGGGGGATGGGAGATGAAATCCAAAATTGCCTCGCAATGTGCAGCGTGTGTGAGGTGCTCAGGGCTCATTGGGGAGGCTGTCTGCCTTCAGGAGACACCATGTGCTGTTGTTATAGGAGGGAAAGAGAAGTGACACTCACTCGTGCAAACTTGGGTGAAAGAGGAGTGACACTCAGATTCAGGTGAAAATGGAGTGTCAAAGATTAATCGAGGCGGAGCAGTTCTGGTTTAGAGGAGCATATTCACACTCAACATTCACACTCACATTTTTTTCCACAAGGAGCATTAATTAAATGTATACACGGTAAGGTACCTGGTGACATATGGCTCCATTAGAATGAGTAGATTAATACAAGGTCTGAATGAATAACTGAGCAAAGATACTGTAAATACATAAATCTGCGCTGCTCTTCCGTGGTCTGCAGAGGAATTGGTGCTTGTGTCAGAGAAGCTGATCTCTCAGTGGGTGAATTATGAAATCCTCTGAACAGGAAGCCATTATCCTCCTGCATGGTGGTGCTCTGTCAGACTTACAGCAGAACCTCATTCTCACTGGATACGAAATTAGACTGCTAAGCATTTGACTTTAATTACTTACATTACGAGCTCACATTACGATGCAGCTCAAGGTCACCATGGATACAAATGTGTTGAGTGCAGAAAATGGCAGCTCTGGGAAGGTTCAGCCTCTCTAGGCCTTTAGTTCACATCCCACATCTTCTGTAGGCCCCCTGCTGTGTGTGTGTGTGTGTGTGTGTGCAGAAACACTGCCTACACACAGTCTAGTGTTGTTTCTCTAGCCATCTAAACCACTGTTAGGCACTTAAATCGTCACCGAGCTTAAGCCAAGCATTTGGGTGTTTCTGTGCAATCAACAGGCAGGAACATTTGAGTATCATTTAATTAACAGTTTAATTGAAGTCATTAAAACTGAATTGGCACATCTGTTAGTAATGAAAAGGAAAGCAGGCTCAGGACAGTTCTGAGTCTAATGGTAAGTCTGTTGTTTCTTCCTTTGCTTGAAAGCCACCAGCAGAAACACTGCTGTATTCGGAAAAATGCTTAATGTGGCCTTTTTAGTTGGGGAGCTGGTGCCATCTAGTGGAGAAGGTGGAACACAACAGCTTTCCCGTGGAAATAATACATTGCCGTAAAACCTGTAGACATTGTTTTGGTATCGCTGAGCAGATGTGTGGTGTCAGACGTGGCTCTGGGGTGTCCACAGCGCTTCCACGGTCCCTGCTGCATAGAAAGGCATTCTCTCTCAGCACTGCAATGGATACAGACATCCAGTCAATAGCGGTTATTTTGTTTTGCCTCACACACAAAGTCACGTTTTCCGATTTGTTTATTGCATGAAGTAAAGAAGACAAAAAGGCAAGCCTTTCTATTGCAAATATTGTAATGAAGTTTGCCACTGGAGGAAGATATTCTTATACAAACACATTTCAGAGATGATGCTAAGTAATAATGTGGTGTGTGTGCGTGTGTGTGACTGTATGAGTGTGTGTCGTGTGTGTGTGTGTGTGTGTGTGTGTGTGTGTGTGTGTTTGTGTGTGTGTGTGTGTGAGTGACTGTATTAGTGTGTGTCGTGTGTGTGTGTGTGTGTGTGTGTGAGTGACTGCATGAGTGTGTGTCGTGTGTGCGTGTGTGTGTGTGTGTGGGTGTGTGGGTGAGTGACTGCATGAGCGTGTGTTGTGTGTGTGTGTGTGTGTGTATGTGTGTGCGTGACTGTATGAGTGTGTGTCGTGTGTTTGTGTATGTGAGTGACTGTATGAGTGTGTGTTGTGTGTGTGTGTGTGTGTGTGTGTGTGTGTGTGTGTGTGTGTGTGTGTGCGTGTGGGTGTGTATTGGTGGCTGATGTCTGCTTTGATGCTCCCGCACGGCTGCAGCAGTCTCCTCAGGTGAGGATGAGAGGGAGCACAGTTTGAGCTGAGAGCCGCGTCACTCACAGTTCCGCAGGAATCTGCAGGATCAAACGGGATTCCCCATGGAAGTGTCTCAACACCGCCCCCTGCTGGCCACGGCCCTGTACCACTGCAGGGGTGCACTGACACAAACGCAATCAGTCAGCTAATGTGTGAACATCCTATTTCTGCTTTCAGGAAACATGCGATCAATATGTTACTACTTAGCAATGAAGTATGGCCAACCTTTTAAAATATAAAATAAAATATACAGTAAGCAGATAACAAGACTCTAAAAACATTTGTATTCATCCAGCACTACACCATGTTTAACTCTGCATAAAAATGCTAAACCCTGACATTCATTAATGGATTTTTTTTTTTTTTTTAATGATTCCATACCTCTTATTAACTCTTCAGTATAGTTTATTATGCAATTGCGACACACTGTAACTAATAGATGAGAAAGTACTGTTCTTCTCGAATGTTGTAAGCCAGTAGATTTTTCCTCATGACATGGGCTGTATAATGAAAAGTTATCAGGACTTCAACAGTGCACACAATTGTGCAACTGCTACAAATGGTTACCTTCTTAAAGGTGACCTTATTTCTGTGCGTTGCAACGTTTTCTTTTAAGTGTGCCATCAGAGGACTGTTACAGACACACAGCTGGTTTGTTGTTGTTTACTTTCCTGTCAATGACACCAAAAACAGTTATGGATACATATTTAATTGAGTGGCAATTGCTTTTTATCGGTTATGGTTTCTTTTATTTAGGTCCACAGACGTAACTGTCAGTGGCATCTTTCTGCACCAATATAACAGTCAGGTGTGTCTTTCTGCACCAATATAACAGCCAGGTGTGTGTTTCTGCACAGAGGTGAGTCAGGTGTGTCTTTCTGCGCAGATGTGACAGTCAGGTGTGTCTTTCTGCGCAGATGTGACAGTCAGGTGTGTCTTTCTGCGCAGATAACCCTATGCTGGCCAGCCGAGTAGCCGTCACCGTCAGAGTGCTGGATGTCAACGAGTTCCCTCCCGAGCTGGTCACACCGTATGACACCTTCGTGTGCGAGAACTCCAAACCGGGCCAGGTGAGCATGCACCACACACACACACACACACACACATATACACACTCACACATACACATACACACACCCATGCACTCACTCACTCACACACACACACACACACACACACACACACACACACACACACACACACACACTGTCACACTCACACACACACACTCGCACGCACACACACACACACACACACACACACACACACACACACACACACACACACACGCACACACACAAACACACAAGCACACATGCAATCGCTCACACTCTCAGTACTCAGGGAAAAGATGAACAGCTCTAAACCCCCAGTCAGGGAATAACTCATCTTCTGTTTCTCTGTGATGCTGTTCTTCACAGGAAAAGGCACTTTGTAATGATGCAAAAATCTCTTTTTTTTGTTTGTCTGGGAATCCGTATGGAAAATGATAATGATCAGAGACTATAGAGGGAGAAAACAGAAGGAAAGGCAGGCTGTTTGTCACTGCGTTTATTATATTATTCATTTTGAAATGTGTGATAAAGTGAAAAAACACTAGACATGGCTGTATATATTGAAAGGATTTATTTATTTCATTATTACTGAGTTTGTAGTTACTCTCCCATATCTGTGTGAGGAGTCTATGATTTGGACTTTCTCTTTAGCCTCTTCCTTCTCTTGGTTTCAGTCTTTATTTGACCTGTCATTGAAATGGCAGCATTTTTCCATGTAATTAATTAAGCTTGTGTCAATGAAGCGATCCCATTGTAAGGCAGACTCTGACTGTATATTTTTGGATCAGTTTATTAATTCCTTTACTTTTTTCCAGGTGATCCAAACCATCACAGCCAGGGACAGCGATGAGCCACCAGCAGGGCCGAAGTTCTTCTTCCGCTCACCGCCACAGGACGTGAAGAACTTCACCATCCGGGACTACGGAAGTAAGCCATCCGCTCTGTCCGCTGCATTGCATCTGAGCTCAGAGAGAAACGGTAGCGTATCGATAAGCGCTAAGCGTCCTGCTGCACTCTGCTATTGGCTGGGTTATGCAGATGAATGCATAACCCAGCCAATAGCAGACCTACCTGCATTGCATCTCTGAATCCGCAAATAAAGAGGACTGGTGCTACTGCGCAAAGAGCATGTACTGTTCCTGACTGCTGTGGTGCTAGGCAGTATAAATCAGGACAGGATCCAGGCCTTGCTGAGCCATTATCCACAGCTCATTTCTTTAATGCTGAGAGCCAATCAGAGAGACAGTGGGTATCAGGTTTTACATATCTGGTGGGAATCAGCTGGGGAGACCACAACCTTTTTGAGTTGGGTTGGGCGGATGTGCCAACCAGAGGGCCACCGAACTGGTCCCGAGGCGTCAGTCTGTGTGTTAATACCTGCGTGTCAGAGAAAGCATGGAAAGTTCTTTGAGTTGCTTTTTCAAGCAGGGGAGTCACACCTGCTCACAATGGTGAGTCCTCAGATGAACTGTTTGTGTGGTAAATAAGACAAAATGACTGCTGGCACCTCCCCAGTTCTGTCTGGAGGGCTAATACACAATGTGATTCACAGAGACAGGAACGGAGAGACAAAAAAAAAAAAAAAAACCCCTGAACATGCAAGGTGCTCCTCAGCCGCTTGCGCCTTGTCAAGAAAAATCTGGCGTCACAGGGGCTCTCCGTGACGGGGTCAGATAGCCGACCTGACAAGGACAGGTCTGTCACCCCTGATCTTCAGACACGCTGCACCTCCGTCCCAGAACCGTCGGCCAATGTCATTCCGCCGGCCCGCGGTACACCCGCGGCAGGCCAGCGCCAACTTCCTGTCCGGCCCCGTTGACTTCCTGTTCTGTAAAAGCGTTAAACTTTAGCCACCTTCAGGCCCTGTGTGTTCCTGTGTGGGGGAGCATGCAAATACAGAGTGAGTGCACCCTCGGGCGCTCCACCACTCACTTCCTGTCTGTGTTCCCGTCTCGAGTCCACGAGTGTCTACTTATCGGAGGAGAAAGAAGCAGAGCACCAGGTTACTCACAGTCTCTGCTGCTCATCTCCCTGACGTGCGATGGGAGAGATGCAATGCACTCAGACATATGCTCAAATGGGGAAGCTGGCCTGAGAATTTCAACCAATCAGCAGAAGAGGCTTGTATCTGATGTCTGGCTATTGGATGTGGCTTTTCTGGCTACTGCGTACTTGTGTGTGGGAACTTCTCAGGACTTTTTAATGTATTGCTGTAATCATCTTATACAAAACCACGTTTTTTTCTCCACTAATGAGGCGATTCATTTCGGACCGTGCCCCCCCGCTTATTTCCAGACAACACCGCCGGGATCGTGACGAGGCGGAGTGGGTTCCGGCGCCGGCAGCAGGACCTGTACCAGCTGCCCGTGGTGATCGAGGACATCGGGTACCCGGTCCTGAGCAGCACCGGGACGCTGATGGTGCGGGTGTGTGCCTGCGACCGCGACGGCCGCCTCCTCTCCTGCAACGCCGAGGCCATCTTCCTGCCCGTGGGCCTCAGCAAGGGGGCGCTGATCGCCATCCTCGTCTGCATCGTCATCCTCCTGGGTGAGCTCCACCTGTCCGCTCTCAGGGTCGAAGGTCAGAGGTCACAGATGGGGGAAAAAAAGCCAGGGTTCTGTTTGCTGTTGATTTGATTTATTTGAAGCCATGGGTCCAGGGTGAAAAGTTTCAGACCAGGGACGGAATATTTAAGAGTTTAAAGTGATTTCAGGAACTTTAATGTTCCTGGCATACCACATACTCTTAGACATACCACTTTTTGCTAGTAACACTTAAAAACAGATAAAAAAAAAAAAAAACCAAATGTCCACGGTAACAACATCCCATAATGCTCCCATAGTTATGTTGAATTGCATAATTCGTTAAGTACGCAAACCACACACACACACACACACACCCACAGCTACACCATGCACACACACACACACTCATTCGCAATGTTGCTTAAAGGACACCCTAACTGAATTTGCCTCAGGCAGCGTTACCAACGGTATTATGCTAGAGGAACAGGGCTTAGGAATGACTCTGCAGAAACATGATGCGCCAATCAGTGTGCAGCTCTGTGTTTATCGGACCTGGGCTCGCAAACTGCTCCATCACTGACAAATGACCTGCATAGAACTGTCACATCCAAACCGCCAGCAATCTGTCATATTAACTCAAGGGCCTTTGTGACATCATAATGACACAGGAAGACTGCGCTATTCAGAGCTCTTACTGTTTCCTGGATGGTTCTTACCCAAGCATCTGGAAATATGAAAATACCTAAACGCGTGTTTATTATTGAGTCACTTCAGCTCTCCCAGGTGTGATTTGGTGATGTGTGAATAACAAGAGGGTAAACACATTAAACTGAAGACTCCAGACTCAGCAGGATCACAGCTAACAGTATTGATACATTTTACAGTCGATGGGAACGCGCCAAATTAGATCAGAAAATTGCAACGGCTGCAGTTTTTAAAGGCTTTGTTTTCCTCTCCGCCGAAAACAGGAACTTTAATATCGCTCCTGCAGGGTTTCCTTTGATATAATCCCGATGATTTTACTGCTGAATAAAAATGCCACTTTATATCACATCTATATTCATAGCTTTATGGGAACATCGCTCCTGCTTGTTGGCACAAAGAAACAGGGGCAAGAAAAGCATCGTTTCCTCCTGTCCATTCGTCCTCCCCCCTTTATCTGTTCTCAGGCTTTCAGGCATTGCACATTGGAAAGGGTCATTTTACATTTCACATTTTACATTTTAACATAACCCACAGTCTACTGGCAATCATAATATGGCAGGCAGGCACCAGGTTAAAACAGTCTTCTTAAGTAGCTGCTCTGCTTTTCTGTGGAAAATAAAACAGGATTATGTCCACATGGAGCACTGTGCAAACAATCCACTCCAACACTGGTAGTGCCAATATATCAAGGCGTAGCAGCATGGCATAGTGGTAAGGAGCAGGGCTTGTAACTGAAAGGTTGCTGAACCCCCTGCTGGGGCACTGCAGCTGTACGCTTGGACAAGGTACTTAACCCACAATGGCCTCAATAAATATCCAGCTGCATAAATGGATAACATGTAAAAACTGTGACTTATGTAGTCATTGTGGATAAGAGTATCTGCTAAATGACTGTAGTGTATATAATGAGTAATGTAATGGAGTGTTTAGATGGCATCTTGATGATCTATAACTGTGACAACTGTTATTGACCTGTCCTACACAAAGAGATATCTGGTTAGATTATTCAGTTAGTTTCATGTCTGTAATTTTGGTATTAAATGTTTTTCACGTTGGAGGGAGGTAAATGTGGATACCTTCATGTACAATCTTCTAAAATGAAAACATTGTTTCTACCACTGGAGGGAGCCAAAGTCTTGCAAAAAAAAAAAAAATCATTGAATAACTTTACTAATAATAGTGTGTGTGCCATTGCCTGTTAAAACATTCTCTGTTTTCACACTCACATACATACTCCTTCCTTTTAAACTGGACTGTTAAAAGATGGATTTCCTGTCCTTGAAAACCATTATTATTCTGGCTTAGAGGGAGCGGCCATTGCTCTGTACCCACAAGCCTCTGGGACTCAGATGAAAGCCAGCAGAACCTGCGTTTCATCCTCTAAGAGAAGCAGCCCAGACAGCCCAGATAGAAAGATGCCGTTTATGCAATGTATGAGAAACTGCGTTTCATCCGCTGAGAGAGATCCCAGACAAACCGCACGGTGACAGACATCGCGTCTAACGTTTATTCAGTGTGTCAGAAACAACGTTTTTTCAGCGTATCTGCAGACAGCCGTGGGTGCTGTTTCCATTTACAGTAGGTGTTGGTCTGAAGTGTAATGAGTATTATAACCACTGCTGCTCCTTACCGCTACACCACACTGCTGCTCCTTACCACTACACCACACAGCTGCTCCTTACCGCTACACCACACTGCTGCTCCTTACCGCTACTCCACACTGCTGCTCCTTACTGCTACACCACACTGCTGCTCCTTACCGCTACACCACACTCTGCTCCTTACCGCTACACCACACTGCTGCCCTGCTCCTTACCGCTAAACCACACTGCTGCTCCTTACCACTACACCACACTCTGCTCCTTACCGCTACATCACACTGCTGCTCCTTACCGCTACACCACACTGCTGCTCCTTACCGCTACTCCACACTGCTGCTCCTTACCGCTACACCACACTGCTGCTCCTTACTGCTACACCACACTGCTGCACCTTACCGCTACACCACACTGCTGCTCCTTACCGCTACATCACACTGCTGTTCCTTACCGCTACACCACACTGCTGCTCCTTACCGCTACATCACACTGCTGTTCCTTACCGCTACACCACACTGCTGCTCCTTACCGCTACATCACACTGCTGTTCCTTACCGCTACACCACACTGCTGCTCCTTACTGCTACACCACACTGCTGCCCTGCTCCTTACTGCTACACCACACTGCTGCTCCTTACCACTACACCACACTCTGCTCCTTACCGCTACATCACACTGCTGTTCCTTACCGCTACACCACACTGCTGCTCCTTACCGCTACACCACATTGCTGCTCGTTGGTGTTGCACCTCTCTTTAATCCAAAGGAAATTAAAGAAAGCTGCACCCAGAGGCCGTCCCCAAGAGCTACCTCTCACACCATACAGTTCAAATTTAAACAAAAGCAAAAACAAGTAGAAGTGCTCTACATTTTCAGTGTTAAGAACACAAAGAGAGCTGATTAATTTGGTGAACATTTTTAAAGCAGAGATTGTGGGCGAGAGGAAACTGCTCGAACAGGCTTAATTAGCCATGAAAGGCAGGAGAAGAGAGCAGTCTGCAGATTGCACCAGGTGAACCTCCGATTCGCTCCTGGTGGCACAGAGTTGGGAGACACATTGTTATGTCTGGCAGGCAAACGCACTCATCTTTTCTCTCCTTCACCTCTATTTTTGTCATATTTAACGTACTTCTGTGCATCTGTGACTCTGTACTTCACAGTGCTTTAGCTTAGTAGTTTAGTATATGGTGTAGGAGGTTGGGGTAGTGGTTACAGTGCAGTTTGTTAGTTTGTAGTTTGTTGAACAACGTGGGCAAACCAGATGCGCCATTAATTACATAACAAAGTCTTGTTTTATCAAACCGAGTTGGTGCCATTGGTGATGTGGCGGCAGTGTTTTTGTTGCTAACTCTGAAAACTTCACCACTTGCAGGATCATTAGAGAGGAATAACTGCAGCTGTGCTATTTTCAGAAAGGCTTTAATGAGATGTTCTGTCATGGCAGCAAATCCAAAAGAAACAGAAATTTTTAATAGAGGTGGATTTCATCCTCGTGGTTTAAAAACGGGTGTGTAGGTCAGAAGTAACTAATATTTTTGATATTACACACACACGCACACACACACGCACACACACTCACTCATGTTTTGCCTTCCTCCCTTGCAGTGATGGTGGTCCTGTACGTCAGCCTCAGGCGGCAGAAGAGGAAGGACACCCTGATGACGTCGAAGGAGGACATCCGCGACAACGTCATCCACTACGACGACGAGGGGGGCCGGGAGGAGGACACCAACGCCTTCGACATCGGCACACTGCGCAACCCCAAGGCCATGGAGGAGACCGGGGTCCAGCGGCGCGAGGTGAAGCCCGAGGCCACGCCCCCCCGCCAGGGGATGGCCGCGACGCGGGACAGCTCGGACGTCCGGGACTTCATCCAGCAGCGCCTGCAGGAACGGCACACGGACGCCTCCGCGCCTCCCTACGATTCGCTCGTCACGTTCGCCTACGAAGGGGAGGGGTCGGTCGCAGACTCCCTCAGCTCCATCGAGTCCCGGACAGCGGAGGACGAGCTGGACTACAGACGCCTCACCGAGTGGGGGCCCCCTTTCCAAACGCTAGCGGAGATATTCGGCAGGCAGGACTCTCAGGCCAGCACCGCAGAAAGCAAAGAGGAGACCCGCGAGCCAGAGAGAAACTCCAGCGACAGCAGACACACCTAGCTCTTTTTAAAATATTATTTTATATGTTTTATCGTAACTGTAATCCTCTCTTTAAGGAGACTTTAAGGAGAAAGTCTGGGAGATTCCGAGGAATGCAAGTCAGGAAAAGCCAACGGTTTGATTAATACTTCGTATTTATTTTTGGACAGTATTTTATCCATTTATTTATTTGGATTTATTTATTTATTTATTTATTTGGATTCATGTATTTTTGTCAAAACAATTAAAATGAAAATGTAAGACTTCAGAAATCCAAAATCTCTATTTAATATCCTTGAAAGTGCCTCATGAACTTTCCTGTTTCCTGAACCTCATGCTACGATACGACTCCTCTTGTGTCTCTTGTAATCAGAATATTAGGAAAACAGTTTTGGGTGCAGCAGTGAAAAAAAGCTTAATAATGGGAGGAAAATTACTTACCGAGCAATTGGGATACATGCCCATCCTAGTTTTGCCAAATATATTTTGATTGTTATTGGTGTAAATATCTGTGTAGTAATTTATTCATTTATGTATGTGTTTATTTATTTTCAATTAGCTTAACATTTGCTATCTTTGACAACACAAGGTATTTTGTAATAATGGAAGTCTCTCGTGTTCGGACAGGTCTGTGGTGAGAGATCTGAGTTTAGGGCCTCGGACTGGCTGTAAAAATATCTAGGGCTACGGAGGAAATATTGAGATTCAGGTCATGTTAGAAGCAGTTTCTTAATTAAACAGTTTGCAAAATCTTTGGCAATTCATTGATATGATTTGTTTTCAAAACTATTGTAGTTATTATTATTACGAATTTCCCTTTTCAGATATTTAACAGATCTAATTAGAAGGAGACCCAGGGAGCAGAGAGTAGACCCAGTGGAGGCAGGCCAGTAAACTCCCCTCAGCATCACCATGGTCTCATGTGTCATATCTGTTGACTGCTACGACATCACACACATACACAGAATGGATATTGCATAGCAACACAGTGGTTAAGGAGCAGGACTCGAAACCGAAAAGTTGCTGGTTCAGTTCCCTGCTGGGGCACTGCTGCTGTACCCTTGGGCCAGGTACTTAATCCACAATTGCCCCAGTAACTATCCAGTTGTATAAATGGATAACATTGTAAAAAAAAAAAAACCTGTAACTGATGTAAGTCGCTGTGGATAAGAGTGTCTGCTAAATGCCAATGTAATGTAATAACGGATATCGGACACGTGATGTGGGTTCCATGATTAATCTCCTGGCCAGGCATGACTGCTCCGACTCACTGCTGTCCGATACTAACTCTGACCTTTGTCACCCCTCTGATGCGTCTGCATTTCTTGTTTTGTCACAGACGTCTCCACTCCATCATAGATGGTCATGTGAATGTGGGATAGGGTAGCGGAAGGACATTAAGGTGAAAAAAATTCCAAACCCTTTTTTATTATCTTACTATGCTGGCTCTATCTCAGAGTTGATGGTCCCAATTATAGTCCATTAAGAGTAGCAGATAAAATCGAAGCAGAGAGAATTTCCTTAATGAGTGAAGGGACGATGATAATGAAATAAGTGTTGACATTATGCCGTCTCCTTGGCAAGGTTTCGCCTGAATTCCTAATCCCAGCGAGATTACGTAATGTTAAGGATCACTAAATTGAAATAATACCAAAGCTAGGGCAAGGCACAGTGGGTAACTTTGATGAGTTATGTAACTACCTACTTCTCAAATTCAGGAATCTATTAAAGAAAAATTATATGGGAAAATACCATTTTAATTCCCTTGCTTGAAACTTTCCATCAACAAAAAAAACCCTTATGTAGTAGCACTAACAGAATTAATGTTGTGTTTTAATGACACACAAAAGCAAAAAGAATAAATAAATTACATGATTTTGATCATAACACATTGACAGATGTTCCTCGGTTACGTCAATCACAGATTCAAGGATTAACGACACAGAGGGAGACATAACACTTCATCCATAACCTTCAAAAAGTCTGCCAGAATGCAATTACAGTATATTTATAGAGACAAAGGGGTAGTAATAAGTCTAATGGATTTTAACATTTATATAAAGTTTATATAAGCTGTATGAAAGGCAGACATCTCATCTCATATGGACAGGAGCAGAGCACTTTAAATGATGCCATTAATGCCCTCCTTTCCATGAGTAGGGTTTGGTGCAGCTGGTAGGCATTATAGATTGTGCTGTTGAGAGCTGTGGTATGCAGATGCGTGATTGGCATTGCTTTGGAACGGCACACATTGCTTCTAGCTGTTCCCCACAATGAGCCAGAAATCAGAGTGAATCGGGTAACACTGATATAAAAGTTGAAACACTTTGTATATGCCTCATTTATCTCATTAAAATGCCAGAGGCACTGACACAGAATAATCAAAATAGAGTTTTTATATCTTTTTTTAGAAGAAAAAAAGACAAGATAATGACAATAATAATGCCAATACTCGGAAGAGATACCTCTCATGGGTGTATAGCAAGGCTGTTTAATTAATTCCACATAATGGAGGAGCAATTCTCAGAGTACTGTTTTCACCCACTGTGTAGCAATTTAGCCGATTTCAGCAAAATGGCATACCGGTGTCAACCATCGGGCTACATATACTACAGGAGGTAGAGCACTTACCTTTAAACTGATTATGGTGCTGGACCTGCTTGCTGATACTAATAAGTGTAAAATTGCAGCAACTGATTTTCATTTATTTATTGGTGAAGATATCAGATTACACTAAGCGATTATGATTATGCCAAACAGTTCTTAAATCATTTTTTTTTATGACTGAATGATTGGAGTGAAAGCACAGAAAGGCACAGCTAACACAGCAGATGCAATGAGGATGAAGGAAAAAAAAATACTCTAACTGCTAATGAGCAATCCTTATTTAACACTTGTTAATCCAGCAAACTCAACAGTTTGAGGATAATCAAATAAGTGAGGTGTCTGTTCTCTTCTCTTCCCCCCAGCTCCAAAATAGTAGAATTCAACTCTTTTGGTATATTGGCATTATCATTTCTGAATTCTAGATTCTTTTCACATCTTTTTAGCTTGATCTTTATTGTCTGCGGTTTTATGTGACGCAGCGTTGTCCTTGGGTTGTAGATTAAACTCAAAGTCGAGACGTAACCGCCGTTTAATAGATCATTAAGTCTCTGCTAAGCAGCTTCCTCCCTGATTGATTCCTACAGTGGGCCTGCGTTCAATCATCTTTGCAGAGAGACAAAGAGGAACATTTTAAATCTGCATGCGTTGCAAAGCAAACATGCAGGAATCTGTAAATCCCACCTGCAAGGGGCCACTAGTTGGGTGTGTGCTTCATACATCCAACTAAACACCTTTCCCTTGGGTTTACTTTCATACTCTTTACTGATAACTGACATGCTGTGTGAAGCTTCAATATTTAATTACAATCACTGAGTTATGCATTAGTATCATGTCTGCTTCAGTTTTGTTTGTCATGATCGCTTTGTGAAGTGAGGCCAAAGAAACGCGCAGTAGTGTCACGCAACATTACATTACCTTACAATATGCTACATTACTGCCATTTAGTAAATGCAATTTACACAGTGAATCTAATAAAGAGGCATGAAAAGGACACCACAAACCACATAGCACCAATCATAGTGTGCAGATCAACGTGTTAGTGCAACGCATGACTATAGTCAACGCCACAGTGCCAGAGTTTGTGTACATTTTTTTGTCCGTCGCCATCTTTGAAACTGTTCACTACTCGTGCGCTGGATGAAACCCTGTGAATCAAATTACAGCACCACGACCAGAATGTCTAACTAGGGGGACAGGTTATGTTTTTATGTTTTTAAACGTGTCTGTTTCAGTAATTGATAATCGGTTGAATTTGTCAAATGAGATCAGCTTGACGCTTGTGTGCTGGGAGGACCCTGTGTGACACTAACCACAGAGACAGCGTTCCGAGACGTTTCCCAATAGGCACTGGATCCATTAATCCCTGGAGCCTTTCGACGTTACTTCCCAGGATTAGACCGTTCGACACCAAGGCCAAACGGCCACCTTTGGAACTCGTACAGACCGAAGTGCTAGTTTTGATTTTCACAGGCGGTCTCGAGACCCCCAACCCCCTGCCACGTTGATTATATAACCACCGGTACTGAAGAAGAGCAGCCGGCTGGTGTTTTTTGCTCGATTCGAAGGGAGGGATTAGATTCACGAAGAGTGCATAATCCACAGCCTTTGAGAGGGACCTCACACAAAGGAGCCTCAGCAATCGCAGACATCTTTCCTTTTTTGTTGCGCACCAAAAAGAAAGGACCGTAAATGACTAAATGTTCCATGCCATAGAAATAATGCCTTTGTCACACATTTATCCGACAACCCCCCACAGACAGAGGCAAGCACCCACTGTACATTATCTGCAATTATGATGGAATTTGTTCTGCTTTTTTTGTTTTAATGTCATTTATATATTCAGTAAATGATTGGCAGCAAGCCCCCAAGGCCATAGCCTTTTATTATTTCCTATTCTCTGGACCTTTTCTTTCTCCCCCTGGATGATTGTCATCTTAACAGTCAAGTCAACCACGGCGTCACTCATGAATAGAATATAGAATCTGTACGGGAAACGTATGCAATCATCACCCGCCGCAGTCTGCCGTTCTCGGTATGTGGGGCACGGCGGTTTGGAGCAGAAGCGTGCCTACAGGCCTGTTCCCCAGGCTCGCAGTGCGGCAGAAAAGAACACTGCAGGAGTGTAAATCTCAATAGAAGAAATGAATGTAAGTGCAGAAGTGAAATGCGTTTCTAAATCATTACAAGATATCTGATACAGTCCCGAAAGGATTCCCTCATAAAAGAATGCTGCAAAACTGCCAATTAGGAGCTGAGAATTTGCCTCCTTTCTCTCTCTCTCTCCACAAGAGGACGTCTTATGGATTCACCCTCAATATGCCTGTGACATCATCTGGTCCATAACCGTTTTTACAGTTATTTTAAGTTATTTTACAGTTATTTTATTTTACAGTTGGCTGATCGCATTTTAATCGGCTAGCTGCGTGGAACGTGCAGATCCAATTTCATTTTGCAGAGCACAAATGCTGCAGTTTAATGGAGCTGATGGCTGAAATGATGTTGCTAGACCATGAGCAGTCTGCTGATGACTTTCCATTGATTTATGAAGTAGGAAAATAAATAATTACATACATACATGCATACATACATATATGCATACATACATACATACATACATACATACATACCCTGGGATGGTTGTGATGTCAAAGAGACCCTTTATTTGGCAAAATAAATAAAATAATATTTAGTGCATCTATAGCAAGATATAATTAAGTAGCAATATATAAATACATATAATTTTGTGCACCTATACAAAGGGGAGCACCTTGTCCTTTACATTATGAAGCTGTGTCTTTGACAGCCCCGCTGTGCATATGTATGTTGACAAGCTGTAGGTTTATGAAAAGATGAAGACACACACCTGTTAAATGACAAAAGCAGCAATGACTGTGGATGGGTATTTTGCAAAACAGCCGCCAGAGTCAGACTCACGGTAAAGAAGAGTATTCTGCAGACTGGATTTGAATGGACAATAGAGGAGTGAGGTGTGTTCATAACGTCACTGCAGATGCAGGAGCTGGGCTTGTAACCCAAAGGTGTCTGCTTAGATTCCTAGGTGAGCATCTGCTGCTGAACCCTTGTCCAGGGAGATTAACCTGAATTACTTTAGAAAATATGCAGCAACACAAATGGATAACATGCAAAAATACAAAGCATGTCAGCTATGCAATTTGCTCATGATTTCATTGCTTCAGCAAATATAATGGAATATATTCACAAAAGGTCAAAATGCCTCAGTAAATATGCAGGCGAATAAATGTAAAGTTGTAACCTATGTAAGTTGCTCTGGTTAAGAGCGTCTGCTAAATGACAGTAATGTAATGTATGGGCAACGTTATGTAGAAAGGGCACCTGTGTCTGTGAGTGACTTAAATTTACAGAGTGAGAACCTGCAAGTTTATTGTGCGGACAGAGCTAATGTTAATTACACACACACACACGCACACACACACACACACACACACACACACACACACACACAGGAGCACAACGGCAGGGTTGGTTTGACAGCACTGAATATCAGGCCTCACGCTGCTGTTCTGAGATACATTTCTTCTCTAAATGCTTTCTGTGTTTCTATCAGTTCTACCTCACAAGCCGCTGCCCTCGCTCTGCTGACAAGATTTATAGTTCATTTTCATGGAAAAAAAGGGAATTAGCTGGGTCGGGGCCGCTCATGAATATCATGTCAAAAATTGTAAAAAAAAAATATATATAAGGCCCTTCCTCTAACTGCTGGATAAGTGGCACCAGGGAAATTTACCTCCAGAACCGGTTTCTGACATGCACTGCAGACTAGCACTTTGATCGGTTTAATTAGCGCTCCTGTTTGGCAGACAGAGTCGATCCTAAAATGACCAGATGCTTGCGGTCTGGCCGCATTTCATTTAGACTGACTCGACCTTTGACCCCACACAGATGCCTGGGCCTTAAGCAGGTGGCTGATCAGACTTCCCAGGAGCTGTGGGGGCACGGTAAGATTATTTCATTTTTGTCCGATGCAAATGGTTTTTGAATAAGTCATACTCGAGGGAGAGGAGCCAGGGTTGGGCACATCGATAGTCATTGCTCCCTCAGGGTTTGGGCCTTCAGCACCATGTCATTTAGCATTAATGGCCTTGTATGGGTTAGACACCAAATACACACCACATATCAGGCAGGCAGCAGTGTGGTGTAGTATTAAGAAGCAGGGCTCTTAACCAGACGGTTGCTGGTTTGATTCCCTGCCAGGGCGCTGTTGTTGTACCCTTGGACAACATACTTAGCCCAAAATTGCCCCAGAAATTATCCAGCTGTATAAATGGATAAAATTGTAACCTACACGTTTGTGAGTCACACTGGATTAGAGCATATGCTAAATGACAGTAATGCAAGGTAATATCTCTGCAGTGGACACCAAACATTCAGCATAACTGGGCATTTATTGATTAGTTACCAAACACATGCCATACATCTCAGCAGTGGAGACCAAGTGTGTGAGCATTCTCTCTCCTGTGCTGGGAGAAGGTGCAGGGTTTTTGTGTGCTCTCATACACAGAGCTTCCCAGAGCCTGACTATAATTAGCCTCCTCCTTCTGAGCCGGTCTCTGGGTCCTCGGCCCCGGGAAGAAGTGAAGGTCCTGACCGTCCCCACGGAGACCGCGCCGCTGCCGGTGGGCGGAGTCTGCAGAAGGGATGTGCCACAATCGCTCTTTCCACCTTGCTTCTCTCGCCCTCGTTCTTCAGTGACAGGCCGCCCTTTTTCGAGCGCTACCCCCAACCCCCCCCCCCAGCCCTACACCCCCCCCACCCCCCCTTCCCAGTCCAGCCCGAGATCAGAAATTATTTCCACAGTTACGAGTCCTCTCCATGGTCCACTTGGCCACCCATAGGTCCATTAGAGCGCAACCTGAGAAACTCTGAGAAAACTCCACTCTCCCTGTCCTCACGGGCGGTGTGTGTGTGTGTGTGTGTGTTTCCGTCTCACGCTACCTCACCTTTTAAAATGTCAAGTGGGACCTAAATGTCAAGTGCATTGCCCCCCCACTGTGTTTCCTTTTAATGAGCTGGAAAAGCAAATTTGGAAAAATTAGCTCGCTTTCATAATGTCAGAGCGTCTGAGATATGGAGCGTGCTCAGCTGCCTGTGATCGCACTCATCTCTGGATTGCGTTATGTTTAACATCCTTTTCAAGGCACTTTCAACAGTTGTGTGTTTTCTTTGTGTTGTAAAGATTCATTCACTCATTCATTATAGTCATTCTCGTGATAGTGTACTTGCCGTCTGATTTTGGCTTATTTGGTAGAGGCAATTCTGCAGTGTTGACTATTTAGACAGCTTTCGTAGCAGCAATTCTGCTCCGTTGCCATCCTCTGAGCACAACACTTCACTTTTATTCTGTTTTTAACGGTTACCTCTGAAAGACAGATTTTGTTCTGACTTGCTATGATAGTTATGCTCAAAAGGTTGTCAGTCCCGCTATTAAAATAAAAATATTACCCTGCTGTTTTGGATTATTTGTAACATTTTTGTGTCATATTCCCCTCCTGTATTTTCATTTGTTTACTTATGGAGTTGGATGCCCTCCCATGCTAAGAATAATAATTAAAATTGTATTTCGCTTAGCAGATGCTCTTGTCCTGAGTGACATACCACACTTATCTTTTTTTTTTTTTTTTTTTTAACATGTAATCCATTTATAGAGCTGGTTACTTACAGAGGCAATTTGGGTTAAGTACCTTGCCCAAGGGTACAACAGCGTTTGTTCGCCTGGGAATCAGGCTAGGAGACCCCCTGGGGTAGGAGCCCTGCTCATCATTAACACGCCACACCGCTGCCTCTGAAAGTAATTTGTTATGGTGGAGATTCTTTTTTTTTTCTAATGGGCCCCACCATCACTGCAACCACTGAGCATTTTCTTGTTGACAAGAAGCCAATTAGATTTTGCAGTTTGTGTCAGAGGAAATCAATGAGTCCGCTGCATCATGAGAAAAAAAAAAAAATATATATATATATATATATATATATATATATACATACAGTATATATATATATATATATATATAGAGGTAAAATAAAAAAATGAAGAAGAAGAAGTGGGTAGAGAGTGTAAATGGGGTGATGTTTAGCATGCAATCACATACACAGTGCATGTGCAATTGGGCAGAAAAGGCACTATTTTGCCTCAAAAAGGTAGGAGATGCTATTTCACAAAATTAGCCGCAAACACTGACAAGACATGACAAGCGGCCGCTAAATTAAGCAGTCATTATTCTTGTGGTGCTTTTTTTCTTAATTAAGGGTGTAATTAAAACTCGTGCGTTTGAAACCTGACTCTTCTAAATGGCAGGAGGGCATTACATACACACACCTAGGAAAAGTCCCAAACAGGAAAACTCCTAACTAGAGCAGAACAGGGAGAGTGGTGTACCTAAACTTAACCCAAATGCAAATCCTACCTGCTGCTGAACTGGACTAATCCCCTCAGTGTGCAGCTAAATTTGGCACAAGGAAACAGCAGAAGCTGTAGGTAAAGCGCTTTCCAAAAGTTTCACACACTGAACTGACAATGATAAATACCCCTAACGGGAGTACACTCAAGTTGTGTGTTTTTGTTACTTTTATTATTATTTATTGTTAGTGCGTTGTTTGCATTGTGTGACTGCTTCTTAGATGTCGGGGTAATTGTGAACTTTGGTTAACTCCATTGCATTAACCTTTTTTTCTTATTATTCTCTTGTGTCATGGCTGTGCATAGCTAGCCCAAAGGATGGGTCTCCATGCTCTGCTTAAGTTTACCTGTCATACCACTACCTGTTGTACTACTGCCTAAAATGATGGAAGCTACTTTTATAACTAAGTCTGTGCCACAGCCCATATGTATAACTTTACAAGGCAATAATAAGTATTTTTTGTAATAAGTTAGTGTACAACTACTTACTTGTATGTGTGTGTACTAAATCTACCTTCTCTGATATTTCACCAGGTGGGCACTCTGACAGAGTGCACACAATCGGTATGGCGACACTTTCAAACGAACTCTACAATCTGTGCTAATCAAACCACACGACATTAGACATCCTTTGGCCAGTGTCCAGCGTCAAGAGTTCCTATAATGTGGCCCCGGCATATTTCACAGTGATGTGATTTGGCAAGCCGATATTTACGGTGTAGCTGGCAGGAGTGAGCGACAAAGTGAGGATTAGCATGGCTATGTGCCCGCGGTGAGAGGAGTATTATCCTTTAGAAACTGACAGCATTGATTTGCCATGTGGACAGCATGACAGAGTGAAGGAGTTGCAGTTATACCATCAAATGACTCACATTTCACAAACCCTGGGGGGTGGGGGTGGGGGAGCATTCCAAAGAGGACTTCAGAGAGCGCCCCTTCTTTTTGTCTGGAGGTTGGAGAAGAAGTCTGTGATGAAAAAAAAAAAAAAAAAAAGACACACTATCCAAGTCCTGAATTTTCTCTCTTCCTCCTCACAGGACAGAAATATTGCCAGTGAGGAGGAAATCACAGAAAGGTAGAGCAAAATCAAGGCAAAACCCATCTACAAAAAAAAAAAAAAAAACAGGTTTCAGGCAACCACATGACTTCCAAGCCAAAAGCTGGGTGAATCACATGCCTTTCAAGCCAAAAGACTGGCTGACTGAGATGTGTGACTCAGATATATGATAATAGAATGTATTTAGAGATAATGTCTGAGAAACTGGGCCGCATTCAGCTCCTCCATTTCAAAAGCACGCATTTACTGAATGCAACTGAAGAAGAATAGCTCAGGTTTAATTTGGCTCATAAAAGGAGAATTAAGGAGATTAGTTATTGTACATCAACAACAGCAACAATAATAATAGTGAGTAGGATTGTTTTCTCCATTTTCTATGAGGAGTGCAGTAATGAATATTTATGCTTATGTATATATCAATATAAAGCACTTGTTGCACTGCAACTGTAATCATGTTCATAACGGAAATAAATTTGGATCCTATGTGAACTGACAGACTGCAACAAGGGATCCTGTTGATGCTCCTCAGTCAGACCTTTCAAATGTGTGTGTGTGTGTGTGTGTGTAGTCAGGTAAGATAGAATGAGAAAAGAAACAGGTAGTGTATGTGTTACCACTGCACTCTCACGGAGTTTCCTGATTGGGAGACGCTGGCCTTAGGTGTGCGAGAGAAAGAGGATGGGAGAGTGAGAGAGTGAGAGAGAGGGAGAGAGAGAGGGAGGAAGAGAGAGAGAGAGACAGACAGAGAGAGAGAGAGAGATAGGGAGAGAGAGAGGGAGAGAGAGAGGGAGAGAGAGAGAGAGAGAGAGAGGAGAGAGAGAGACAGACAGAGAGAGAGAGAGAGAGAGAGAGAGAGAGAGAGAGAGAGGGAACAGCCTATTGCCTATTGCTGTGTGCTGCCATGTGTTAGGAAGATATGGCCATCAGGGCAGTCATCTGTGACACTCCTACACAGAAACACACAGAGGAGCGCAGAGAAAGACACACACACACACACACACACACACACACACACACACATATACACACAAGAATAGAGAGAGACAGAGAGAGAGACACACACAGACACACCCCTACACGCACCATGCACGCAGACAGGAACACACACAGTGGTGCACTACAGGCACAAACAGTCACACAAACGCTCTCAGAGCCGCACGCCCTCTGTCACATCACTCCTCCAGTCATCTGCATTCAGAGCCCGCTCTGGGGAATCTCTTCATGTCCTTATGCACACAATAGCTGGTCCCACATCCACCCCCACAGTGCAGTAACACACGGCATCCATATAAGAGAGGGGCAGCAGTGTAGTGTGACGGGAAGGAGCAGGGCTTGCTGGTTCGCTTGCTGGGTCACTGCTGCTGTACCCTTGGGCTAGGTACTCAACCCAGTATCATCTCAGGAAATATCCAGCTGTGTGAATGGGTAAAATTGTAACCTGTGTGTGTTGCTCTGGATAAGAGCGTCTGCTTAATGACAGTAATGTGATGCAATACAAAGGAGTCTCAGACGTGAGCACGTTACCAAAATGCTGCTGGGACAAGGCTCAGATGGACCACTGGTGCCCTTACTTACCCTGGTACAGATAGGAAAGTTCATATAAACACTAAAAATGTCTCACTGATTTTGATTTCCTGGCTCCCTATTGGTCACGCTCAGGTCGTTCTCATCCGCCATGCAGACGGCACTGAGGCTCTCACCGGAAATCACCTGACCCCAGCCGTGAAACACCTACAGGCGGCCAGGGCATGGATGACTCTGAGATCACCAGTGCTGTCTGTCGGATGAAAAATTCAGGTAATATTAATATTGCAATCCCTGCAGCTCGTCACCCTCCTGTTCTCTGCTTTCACCTGCCTGGGTTTTACACTCAGCTCCTCTCTGCCCCCACTGCTCACCTTTGAAGCTTCACAGAGGTGAGCCAAACGCCCCTCTTCCACCTCCAGAACACCGCCAAACCCAGAGCTCCACTGAGCATGCTCAGTGCAGAGACACTCCTGCACCTGTGACTGCTGTAATGCTCTTTTCGCTGGTCTTCATCATCACCTTCATCATTCTCTGGCTGTACGCCTTCAGGAAAAGCATGAAGTGTGAATTTTGGCAAGCGGCATTAATGATTTACACTTGAAACATTTGATTTTAGCATGGGTTCATAAAAGTCACCCCTGCAATCTGTTTGATGATGTGGAATTTGTTTTGCAAATTTGTGTTTGCGTTTCTGTGAGGAAAATGAGAATGTAACTGTAGTTTTGCCCAAAATTATTAGGGCTTTCATGGACAAATGACTATTTTTGATATTTATAACCATCATTTCAGTAGAATCATAAATATGTGCCAGTAGTTCTGACAAAAGCTGCTATGCAAATAATAATAACTAAATATCATCAAATGTGAGTACCAATCCAGCAGCTGATGTTGGAACTATTTCAGCTCAGTCACCAGGGAAATACATAGTCATGATATGAATATCCAGGAACAAAAATACACTAATAGTACTGCCATGCCACGCCTGCTTGGATCACACATCTTTAGTGTCATGTTCAATCTGCCTGCAATCCATTTACTAAAAAACTAGATGGCTATGCAATGCATATATGCTAGATGGCTCAGCGATGCAACTATTTCGTTCAGAAATACAAACCTGGAACAACACTGAAGAACTCAGGTAGCAAATTTAGCCAGATAGATAGCTATTGTCTCATCTGAGGAAAAAACTAATGACATTACACAACTGCTATTATGAATGCATTACAGTAATGCACAGAAATCATATAAGCCTGTCCTGCCATGCCTTGTCTCCTCAGCATCCCAGGATGAAGTGGAGAATTTCACATTATGATGCAAGGATATGGTAACAAAAAAAGGAGGACTAGACAAAAACAGGAGGGGTGGGACACCGGTGGGCAAGAAGAAGGAGGCAAGATTTTTTTCTACCACTGTGAGGGATTCTGGGTCCTGGTATCCTAGTGTTGTGTATTTCATGGTAGACAGCACGCCTCCAGTCTCTCTTGCAGCCCAAGAGAGACTTTTTTCACAGTGCGTTCCACTAAACCGCCCCCTCCCGGAAAAAAAAAAAAAATGGGGATAAGTCGCACACAGCTCCCGTAAGCTCCATTCACACTGTCAGCTAAACTCCTCTCGTGAAAATTCCGCAACGGGCGGGGACGGGGGCTGTTTTGAATCCTCTCGGCATCTGACAGATTTACGGTGAAGCATCGGGATAAGGAGTGACCCCCGGATTTCGGAACTTAGCGGAGGAGGTGAGGATGGAGGTGCCTTATCAGCGCCTGAACCATTCCCCCGGACCTCCGACACATCCGTCAGCACAGAGCAACACAAGACGGAGAGAAAAGGGCTATTGCAGAAACCGGTTCTTTCTGCCAGCATTACTGTTCCTTTTCTGTGTTTTACTCCTCTGTCAGCAGAAAGTCACCGTGGAGCGTAGTATTTAGTGAACCAAACCCCCAACCAGAATGGTGCTGGTTCAAATCTCAGCTGAAACCCTACTGTTTCTCTATGTTTGAGGGGAAGGCACTTAATATTGTTTCTAAATATGTAGCATAATATTTTATTTAAAAATTATTTATTTAAACCTATGAAATAGCTTTGCATATCTGCAAGGCAAACTGATTTAAATAAACGGATAAAATGCTTTCTGTGTTGATTTCCCGGTGTTGATTTCCCTCTGTACAGCTTTCTGCAAAATAAATAAATAAATAAATAAATGCATACAAAAGGAGCAGCATCAGCAAGCAACTAATAACAAGCATCCTTTCTCTCTGCTAGAGAGGGAGAGTTTTCTGTAATGCAATGCTGGATCGTTTTTATAACAGCGTGAGAAGTGTAGCGTTTGCAGAGAGCACGTGTTTGTGTGGGGAGCAGCCAGACAAACCCAGAGCGGGGCATCTGGGGCCGTAATGGGAAATCTGATGACTACTGACGTCTGCTGCCATGAACACCGTGAGCTGTGTTTCTGTCACACTGAATAAATGGGGACAGCCTTGGTCTGATTCACAAACAGGAATAACGTTTCTGTTCGTTCATCCCTCACAGAAAAAAAAAAAAAAACAATGACATGAAATCCAGCAAGATGCTGTTCTCACTATTGCAACTTACAATCACCATTCCTCATGATAGATTGTGGCCTACAAGGAATTTTAGGAAAGCAATCATTTAAAAAAAAAGGTGTTTTTTGTTCCCAATGAAACAATTTGATGCTCTGTCATCTCTGGGAATGGGAATTTTCGAATTTGCGGTCAAACCTCTTCACAGGGTGCGAGCGTGTCTCTCTGGCCGAGATGCAGGCGCCAGCGGTTTCTCGCCAGAGCCGGCAGAGAGCTGAATATCAAACAGAACGCAGCCCTCCTCTCCGGGCGCCATGGGAATCTATTACAACAGCACTCTCACAAGGATGTCCCAGAAAAGGATGACCGCTTGCAGCCTCTTGGGTCAGCACTGACCTGCTCGAGCGCCAGCGGATTCCCCTGGGCTTCTCTCAGTCCCCCCCAGGCCTGGAACACAGTCTGGCTGCATGTCACTTTACTTATTCATACTGCCAGAAACCTTATGGTGAACACATCGCCTGCCTGTAAATTCTTACCTTCCTATGTAGTTAGCCAACAATGGAGGATTAAAGCTGACAATAAATAAATTAAACATTAATGTTTAAGTAAGTACAGAAATAAATAAATTTCCTTCAGGTGTTTATTAATTTATTCATTCATTCAATTATTTATTATTATTTATTTGTTGCTGTATTTCTGCCTTTGTTATGATAATAACGCAACCTCTGTGATATGATAATAACAACACAGCATCTTTGATTTATCATAGTCTGCTCGATTAATCTTGATTTGCTATGGAGTGAAAATTAGCTAAGCTGCCCATAAAGCTAAAAATTGCTAGAGACTTGTGCTTGTCAGTGAATGAAGTGGACAACCATATATCTGGTGATTACATTCTGAGGGCTTCAGGAGAGATTTAGAACAGTTGCTGAGATGGATGTAGTTCAGGTAAAATATGCTAGCTAGGGAGACTGCAAAAAGCAAGCTTTAAAGGTATCTTATCTTCATCAAGCTCAACACAATAAACTTCTTCACCTGGTTAGCCAATGGCATGACTGGCAATGACCCAGTAAGTGAAATGTGCTTTATCAAAGATTTTTTTTTAACAAATCTAATTGTTATACTGTTGTTATAACAACTGTATAACTATAGCCGGAATTATGTATGTATCCATATGTCACTCAGCAATAAATATGAAACTCACTGTCTGTATTACACTGGTAGCCCAAAGAGCATTAGAACCCCCTCAGACTAAACTAACTCAAAGTCTCACACCAACCCTACACTCAACTCTAAACCTCACACCAACCCTAAATGCAGTTCTGACTGCAAAGCAAACCTACATGTTGGATAGTATAATATAATTGTTAAAGTAGCATTTCAGGTCAACATTATCTTGTATGTGATTCATATGCACTTGCTGCATGTATAATGCAATTCCACATTGGGGGAACTGCTGTTGTATCTTTGGGTAATTGCCTCAGTAAATATTCAGTTGCGTAAATGGATTGCATGTAAAATTTGTAACCTATATTAAGCACTCTGGGGAATAGCATCAGTTAAATGACAATAATGTAATGTAACATTCAAAGACAGAACTTGAAGCTCCAATACTGCTGAATTTCAGCATGATCTTTCCTTTGGCTCTCTGGTTCTGTGTAACAATCTACACACTTTGGGAGAGAGTTCGCTCTTCATAATTGTGAGGAAACATGGCTCAGTCACAACCTGCTTATGGTATTACTGCCCTGTTTACCTTGCGAAGGACAACCAAACCTGAGAGCTAGCTCCCGTCACACGGATGTGGGCTTCACTTCTACAAAGTGGCTCATCTCAACAGATTCCTGTTATAAATGCCAGACTTTGTTTAAAACGGGAATGTAGGAAATTCTGACTCAGTCTGTCCACCCTGCAAAGTCAGCAAGGGGGCGGAATATCTCTGTGGTGCTGAAGCTGTTGGCAGGGTGTGAGGAAGGCATCTGCATTCCTCAGCTTTGCGATCACATGACCCCCGTTCACCCCGTAGACAAATACAGCAATTCAGGCTCCGGCCCCTCTGTGCCACCAGCTGTGGCAGGATAGTAGATTTCCTGTTTTCTTATTCACGGCGTCGCATTTAAAGGGGCTTGCCCCCTGGCACATAACTGCTCAGAGTGGGCGCTAAGAGCCGCGACAGCGCCCTCTCTGTGTCGGGGGTGTGAATAGCCAGTGGTGCCCTGGGGCAAAGTGCATGTAACTCAGTCATTGAAACATGTTCTACCAGATTTTTTTTTTTATATCTATTAAAAAAAAAAAAAAACTGTTCCAAAACCATCCTTTTGCATAAAAAGCTTTCACTCTCCCTATCTAACAGGAATGAGCAAAAATTAAAAGTTTAATACATATAATGTGAAGTTACTTTGATGTTGTTTCCCTCTGTTTTCATTCCCACTTTTCACTCTAATGCTTTGTGTGTGTGTGTGTGTGTGTGTGTGTGTGTGTGTGCCTATGCCTATGTGTGTGTGCCTGTGTGTGTGTGTGTGTGTGTGAGAGTGTTTGTGTTTTCTTAGACTTTGTTTATCTCATAATGATGCTAATAATACTGCAGTTGCTGTTCTGGTTGTGAGAGACAGGAGAGCTGTGTCTGTTTTAATGTGGGTGAACCTCATTTTCAGAAGTAAATATAGACACCTGGAGGTCTGCTCATGTGTTCCAACAGTAAATTGCAGAATCTCTTGGCTAAGTGGCATTGGGAGGGGGAATACTGAATTATAAATTGGAGAATTATATACCAATTTGTATTTTCTTTTAAAAATAATATGGGGAAAATGGTTAGTTTTTGCATATGTTGCCTCAATGTTCTATGTTATTTTGAGCCATAATTTACTGATGGACAAAAATAGTCATTATTACCGTGCATTAAGGTGAAATGGTGAAACAAAATGACATTTTCAACACTTTCTTTTCCATTTCCAAATTCATCGGCTGCACACATAGTAACAATAAAACATCTTAAGTCACATCTTAAGTCACTAAATTGCCAGTAATTATGGAAGAATAACACAGTTCCTATATATAGTATATATTCACACTCTCTCTCTCACACACACACACACATACTCTCTCACATGTGCACACACACATGTCTTTCTTGTTTAGTGCAGTGAGCACCTCTCCCTGGTGTTTTTTGCAAAGCTTGCTAGTCCTGGTGTCTCTTGCTATCTTAATGTATTCCCTCCTTCAACCTACAATCCTGCAACACCAAAAGACCTAGACTCCCTACCGTGGAACAAGCTCTTATCACAGAGTATATCATAACTGCTTTTAACAGACTTTAATATTACACTAAATGAGGCCGATTACAGTAACAGACATAATGCAAGTTGGTATAATTAGAATGGAGATGTCATGTAGTAACACCCCGAGCTGCCACGCTGTCGTTATTAATAATTTTCCTTTTTCTTCTTTTTTTTATCCTTGAATTTAATCCCAAACATCTGAGAAATGGCCAAATCCCCCAGATATAGCCAGACTCTGTGGCATTATCCAGACAGGCTTCGACGCACAAACAAACTGTTCGAAACACGTCCCTCTTTTCCCCGCGGAAGAAATCAAAGCTTATTACTGTCAAGAGCCCAGGGCTAAGCAATTTCCTGCCTTCACACCAAACACACCGGCGCACTTGGCACGTTCTGCGGCAATACCAATGGGATCGTATGGTCCATTACCGAAATCTCATTAGCTGTATGATTGCATGTCAGCCACACAATGAAAGAGCTGTTAGCTCGGGGAACATGTTTGCATGTAGTGGCACTCCCTCGTTCTCTAAAATACATTCCGAAATGAGCAGAGGTAAACAAAGGCTAAGTTTTCTATGAAGTCACTGCCATCATAAGAAAAGGTGACGCTGAAAAAAAAGAGGCGTTAATTGTGAAAGGAAAAAAAAATGTAATTGTGAACAAGAAAAGCGCTAAGAAGCCTGTGCCAGTCTGTAAACAGAAACATTGGCTCATGAAACTGTAACAGCAGTCTCAAGTAAAGTTTGAATACTTGTCTTTTTAAGTCCTCAGGCCATCTAAAGAGATGCCAGTGGTCATTCAGTCCAATGAGTGATACTTGAGAACCCCATGGGATATCTGTCCAGCGGACATCAGCCACCTTACCTGCTGTAAAGAACTTGAAAACCAGTAGTTTCACTACAAACAAGAGAAAGATACAAGCCGAAAAGTCAGCTGGCTGTACACTGGTGCAAAAACAAAAGTCCTCCTGCTTCCATTCGTCTAAGATTGGGGCCCACCTCTCAATCTTCCTCCAATGGGTCGCCATGGTTACCAGACAAACCATTCATCTATGCGGTTGACACGTGGTTTTTTTCCCGACCACCCTCTATGTTAAGTTGCATAGCTTCGGAGCTTTGGTGCCACACCCAGCTCTGAGTGTGTTCTGTGAGAGGCTGAAAGGAGGATGAGGGTGGGAGGAGAGCATCACTCAGCGTGTGATAGCTCGGCAGACACGCGTCTGAAACATTAATGCGATGATGTCCTAGCTGTGGTTCCCACTCTCGCGTCTTTGGTAGCTGTTTGAAAACTGTTGGGGAGGGTGGGGACACAAACTGCTCTCCACACTGTCGAAATTCCATACAAACTTCTTTCATTTATCAAAACTCTGCATCCTATCAGTGATTGTCATGCATCTGTTTTTAAACGCTTTCAATGTCTTCATCTCAAAGGACCTCTGATACACATCACTCAGGCTTATATTCTGACTGAAACAAAGACTTTACCAAATCATCGCATTATCTTACAGATGGAAACTTCACTTAAAAACCTAAGTGGGACACACATCCCAGCATGTCCCAATTAACAGCATATAAGTTCTTTTTTTCTTTTACTTTAAAGAGGAAAAATTTCCCCAAAGCCAAGACAATCTAAAGTTCTTTTTCCTTCAATAATCTGAAATTCAAGTAATATCTGACATCGCTTTGCTGAAGCTTTGTGTTATATTAGCTCGGAAAGTAGGTTAACCACACTTTCAGTTCCAAAAGCGAACAGATATATATTTAATCATAAATCTGAGGCAATCTTAAAGTCACTGTCCCCACGTCATTTTTCTCACTCATAAGCAATTTGACATTTCCCTGGGGACTTGGGTCCACACACATTCCACTGTAAAATAACGTTTTTCCCACTTTCCATTATAGACTTATTTGACTCAGCAGTAGGTGGTGTGACCACTTTTCAAACTCTGTCTCACATAACACATTTTTATATTCAAAAGAGTTTTGAGTTTGGATACATAGGATTTTGTCATTTTCAGTTTGGTATAGATATGTGGAAAGACCATAGATGTCAGTTGAATCTAAAGTCAATCTGACTTGTCACAAAATGACATTTCTGGTTGAATTCATAAGCCTGAGGAAGTTGCAATATCAGTATTAAATATTATGAAGTCACACTTATGTCATTTAAAATGTTTAGTCATGCACAATATGTCTTATGGTCATTAAATATGCAATTCATATGAAACTACATGTTGCAACACTGTCACAAAAGTTACGGAGTTGGTGTTTAAGATCAGTTTTGGGGGTACTTATAGGCGTATTGTTTGTTGAAGTAAGGATTGTATTAAGGACAATAGGATAATGGGGGAGCACAAACTTAACCATGTAGATTATGTGTAATTAAATATTGCTTACACACTAGTTGCAACATACTTTCATGGATAAAGTTCTAACTGAAGGGTTCATTTGCATTCAGATTCCCTTTATTTCAGATTCTATGTTGGTTTTTTCTGTTTTGTGTTGTGTTTATTATTATTACTAACTAAATAAAATGTTTGTTTTTCCTGGCACAAGGATATGGTCTCACTCTATTAATACTCCTGATAGAAGTTGTGGGAGCTGTGCATTCAGGACAATGATAATGGAGCAAAGTGATTAGGAACAGAATGAGTAGAACACAACGGTTCACTGCCTGCCAGGGTTGCCGGGGTGAAATGCTCATTAGATAGGCGAAGACGTCGTGAAAGGAAGAAGGGAAACTGTCGAGGTCTGCTCTTCCTTATAAATACCACAGTTATTCATGCAGGTAATGGCACTGAATTCTCTCTGCATGCAGAGAGCGGTGTTCTCAGGTAAGTAGAGGCCTGAAACACTCCCAGCATGCTGCTCCGGGGGAAAGGTTGGGCGGGGGGCGTGTAAGGTCGGGGCACTCTGTGAGGGGACATGGTGTGTGATTGCTTAGTGGTGGGGGTCAGATGCTCTTATGCCTGTAATCACTCAGAAATGTGTCATCCCATTCAAAAAGCCCAACCCATGAGGGAAGGGAGTCAGTTTGATAGCTATGTGTGGTGCTTCTGTGGTACCCTGAGTGAGGTACGTAACCCTATATTGCCTCAGTAAATAGCTGTATTAATGGATGATCTGCAAGTTGTTTTGGTTGAGGGGGTCTGCTAATCTAATGCGCATGCTGTTTGTGCTCAAGTGTAAGTAATGAGTGGAAGTCATGTTACGTTTTTTATTTCTGTCTGTTTTTCCCAATTTTTTTTGTAATTTCATACCTCATAATGCTTGCATCCCCAGCACCAGTTTTCAAGACAACATGATCTGTCTTTAAAGGCGGGGAAAGCACTAGTTTTACTATGAATATTGTTAATATTTCCAATTATTTTTGACAGATTCTCTCCAACGGTAGGTCTACAGAGTAAAGAAACACCGAAAGACCAAAAGCAGGAACAAGAGAGGTGTGCCTTTAATGTCAGAGAAACAACTTTTACCACAGTCATATAAAAGGGAATTTATTAATGTCATTTGACTCCATACTGTTTGAAGTCCAATGTCTGGCGAGTCGACCAGTTGAACTGACGGAAATATAACTGCACTTCAGATTTAGAGGCTCTTATTTAGAGTCTCTTATTTAGAGACTGTACATTGCGGCACCACAGAGAGTAAAGTAAAACCTTGGTGTACAGTGTAATGGGGAGTAACCTAATGGAGACAAAATGTAAAAATGCACTCAGCCAAGCAATTATGTTCACAATGATTTCTCGTAAAAAATAAGAGACTCCCAAAACACCCACATCATATTTCTGTGAGGCATATTTCTCTGTCAGCCTATTTTTTTTTTTCTGGGTCTGTGGAAAGTTATTCAAACCAGAGCCATTAATATGCATGTTGTGGATCTTTGCTCAACTCCAGTTAAAATCATTTCCTCAAGAATACAATATAGGAAAAGTCTGCAGTTCAATTTGAAAATATCTATTTAAAAGTCTGCTTATCTAGGGGCCCCC
Organism: Megalops atlanticus; assembly: GCA_019176425.1. Taxonomy (NCBI): domain Eukaryota; kingdom Metazoa; phylum Chordata; class Actinopteri; order Elopiformes; family Megalopidae; genus Megalops; species Megalops atlanticus. Next base: position 2,256,032 of record CM032898.1, read on the forward strand.
GCACAACAGAGGGGGGAATTCATCAGACATTTAATAGCTAGCTGGAGCAGTAATGGCAGGAGAAGTCTGCTTCTGGGGCTAGGGTTGAGTGGTTCTGTATCCCTCCGGGTTCATACTTCCCTCTCTCCCCCACCACCACCCCCTCTCTCTCTCTCTCTCTCTCTCTCTCTCTCTCTCTCTCTCTCTCTCTCTCCCCCTCCTTCTACACTCCCTTCTTACTGTTTCCCTCTCTCTTTCTGCCTCCCCATCCCCCATCTCTTTGAATCTCTCTCCCCTCTCTCTTCTTCCTTGCCCTTCTTATTCCAGGCTATTTTATTTTTCTCTCCTGTTCCTTTATTTCCCTCCTCACTCACATGCTCCTTCCCTTCCTCCCCATCTCTCCCTTTCTCATTTGCCTCTCTCTCTCTCCCTGTCTCTCTCTCCCTCTCTCTCTCTCCCTCTCTCTCTCTCTGTCTCTCTCTCCCTCTCTCTCTCTCTCTCTCTCTCTCTCTCTCTCTCTCTCTCTCTCTCTCTCTCCCTGTCTCTCTCTCTCTCTGTCTCTCCTCTCTCTCTCTCTCTCTCTCTCTCTCTCTCTCTCTCCCTCTCTCTCTCTCTCTCCCTCTCTCTCTCTCTCTCTCTCTCTCTGTCTCTCTCTCTCTCCCTCTATCTCTCTCCCCTTCATTCCCCTTGACCAGCACTCCTAGCTACATGCCATCAGTCATTTCCTGCAAATGAGGTTTCCTCTGCCTGACACCAGCAGAAGAAAAGAAGCTGCACAGTTGTACAAAGTTAGCCACATTAGAGAGAAGCCGCAAACTGTTACCACCTCCCACTTAATCAATCCTCAGGGCGAAACAAGCTGCTTTGGGCCAAACGTTTCTCACAGCCAAAAAGTGTATGCGCTGTTGAATGGGTCTATTTCTAAAGAACTACCCTTTTTAAGCATGGTTTATTCTCTCCCTGTGCAAATTTAATACCTTACTATTATTTTCATTAAGCAAACGTTTTTATCCAGAGCGACTTACATACATGTAAGCCACAATTTTGTCCATTTATACACCTGTATATTTACTGAGGCAATTGTGGGTTAAGTACATTGCCCAAGGGTACAACAGCAGTGCCCCAGCTGGGAATTGAAACAAAAATCTTTCTGTTACAAGCCCAGCTCCTTACCGCAGTACGGCACTTTTTACATTCATAAACACACCCCATGCACAGAATGGCCAGGGGAACTTGTCCTGTTCTGCTTGGGAGGGCAAAAGCACATTGGCAGGGGATCATTTCGGTTATCACCCTCTGTGCCTCATCTTCCTCTCTGTCTGCCTTTCTCATTGGTAGGAGATAGACAGCCTTCTAAATATAACAATATATATATTTTTTTTTTCCCCCAGGAGCATCTGTCATGTCTCTCCATCCTGTATCTCATAGACTGTACAAATGTTCCCTCTGTCTAATTGACGATTCAAGTGTAATTCTCACGCGTGTGAGCTGTTAGGTGAGATTCACCAATGAAACCGTATGTGGTTTTACATTATACTGCAGACTCTTTCTCTGTCTGTTGTCTCCTACATGTTGGTGAACCATGAGGAAATATTAGGTAAATATGAAGAAAAAAGACAATGCTGTGTTATGGGCACTTCCATTTTTGATGTGGGAAGTAACAATTACCACTGTTGTCCATATGTAATTACAATGACCATGTAGGCTTTCAAATTGAGAAAATGGTACATATGTCATCAGAATATCCAAATAATTTCCAGATTATCCTGGGTGGAAATTATGTTAAAATGCAATTAGAGTAAGTTCATGATATTTTGGTAGGACTGCATCTGACAATAATTTGACACTATGAAGGCCACAAAATCCATTTTTTCCCCATAATAGTCGAGGAGGGGATTGTGCTTCCTAATAAAGCTGATGTTATGTGCGCAGTGCAAAGTTAGCCACTACACAGGATGCATGCGGCATTCAGAAAACTCATCAAACATTTACGTACAGCCATCACCTGTCCCGGGGAGTTTCAGCAAACATGCTCACGGAGAGACAGCCAATCGGAACCGGGCTCTGCTGTCTGGCTGGAAATAAATGGGTCATGTTAATTCAGGCAGGAGAGACATTTATCTTGTGTCGAGGGTATTTCTGAATCAGGGGATTGTTTTTTTTTTTTTTTCTTTTTGCTCTGTTCTCTCAGAAAGTGTCCTGATTCCCAGGGCTGTGGTTCAGATGCACTGTTTCTTCCTCAGTTTCTGGCTGTGTGCTTGAAAGGCAGAATTCTCTGTTGTGTCATTCTCTTCTTTCCTCCTGTCCCTCTCGCCCTCTCCCTGCTCTAAATATGTCACAAAAAAGTCTTGCGCGTGCACACATATATCCAACCAATACTCACTGACAGTCATGCATACACCTATATCCAACTGCACACACTCATGGACATTTATACACTCACACGCAGATGCACACAGACACACACACACACACACTTACTAACACTCACGTGCACACATTATCCAACCACTCTTACTCACTGACACAAATGCATACACCAACTGCACACACTCACACACACACAAAAATGTCCACACACACTCACACAGACACAAATACACTCACTCACTAACACTACCACACATTCTCACAGACACATACAGAAACACTCGGTAACACTACCGACACATTCCTACACACACACACACACAAACCCACACACAAGCTACCACACATTCTCTCTGTCACACACACACATACCCTTTCACAGGACTCCAGCAGGGTTCGGTCACTGGCGTACTCATGCACACACACACACACACACACACACACACACACACACACACACACACACACACATACACACCCTTTCACAGGACTCCAGCAGGGTTCGGTCACAGGCGGCTCTCAGGTTATCCCTCACACCTTTGTTTCCAGCAGCAGCTGTGTCACGGCTAATTTCGAGTGATGGGCAATGTCAGTTTCATTCTCCGGCACATGGCCATCACTGACAACCGCAATTAAATCACAGGCTCTTCCTCCACCTGATAAACGCACCCATCTCTCACCCACGGTCCGCCTGACCGCCGCACCTGCGCCTCTCTCCCTCGCTCCCTCGCTGGGGGGGGTCTGAAAGGCCCGCTGGGATCAAGACCGACTGCAGCCTCGGTGCACCTGAAGTGTGTCCGAATTCAGCCCTGGAGAAATGAGGTGACCTCACCTACCCTCACCGGCCGACTAAACTCATCCCAGCGTTCTCTCACCAGGAGACAAGGCGGATCTGAAAGTGTAATGTACTGGATATGACTGACATGCAGCTTTGATCTTATTAATGCTGAACCACTGTTGCTGGAGACTTCGTAGGGTGCATGCGGCACCACTTTACATAATATTATCATCTTGATCCCAGTCCATTCCCAGCAACACAATTTTGCAGCGGAATCAGCGCTGAAAGGAAGGCACACAAGGTTTTTTTAGGTTTGTTTTCTCATTGTTACAGACACTGCCACCATCACAACCTCTAACTACCCAGAGAGCTGAAATATATTATCTTGCATATTCATAACTCTAAAAATAATGAGAAATAGAGATAGTCTGTCGTGCTGATTTACACCACCTGTCAGCAGCTGCAACCAATCATGTCATGTAATTACTGCATGCAATTTTGTGATTTTGATGGGTCTGTCAAAAAAAAAAAAAAAAAAACCATAAGAGTAATTGGTTGCGTTAGTTGGACTAACTACAAAATTCACAGCAGTGGATCACTGGTATGTAGTTTGGGAAAGGTCAAGGAGTCTTCCTTTTAATGGAGTTTAAAGTTTTTTCTTAAAAAAAAAAAAATCATTCTTAAACTTAAAGAATAGAGTTAAATTAAAATTAGAATACAACTCTGTTTCTTTATATGAACATTGCTTAAAGCTGCTGCATTTCAGTTAGCTTGATCTTTGTTGGGAAAATGTTTGTATATGCAGATGTGTATATATACTTCTCAAAATAATAACTAGGTGTGCATTTGTTTCTGCCTACCTAGCTACCTTGAAACCAGCTTAGCTGTGGTTTAGCTTAATTTGTAGGAAAGTGAAATCCATGCGTACAGTATGCAGACAGCAGGGACGTATTTGGGAATGCATGTAACACCAGGTGTGATTGCACCAGCCGTGATTGGATCAATGTCTGAGCAGGTATAGATTTCATGCTTTAATACTAGGTGTAAACAGGGCCGAGGGCTACCACACCTAAAGTGTTCATCAAGCTGCATGTTAACAGAACGATACAGAGGGAGGTGCTGCTGTCCTGCAAACACAGTGTTCTTTCTGCACATCACACTCGCTTATTCCTCCATCTGTTCCATCTCACGGCCTCACACGTTTCATCAGATCGCTTTCAACGTCACGCTGTTGCACAAGATTGTCACCCGCTTCCGGGCAATGACAAATTTTTGTTCTGTCATTAAAGTGTGACAAATGAGTCTTAGACATCCTATAGATCATCTACTGCTATAGTGCAGAATTCTGACTTTGGTGTAGTGAGAAACGGGGGCATGTTTTACAGTGGTGAGCTTTTTCCATTTTGTTTTCCCAAAACAGTGCGCAAGAAAGCAAACAAAAGGAAATAATATCCAAAAATATTACTGTTGTTTATTATTTCAGGCCCTGTGCATTGACATTTTCCTTATTTAGAAGCTTGCAGATTCAAACAAGGTATAGCTTTTCATTTGACAGCTGAAGCGTGATCAGGAGATAATCAACTCCACGGAAAGTGTACTGAACTCAGTGAAACAAAATTAAAATGAAGAGGTATTTCAGATTTTTCTGGACTCCTGCTACTCTTAAAATCACAACCCAGCGGTGTTTCTTTAATTCAATCCCTTATTAAAGCAGACCATAATATCCACAGAGGCCACCACGGCTACTGTGTCAGCAAGAGATGCATATCAGCAAGATAAAAACAAAAAAAAAAAAGAAAAAAATGTTGAACGCAAACTTTTTCATCTACTCTTTTTTTTTGTTTTCCAATTAGTGGCACCACGTTTAATTGCTCCCAGTCCCCCCCCCCCCTCACATCTCACTCCTGTCTGCAGCAGGACCTGTTCGCTCCTTGCTAAGAGGCTCGTAGCCTGCAGAGATAGCAGGCTTCACCTGCGCCGTATCCCACAGTTTGCCTAATTATGCCATCTGTATCTCCCCACATCAGTACCGCCCAGCTCCACACAGAAATAGCCCAGAAATAAGCGGCTACAGAGGAACTAATGCAGAGGAGAGAACATTATGAGCTCTGAAAAGCACGTTGATTATCCCTTTATCACTGTTTTCAAAATGAATCATCATTTCCTTCCAGTCAGAAATAAAGTCAAAACAATCATGTTATTAAGGTGTCTGATGGTGGGTGGTGTTGGGAGGCCGTACTTTATTTTCAGGGAGATGCACTCTGTCCCAGGAGTTGAGGAGTGTTTTTAAACATATTATACAATATAGTCGGAATGTGTATGTAATACATGTTATATCTCACCCTTGTGTCGCTCAGCCTTGTTCGTGTGTCAGTGGTGGTGTCCTTGTTTGTGTAATGTTTCATGTCGTTGAGCTGAATGCACATTGTGCTTGACTTTGGGAGTCGCTCTGGATATATAAATATATGCGCCACATCAGTTAAACATGTGTCGTGTGACATATATTGTGGACATCATGGGACATAACACAGTGAGTAATGCGTTTGCCTCAGGTTGTACGCTAAATATTCACCCCCACTGTAAACCAGTGACCTTCTGCTCATAAAGGTACATCATTCATCTGACCGTCCAAGGTACCGCATCCCTGCGGCTGGTAGAATGTATGGATACCATTAGCTGAAAAGGGTTACTCCATCTGCTGTAATTTTAGCAGTCTGAGATCTCTGATTACTCCTGAAGCCCTGTAGTCACTCATAACCCAGGTGTGCCTTGCTCTGATTGGCTAAAACAATCACATGAGTCTTCCATGGGGCAGGCTGAGCATCTTGGGAGGGAATGAGGACATATTTACGCCAGTAAGTGACATCTTTTTTTTTTTTAATGATTTTCTCATCTGAAATAGTAGACAATCTCACAGTATTCGCAATGTAGTGTCGGCAGGAGGGACTCTATTCCAACCGGAACTCCGGCAGGGTTCAGCATTGTAAACTGGAGGTGTAATCCCCTGATAAGGTCACTGCAGTGAGCTGGGCGAGTCTCCTCTGCAGAAATCGAGTCACGCTCAGCCGTGTCTCGGGAGGAATATCCATACATAGACTGCAGACTCAGCACCAGCAGGCCTGCTGAGCTCAGTGCTGTACCCCTCTCCCTTTCCACTGCATACGCCAGAGCTCCAAATGCACTGCAGGAATACGCCACATGCAGCACCAGTCAAAAGTCTGGACACAACTTTTATTCCTTATTTTTACCATTTGCCACATTTTAGAATAATAATAAAGACATTGAAACTATGAAATAACACAAATTGAAATATGCAGTGACCAAAAAAGTGTTAAACAAATCAAAACTATCTTATATTTTTAGATTTTTCTCTAGATACTTTTACATATTTTTTTAAACTTTTTTTTTTTTTTTGGTAAATTACTACATAAGCATCAACTTCACTATTTATATTTGTCTAAGAAACAAACTTCAAGCATTTAAGCATAAGTCTTAAGATCAAAATGTCTTTGAATGCATTTGGTCCCATTAGGTGTGTCCCAATGCATAGCATTGAGGAACAAAACAAAGGTGGAATCAATGACGAAAACGATGAAAAAAATCAAGAAAAATAGAGAGAATCAAAGACTTACAGAATCAATGACAGTAACAAACAAACAAGGAGAGGTGGCCTGAAAGAAGGTTTTTCATTTTTGTTCTGTATTTTTTTTTTATTATTATTCAATGCACATGTATTGGTTCCTTAAATGTAAGTACAATCGGGCAGTTTCAATACTCTTCCAGCCCAATGCATGCATTGTATCTGTGCTCCTCCCCCACTTTTGCGATGCAGGTTGCACGCTTACCAGCTATTAAAAGCCATCGGACACTGCAAGCACGCAAGGATGGCGTGTAAAAGCCGTCGCTGTGACAACAGTCAACAGAGCGTGACACACGCACACACCTTTGAAGGGTGTTGCACACAGTGGCCAGCGGAGGTCACGTGACCACAGGCAGAGAGCAGACACGCCAAACCGGCCTGACGCTGTTCTGCCGTGGAATGTGTCCTTTGCTGGGACAGATCAGTCACTGTTGGATGGATGCTGACCAGCTAGCAGGACGAAACGCTGCCTAAATCTAAACAGGCCTCTCTTTTACCGTGTGGAGCTCCAAACGCATAACGAGTAACTCCATTGAACGAATCCGCGACTCATTAGGGGCTCTCCGATTCACTATGGGCGTCAGACTGGAATCAGCAGCTGTTTCCATTAATATTTTTACATCAGTTACAAAGCTATTTAAAACCCACAGTCTGCACAGTATCTTACATTATCACCTTGCCAAGCCTCTCTTGCAAAAAGAGACTTTGATCTCAATGGGGCTAACCTGGTTAAAATAAAGGTTAAACAAAAAAAGCAATAATTGCCGCTGTGCCGTCATTTATGAGCGCGGATATGATCGTCTGGTGAAAAGTGAGTGAAAAGGACTTGGAGAAGTTTGCTGCTGTTTCCAGGCACAGTGAGAGACCTGACTGATCGCAGGTGCGCTTCTGTTCTTCACAGCATGGCTATCCAATCAGGTCTTTCACAATTCACCACACCGATAATTAGGCTCTGCTTTTAGATCCCCTCATTTTCAGGAGACGAATTGAGATCAAATGAATTTCAGGTGATCAAATTAAGTTTTGAAGCATAATCAACACATCAGTGTGAACTGTCATTTGCTTTGAGATTTCCAGGACTACTTGTAAGCCTCAGTAATTTAGACTGAAGGCCTCCTGGTGCATCAAAGACCCTCCGAACCATGCTTCAGTTTAAAAAGCAAACACATGAAGTATGACTAAACTTAAAACCCAATAGATGCTGGGAATCATTTAAACCCCACTGTCACCTGACTATTTTTGTGAAACTTTAAGAAGGTGCACTTATTTTAGCCGGTCATTAATCAGACTACAGCATTTTGTCACAATAGAGAGAAAACGTCAAACAATGTTATAAACAGATTGAAAGTAGAATTATATTCAATTAGGGACTAATATTGTACACATAGTACTTGGCCAAAAAAAAAAAAAAAGCCTGACATTCTCTCTTTATTTGTAGCATGAATGTACTTTTTGTTAGTGTGAAGATGCAGTCGTCACCATGGACACCATGAAGTTGTCCTTCTTGTTTTAGTTAAACGTGTATAATCGTAATTCCACTGAAATATATATTTGAAATATATATTTACTTCATTATTACTGTTTGTCCCAAGTTACAGATCCCAGACACAGATGATTTAAGCTAGATCTATCTATCTATCTATCTATCTATCTATCTATCTATCTATCTATCTGAGACACTGAGCCACTTATCCTGGTGACAGCTGCTGAGGAGATACCAGGGAACAGGATCCTGGTGTCTGCTTTGGGGGATTTTGATCAGGTCTTGCCAAGGCTGTGTGCTAGATGCTAAATACAAGTCGCAAGTGTCCGTCTGGCCCCAGTGTACAGACCCAGTCATCTGCTGAATGTCTAGCTCAGAGTACCTCACATGTAAAACCACAGTGCCAATGCTTCTGTGCCCGTAAGCAGGCAGCGTTAACAAAAAAAAAAATGCTTGGGACTTGCGTAAGTTGCCAGAAACCAACAGCAGTACACATGCAAAATTAAACATTTGATATAAACTGTGTGAAACACTAGGACTACATTGGCATCCAAATATAAATGTTCGTAAAACAAACTACTTACAATGTAAGGCCCTGTGTTCTGTCCCTACGTCAGAAATGAACAAATTCAGCATGGAGGGGGTGTCGTCGGGTCCAAAGTCCCATGGAAAGTCACACAACCTGGTTGTTGCTGTTGTTGTCGTTGTTCCCCTGCTTGGTATAATGCCAACAATTAGTGTGCGTACCTTTTTGGCTAATGTGAGATAGCACCAGAAGAAACCAGAATGCTGGCCATCATATCCGTCTTTGGGGGATAAGCAAGATATTCGAGTCCTCCTAAAAACTGTTCTTTTGTGTTCATTGTCCCACCTCCATGGTATGCTAACATGCTAATGTGATGTAACCGAAGTGAATGCCATTATAGCTGACAGGAATGCCACCATAGCAAAACAATGACAGGGCCATGTTGCATTTTGAGAATATTTACAGGGTATATACATACATCCTGTAAATATACATCCAGGATGTGCTCAGTAGAGCCCTTCATTCGAAATATGTTGCATACCATACCAGGGACTTCCGACAGTAAATGAGATCATGTAGTGTGAGGGTCTGAGGTGATGCACTGGCTGCCACTCCAGCGCACTTAGACAGACTAATGAGTGTTGTGTGAAACTGCTGTATATGTGTGACAAAAAAAGAAAGACAAAAAAAAGGAAAAATCATTATGCCTGGAGATGCCTTAGATTAGCGCACACGTGGCCTGTGATCCGTTTGAGGACCACATGCGTTCCAGACGGCCGCGAATCTCTCAGCTGCGTGGGATTGTGTTTTACTACAAACCCGGGCGAAATGCCAGGCTGAGGGGGTGTGTTATTTACAGCGTATTCGGAGTTCAGCTCCTCGCTCTGAGTTTGCTTATTTGCATGCATACGCATTTCTTCTCCTCAGCAGCTCATGCACAAATAAGCAAGAACAAAACCTTGATTCCCACCGAGAAACTCAGCTCATTTGAATGTGTTTTTAATTACCGTGCAAAGAAATGAACATCGTGATGTACTTCTGTCTTTCTTCTTATTCTTATTTTTTTTTTTCACAGGATGTTGTGCATGAGGTAGTTTGCAGTAAACTGAGAATATTGCCCAGAGAGCCATCAGCACATACAACAAGCAAAACTGCTGTCTGCATGAGAACCTGGATACCTTAAACACAACATTATTATGCAGCAGCGTCACTGGTTATAATGAATAATTAATGAGCTTATTGTGCGAAAGAGCTAGGAGTCTCTCTGTGCACAAGCCTCTCACGCCGAAGAGGCTGATTACAAAAAGAACAGAAGAAATAAAACATGCATGTGACAAGAGAGACGCAAGACAGATGGGTTTTTATTTTTGTGCCTCGGTGTTGACACTCAGAGGCAAAGGTGTATGGAAAACCATGCGCAGATCTGTGAGAACGATAAACCTGGACAGGCAGGATTGCGTAACCCCGAAAGCGGGGGCGTTAGAGGAGACTACTGCTGGCAGATACAATAGCGCACACCACCCAAAAAAAAAAAAAAAAGTTAGAAAAGAGAAGCTGAGGAAAAACGTATTGAAAGGCATTGATGAGTAATTATTCTTCTTCTTCTCCCTTTGAAAGTGTGATTGATCGATCATCACTATGGCAAATTTCAGCCCTCCTCAGCGTCTCCCAGAATGTCAGTTTCGGAGCTGAAATTTCGCGCAGCCCGGTCGGCCGCTGTGTCTTACGTAACCCGCGCCGATTGACAAATGAATGACACTAACAAGGCGGTGATCAAAGTAATGTATACCCCTTAAACGCCGAAATAACGATGCTTACATCAAAACAAAACTAATGACTGCGTGTGCTTTTGGGTCAGCTGACGCTGTTCTTTGTGCATTATGCATTCAAATATGTAAATATATGAAAATATGTACTATGTACTAATATGTACTAAATATGTATATATGTAAATATGTAGCTTCAGCAGGATATTAGTATAGTAGCATATTTGACTCCCGCTGCTGGGGTTGTAAGTATTACTTTAAGCTGACATATTTTAGAGCTTTCTTGTCATGTATCATATATACCTATGTCTGTCTGTGCATGAAATTTATTATTGTTATGACCAGCTAGCCCGGAGAGAGAGAGACAGAAAGAGAGAGAGAGAGAGAGAGAGAGAGAGAGAGAGAGAGAGAGAGAGAGAGAGAGTGTTATATCTCAAAACACACTCTTTCTTGTGGCAAGACTATCATTCTCAGTTTAAAAGCGATTTTCCTGCATAAGGTCAGACACTGAATATTGCTGTTGAAAGCGATGCTTTGCAACCTAATACTGCAATTATAATCTGTCAGTGACCCAGGGAGGGGGAGGCAAGGTGATGGAAGCTGTTGATCAAATGATGATCATTTTCTCTCTCTAAAATAAATAAATGAATCTGTGCTCATTTCCCCAATGTCCACATTTATTTTCAGATAATAAATTTGTATTAATTTTGAAAGGAACTCATGAATTACTTGTTATAAATTCATTGACAGCACATCCTAAGACACACACGCTGAGGTTCCACTGATGCAGCAAATCTCTGAGGGATACGCTGTAAGATTAGTTTTTATATAAAATATGAAATATAAAAAGCACATGTAGGCACTGCAGTTGGGCAGCAGGCATATGTGAGTGTGATGTACATACATAGTTCCAGATTTGGGCATTTGAAGTTAACCACTGAGTGTCCTCAGCGTAATGGATTTTGCTGTGGAGTCCTACATCTTTATTTCCTGTCCTTATTGAATGGCCTCATGGCTTCTGAGCAGGAAAAGACACAAAGGCTGTGTTTTCTGTCACTCCACAACAGTACCCTGAGCACTTCTTCAGATTTATTTTCTGTTAAAGACTAGCGCAAATAATATGTCCTTCAGCCTGATCAAACAGCGAGAAAAAACAAATGGCTGTCAGGAAGTTCACCTTTCTGTTGGCATGCTCTCCTCCAGTCACTGGCCAGCACAAGGGGCACGCCTTGCCACCCTGACCAATAAAAATTGTCTGTGCAGAAAAAAAAAAAAAATCATGGAGATGGAGATGGCAGCATCCACGGTGTTTAACTGAAAGCTGAAAAGCATGATTAAGCTCACTGAACTGAGGTCAGGTCTATAGGTTTGTGGACTGACAGGGAAAAAAAAAAATAAATAAATAAATAAAACACAGAAAACCAGCTGTATCCTGCAGACTCCCTTCTGCTTGGCTGCCATTGTAAAAGGATTGGTTCTACGTGCTGGGTTCAGTCAGAGGTCAAGTATGAAATTTCCTCAAGGCTTTGGACTAATTGAATTACGGGTCTTTGTTGAACAAATCAAAATTAATTTTCACAAATTGGAAAAAAAAAAAAAAACCTTGCTTCATTCATATGTGAGGGACATTCAATTCCCAGATATAAAAGATGAGACAAGTTTTTTTTTTTTTTTTTCTTCAATGAATATTTGGAGTATTTGATAGTCAACACCAGCACACACATGTTCAGACCATTACCACTGATGGGTCCTGTCATGTGACACCATGTCATATGGGATTTTAAATGGGCCAGGCACAACAGGTATGTTACGTAACAACAGGAAGGGCCGAGCGGATGATTCTGAGTAGACACATGGGGCTTTGAACACAGCTCCCTGCAGAACAATTGTGTATGGCAGCAGTGTAGCATAGAGATTAAGGAGCAGGACTCATAAACGAAAGGTTGTTGGTTCGATTCCTGGCTGGGGCACTGCTGCTGCACCTGACCTTGGGCAAGGTACTTAACCCCCAATTGCCTCAGTAAATATCCAGCTGTATAAATGGATAACATTGTAAAAAAATTGTAACCAAACTTGAAGTCACTGTGGGTAAGTGTGTCTGCTAAATCCCAATAATGTAAAGTAATGCAACAATTAGTATCCTTACTAGCAACTGCACTTACTTTAGAGAAGCTTTCAGAGCAACAAATTGGCAGAATTCATCCCTGTGTTTGACCATCATCACGTTATCGGTGTTGTGAGGAGAGCCTATCACAGGCGCAATGGATTAGAGATGTATCTGAAATGAAAGCATAGCTGGAGGACTACACCACGACCAAAAACAGAATCCTGAAGATATAAAATTCAGGTAGCGGGTTTGTGCTTCCCGAATGTTAAAACTGAGTGTAAATCTGAGACAGACAGCGGGAACAGTTCTGTCTGCCGTGATCAATTAAGGGAGGCATCCTGCGAAAATGGAAATTTACTGCGCAATTATGTCGGAAACCGCGCTTTCCTTCCTGTGCGTAAGGCAGTATGTCCCTCGAGGTAGACACTCCGCAAGACGCGCTGCACACCGCTAATAGAACCAAATTCAGCATCGGGGGGGGGTGTAATTAACACTGATAGTTGTATTTATAGGTTAATTAATTTATGTTTTCTGCAAAAGATACTCTGAGGTTATGTTTTGTGATTTGGGGCCTGGGTAAACCTGCTCCGGATCTTCCTTGCCCCCCCGTTCCTCGCGCTAGCTCTCGCTCTCTGGTGGAGTGCGTTAGGGAGAGTCTGGGTAACGAGCCGCTAATGCAGCCCTGGAGAGGGACCGGGAACAGAGTCTGTGACTCCCTGCTTCAGCCTCCGCCCCCCAGCCGCACTGCAAACGAACTTCCACTGAGCGCGTGGAATATACTGAGCACGTGCCTGAGAACGGCATTGTGGGTAAAAGCGTGGATCACCCCGTCGCATGGGACGCTTGTGTCACATGATCTCCTTTTAATATCTTTTGGCCTTTTTTTGGTCAAAGCAACAAAAAGCTAAAAATACCCCACATACTGCAATAAGCAGCGTGACAGATGTAAGAGCCGAACACCTCAAACATGCTGGGTGATGAAAAAGAACAAGCTGAATCACAGCTTCATTTGTGTCTGAGAATAATCAGCTTTCTCTTTAACAAAACAGCTTCTTTTTTCAATGTTCAGGTAATGTGTGAATTGTGTTACCTACTTGTTGTCAGTGTCTACGTGTCATTATAAACATGTTAGTGATAAAAATATAATACAGCAACAACAACAACAATAATAATAATAATAATAATAATAATAATAATAATAAATGCAAGTATGCAAACAGATGCACAAGGATCCTCATAAAACCAGGGCCTGTGGCTTCAATCGGAAGCGCCACAAAATTTTTTCCCCTGTAAGGAAGTCATCAATTTCAGAAGATGGTGTAAAAAAGTTGTAAAAATCACCCCCTTTGCCGTGCTCTGTGGGGGGCAGTTCCGCTCGGCCTTGCAGGGATGAGACAGACGAGCGAAGACCCTCTTATTGGAACTAGCAGGGGAAATACAGCAGGTGCAGTCTGCTGGGCACTGTGTTATTAAAGAGTAACAAACAGCCCTCTGCCGGCCCAAGCAGCCAGTTAAAATAAATAACGGGGGAGGGGGGGGGGATGTTTTGGATGACATGCACTGTACAAGTCAATTGAATTCCCTCTTTGAGACTGGGATCCCCCCCACCTCCAACTGTTCTGACTCCAAAGTGTGCTGAGCTGGGCTACTGCCAAACAGTGACTAGGCATCATGGGAGGAAAAGCTGCCTGTTAACGAGCAAAAAGGTCTGCAGCTCATGGAAAAAGTCACAAAAGTCACAGTCGATAATTGCAATCTACAGTACAGTAGGCCTGGGTAGTACTTTGATGGGAGAACTTCTAGGAAAACCAAGTGCTGGTGGGCCGGTAGGGGACCTGAAGGCTATAACACACTGGCAAATTTGTAGAGCAATTTTGCTGGCAATGTAACATATAAATGCAATGTGCAGTAAAATATGGAACCAATAATTGCCAGCAATACTGCTTTAAAAAGTTGCCAGGTTTTAACAGAACACCAGCAACCCAGTGCAGTGATGCAGATTCTGTTCTGTAGGAGATGCCATGTTTCGAATGGGACATTAAATCAAGGTCCTGACTCTCTGTGTTCATCAAAGATCCCATGGCCCTTCTTACAGGGGGTTCCCTGGCTAAATTCTCACTTTTTCAAACTAGCCACCTAATAATTTCATAACCTTAGCTGAGGTGTGAAGAGCATTGTGGCACTCTTGCTCCTCTCCTTCATTATAAAGAGTTTTTTTGATTATGATTAAATAAATCCCTTATTACAAGCATAAGAATGTATTCTTACAGTTCCTTTAACTGCTTTTTTAAACATACATACAAAAATACATATTTTGGATAAATTGAGAGTTATACATTGATATGCAGATGATTTGTTTTAATTTCAACATGTGAGCATGCCCTTGAATGCTTGTTACATGTGCATCTTGACTGCATTTAATTTCCAATCGGAGTGGGAAGTCATGCCCGTCACAATGGAATCGACAGTGACCTCACACCTATTAAAGAGACAAGCAGAGTTCCAGAACTTTCCACACTCACCAAAGTCAGCTGAGTTTGAGCTTCCTCAGGCAGCTGAGTCATTCTCCTGCCCGTTTACTGGCAGACATAAAAAGATTTCAGTGGTCTGTGAACAGCACACAATGCAATCCATGCTCCACTTCAAAACTGACCTTTCAGCCGTTGCTCTTATATAAAAGCCTGGATGTGTTGTGTCTGCTGGGAGACATGGATATACGGATGAAGAAAAACAACATTATGAAATGCTGCAGGAGGAGGACTAAAGGCACACTTACTATTAGGCTATTCATCATTCCATTAATGCTCTAACAACCACCATTTTATTAATGATGTTTTTCTCTTTTATTTTCCAGGGATTAAAAAAAAAAACAAAAAAACAAAATCCCATCGAAGTCAATGTGATTCAACAATAAATGCAAATAAATAATCAAAAAATACAATAAAAAACATGTCTGTTGAGTCATTGTGGAGTTGCCATGGGTACATATTAAACATTCATTGGACTGCAGAGTCATTGTGGGCCAGGGGTGAAACCACACCTCCAGCCATACCACCCGTTGTGACATCAACCATTGGAAGTGGAGATACCCTAAACCTGTTCTGTTAAGTCATAACGCTTATGACCAATCTACTGAAAGGCTCATTATTTTTCATGAGATATTTTTCATTTTTCAAGGCTTATTATTTTTCATAACTTTCAATTGATGATAAGTTATGGGACCAATAGTTATATCTACATTTGTCCTCAATTTTCACTCTGAGTACCATGTAAGTGTTGCTTTTTGTCTGCAAACCCAGGTTTGGGTTGTGCTTTATGATCACCAAAATTAAAGAAAAGAATAATGAATGAATGAATGAATGTACAAATAAAATGAAAAATTTATTTGTTTAAACAACTTAAACAAATTTGCTTACATTCAAAAATGGTAGCATTTGCACTCAATAATACATTTATACATTTATAAAAGCTCCACTCTCAGGCTTGTTGAATGGAGATGAGTCTCGGGATTGAAGCGTCTTGGCGTGCTGCCGTCATCAGTGAACTGGGTCTAAGCTGCTGGCAGCCTTTAAGGTGAATTAAAAATGAAGGAGAAAGTTGGAAGGATGGCGGTCTGAGCGATTCTGCCCGGCGCGCCGAAGCCGGCGCTTGTCAGACCGAGCGGATAAGCGTGAGTCAGACCCTAACACCCGAGATGAGCGATTCCTGCCTCGCTTCCTGCCCTCAGGGGAACTTCATCTTCTTATTAAAGGCCGTCCTGTTGTTTCTGAAACTGCTGGTTTCCCCCGTTAGCCCCGTATTTTGGGGTTTCAGTTATTTTTTGAATTAGCAGTTGAACAAAAAAACGGTTTCCTAAAACCACTTGCTGCCCGGGCGAAATGACTTCATTTTACTCCATGGGGTGAAAGAGGAGGTATTCTGGCAAGAAAGTGGAATTGGAAAAATGGTAATTCACCATCAATTCTGCTCCAGCCGTGAAGGGCAATAAAGTTGAGTCTGGGAAATGGATGCAATTTAGAGGACATTAATCCAAATATTACCAGCATTCCAGAAACAAGGCCTGTATAAAATGTGAAAAATGTAATAAAATGAAATGAAATATGCCATTGGCTCGGGTTTAAAGCCACATTAATTCTTCATCCATGAAAGATGAATAATTTATCATGATGACCAAACACAGCTGCATGTTTATTGGTGTACAATTCAGCTTAATTAAACATTAAACCAGAAACCAAGCAAACAAACAAAAAACAGCTTAAAGGTATTTACTTAAACTTTGGTTGTACCACATCAGTTACAGTTCTTACAATTTAGAGTTAATTTCTATAAAAGAGCAGGAATTGGACCTAGGTTTACCTGTGTTCTTGGGAGAGTCTGAACTGTAAGATTTCACTATTGATTTTCTATATATTTGCTAGCTGCTCAGCTTGCTATGAGTCATGCTGTCTGTACCATTGTCGAGGCCAATGTGCTCTGATTTACTGAGCTTTGTTGTTTATGTTCTCAATACAGGAAGTTCCAGGTCGGTGATAGAACGTGCCAATGCTGTCCGTATTTCCAAGCTGATGATATATGTTCTGGTTTAGACCACACCCCCTCAAGAATAGTCATCATCGTTCAGCAAATCAGAAGGCTCGTAGCTTCACCAATGGCAGGGACAGAATGTTCGATGTAGCATGCACTTGGCTGATTTCCTGGTCCTGCGGTAGAGTGATGGTGGATAAAGTCTTTGGAGGTCAAGGAAAACGGCAACGAAGAGTGTATCAATGGCCTCAGAAAGGCATAGAGGCCCACCTGCAAGGAAAAAAGGGTGATATCCTCTCTCTCCCTTTCTCTCTCTCTCTCTCTCTCTTTCTCAACAGTCCGAGATGCAGCTAGCATAAAAGTCATTGCTGGATCTGCGTTACGTGAATGAATACCTCGTCGCTAACCTCTAATATCCATTAGACTTTCATCTCAGCCTGATTAGAGCTGCTGCTGTCTTCTCACAGGGGGAAAGGCGAAACACAGACACCAGTGAGCGCTCAGTTTATCCTTTGTTAATCGGGTCACAATTTGCCACCCTTAATTCAGAGCAGTCATCACGCGGCTGAGAGGGGGGGCGGAGGGGGAGGGCGGGAGAAACGGCTCATTCAGACCGAGCGATTAAAAACTCCGCGTCAAGGTGACTCCGCCGCCGATTCCAGACAAGTAGCACAAGATTGCGGGTTTAATTGAGGCAGAGTTTCCCAAACAAATAAAATAATTTCACAAACGCGTCTCTCTCTCTCTCTCGGAGGAATGTCAGCGGACGCTGGGCCAGGGGCGACTCTACATTCCTAACGATCCCTCCCACCCTTCGCAGACGCTCTAATCAGGTGTGAAGGAGGTTCATGACTCCCCTCCCCCGTCCTGTGCCCTTGCACAATTACAGCGCGGACGCTAACCGCATTCCAACCACACAGCTTTGATTGTTAGTATTCACGCTAAGCACAAGCCGCCGTGTGATTGAAGTCTCCTCCATCTCGCCCGCAGCTAAACGTGTTTGTTAAAAACCCGCGGCACTCAGATTTAATGCCAGCGGATGCTCGGTGTAAATCCACACATTAAAATAACTGTCTGACGTGGCGCCCTGCTAGTAGCGGCGCTGGTATTTTAAATATGACATGAATGATAAAATATGTAAAGAATTCTCCCGTCCGTTACATCTCCTGACCACTCTAACCTTTGACATTACCAATACTTTTAGAGAGAATGAGCTGTCCAGGTGTGTCTCACAGAATATGACTTGACCAGGTGTGTCTTACACTGAAGACCAACCAGAAGTACGTAGTGCTATCTCAGAAGTGTCACATAAAGTTCATCGAAACTCGGAGGTGGTGGGGAGTGTAGTATTATGCTTGAGATACTCAAGATATGTAGAGATACTCAGCCCCATGGATGAGAGCAAAAAAAACATTGTCATATTGTGTCACATTGTCTTACGTGTGTTCTTGTACAGTATCAGTCAAAAGTTTGGACACACCTGATTGAATGCATGTTTTTCATTATCTTAAAGACACCTTGAAGAAATGCTTGAAATTTGTTTCTTGGACAAATATAGTGAAGCTGATGTCTATGTATGAATTTCTTTTCAAAACAAATTTTTTTTTGGCTACTTTGAAGAATCAAAAATATAAGAATCTAAAATATTTCCAGTTCCACAATAACACAGTTCCATGTGTGTTATTTTATAATTTTGATGTCTTTACTAATTACTATAAAATGTGAAAAATAGTAAATGAAGAAAATGAAGTAATGAATAGTAAATGAAGAAAAATGCTTCTATGGGTAGGTGTGTCCAAACTTTTGACTGGTACTTTACACGGCCAGGAAACTGGGCTCTCACAGAAAGTGGACCTCACCCTGGTCATTAAGACTTTTTAATGGATCTTTCCTTCACTCCTCCTCGTATGTCAGTGGTACAATCAAGGGCGATTGTTTTCCGTCGTAACTGCTGACCGACTGAGTCATAAAAGTTGATTTACCCTTGAGGGGTCGTGAAACTCAGATTGTCAGCGGGATGCATTGCCGTTTCAATCATGGTTGTATTTTCTGAAGCACCACCAGGGACGGACTAATGCTGACGGGGTTTTGTGTGGCTTGTTTTAGTGTTATTTTCACTGAAGCTGAGAGGAATTGGCGGTTATTAAAAAGGAAATCGACTGAAATTGAGTGAGCGTGTTTTTATATATCTGTGGCTGTAGGAGGTGCTCAGAAAGTGAGGCTTCATGAACCCTGCGATGGGTAAGCCTATCACACGCTGTCAATCACTGACTTGTAGCAACCAATCCAACGTCTTTGCTCTCCGTAGCAAATCCCTATGCCTGGCTCAGATGAGTCCCTGAGCAGTTGTGACACTGCCCAAAGGTCACCCTGAGAAGTGGTGAGCTGCATGAGAGCTGCATGGCAAGAGACAGGCTGGAACTAACGCTGAGCAATTTAATTATCTTTGAGTTGGTATACCTGAAGTCCCTTCTCCCAGGGGTGGGGATGGAGGGGCTTGGGTCCTAATGCCCCTCCGCTAAGACATGGCAGACTTCTTCTGGGTGGTGCTGATCTTCAAATGGGTTAGGGAAAACAGCACATGGATTTCCATAAGCACAGTGTAAGAGCAGAATGTTCAAAGCCAATCCAGGTGTCTAATAATTTAAATATTTCCCTGAATGAATCATACACATCCCCCCCCCATCTTCTGTTCTTTTTTGCTTTCAGTTAGATGAACATATGAAGGAAAACAGCAGTTGTTTGCAACTGATCCCTGTAATGTTCTATGCTGTGCATTTTGTACATAAAGTTATGAGATCAGTCAATAAGGAGCAATACAATCAAGAGCATTTATTGAACAGGCTAATAGACTTTCCAGTACAATATGGAAACTGGAAAATAAATGTAAAAGATCACAAATAGTGAGTTCCAAAATAGCAGAGAAGAGGGAATTTATGCTAGTCGCCGAGACTTTCAACTGAGAAAGATTACATGGGACACTAATTTCAAGGTGTGAACTTTTTACCCGGATGTCTAACGCTGTCTGGAAACAAAGCTGTTTGTTTGTCTTCCCTGACTTGGGTCGAACTTAATCATATCTTCAGTAAGCCTCTTTTGTTCTTGTCTTAAGAAAATCAGACCCGCTAATCTGGCCATATGTGATGTAACCCAGTGGTCTTTGGATTGTCTGAGCTTTGGGATAAAAATCTCAAACAGCTGATCCCTTGTCTTCAGTTTTCTTTGGCTTCCTACTGTGTGCTTGACTTTCACAATATGTTATGGGAGAAAAACAATAACTGGACAAGCTAACTAAATAAACAAAGGAACAAAAAATGTGTCTCAAGATAAAATGGGTGCATGAAAAAAGAAACATTTAAAACATACAAATACGCATGCGGACACGCAGTTGGATGGGTAACCTTTTTTACCACAGATGAACCTACAGATGCGTGTGTCACTGACACCTCCATGCCACAGGGGGGCGCCCTCTTCGGTCACAATAGCAGACGCGTTGCAATGCAGCGTGATCGGAACCTTGTCATGCCTCACGGCCCCGCAGACGAGGACGGAACATCTACTTCAAACGCACTGGTAACTGCTTCTGCAGTGATACGGTATCTCTCCATCTTCCTCTGGGAGCCGTGAGCGGCAGTAATGTGGTCTCTTTGAACTACAGCGGAGATATTCTGACTCCAGAAACCGAGCCGTGAAAAAGACACTGCCAGATCCTTGCTGCAGGTGCAGGAACAGACCCTCTGAAAAAGCCCTGGGCACTGGGGGGTTGGGGGGTGTGAATTAGGTCAAATAGCTGAGAATGGGGTGATGTCATGCCCCCGATGTACTATTTCTTCTGTACATTTTCCCCCTTTTTCACCCAAATTCTGGTAGCCACCAGTTGCACCTCATCCCACCGTGACAACCTTTACACACAGGAGGATGCAGGGGCTCCCAAGAATCTGAACAGAGAAATGAAAGCCACACATTCACACACACTGGAGATAATTTCATCTGTGAGACACAGAGGCCTTGGGACTCAAACCATGTCTCTATTCCGCCATGTTGTGTACATATCACCATATCCCATTATGCAAGCAGCACATTCACAGTCTGTCAGAGAGTGTTACCAGGTGTTGTGTGGTAGGATGCAGGGCTCGTAACCAAAAGGTTGCTGGTTCGATTCCTCACTCAGCCTGTGCTGGTGTACCCTTGGGCGAGGTACTTAACTCACAATTGCCTCAGTAAATATCCAGCTGTATAAATGGTTAAAATTGTAACCTACTGTATGTCAGTCGCTCTGGATAAGAGGATCTGCTAAATGACGATAATGTAATGTAATGTAATGGGTGATCAGTGTATTACGAGAGGATGTCAGAGCTGTTAGCGCATATTTAGGTGACCAGAGATCTGAAACGCCAAAGCAAGGGGTCAGATTTGGGCCCAAACTCTGACATCCAAACACCCGTCATGTGGAAGAAAGCTACAAGTTATGGATGTAATAAAATTGAAGCTTCAGAGTCATTAGCTGCCTGAGGGACAAAGGGATGTTGGGCATGATCGTTTTACCAACACAACAGCAAATGGCAAAAAAGCATAAGTGGGGAACGGGGTGAAGAGCAGCTTCCAAATGCCGAAATGAGACACACGATATTAGACCTCAGCCGTTCCAAAGCGATGGAGCCCCATGGCACTTTGCCCCATGACTTTGTCAGAGTGATGTACTGCATGAGGCTTTGGCTGAAATGCGTTGATGTTTTTTAAGCCAGCATGGACTGCTGTATCCATCATAAGGGCCCTTTGGAGCTGGACTATAGCAGCAGATTCTGTTTGTTGGTTCATGAGGCTCGGTGAGACCAGAGTGTGTTTCGCTCGTAACACCTCCTTAACGCCGCTAACAGAAAAATGATGGGGAAGCCAGAATGCTGGGGTACTGGGGGTGCTGCAGGGAAAACACAAGCTTCCAAATGACCAAATCATTAGCCTGGGCAGCACAACCTCCTCCCACTACACCCCCCACCCATACTGTATATGTAGTGAAAATAACTTCCTGTGAGCTCTCAAAATGACCTTGAATGATACACAGCCTTTTTGTTTCATCTTTCTGTGATGCAAATGGTTTATGCCGCACAGTACCTGAAATTAAAGAGTTTAGCTTCCTGAGTGGCTCAGTCGCAGGTCCTGAGTGCTGGAGTGTGTGCCTGCGGCTCCGCTAAAATCAGCCGTGCCATCAACCAAAACAAAGACCGGGAGACTATGTCAGGGAGAGGGGAGGGTAGCTCGGCCGGGGCTTCCTCGTCTCACCGGTCCCGGGCACCCCAGCATTCACTAGCAGCCTGCAAGCAGCTCGTATGACATCAGCAGACTGGTGCTTATCTATGCCTGCCTCACTAAGGTGATGACTGCATATGCAAGGGTTTACGGATTATAATCCTCTCACTTCAGTGCTCCTGTTCAGGTGCGGAGGTCGTCATGGAGACGCCTGCCCAATGTACAGGGTGGCGATTTCAGATAGGGCTGCATAAAGGGGGGAAAAAAACATCAAAATAAAACCTGAATGCTTGACATGATGTCAGAACGGTCGCTGCAACCACCCTACTAACTGCCACCAGTTTGAATGAGACCAGGTGTAATCCACTTGTGCAGATCCATGCAAGCTGAAGAATTTGAACATGGAGAAGAGGCAGATGTTCCCCTTCTCCTAACCCTCTTTGTTCTTTCCGCCTGTCCTCTTACAGGTGTGGGAACAATCACATGAGAGGCACAGCGATCTGCAATTAAACACGTAGAGCCAGGCAGTGAAAAGTGCCAGCGAGAACATTCAGTCACTTCCTGCAGGTGTCTCAGCACAGGAAACCCAGACTGAGGAAAAGCACCTCCAGTTCTCTGATTGGAAGAAAAAAACTGTGCCCGTATAAAGAACCATGATTTACTTATTTGTTTTAATTAATATGTTCACAATTATATGATAAGCATGACTTGAATGAAATCTCTCTGTCCAGCTCTGGGGTAAATTAAATGGCAGCAGGACAAAGTGACCTGAAAGACGATAAGGAAAATAGATAGTAAATGGAATATTAACTAACAGCTAGGAGGTGCTGAGTAGATTCCATTATAGCATGTATAGATTTTTTGGTTCTCTTTTTCCCCTGGAAATAATGAGTGGTGGATTTCGTTCCAGATTCCATTGACCAAAACCAGGTAATTCACCTATTCTGCAGAAGGTACTTTACCTGGTGGTTAAAATAAAAAAAAAACACAAGGTTGTGGGTTTAAATACCAGCTGTGGCATTCAGAGGAGCGACTGGGGCAGCCATCAATGGAACCAACATCCCAGGAGTCTTAGGAGCTTCATGCAAACAGGATGCGGTATAAACTCAGCAGATATCCCCAAGCCTGAATGACTTTTATAATTATACATCTCAGTGGATGCAAAGCTTAAGGGTGTATTCATCTGAACTGCCGTGGCGCTTTCTCCTTTACCTTCAGTCACAAGCTTCAGCAGGCGAGAAAATGCTATGTTCTTTTTTTCTGACACAGCTGTCAGACTGAATTCCCTCCTTGAAGAACAATGCATGGGTAGCACGGATCCTCACCCACTTCCCAGCATGCCACAGACCATGTGCAAAAGTAATTTTCAAGTAGCGCTGAAGTAGGCCTTACAGTGGGTGTGCTGATTGCATTGTTTTTAAACCCTGTTTGTCTCTTTCTGTAAGTGCAGCATTTTTGGACAATCTGCATGGCTCTGCTCGGTTCAGCTCTGGACAGAACCACGTGCTTCCATCATGTCATAAACTGTCGGACTCAGAGTAAGGAGAGAGGGCAGGTGGGCCAGGGGAAGTTACTTACCTTAAGGAAGGGTGTGTGCCAGGGAAGGAGACGGGAAACTCTGGTTATATTGTATTGCCGTGGTGGGGAATTTTGCCAGCCCTAACAAGACCTGTAAGGCATGTGAGGGTTTACCTGGGCAAGGTTACCTGTAGCACATGTGGGTCCCTTGGATGGGGATTGGAGGGGGGGTTGTGGCTGGAAAGGTGGGATGGCTACCAAGAAAAATATCTATTTACTTACTTTTTTATTTAACCTATTTTACCTGGCTCGTCTTGGAGCTGAAACAATCTGTCATGAATGTACAGTGAATGACTTGTAATTAATAGAGATACAATTTTACTGTGTCTGTGAGTGGCTTGGTGGTCTGGTGGTGGATACCTGGGCAGGTGCAGGCAGTGAAGGTGATGGGTGGGACGCCCCGCAGCTCCTGACCATCGCTGCTCAGATCAGAGGGTCGTCACGGTGAACACACCTCTCTGCAGGTGTCACCTTCAGTCAGTGGCACAGACAGCCGATGGCTGCTCGGCCTGCCCACCTGGCCAGCCGACCGTGTTCCATGGTAACCCATGGTAACTGCATCCTCTCATTAACTTCCTCCGCTGCAGAGAGAAAACAAGGTCAATGAGTCTGGAGCCTGCCTTAAAGAAAGCAGCACCCCCTCCCTCCCTCCCACCCAGAGGGCTGGGATGGTGAGCTTTAGCAGAGTGTTTACTGCAGGCGTACAGATGAAGAATACCTGAGCAGTGTGAGCGACAGTTTCCAGAAATGATGCTGAATTCATTAAAGAGCCAGACGCTGGCCCTCTCTGCCGAGGTTCGTTTTGGAGCCGTGCTCTGGGCACAAGGGTGTTAACAGGCATCAGTTCTGCAGAATATCGCCTGGCAGCGGAGTAACGTGTGAGGCTCTCCCGCCTTCTATCTACGGCAAACAAACTGTTTTCATGCAAACAGAGGTGCGGCAGCTTGCATTTTTGGAAAACATTCCTTTAGGGAATGCTGTGCCGGTGTCCATGGCAACACGCTCCATATTCCGCCTGTCTGTTGAGGCGATTGGAGGGGGAGAGCAACTTCACTCAACCCGGGCTCATGGACCCAGGGAAGTGTCTCTGTTTAAGGGAAGAACTTCTGTTTTGTATTGACCCTTTGTTTTTGGCAATAGCACATAATAAGAATACATCCTGCCTATAAATGCTTTATTAAACATGACTAACTGCACTTTGCATTATTAACAAATACAATTTAATCTAACATTATTAAACACTAGTAAAATATTACTAAGGAGGAGGCAGAGGTTGCAACACATGAACACATTCGCAAACATGTTTAAAACCTGCACTGAATAAGTGTCCTAACTGTGCTTTCTGATCATTGATCATCGGTTTGTTGTATTCCCCTTTTGAGTTTTCCTGCGCTGTTACGGTACTCTAGCCCTGTTTGGGAGTCTGAGCTGACAATATTTCTCTTCCCAGCATGCACCATTGATATAACGGACCTCAAAAACATAAATGAGCATTTGGAGGTCTGTTACAAATGGAAACATAATTCTTTAAGGCCAGAACAAGAATATGATTCACATACAGACATACATATGTGTGAGTGTGTGTGTGTGTGTGTGTGTCATATTGCTATATTCCATCAATATTTATGTGTGTGTGTGTGTATGTGTATGTGAATTGGAACATAGCATTAATACATTTTCTCAAATTTTCAACCTCCAATGGTCCATAATAACACTTAATATGTTTGGATCAAACATCAATACTGATCAGTTTCATTAATTACATAGCTGCCATTAAGTGTTACCTATTTGATCTTGGGACAAACTATAGATTATCCTTTACCCCAGACGTGTAATGAGAACTTGGAAGAAGATATACAGTACATCTCTAAATTAATTACTGGTAGACCAGTTGGGCTTTCAATTAATTTATTTGAATCCATCTTTTATATGGATTTTTCTTGAATTGTACCACCACCTCAGATTTAATTTATATTCCAGTGTGGAGCTTGGAATTGACCTTTCTCTCAGAGAGGAGAAAGGCGGGAGTCTCGGGGGCGAGGAAGAACACCAGCTTCCTATATCCGCACAAAACATCTACAGGAGTCCGAGACGCGACTCAAAGAGAATACTTTATTAGAGACGATTGGTCATGTTCTGGCATCCATCAGATCCCCGCTAAACTGGTGTCTCTGCGCCTGACAGAGACAGAGACAGAGAGAGTTGCAGCCATTTGTCATGTCAGGAAGCCCTCTCGCTGCTTGTTTATAAAGTTGGTAAGAGCTACTTAATATCCTGAATTTCCTCCTTGATCTGCACTTCCTGACTGCATCAGTCAGACCCTGAATGGCTTCCCTGCTGTAATAGTGTGCGTCTCTGAGGGGAAAGCTAAATTGGAAATTCACTTCGGCGCCAGTCAACAATTACGCACCTTTCATGTTAACTGTCACTCTCCACCACACTCTAATTGTTGCCCCCACCCCCCCACGCCCCCCCAATACACCCCCACCCCCCTGGGCACTCTGTTTTTTTCACAACCACATTTTTCTCCTTTCAGCCTTTACTTCACAGCAAAATATATGCAGTACTACAAGGTGCGGGCAACACAAAACATGCAAATCCACAATGGTTTAAAGGTTTTCTAATTTTTCCCAGTAACAATGTAAATAACCTAATATATATATTTTATTTTCACTTTCTTTTTTTTTTTTTTTTTTTTTTTTACGTTGCACGTACATTTTTATTTGTTGTGTGTGGTAGGCAACAATTTATTTAAGTGCTTCGGGTGCTTGCAGGCACCATATTTAAAGGACATTTTTGACCCAGCGGAATAATGTTTGAACACTGAACGGAAGAGGAGTGTCCGTTAATCCGCAGCGAACAGCAAACAGGCGGTGGTTTTTCCGGAACATTCCTCTCTGTGGATTGTTTGGTCTGGAAGAGTGACACCCACATGCAGCAGGAACAGAACCTGAATTTCTGCAGCATCGTCCAGCTATGACATTGCCAAAACTGATGGGAGAACAGGATCACTTTTCCAAACTGAGGGCCTTACAGATCCAGGTCTTCACGCTGCTTAGAATTCTGACTCTGGTTTAACGTGGAGAGTGGAAGTTAGTCAGGCAGAGAGTCAGTCTGCTGCCGCCACCCCCCCCCCCAGCAGATATTTGATGCAATAATGCATAAAAGATCTGCTCAGCAATTCAACAGCCAAAACACCATCTGGACAGTTTGACAGTTCCTTCAGCGCCCCATTTTACCACGCAGCATTTCAGAACTATTTCAGGCCTCTGCAGCTCACCTGGAATGCACCTCGGAGCCCAATGACGAGAGCCGTCATGCGGAAGACAGGAACAAAGGAGGGATTATGTGGTTATGAGCATTATGATTATGATTTTCATTGTTGTTATTGTGATGATGATGAGGTTGGTGATGATGATGATAATGATGATGATGATGATGATGATGATGATGATGATTATGATGCTGTAACAGGGAGCAGGGCAAATTCAAGTGCTGAGATGACTCAGGACGTAAAAGGCTTGGTTGGTCAAAGAAAAAGATTCCTTTACTGAAGACTTGAGAGAAAACAAAACAGGTTTGGTACAAGAGTTAACACACAGCAAGCACGGCAACTTAAGCCTGAGAAAATACAGAGACAAAGGCCAGGGCTTCAAAAAAGAGAAACACACGTGAGACCAATAACTAATTACCACAGGCGGAAGACACATTAACTAAATGAGACAGAACACAGGAAGTTATGACACCATCTGATAGTCATTTTGGGAAGCAGCAGTGAAACCCTGACAGATGATGATGATGATGATGATGATAAGCCACGCTCCAAGTTACAGGTTGGTGTGGCATACCCCATATTCGGGGAGGTATACCCCATACAGCGCAGAGAGTTATCCCCTTTATGGGATTTACGTTACTGTAGATATTTACTTTAGTACTATGAACAGCAATCTTTCATCATACTTACAAGCACATAGAGCCTAATAACGCTTTACATTCCTGGGTACACAGATGGAGGTGAGGGAACAGGGAGCAGAGCGTTTGCCTTCTGCCACCTCTACCTGTAAAGTGTCGGATGGGTCTGCATGATCTGCGAGGAAGGGTACAGTCAGGTGTGGATATTGCATTGCATTACATGACATTCATCCATCCAACACTCTTTTCCAGAGCAGCTTCCAGCACAACGGAACAGCTGTATTTCCATTCAAGTTTAATGAGCAACAGTGTCAGACGAGGCTAACAACACTCCCGGACCAGTGAGTGTTAGTGTGACACTATTTAAGCCCTACCTCAAGTTAACTTGTGCTAATCTGACAGCCTGGAAACTAAGGGAAGCTGAGTACACACACTACCATACATCACAGCCACGAGATGACAGAATCCAAAACACATCGCCATACTACAAGTAATACAAGTAGCAGGTGTTAGGGGGTGGGGACAGAGGTGGAACCGAGATGCAGTCAGAAGAGTTGGGCCTTCAGCCTACGTTGGAAGATGGCCGGTGATTCTGCTGTCTGAGACAATGACCAGACAAGGTCCTCATTCTTGTGGAATTTGTGCTGCAGTTGCTGGATCCTGGGGAGGAAAGTAACGTGTGATGTGAGATCCTGAGAGACTGGTGTACCGTTCCCTGCTCCCTGCTCCCTGCCAGCGAAAAACTCATGAATGGCTTGTGAATGGGTAGGCATTCCACATGTGGAAATGAGAAAGGGCTAATGGGACTTTAGAATGAATAATGATCACAGCCAATGAGATTGTAGAATGTTCAGAGGCATAGCCAATAATAATTTAGCATAGTGCATACATGGTTGAAAGCATGTTGTAAAGCATGTGGGACTTCGTTACCTTCAGACATGCTGATACTCTCTTCCTGTGCATGCCTCAGAGGACATGACCACTCCACGCCGCCACCCTGCTGGCCAGTCGCATAATTACACAGCAATGAATTTTCAGTGTAACAGTCGGGGGGGAGTGGCAGTGCATTTAAAGAGTGACGGTGTGTGGAAAGGATTATCCGAAGAAAGTCAGTTACTTAGAGGGATTAATTTTCTCAGCTGCACGTGATCCACGGTCCCCCTCTGATCAGAACGAGTTGCTGGGCTCTTATTAAGGAGAAGACAGCTCCAGCACCCTGTGTGGCCATTCAACGGCCCAGGGATTTGTCCTGAGATTAATGATGGCCGAATCCCTCTGATGTTACGCATGCTGTGAAGGAACAAAAAGCTTCCGATG
This sequence comes from Megalops atlanticus, assembly GCA_019176425.1. Taxonomy (NCBI): domain Eukaryota; kingdom Metazoa; phylum Chordata; class Actinopteri; order Elopiformes; family Megalopidae; genus Megalops; species Megalops atlanticus. The sequence continues at coordinate 2,285,259 of CM032898.1, forward strand.
AAAACATATTAATCCATAAATAAATAAATAAATGTGGAAGGTCACATCTCCAGGTGAACGCTAAGGAACGGACAGTCTTGTCCACGCAATGTGCTTCTCAGTAAGCGCTCTAATTCCATCCCTCCAAAACAAACTTTGCATGAAACACCAGCACTCCTGTGCTCCGGTTCATAATCAGTATGAAATCACTGACGTCCCTGCATACACGTAAATGATTTAGGGAAACTGTAGTTGCATTGATTTCCCACCAAGGTGTCAAATATAGTCTTTAGGAAGAAGTAACAGATAATCAATGGAAAGTACCATCGGTATATACAATATACATTACTTAATGGTAAGTACTCTGGCATTAGTACAGAAAAAAAAAAATCAATTCCATATTCACACAAATCTGAGTATTTTAAAACTTAAGCAGCCCCACCCACCTCAAACATCCTCAAGCCCCATTATGTGAGTTGTTAAAATATTTAACTACTTCTTCATGAGATTCATAGATCTTCAGCTTTAGCAAATCAGCCTTAACACTGACGTCTTCATTTACTGGTAATGGTAGGCAGAAAGCTGTCAGGAAGGTGAGATATTTGTTTGCTGAGGCAGCTGGGTTTATGGTTTCACACAGATTATCTGCATTCTGCCTCAGCTGCATGCTTACTGTATGTTTCTATTTCTTTATGTTTTTTCATGAGCTGGAGAGAGATCACTCCCAGAGGAAATGAGTCAGCAAGAACATCTAGGACAGACGTCTTACCCCATTCAACACACACATGCACATGTACGCACAAACGGACACATACACGCACATGCATACGGACAAGCACACACGAGCACACATACCCTTTTCACCAAAATCTACATAATATTCCAACAGCCTTTTCATAGCCAATTACAGTGGAATACTAGGATGAATATGTGCAATGTCATTGCTTGGTGTATGTGTGTGTGTGTGTGTGTGCGTGTGTGTGTGTGTGTGCATGCGTGCGTGCGTGCGTGTGTGTGTGTGTGTGTTGGTGTCTGGATGTTTTGGCTGGAAATGATGTTCGGCTGCTCAGCCAGCACAGACAACATATTAAGTCCTCATTTAAATCTCAAATACCACGGTGCTATTTATAGTTCAAATGATTAGTCTCCGGAACTTAAAAAAAAAAAGGCTCATTCATTATCTATTTTTCTTTGCTTTAATTATCCCGGGGTCATTCAGCCTGTCTTTCATTAACTTGGCGTGCGGTTTGAAGGATTGCTCCAATGTGATCGGGAAGTTTAAACCATGGTGTTCATTACTCACAAATCAAGGGTGAACTTCAGAAAGTCACACTCGCGTTCTGTGTAAAGTGTGGCCTACAGCCTCGGCTGGTGCAGCAGACAGAGCTTGGGGCTCTTTACCCTCTGAAGCTAGCACACCTCACTGTAGGTGTAGTCTCACCATGCTGATTACAGTCACTAAGGAAACAAACCAAAAATCAATAACAAATAAAAGCTATTTTCGTAGAGTCATGAATAGAGTTATGGAAAAAAAAAAAAAAGATTCATTTAATTTATGAAAATGCCTTTATTAACTTTGCCTGAGGTATATTTTTGATATTTTTATTGATTTTGTTCCCTAAGTAATAAAAATAAACATTTCCAGTTCAATAAGTAATTAACCCCTCCCCCAACACCACAGCCAGGAAATACATAAATAAATATAATACTTGTAAACAATGTTGTGTTGCAAAGAGATATAGGTCCAGTTATGACTATGCTAAAATAAATAGCTTGTGATGCAAAATTATGCAAATACTAATAGTATTTCAGTGAACAGTGCTAGGTGCTATACAGATATTTATGGTATGATTTTTATACTTGATCGTTTATATGTAAGTTTTTTATTATTATTTATGTTTTTTTTTGACCAAACAGAGCTTTGATTCACATGAGCTGGCAGCCAAAAGGCTGATGACTGTTTACCCCCAAATCCCCATCCAGGCAGTGTAATTCACAACGGAAGCCATAAATTTATAAGCATAGCTCACTCTCACTGTAAAGCATAGATCAGGCTGAAAGGCTGAGAGCCCCAGCACTATCTGCGTTAATTTACTGTGAACACACACAGGGAGCACAAACACAGAGGAGATACAGTAAAGACCTTGGAAGCAGAGAATCCTGCTCTTTAAGCACAGAGGTACCTTGGTTCTGTCAACCTCTATCTGAAGCGCAACATATATTTTTCCATGTTAACCCAAACCAATACTTACTGTCTGTATAAACTTTAAAATCTCTGTCTTTTACTTGATGATAAGAAGTTTACTGACTGCACAAAATTAAAACTAAGGTATTAATGAAACCTGCCTCATCCATTTTGGTGTTTTATACAAATTATACCCATCAGTGAGGTGAAGATCATTTAGTCGGAATGTTTGGGCTTTAATGTTTAGGACACAATCAGCCATAGAAAGAAAGGACCGATGCTATATATATTTTATGTACAAATCAATTCCATTGACTTATTTTACCATACTTTTCAATTGTCATTATTACCACATAAATAAATAAAGGACTGACCAAGTAAACCTCCTCACACACACACACACACACACACACAAACACACACACACACACACACACACACGCATAAAAAGTACATCCCGCCTGGAGGATGGGGGATTGAGGATGAAGTATGGGATGCACAGGCACACTGCCACCCCGCCAGCCTCTCAGAGGAGCCGAGGCACAGCCCGCATGTGAGGACGTTATTTCCATGAAAATGCGGCTGTGTTACAGCGTGCGTATTCAGCTGCTTCCAGTGAAAACCACGCCGCCTCCCTTAGCTTTTCTCACGATCAAACAGAACAGCACATTCCTGCATACGGTGGCACTCACGCGGTTCGGGACAGTGACAAATAAGGTGCAGTGTGCACATGCTTCAGTTACGACAGATGACCTAGTTAAGTCAGAGGTGGGGAGACAGTCGGCAGGCTTCCGCATTTATATATATAGAATGAAAGTTTTACATATTCCCTTAAATCTGAATTGTGTATGTGTATGTGCATGTGGGTTTATGCATGTGTATGTGTATGTGTGGATGTATTTGTGTGTGTGTGTGTGTGTGTGTGTGCGTGTGCTTGCATGTGTGTGTGCGTGTGTGTGTTTGTTTGTGTGTGTGTGCTTGCGTGTGTGTGTGTTTTTTGTGTCTATACCTATACCTACATTATACCTACATCATACCCCTATGAGTGAGGGGTGGAAGACAGATTTCTGATGGAAGCAATGATGAAATTTGACTGTATTATATAGAGGTGTAAGACTTTCTGGAGCTGATGAATTCAGACTGTAAGCTGCTAAGGCCTGAAGTGTGAAGTCAGCTTCATAGACAGATGCACTTCAAAGGGGACGAAGAGTCGCCCCGTCTCCATGCAGAACACATCAGCTCCTCGAACCCGCTCTGTGTGGCTGGCCGCACGGTCTCCTCCAGACGGCGTACAAATAAGCGAGCCAAATCGCTCCACTTTCCGCATGTCTCCTCATCACCTTCCTCCATCACCTGACAGCCATCAGTGTCAGGTCGCTGCTGACGGATGCATTCGAGTGACTGCGTGGGGGGGTGTGAGGGTCCGTTTCCGTGGCGATCGTGCGCGAGCGCTTGCAGCTGCTGCTGTTGGGGAGTCACACAGTGCCTGTGAGTCGTGAGTCTGTCACACTTCAGCTCAGCAACACGCCGGGGGACAGTGCGAGGGGGGGGTTCAGGGGGCGTGGGCGGTGTTTAAACGACCGTTTGGTGCCACTGCGGTGTCCGTCACTCTTGGGCTTCTCACAGCTGCCTGCATCAGAGACCTGTCCCTCCTCAGATGTCTCTTTTTGCCTTGTCATACTCGAAGATTCCCATCTCTTCCATTTTGTCTTCTTGTCTCAGTGACCGCTGCAGAACACCCCCTTACCCACTCCTGTAGCTTGCATTTCAGACATAACCCAGCTCCACAGCTGTGTGTTTTTGACTTCCCTTAATTTATAGCCTGTCTAGTCATGTTGCACAAGTTATCTTGTGATCGGGCTTTAATGGTATTATTCTCGCACTCACTGGTCTGGGAGTGTTTGGACTGACACTGTTGCTCATTCAACTTGAACGGATACACTTACAATCTATTGTGCTGGAACTCACTCTAGATAAGAGTGTCTGCTAAATGAATGTAATGTACTGTAATGAAATGTAACCCGATGTAAAAAGGCCCAGCTCTACAGCTGTGTTTCCACTGAAGGTCATGCACCTCTCCTCCCTGATGCCTTTCACAAGACTCAGCAAAGTTTTGCTTACAACCGCAGCTCCCTGACAAGGTTCATCGCCCTGCAGGCAAGATATGCCCTCCTCAGGGTGCACTCACTGTCTATATTGCACTTAGACAATAATTTACATTACAAAAGCTAAAATGAGATTCATTATTTGGAAACATATTGTTAGTTTAGCACAGAGCAGAAAACTGACATTGCTAATAGAGAGAAATGTCAGGTGATAAAACCGTCGAACAGCTGAGAGAGACAGCAAAAGCCGAGAAATGTTTAATTCATTAGAAATATATTTAAATAACTTTTCAAAGAGACACACACAACAGGGAGTCAAGCGTGGCAAATGATTATAAGTTGCGTTCTTTTGGAAACAGGGGAGAAGGAGACAGGACCAGAGAGCGGAATCAGATACCAGGTGTCGGGTGCTTTCTGTTGGGTCTGTGCACAGTTCGAAAGCACTTAAAAATCGCGTTAGTGGCAAACGTTCGCAGGACTCTTTGGGGGTTTAATTTCCACCATCACTGAAGCGGAGCACAAATCCCTCCCTGGAGGGTGTTTGAACACTAGTGGCTATTAAATCATGACACTTCAGTCGTGTCTGATACAGGCCTTAATTCCACACCGGTGACAAAACAGATTTCTGGAGTTAGACAAATAAAAACAGCGTGTAGCTAAATGGCAGAATGAACTGTCTGTAGACACTGGAAGCCATGGACATGGTTCAGCCTTAACAACACATGCCTTACAATACCATTATAAGCCGTGTGGTCTATACCTTGTATTGCCTTAACATTCCTTTGTCAGTCCTTCAAATCCACAGCACTGTATGGAAAATGACTTTTCATTATCGTTATCATTACCTTTTCATGAATTTTTCATATAACTTTATTAGATGCACTCTGTTCTGTTTGAGTCTTGTTGCTTTCTGTAAGACTGCCTGCAAAATGACACAATGCAAATTGTGCTTATATAAAGTATCACCAGCATTACCACCACCATCATCACCATCTTCATCATCATCATCATCATCATCATCATCATCATCATCATCATCATCACCATCATCATCTATCACATCAACTTCACATGATGGATAAGAGATTTGGATTAGCATACTGCAGTTCCTATATTCTATATCCCTATATTCATCAACTTACACAACTGAAGAATTAAATGAATAGATTTTTTTGTCCAGTTTTATGTCACTGAGGACATGTTTTCTTTGTGAAATTTGTGCATTTTGGACTGACCCTGTCAGAGCTGTGCAGGGCTGCGGGTGTGTACTATTTGATATAATGATTTTGAAATGTCATTCTCCCAGTGTTTGGACTGTGTGCTCTGCTGCCAGGCATTATTCATATCTGATATTATTTATGGATTTCTCTGCACAGGAAGCAGCGTGCTTGTGATGGCTGTCTGCTTTTTATGCTAAACTCCATATGGAAATCCTTCTTTATTTACTTGTGAATGACTCATTTTTGCATAACTCCGTAGTGTTCAGCTATTTAAGTCTGTTAATCCTTACATCCCACGCATGCAAAGCCCCCGGGGTCCCCACACCCCCAACTCACACACGCACCCCCCAACGCCCCCAAACCCTCCCACACCCCCATCTCACACGAGATGCCCTCTACAGGTGACAGGTCTGGTGAAATTAAGATTACCTTTTGCATTCGGTTTTTGTCCTGTCTTAAAAAGGACAGTAAAACTGGACAGGACAGCGAATAAGTTTCTATTAAAGCATTACTGAATTGTTGGATATACAGCTATACCATAGCTACAGGAATAACTGGGGTTAAGTTTGGGGTTGCCTGTAAGCACACAGCATACTCTTATTTTAAGAACCTGCACCAGAACCTGTGAATCAGTGTCAATGTATTCACTTATGTTCTGTAGCAGTTACTCAGTACCTCAAAATAATTACTTCTGTGTAAATATGTAGATTGTTCTTTTGAGTCTACAATACATGGCAGTTACATTGTGTGTATTGTGTCTGTGTAATTACGCATGAAACATCATCTGCTTCAGTTTACCAGCTGCAGAGATCATGACAGTTACATGCTACATGATAAGCAATTACCGTGTAATTAAATGCACACATTGTCTGCTTGAACAAACAGTGTTTACACAGCACCTGAGATCACCTTATGTTTTAAAGAAGGCTTGTTTGCATGAGGAGAAAGCTTGTTTGCTTCCTGTGGGAATGGGTATTGCTCAAACCTGCCCTGGCTTACAGCAGTCCTGGAACCGGAGCGTTTCTGTAGGATTTCCATGCAGTCGCAGCATGAAGGCTGTGTTTGATGTGGTCCTTTTCTTGGCTTGGGGTCCAACGAAAGGGTTCACGCCTGGCCATGGGCCGAGGTTTTTGACCCCCTCGTGTGGACAAGATAAAGGGGGAGATATGAACATCTGATGGGAACAGGAAGTGATGGGTGGGATTTTTATAGTCGTGGATGAGAGTGGATTGTCTAGGTTTGGTTAATTGTGTAGGGGTTGTCTGAGAATTCTCCTCCCAAATCTTCGTCTGAAACATCAATAGGTCCAGCTACCAGCGGGAATAGGGAACTTACCTCTTCCATTTATGAAACCAAATGCATCAGTTACCGCTGCTCTCAAGCCATGCAACCTGAACCAGAGTTAACAGAATTCTGATTGGTCTGAGTGTACATTTGGGTTTAGCTCAGGGGACCAATGGGGTGTCAATTCAATAATGCAGACACAGAGTTTGACAGGAGTTCAAAAAACAATACCAACATTCAAAACGAGACTCTGTCATCAACATGTATAATCACTATCAGAATAAATTACATCCCTTTGGGAAAAGGAAAAAAATAATAAATGGGGTCAAAGTTTTCATCGATCTCCCCAGATTGTAAAAAAAAAACCCAGATATGCAAGCTAATTGGAAAATAGCATGGAATTCTAAGCCTCTATGAGGACACATTTATATACAGCAGCAAGAGTAAGAAGGAGAGAGAGGAAGAGAGAGAGAGGAAGAGAGACAGAGAGAGTGAGAGAAAGAGAGCGAGAGAAAGAGAGAGGAAAAGAGACAGAGAGCAAGAGAGACTGAGAGAGAGAGAGAGAGAGAGAGAGAGAGAGAGAGAGAGAGGGAGAGAGAGAGAAAGAGGGAGAGGGAGAGAGACAGAGAGAGAGAGAGAGAGAGAGAGAGGGAGAGAGAGGAGAAGAGAGAGAGAGAAAGAGGGAGAGAGAGAGAGAGAGAGAGAGAGAGAGAGAGAGAGAGAGAGAGAGAGAGAGAGAGAGAGAGAGAGAGGAGAATGGCTGTGGTGCGGGAGTCTGTGTTTTGACACCGCCTCCTCGTTCGCATACCCTTCCCAACTGGTCTGGGGACAGTTTTACGAAGGTGTTTGCTGCCGGATCGGGAGAAGGACGAAGGCATCACCGCAGCCCTGGGATCTCTGGAGGGACGGGAGCGCTCAGGATTTCCGCTTTGCGCTGTACGCCCGAAATCCGCCGTGCGCTTCGCCTCTCTCCTCCATGCACTGGGGGGGGGGGAGCGGCACTTTGAGACACAGCTGAGAGCCCTGACTCCACAGAAACAGGTAGGGCTTACAATGCATGTCTCCCTGCTGACTGCTGAGAGCTGCAGAGCTGTAATTACACTCGTCGTGTCGGGCTTCCTCTGGCTTTCAGTCTAAGGCAGTGTAATACCGGTGGGGGGGGCGTTGAATGTGTATTCTCTAAGTTCTCTCCTGGAAGATCACAAGCGCAGGCTGGTTTGCGGAGCGGTGCTGAAGGACAGGGTGCAGCTTCCTCGTGTTGTGGTGAAGGCTCCGGCGTGGCGGTGGCCAGATGGTCAGAGCTTTGGGCTGCGGAGCTCGGGGTGGAGAGGAAGGCAGATGCTTCCCGCTCCCGCGCCGGTGCGAGTGCGCGGCTCACAGCTGCAGGAGCGTCGCTCCGGGGCATGACACGCAACTCGATACGAAGCACCGCTCCCCTGCAACTGCTGCCTCTCCTGGATAATAACCGGGGAGGATGGAAACAAAGCTGCATGCTCTCTGTGTGTTGCGTACGCCTGCGCTCACACGTGCGTGCATGCACGGATGTGTGCACGTGTGTGTGTGCACGTGTGTGTGTGTGTCTGTGTGTGTTTGTGTGTGTTTGCCCGTATGCACACATGTGTGTGATAAAGTGCGTGTGTGTGTCTGTGTTTCTCAGATGCACATGTTGTTTGGGAGAGGATCATGCAAATATGCATGATGCACATTGAAAGTTTTCAACTCATTAAACCTCTGGCGCTTGACCTGTTCACGTGGGCATTTGCTTAGGCGCCAGGGAAGAGGTGTGGTCCCCCCAAACCACGCGGCCCATTCCAGAACGTGATGCTGACGCCGTAACCGCTAACCCCGCTTCCGCTAATCCCGTTAATGCTAACCCTGCTAATGCTAACCCCCGCGAATGCTAACAACACTAACACCACTAACGCCGACACCGCTAACGCTAACCCCACTAACGCTAACCCACCAGCGTGGCACGCTTGGGGGCGGCATAAAGCCATTTCTGTTGCTGCTGTTGGGGCTGACAGACAGGGAGGACAGGCAGAGGCAGTGGCAGCTGTGCCAGCCCTGCTCCTCAGGGAGAGGCTCCAGGCGCGAGGCGACCCGGGGCCTTATCCTCACCTCACACAATACGCATTTCATCACATCTCCAGCGTCCACAGCAGGCGGGGGGAAAAGAGGCCCTTACACAGCAGGGGGGAGAGAGCGAGTTAGCGGCCGCAATTCTGCCGTTAGCAGCCCGGCCCCTGAATACGGCTCAGCATCTGCTAGCTGGCATGGTGCTCCACAGCGGAAAATAATAATAATAATAATAAATAATGAAATAAAATCTGGATCAGTATGCAGATGGCTGAGTACGATTATGATAACCCTCGATTGTGATAGCATGCATGATGGCAGAAATCCCAGTAGCTCAGGCTACGCATTGCTGGGGCACTGAAGCGTTAAAGTGATAGCTTGCATGATTAGACAGATGGTCATTTAAACTGGTAAAGGGCGAGGGAAAATGATTTGAGGGTCATGCCGATTCCAGCTCTCCTTGGCCCCTCACAGGGATGGGATGGGTTGTCTTTACCCACGCAGTACGTACAGCTAAGCTGCTTAGTTTGCGGAGTAGTGGCTGGTTTTACGTCCCTAACCAGAAGGTTGTGGGCTTAAACCCCGAATGAGGCACTATTGAAGTACTCACGCTAAGCTGATTTAGTATGTATCCAGCTGTATAAACGGATAACAAACAAGTCCTCGCAAATAAAGCCGTATGCCAAGCAAATACATAGTGATGAACAGATTCACCAGTGCCACAGAGATAAAAAAAAAAAATAATAAAGTTGGAATTCAATTATTTTAATGTATTCAGGATGTATATATGTGAAAAAGGAAAAGATAAAATGAGTGTTGCATAATTTTACTTTTACATACTTATATATACATAAAGAACAGATCCTCTCATCACTTTGCAGTCACTGTACTTTCAGTGTGCATTGAACAGAAACTGCATTTTATTCAAAGGGGCAGGGCTGCACAGTGTGTCTCAGAAGTACGTGTCCAGACACAACAAACCGACAGGGGTTCCATTCTCACGCTGTTCCAGAGCCGGTGAAAATAAGATGTCCGCTGGAAGAAAGAGGCTTTTCTTAGCGCACGGCACCACCATACATCTTGACTCGTGACCTGCTGGGTTTTCTGAGAGGGTTTCATGAGTCAGGCGTGCAGCAGTGAAGGACAGAATCTCCGGTGGTGGCGCTCTGTCACCGCCGGTAAAATGTTTTTATTTTTTCACATGGCTGCTCCATCTCTGAGTCCTGAAGAGGCAGAACACAAGTTAACTTGTGGTAGGGCTTGAATAGCGTTATGCTCAGATTCACTGGTTTGGGAGTGTTGTTAGTCTGGTCTGACACTATTGCTCGTTTATATTGAATGGTTACACTTATGTTCTATTGTGATGGAAGTCGCTCTGGATAAGAGCTTCTGCTAAATGCATGTAATGTAATGTAACACACAACACCATTCATACAGAACAGATTGCAGATGTGCTTATAATAATCTGTACTCTGTGCTTCCTACATTCCACCTTTTTTTACTTTTAAAAGATTGAAGTGAAGGTTAAAAAAAAAATACATGGGTTCCAAACTATTAATCTTTTCATACCTCTAATTATATAGAAGCAAGGCTATTGACATAACAGCAAAAAGCATGTATTTGTTGGATTTTTCAAATAAAAATGTTATATTGTCTTTCAAATAAAAATAAAAAATGTTATCATTATAGCATTGCACAGTGCAAAGTCATATTGTCTGCAAATAATTAAAGCATAATACATTCATCATATAATATAATTCTATTGCCCTAATATCATTGCTCTCATTGTGTGCTGGTATCAGCTACGGTTGGTGGGAATGAATGTTTATAATGTATATAATGTATATAATATACTATATAATATAATGTATATAATGTATATAATATAGTATAATATTTATAATGTATATAATGAATGTTTATAAATGGTGAATGTTTGTAAATGCTATGTGTGGCTAATGTAGGTGTTGCCGGTAAGTGATTTTGGGATTATGTTTTTTTTTTTTTTTTTTTATGAGAAATTCCACTGATGTAATTCTGATCAGACGGCCTGAGCTGGCCACACGTCCTGGCAGGTGCATGTTTTATAGGCAGATAGTAGAAGAGTACAAAGTACTTACACGAGCACTTCATAATAAAATCAATAAAGCTTCAAGAATCAGTCTGTTACTTAGACCTCCACAGTGAAAACACAGAGCTGCAGTGTCTGCCTTATCATATTTCCACATATATGTGGACCATCAGTCCTGCACATAAGCAACAGTGCCAGACTTCCTGGAAAGGAAAAGGGCTGATTGCTCACTGTTAAGGCTCCAGTACTGTCAGTATCATGCCACGGGCTTCACTCCATCAGAATCAGACCCACACCTGATTCGCTGTGAGAATCAGACCCGCACCTGATTCGCTGTGGGAATGAGACCCACACCTCATTTGCTGTGGGAATCAGATTCACACCTGATTCGCTGTGATTATCAGAGCCACACCTCATTGACTGTGGGAATCAGAGCGACACCTGATTCACTGTGGGAATCAGACCCACACCTCATTGGCTGTGGGAATCAAAGACACGTGTAATTGGCTGTGGGAATCAGAGCCACACCTTGTTCATTGTGGGAATCAAAGTCTCTGTTCCTGTGTTGCACAAGGGAGATCATGGAAGCCAGCATCTACAGTCTCAGTTCTCAGTGAAAGTGAACCCTGCAGATGAAGGAGTGCATGTGGTATGTTACTATAGTTTGTAATATTTCAGATGGTGAATAGTTATGGCCTGAGCTTAGATCAGTGTTCAGTGGATTCTGGTTGGTATGTATTTTGATCTACATGAGAGCTGGATCTTGCTTATCATCTTTGTATCTGGAGATACAAAGCGGTGTGATGATTCAGGATGTGGTTTGAATCCAGACTGAGCCAGTGCTATCATACAGCTGAGGAAGGCACTCGATCTAACATCCAGCTGTATGTAAGCAATACATTGTACATTAAGGGGAACCGGAAAAGTCCACTAGAGGCACCCAGTACATCTCGAAAGGGGCCACTCTCTTCCAGCTTCGTATGCTGCAGTAGAGGTTTCGAGCTGAACTTGTCAGTCAGAGGTTGCAGGTTTGACTCCTACATGGGGATCATCTGTTACACCCTTAAGCAAGAGACTTCTTTAAAGTGCTGCACAGCCTCACTGAATATCCAGCTGTTTAAATAAATGCACATCAGAAGTGAGCTGTGTGTTTCTCTGCTGTAGGGGGTCTCTGCTCTGCAAATAAATAATATATGATATGATAGATATGATAATATTGGTAAGCACTGCTGCTTGCAGAGGCAGTTTGAACATGTTTGGCTTGTCATGTCTAAAATGACTAAACAGAGAACAAAATCATTCACCTTGCAATCTGTGCTTCCTTGTCCTACATCACCCACTGAACTGGAATGGCTGCTTCTAAACGCCTGCTAAAGCCAATGCAGTTTTGACATTTTATTTCAATGGCTGTCTTGTTTTGCTTATTTGCTAAGTGTGAATAGTATTGGCAGACCGTGCTAATTCACGAAGCACTGATTTTGTGGGCTGTTATCTTCCCAAATTCAACCTCACCACATCCTTTCAATGCCTTGCAGTCATTTTATATTTGTAGCACTCAGATGATCAATGCTCATTTCAATTGCCATTTCTTGTTTTGACATCCTGCAGCATGTTATTTCAGGCTCGGAATTTGCGCAAAACAAAAAAAAAAAAAAAAAAAAAAGGAAAATAAACTCACCACTGGCTGGCTGCTGAAACGAGGGGGAGAGGAGATATGCGAAATGTTTTTGCCCGTCTGACAGCCGATGTAAATGGCATGAATGCGCGATGTGGCAGCGCACTGTAGGGGGAAGGCGAGGGAAAATGTCACTTTATAAATTTGACAAAGCAGGAGAAAGATGAGGCTCTTTGTACAGGGGGATCTGCGGAGCTGCGGCCCAGACTTCAATTTCATGAGGAAAGTGACAGCACTTATGAGGGAGGAATTGTGTGTGTACTATTCAGCCTTGGTCCCAGAGAGCCGCAGTGCCTGCAGGGCTACTCCACCCTGGTCCTGGAGGGCCGCAGTGTCTGCGGGGCTACTCTACCCTGGTCCTGGAGGGCCGCAGTGTCTGCAGAGCTACTCCACCCTGGTCCTGGAGGGCCGCAGTGTCTGCAGCGCTACTCTACCCTGGTCCTGGAGGGCCACAGTGCCTGCAGAGCTACTCTACCCTGGTTCTGGAGGGCCGCAGTGCCTGCAGGGCTACTCTACCCTGGTCCCAGAGAGCTGCAGTGCTTTTCCAGGATGTAGTAAGGCAAATTGCAACATTGAACTGCACTATACTGTATTGTCTCTTCTTTTTGAATAGAACCATAAAGCGCAGAGTTACCTAGCAGGCAGGTTTTGGCAGGCTTTTGGTCCATGTAGCCATTCAGTTACCAGATGCCAGTGATTCTTGTCTACACTGAAACAAATTCAGTCCTGAGTTCTGCAAGCGCTGGAAGAGGATCTTAAAGAGATTGCACAGCATTCCGAAATTGAGAATCCCTTCTGCAAAGTGTTGCCAAGGAGACTCTCTTATTCTAAAACTGCAGCTTCTATCCATCAGTGTGTTCTCATCACTGACACTTCAAAGTTTTTGCAATTTTGGTTCCAGGCAGTCACCGCTTGACACTTAATGTTCTGTTTTGATACCACTGTCCCCGCTAGCCTGACCAGGGGCGTTCGGTGGGCATTTTCTCTGAAAGGATGTTGAGAGTTTGGGCGTAAATGTCTGGAATCCTGTATCGCTGCAGGCCAGGGCTACAGGTGCCAACTGTTGTCCACGCCACAAGGGTGCGACGGGAGAGAAATAATAACCAGGAGAAACGCTACAGAGCAGAAAATACAAGCAAGCAAGACAGAATAAAAGCATAGAGGCAAACCAGCCCAGGACTGGATTGGCTGTGTACCTGTTCATACAACTCTGAACTGAATTAGAGCAAAGGTATGCAGAGCAGTAGTGTGGTGTAGTGGTAAGGAGCGGCAGTGTGGTGTAGCAGTAAGGAGCAGTAGTGTGGTGTAGCGGTAAGGAGCAGCAGTGTGGTGTAGCGGTAAGGAGCAGCAGTGTGGTGTAGCGGTAAGGAACAGGGCAGCAGTGTGGTGTTGTGATAAGGAGCAGCGGTGTGGTGTAGCAGTAAGGAGCAGCAGTGTGGTGTAGCGGTAAGGAGCAGCAGTGCGGTGTAGTGGTAAGGAGCAGCGGTGTGGTGTAGCGGTAAGGAGCAGCAGTGCGGTGTAGTGGTAAGGAGCAGCAGTGTGGTACAGTGGCAAAGTGTAGGGCTTGTGTAAGCTGCTGGTCTGATATTGTAGTGGACTACCTGACCGTGAATTGCCCAAGTGAAAAATCTGCTGGGTCAAGGGATAGGCTTGTAAGTCATGCTAATAACGTAGCATTATACAGTAAGGGTAATATGATTTCACACCCAATATGCATATTTTTATGACTACTACTACTACTACTACTACTACTACTACTACTAATAATAATAATAATAATAATAATAATAACAACAGTTTAGTCTAGAAGGAGCCTTTAGCCAGCCTTCAGTCTGATTTCCAGCCGCTGCTGAAAGAGGAACCGTTTGTGTGTCCATCTCTCCTCCTCTGTAATATGACAGACTCCAGACAGCTCCCCTCATCTATTCTGGCAGATCCAGGCTGACGTGTGGATGACAGATGACACTGATTGCAGAAAGGGGATCCGTCACTGTCCGTCACGTTGAGGCAGATGATGGAGGTGGGTCCTGAGATGGGAGGGAGGGGCGAAAACTCAGGTGAAGTTTCACTGTGGCCACCTGTCCAGCGACGAAACCTTTCACACTACAGCAGTGTTTCTCAATCCTACTCCTAGAGGCCCACTGTCCTGCACGTTTTCCATCTTTCCCTGCTCTACCTACCTGACTGAACTCATCAGTGGCACTTTTGATTAGCTGAGCACACCTGATTTAATCAAGAGCATGTTAATCTCATTAATCAGGTGTGTTTGGAGCAAGGATAGATAGAAGATATGCAGGACAGTGGGCCTCCAGGAGTAGGATTGAGAAACACTGCACTACAGCATCATACTGAAGCCCTTTTCTTTACAGCCATCGGTTTAAAGCGGGTCCTGCATAGATCTGTATGTCATCCGGATGGGCCCACAGTGGATGCTGATGATTACACTGCCATCCATATGATATAAAGATATAGGAATTTGTGGATCTATGTAGCGTCTGCTCCAAAGTGATGCCTGTGAGCAAGCATGCCTGTGAAAATAATTTTTTCATGTTTATAATATTTTACACCATTAATATAATTATGGCGTTTTATATATTAGATAATGATGTAATTAATAACGTTCTTAGGCGTGTTGAGTTCATGGTGCTGATGTACATTACAGCCCATCAGCAGCTGTTCAGAGGCAAAAGAAGCTTCTGACAGTTTAAAAATCATCCAATTATGACTTGTGTGGGCGGGACATCAATTTAGGGTGCATATGGTCTAAAGCCGCCACCGGGAGGGTGGCAAAGGCAATAACGGCAGCGCGATCAACCACAGCACAGCTGTGAAAAATCGTCCAATCAGATCAATGCATGGGGTTGGGGGGTGCATACATTAGCACGGATCATTGAGCAACGCAGAGTGCTGGAGAATAGCTGGTGTCAGTCGCCGTAATTGAAATTCACGCAAAAGGCCATTAGCGTTACAGCTAATGCATCGGGGAGGCACTGACTGAGTCTAACTTCGGCTATTGGATAGAGATGACGTCAACGAATGAGCCAATGACTAACCTGCCTGGATGGGGGAGGGGGGTATGCCTGACGCTTTCAATCTTTAAACCACCGCGGTATCTACATATCACCGCTTTACAGTCCTTTTACATGTACATATGAGAAAATGATTTCACCATCAATCACATAGCTCCTCTTGAATTTATACATGTGCATATACATACGCACTCCCATTACTTACAGATGAGTGACTGCCCCCTACTGACCCATTAACATCACCTCCAGAGGCAAGATGTTATTTTCCCAGAAGGTCTCTGCTAACCAAGCCCAGCTGCACTTGCTTTTAGCTCTCCAGCACAGGAGTAATACAGGGTGGTATCTGGTAACAACATAAATAGCTTACGTTAACCGGATTTTCAATACTGCAGTCCAGTTCTGATGGCAAGGGTTGAGCTGAGTAATAGCTATGTCCTTAACACGACCAAACAAAGCACCAGAAATCCCAGAAAGCCATCATATTCTAAAATATAAACAATATCTGTCTCTATTTTGGTTATAAGTATCATTCACCTGCTTTGTTCACAGGAGTTATGAACTGTGAACCATGTGTAACTATGTTGTTGAGCACTGTGGCAGTGGTAGTGTAGCATAGCGGTTAAGGGGCAGGACTTGTAACCGAAAGGTTGCCAGTTCGATTCCCTGCTGGGGCAAGGTGCTTAACCCACAATAGTCTCAGTAAATATCCAGCTGTATAAATGGATAACGTCGCTGGAAGTCGCTCTGGATAAGAGCATCTGGTAAATGCCAATAATGTAATGTTGTGAGCAACAATTTGCTAAGTGAGCGTAGGATCACAGTCACGCTACTCTCACCAACAACAACATCTCTGAACACAAGGAAGCATCTCCTGTACCCCGACGTCGGCAGGCACACCTCCCTACACAGCACCGGCGAGCCTCTAATGAAGTGCAGCCGGGAGCTGTGACGAGCTCCTCTCGGTCCTCGCGGTCAGAGCGAGCTGGACGGGCGTGATTAATGACCGCGATTACAGGTACGGAGAGCGTGGTTTAATGGTCCGGCCGTCGCGGTCTTATCGCCTAAACCTGGAGGGACGCTCTCCATCACCTGCCCCACCGCTGCGGCAGGCGTGAGGGTGTGTGTGTGCGCAGGGGTCGCCCCGGTGTGACCTCTAAAATGGAATGTTGTAAAGCCAAACAGCCCCTGCTGCTGTTGCTGAAACCCTCTGAACTGAGAAGGTTATATCTGAGGAGGTTTATGCAGCGACCGCTGTGGAACAACTGCAAGCTGATCCTATAAAGACCAAATTAAAACCAAACACATTTTCTTCTTCTTCTTCTTCTTCTTCTTCTTCTTCTTCTTCTTCTTCTTATTATTATTACTATTATTATTATTATTATTATTATTATTATTATTATTAGTAGTAGTAGTAGTAGTAGAAGTAGTAGTAGTAGAAGTAGTACTAGTAGAGGTAGTAGCAGTGATAGTAGCAGTAGTGATAGTAGCAGTAGTAGTAGTGGTAGTAGTAGTGTTTATAATATTAATATCTGTAATACAGTGTGGAGCTATCAGCAGAAGCAGGCTTTGTAATTTGTATGGGAGATGCTCGCCTGCTTAAACACATGAGATGAAATCAATTTTCACTTCACTGCATGTGATAAAAGATGCCGGTAAAAGATTTTTCATCGAAATTCAGAACGCCTCAATTTCAAATCCCTGCCTGGTGTGCAGCCGTGGAATAAATAAATAGATACATTTAAAAACAATCAAGCAAACGAATGAAGGTATGAATATTGACCGCACTTTTGTTTTTGCATTGGTTATGCGCGTTGTGTTCGTGGATGTGACGTGCATTGATGCTCACCTGCAGATTTCCCCCCGGGGGCTGGTCATGAGAGATCTGTAAGGCTGTTCTGCACAGAGCCCGGGATCAAGGTATTCTTTTGACCTTGATCTGCTGAATGCAATGCCTCGGCTTTGGTCGGAGTACGAGGGAATCTCTGCCACAAGCTGCCATTGTGGAACAGCACAGTGGGGTGCCTGTTAAATGTGTAAATCTTCCTGCTTCGGCACCAGTCTTAATAAACTGACTGACAGCGCAGAGAAATATTGCCGTAATTAATGAGTCCAGAGTATTTTCAATTAAGGGACCCTACTGGACACTGGTGCCTTGTACCTTTTGATAAAATCGTCCTTCACCACCCCCCCCCCCCATCTCCCTCGCCTCAGATCAAAGAGCAAGACGGTCTTTATTTCCAGAGATTAATGCCGGTGAGCTGGGAGAGAAAGCCGAGAAATGTCCTCCACACGAGCACTCACTGTTCTCTTAGTGTTTCTATGACATTTTAGCATCACAAAACGTTAGGAGAACATTGTGTGGGGGCAACAAAGACTGAGGTCTGTATGAAAAAGGGCAGGCCAGTCTCCCCCTTGTAAACATTGCAAAATATGGAATACAACATAGATTACACATATTTTCTCTTGTCAAATAGTCCTGAATATCCTCTAAATGTTATCAGTTTCGTGCTGCTTTCATATATAAATACCTCACATTATATGGGACAGCATATTGCATTCTGCAATTTATGGTTTCAACAGCTTAATTGAAGTGCATAAATTTAAACATACCGCTCGTGGATAACCATGGGAGACCCACAAAAGGAGTGGTCAGCAGGTGGCATTTAATCTTTGCATCGGGTGCACTCCAGAAACGATACATGCAGGTTCTGGTCGGTTTCATGTAATTATGCGCTACACAATAGTCTATAATTATTCCAATAACAGTTACATTGCATTGTGTAAGAAATAAACTCAGAAAGTGGCCTTATGCTATGGGTTTTCCCACTGGTATCCCTTTTTTAGGGTTAGATTTATGCAGCTTGCAGCCAATGATGGTGTGTTTGCCATTCAGGTAGACAGGTCATCTCAGATAAACTGATGTTATTACTGTTATTAATGCTAATGGTAGGTTTTTTAGAGTGTGTAACTTCCTCTTAGCTCCTTTTTAACCCTGTTTATATGTATACCTGTTGTGGGAGTGGGTGGGCTTTTCTGGAGTAGAAGTGTTGAATGGAGAGGTTTCCTGTAAACTTAGAAAAATTTGTGTGTGACCTTTGTTTGGAGGGGTGCTTAGATTGAGCAGCCTGTGCTCGAGACTAGATCAAAAATTGAAACGTTTGGATTAACCTGTTCTGCCTTTGTTTGCTAGATCTACAAGTGGTTCTGAGACACAGCAGAAATGCTGTGGCAAAAAGGTCTGTGCAAAGAGATTCTTTTGTGTAGCCTACAGATTCAGCTGAATGTCAGAAACAATACCATCTTACCTGCATATATTGAAATGTTGCACTGATTATAGGCAACATATTCCCCATCCTCTCAACTATCATCATTGGCAAACATTTAAATAGCCAGCAAATATGGAAAACATGTAATCACAGAATTAGCTTGCATTCAATGTGCAGTGTCCTATAAAACTAAGATTGTGTGTTAGAGTAAGAAAAAAGATGCGGCGTTTTCTTTTTATTTCCCTAATCAGGCAGAAATTCAATATTCAGTGGATCAGTTTTGATCGCGCGCATGTTGACAGTTGATGCACGCCAGCACCGTGGCGTGCCGTCGGTTTGGAACTGCAGCGCGTGACGCTGTGAGTGGGATGTCATTGTGAGTGGCACTGATTAAACATTGAGTTACAACGTGATGCTGCGCTGCGGAGTCTAATTACTGGAAAGCTAGCGAGTCATAAAGCAGTGACCTGCGGTTGCAGGTCTTAGAAATCAGTCTCTATGTGGTGCACTGATGTGCATTACTACTACCATAATTCGGTGGCTCTCGATCATGTAACTTGCGCTTATATATAAATGTAAATATCCAAATATATTTCCATTTACTTGATGATCACGCAAAGCACTGATTGCAAAGCCCTCAGCAGAACAACGCTTTGACATTTAAAACGTTTCAGATCCAAGCATAAAGCGAGAGAGAGCATAATCATATTATAATTACAGCCCTGCCTATGAATAGAATGAACTATTTTGCTGTTTGCTGAAATGGCATAATGAAATACTGTAGTTGTAGTTTTCCATTAAGGGACAATGTGCTTGAAGTCGAACGGAAGTAAAATGTTGCTTTCTATTTTGGTTGCTCTTCTGATGTTCAGTCAAAATGAAATGGCGATTTCACTAGTGCCTCCAGAAGCATAGAATCTTCGCAATTCAAAGAACAACTGAAGGTCACTTTTACAGAATTTTTACATTAATGGATGGGACCGGTTTGGCTAGGTCTGGCTAATTTCCCTAACATTCTCCACCCAAATTAGCACATCTATTATTATTATTATTATTATTATTATTATTATTGCCTATTTAGCATAACAGTGAGATGTAAAGGAATGTACAAAAAGGTCTTTTTCCTCTAGTTTTTTTTTTTTTTTCCTGTTTTTGATCTCAAGAATTCAAATGGATAACACTGAAAAGGTGGAAAAAAACAAGGCGCTACTGTATATACAATATGGTATGAGAAAGCAGGAGCAAGACATGGGAGGAGGGAAAATTTATTTTAGAGCATGCTGCACAGGTAATGGTTTCTGAAGACATTGCAGATTTCAAGAGCATTTGTGTTTTTGGAGAGTTTGAGTTCATCCAAATATTATTTCGTAAAACTGAAGAAGGTTGCAATATTGGTTCTAGATTGATAGGGTCTAGCACTACAGCATCTTTTCACCTCACTCATTCTACCCTCATGTGTCAGAGCCACAGTAATGATCATCCCCGGGATGGTGGAGCACACAGCTACAAACCTGGAGCCTGTCATTCCACTCTGGCTCTGCTTTGTTTGAGTTGCTAATTGTCTGGTGCCCTCTGTGTGTGTGTGTGTGTGTGTGTGTGTGTTTTCTCTGAGAATGATTGGGGATGTGTGTGCATGGTAGGCGTCTGTGCTGGCTTGATGCAGTGGACTCTGGTTGCATTATTATTCAGGTCTGTGTCGTTGCTGATGTCACAGCCCTCCATGCCAGCCATTAAAGCCTCGTTATCTCCGCAGAACGATAATTACAAGCTTGGTTTACCTCGAGAGCTAAGTGACTCTCTGTCGCTACTACATTTCAAAGGTTAACATTCGAAAGGTCAATGTTCCCTTTGGCATTTCACAACATATGCTTGTACATTTTTTTTTTATTATCATTATTCCTACATTTTGTTTTGTGTTTTCAATTAATATTCACATGGCAGAGAAAAACAAGATTCTCTGGCCAGCATATGGAACTAGATAAGCACATATGGAACTAGATGTGCATCCATGTGCATTATCCATGAACTGAACCCAGTGAGTTAGATAACATTCTCTCCATATCAGTGGGAAATAACACAGTTAAAGTCATCAAAGCTTGTTTGTTTTTGGATGTCTTTGAAAACTAAACTTGTAGCATTAGAGGATGTGAAGATTTGTCTTTTAGTGGAGGTCATCCTGTTGCTGTCCTGGGGGAGAGATTCGTGGAGAAATGGGTTTTTTCAGGTGTCACCTTCCCAGAGCGCTGGACACGAATGACAGTATCTGCAAGGCACCTCAAACAATAAAAATCTATTTCTACCTGCACAGAGTGTCACCAAGGCAATGGTGTGTGACTGCTAACCTCACGAACAGGAGCTGTGGACTTCTGCAGACACGATCTAGAGGGCGGAGGAGAGCAGAGCGTGAGGGCTTCCAGGGGACAGCTGTGTGTTCCTGTCACCAGTGTTACAGCAGTGTGGTTCTGGAACACTCGGTCCCCGCAATGTTGCAACATTGTGTCAACAGCCCAGGTGCCCCTCTAATCAGGCTTTGCACAAAATGTACACAAACAAACGCACACATGCACGCACATGCACACACACACACACACACACACACACACACACACACACACACACACACACACACACACACACACACACACACACACACAGATTGAATCACATGCACTCACACAAAAACACCTACACACAGATTAAAACACACACAAAAACATGCACACAGACACATGCATGCAGTCAAACAAAACATGCACATGGACTCAAACAAAACACACATGCACACAAACACACACATGGACTCAAACATGCTCATGCATACAAACAAGACACCACATGAGCTCAAACAAAAACACACACACAGGTAAAAAAAAATGCACTCAAAAGAAAAAAAAACAGACAGTACATTTATAGTTGTGACTCCATGGGTATTACAAATGCAAGACTTCGAAGGTGTTTAGAAGCTGTAATGTCTTAAATGTCGCATGTGAACATTGTGCAACTAATTGCTCAAAAAAGCTACCCTGTAACAGATTAAATTACAAAACATCATATGGCACCATATACTCTCAAGCTTCACACTTCAATAATGCAGAAACTCTGTGGGGAATAATCAATCAATTAATCAATTAACATGATAGTGACCTCCAGACATGGTGCGCTGTCGTGGTCAAAAGTCCCTGACCGCATGTCTTGGATGTTTGGTCTGTCTGCTCACTGCTGAGTCATGGTCTTAAACAGCCACGGTGTGGCCATCCCCAGACAGAATCTGTCTCCACAGCGACTCAATCTGGAGGCAGTCACCACAGAACGAGTGAGGGTTACGCACTCTGATACTGGCTGGCTGCCCAGGGGCCTCAGGAGGCCACTTACACGCCCGGGTCATCGATCCTCTGTCATGGGAAGCACCTCATTATACACAGAGCGGAAAGCACAGGACATAGACCTTAAAACAAAAAACAAAAAACAAAAAAGCCCAACAAAACCCAAATAAACTCATATAAGGAGAACAGTAGAGCAAAAGGGAGACTATCAGAGGTGCTGTCTAACAAAGTAGTGTGTCGTTGTGCTTATTACGCTTTCTGTAGGTCTCCAGCTTTCATTTCACACAATGCCTTTTCGTTGGTAACTCATAGCTGTGGGTTACTGTGCTCTGTTGTTTCTGCCATGCTAGGGTTAGGGTTAAGGTTACGGTCAGAGTTAGAGCAAGGGATAGGGTTAGAGTTAGGGTTAGGGTTAGGGTCAGAGTTAGGGTTAGGGTCAGTGTTAGGGTTAGAGATAGGGTTTAGGGAAAGGAAGAAATACAGAGCGAAAGGTAAACGTTTAGACATTCTGAGCAGAGCAGTGTGTTAATATGCTACTGTGCGTCTCTAGCTTTCATTCTACACAATGCCTTAGCGCATTTAGCTGGTCACTCATAAGCTGTGAGATACTGTGCTCTGGTGTTTCTGCCTCACTTGCCTTTTCTCTGTTTTGGTTCAGTGCTCGTATATTTCAACACCCAATAAATCATCCTGGACAAGGCTGCCTGCCAGGTGAAGTCAGGTGAGCCACCTGCAGGTGCGCTACGCCCCGCCGGAGTTCCCAGCGCGTCACAGGCACGCATGTGTGCGCACCTGCGCAGAAATGCAGAAGCGTCACCTGTCAAGCAACAGGTGTCTGTCACCTTCATGTGAATGCCTGCAGCAGAATCCTGCTCCAATGAAAACAGACGATCACAATGCCTTTGTTTTTTGTTTGTTTTTTCCAATCTGAGGCTCTTTGCAAAATGCAGACGTGTCTTGATTACGTACGCCTTTCTTTTGCCAATTCAGGTGCTGAGAATTGTCTGTATCAGTTTTTAAGAGGGGGCATTTTACACTCCATTTAGTTGTAAAGGTCCTGAGGCAGCTATTCTCGGGTAATGGAGGCAAATGAGAAACAGTGGTCGTGCACCGACATAAACTGCATCAGTATTGACCTTCTAAATATAAAGAAAATCTGTTGTATTAGTCAGTTCTTATGACCATTAAAGATCAATCTCCACCCAACTGGACTGAGAAAATGGTGCTAAAAGGCAAAATGTTTTTAAGGAACAATTTAAGGAATGGCAACACCACATGATTTGCCCCACAAATGGATACAAAGAATGTCAATGATTTCTTGGGGCGTGTGAATGGATATAATTATAGTGTCTTTAAATGTATTGTGATGAGCAAGTGGTTTCAGAGGTACTTATGTCTCTACCAACTAGCTCGTGCCTTGTCTGGCCAACTATTGAGACTTGGTCATACCGCACTTCCAATGTTATTGATTCCTTATATGGCTTTTGCTTATGTTCTACTCTGTCTCACTTGTAAGTCGCTTCAGATAAAAGCGTCTGCCAAATGAACAAATGTAAAAGTAAATGTGAGTGTGTGTTTGAAGCACTGCGTGTCCATTTATGCCAATCCTCTGATCAAAAACCCGGCTATTGAAAAGTGCTACTAAACTGCTGCATGAAAAAGAAATAAATGGTAAACAGACACAAAAGGAAATGCCGATGCAGTCCGGGTGATTGGTATGTAATAGGCACTCTTGGTTACAGACGAAATCTGAACTACATTTGAGTGGTGCTGCACCGTGTCACCCCCTCCCTGTAGATCCACAGTCTCGAGAGTTTCACAGAGACCTGTCAAGCAGAAGCCGACTGATACACTGAATAACCGGGACAGGGAGACTAATGTTCCTGTCCAATCAATGGACCCAATGAAGCAACGTGAAGCAGAGTTCTCCAGGAAATGTGGAGCTGGAACTCATTCGTCTGTCTTACAGATGAGTGTCACACACTCAATGGAAAGATCTCATTCGGAATGAAAACCAATCGAGTGCCAGTCTTTACAGGTGTGTCTTCATGTGATCCATTGATTATTTGTGAGTTGTTTTCTTTGGAGTGTATTCCTGCAATGTCTTGTTCAATGGAGGATTACTGATTGGTTTTGTACTTAAATATCTGTAGACTTGCTGAAGGCACAGAAAACGACTCCAGGCTTCATTTAGCTGGACCTTTTGTTATTGTCTGCAGCAGAGCTCTAGAGACTGTATACCTCATTAATGAAGGTATTTTGCTGATAAATGACTCAGACTCTACCCACCCACAATGCACCTTGTCCTTAGTATTAAGTAATAGAGCCCTCCACAACAAAAGTATACATGGTGCAAATAATAATAATAATAATAATAATAATTGTCATCATCGTCATTGTCATTGTTCAGGACAAGGAAAACATGTTATTCGCTGATGGACAAACACTGGCAAATACATACGTCAAGCCTACAGTATCTGAACAATGTCTAAAAATGGATGGCTGATCTGTGCATCTGACATGTAGCCTCCTGGCAGGTTCTCATGTTGAAGCAGTGTCAAGCGCGTTGCTGTAAAAACCAGTACAATGTTGTCAGAAAATTAGTGGATCTGCGCTCCTCAAGAGCTTCGAGTGCCGGATAAACCCACTTCATCGCACGTCAGAGGAAACACGCAGCACAGATTGCGAGTTTATCCCAAGACTTATCTAGCATTAAGAGATGGCTTAATCCTGGCAGATTTATTATGGCAGGAGATAGCATGGCTAATTATAGTTTAATTAACAGCGCCCGAGGATTCAGATGACTGTGTTTAATGTTGCAAGTACCAAATTACACAGAGCAAGATGGTTTTCCTTCAGAAAGGAAATATTGATCTTCCTGATATTGGATTCTTCATTATTCTGATGATCCTTAAGGAGAACAGGAATGAGGGAGCTGTGTTTTCATGTGGGGGCTAGAGCTTCTGTCTAAGACAGAACCCATCTCGATCTTCCCAAGAACTTTTAGATGCTTAATGCTCAGTGTCATGAACATGGCTTTGGGTAGCAGTCTGGAAATGGACTGGTTTTCAGCTCATAAACTGGGACAAGCAATTTAGCCTCAACCCCAACCTGACACCCTGGATAAATGCAGCCTACTGTGTTTGGATGGGGAGGAAAGGGTCTTTATTTTGCTTTCCTGCCAATCCTGCAACAATTTGCTTAGCAATTCAAAAAGGGTAGGGAATGCGCATATTTACATGACATGTTTAGCAATTAGCAGACACTCTTATCCAGAGCAACTTATATCAATTACAGGTTTTTTTTTTTATAACGTTATCCATTTATACAGCTGGATTTTTGCTGAGGCAATTGTGGGTTAAGTACCTTGCCCCTGTGGGGAATTGAACCAGCAACCTTTCAGTTATGAGTCCTGTTCCTTAACCATTATGCTACACTGCCGCTTTTGAGAAGACATACTGCTGGTGTGTGAAAATATTCCTCGAGCCTTCAGAGGTCACACAAAACCCACCTTACCTTTGTGACAGTTATGTCAATGTAGAGATCATTCAAGAAGTTCTCAAAGCATCTTTGTTGTTGGTGTTGAATTCACACACAATCTACAGTCCAAGAAACTGGTAAAAAGGCAATGCTGAATTTTGATTGTCATTGACAAGATCGGCCAAACCAGCTCTGCTTGAGCTAGTTCTAAGCCTCTGTCAGTATGATAATCGCAGTTTGCCAGTGTGGCCCTGTTTGTGATTTAATTTAAGCCCGGTGATGTGATTTTTATAGATTTTGAAGTTGATCATCTCTAAGTAAATCCAATTCCCTCTGTGCCAGCTGCCTGTAATTCAATAGACTGATATTGTGACTAACAGTACCAGCTTTTGTATTGGTGCGGCAGGGCATTCAGTTAAGCCCCATATGATTGCATTGATTTTCTGATCAGGCCGGCTCAATGAACTGAGCGAACTTTTTTCCCATCACACAGGGTGTTTTTTTTTTTTTTTTTTTTTTTTCCCATCACACCATTCAGCACCTCTCTCCTGACACCAGGGCTTTCTGAATGGGCCCATCGCCCCGGCATTCTCCGCCACTAACACTGCACAATCAAGGGCGATCAAACCAACGTTCTTTCGTTTCTCTGCTTTTGTTGCCCCCGTCTTTTAAAATACCTTTAACACACCTAGAGGCCAGAGGCCAGAGACTATATTACACAGGCTCGAGTGATCAGCTCGTGTCTGAAATGAGGAACGTGACTGCGCTGCATTCAGCCCTGAAGGCCATGCGGTAAAAGAATGCACAGATCGCTCGCTTGGTTAATTGCGTTGCTCAGTGGATAGTAAACAGGGATATGATTAGTGCTGCTGTAAAAAGCTGTGCTGTGAGTTGACTGTGCTTTGAGAGCCCTTTAAAAAACAGTGTTGTAAAAATATAAGGTGTCAAAGGAGTCACTGTTAATGGATTTTTTACAAAAGCCTGTGGTGTTAAACACTATGCTGTCAAAATGCTGTGATGTGGAATCATGTAAATTATTTCGCTGGAAAAGCTGTGCTGTACAGCTCTCTGCTGAAAAACTCTGCAGTGTAAACAGTTGTGTTGCTATAGATGCATTGTAAGACTGTTGAAAAAGCTGTGCTGTGTAAGGAAGTTTTGTAAAGCAGTGTTGAAAAAGCTGTGCTGTGTAAGGAAGTTTTGTAAAGCAGTGTTGAAAAAGCTGTGCTGTGTAAATCCATTTTGTAGAAGCCCCTGCTATGAATGCCACCACCATAAAACACTGTGCTGTGACAGAATGCACTACGCTGTGTCCCCCGGTGCTGTGAAAGTCCACCAATCAGAGGTGTCGGCTGAGGGGGGGGCGGGGTTGCAGGGGCCATGCCCCCCAGTGGAGCGTGTTTAAGGCAGTGTCTGCTTCATCACTCGGGCTGACGTTTCCCCTCCAGGGGGACAACAAAAGGGAGGTGACAAGGCAGCCGGTGAAATAAATGGACACTAAATTGTGTTTCCCTGCACTGTCTCCTGGTGCTCGGCTGTTTACTTTGAGTTAGAGATGTCTCCTCTGTCTCCAGAATAAAGCTCCGTTCCCCTCTGTGTCTCCCTGCAAGATTTAGAGCAAGGCTGTTCTGCGCACACTCAAGGAAGGAAAAATGGCCACAGTATCAATCAATAAATATCAATCAATTTATGACTGTAAAGGAAATTGTATATGTAGCATATACAATGTCTAGAATCAAGTATCTTATGGCCTATAGTGTCTGGAATTGATTATATACAACATGTGTATTGTCTACAGTTGAGTGTCTATATAGTGTATATTTGTGTATATATATATAGTGTGTATATATATATATATATATATATATATATATATATATATATATATATATATATATATATATATATATATATATATATAGTGTATATTCAGTCTATATTCTGTAGTGTCTGGAATAGAATACATAATGTCCAGAATAGAGTGTCCTATGGTCTGTAGCGTTTGGAACAGAATATATACAGCGTCTGCAATGTGTATAAATGAGGTTACTATAGCCTAGTGTCTTCAATAGAATATATAACAACTAGAATAGTGTCCAATGGTCTGGAGAGCCTGGAATATGATATATACAGCATATATAAAATGCAATATTGGGGTCTATGGTCTATAGCCTCTGGAACAGAATATTTACTGCATATATAACGTGCAGAATAATGTTCTATGGTCTCTTGTGTCTGGAATATAATGTTTACAGCATATGTAATGTCTAGTATTCTGTTGTGTGGTCTATAGAGTCTGGAAAAGGAATATTTACCATGTATATAAAGTGCAGTATCATGTTCTATGGTCTATAGTGTCTGGAAGAGAATATTTACCATACATAATGTGTAGTATTGTGTTCTATGTTCTATAGAGTCTGAAGTAGGATATTTACAGCGCATACAGTGTGCAGTACTGTGTTCTGCGTGCGTGTATCCAGAGTGGCTACCCTGTTGCCCCTCAGAGCTTCCTGTCTGGGCCCTGAGGTGAGAGCGAAAGAAAACACATCCATTATAAATCGGATGGGTGATATGATGAAATATATTACTGCTGGGTGATTTTGAAA
The DNA here is from genome assembly GCA_019176425.1 of Megalops atlanticus. Classification (NCBI taxonomy): domain Eukaryota; kingdom Metazoa; phylum Chordata; class Actinopteri; order Elopiformes; family Megalopidae; genus Megalops; species Megalops atlanticus. The sequence goes on from CM032898.1 coordinate 2,313,555, forward strand.
TGTGTACAGTGCTATAAGAGCGTAGACACAAGTGTGGATGCTGTTTAGGGCGGCAGTGTGGTGTAGCGGTCATGAGCAGTGCTCATAGCTGAAAGGTCACTGGTTTGATTCTCCGATGGGGCACTGCTGCTGTACCCTTGGGCAAGGTCCTTAACCTAGAATTGCCTCAGTAAATTTCCAGCTGTATAAATGGATAACATGTAAAACTGTAACCTGTGTAAGTCACTCTGGATAACAGCATGTGCTAAATGACAGTAATGTAATGTAATACAATTTACCCCTGGCATCTCATCAGAGGCACTCGCAGAGTGGAACCGCAATGCATGATGGGAAAAATACCCATTCCATCACCTTTGCCTGGTATCAAGTGACATGACATGATTTCACCTACAAATGAGTACATGGGTCTGGGTGATGTAACTAAAACCTTTGACTCTTAGGATAATAAATTAATCATCTATAAAATGTATTAAATAAATATGTGTATTCATTTTTACTGTGGCCCGTTGACGATGAGGCTTGTAAATTCTGGCTCCCGGTTAGAAGGAGGTTCTATGGTCTAAAGAACAGAGTGTATTGAGTGAACAGGCAGCTTAATGTGAGAGCATTAAAATGGAGGCCCCGAGCAGTACTCTAGAGCAGACACGTCAATAACCACTCGCAACCACCAAATGCATGTAACACTTCTTAAAAAAATACCAAAAAATAAACTCTCAGGTCTAGGCTGCGTAGACGTTGGCTTGGCTGTTGTTCCTTTTGAGAATTAACCCCTCACTGCAGGGAGTTATGGTGTTATAGCCCATCGCAGGGAGTAAATCATGCTGTCTGGTTAAAACTGTCTCCTCTCGCATGCTGATCACAAAGCCCTACAGGCGAGACGTGCGCTGGGGGAACAACACAAGGCCCCCTCTCGCTCTCAGACGCCACACATCCCGCGTTGCTTTGATCCTAAAGCGGCATTTAGCAGGGATGGTTATCAGACAGGCTATAATCTCCCTCAGCCATTCATTGAGTTCGACAGTTTACATCCACCGGCGAAAGGCGAATTCAGTCTGTGGCGTCTGTCCTTTTTTATCGAGGCTAATCGCCAGAATTTCCAGCTTTGGGCCTCACGCTACAGTCGTATAATCATTCCGTCGATGCCAGGACAAAACACTGCTTTGTTCGGATTGAGTTCTTGGACATTATCTGGCCTTTCCATTCACGTCTTAAAAAGAAACGTTTCAGTCAAGGAAAAAGGAGCGAGAGGGAGAGAGAGAGATTATGAAATGACTGTGACAAAGAAGACACGAGGCCGCTTTAATGTGAGCACTTACTCTGAGCGAAGTTTCACTCTGCCTGGAGTTGGCTTGTCGCTATCCAGGACTTTCTCCACCATTGTCCCCTGGTGGTGGAATTAACTTCAACACTTCATCTGCTCCGCTGAGTCCCTCTCTGTCTTCAAGAAACATCTGTACACACAGCTCTTCTAGTCTCACCTGATTACCTGAAACACTTCCTGACTACAGGAACTTCACATGACTAAAACTGCTAAACTATAAAATAAAATTTTTAAAAAATGTAATGGTTTGACACACTCGTTAGCTTTACCTGCTAGTTTGTACCTTGCCTGGCCAACCTTTGGAACATGCATGCAGAGCTTCTAATATTGTTAACTGTATGGTTTTTCGCTTGTGTTGTATTGTACCTCACTTGTAAGTTGCTTTGGATAAAAGCGTCTGCCAAATGAATAAATGTAAATGTAAATGTATGTAATGTCAGGCAGAGCTTTATCCCTCTTTTCCAGCCTATTGTTATTGAGTTGTCTTCAATGAGTCCAGATGTGTCAGACCCCATGATTAGATGCCTGTGTCCTTTTGCACTCCTTTACTTAATCACTCTAATCATTTACTGACACTTTCATTTACTGGCATTCATAACGTTTATGCAAATGATAATTAGCATCTGAGAATCATCATATTTCTGCCACATTATTTGTATACTGGGAAATGCGGGGGTGTGATTATTTCATTAGCTCCTGAACTCGTTTGGCCAGGGGAACTGCGTGGAATGGAAGCTCTGTGGTATATGAGCAGGATGCCCCTGAATTAGAATAACCTTCAGAGCTGTTTGCATGGAAACAGGCTATATTTTTGTCGCACACAACGTCCTGCATCATCCCAGCTAACCGATAACATTGCTGAGACATTGTGAAAACGTTTTATTAATGTTGCAGAAAGATTGCAATAACATTCCAGTGAGTCAAGTCTCACTCTCATGGCAGAGCAGCTTCTGAGTGAATAGCCGAGTAGCTCTAGATAGCTCCTAAAAATATAATGAACCGTATTAAATATGCATTATTATTGGCATTGATTGAGCAAATCTATTTCTCAAAGTGTTGTAATGTATGGTTATGGGATTTCTTTGAAAATGTCTCGCGTGTATATTGGCCTCGACAGCATTTAAATGAATAAAACATTTCCCTGGAAAGAGCCGAGGTGAAGGGTTGGACCAGGCGGCAAGTGTGTGTGCGCTGTTCGCTAAAGATATATTTCCTCTTTGAAAAACACAGAATTCGAACCCTGTGGTAAAAGGATGATGCAAGTGTTTCTGCTGCTAAAAGATACACAGAGCAGGAATTTAGAGTTTTCTCAGCAGGGGTGGGGGGTGGGGGGCCTTTACCTTCTTTTGTCATAGTGCGGTGGCTGACATCTCCTGGCCATTTGTGTCAGTTACCTGCCTGCCACCTGGGGACAACTGCCCAATCACCACCTGCATACCAAGAGCCCTCTGTTTGCCCCCAAGGGAAGGGAGAGGAAAGGAGGTCTGTGTGCTGTGAAGAACAAGTACAGTCCAGTGAAGTTCGGGAGCAGTGGGGTTAAAGGGTAGGATTTTGGGGTTTCAGAGTAGCTTCCCCAACACTTCAGGTTTCTTTAAATATTGTGTGACAATTATTTACTTTTGCATTACTTTGCCCTCATTTTGTACTGCTGGTTTTTGAATTAATTTTCTGCAGTACTGTTTTGGAGCCACTTTCTGTTTAATGCATATATTTTTCATTTACAACTGCACAGCTGTCTCTGGGATAGTCTTCTACTCCACGTAACACACCCACCCACGCCCTGGGTGGCATTACAATACATAAAAATGATAATCATGGACAAAAAAGTACCATAACATTTCTACTGCAGAATGTAAAGGCTTTGCTCACTTCCATCAATGAATTTAATTAGAGAAATACACAAATTCATTAATATAAAACGGAGGTGATGGCCACAGAAAGAGCCCTTTCTAGAGAGCAGAAATATAACATTCTGATACCATTATGACATAAAGCCCATGTCCTAACCATATGATTATGCTAACATGAGAAATGTGATGATGGCTTAGGTCAGAAAAACATAATCAGAATTAGGGAGAGGTTCTTCTATCAGCAAAGCGAAAATCACTATGTGATTAGACCCACTGCATCTTTTGTTAATTACCAGCAGCTGAGTGTTAGAGTCATTCTAATCACCACGGGTTTGGTCCCCCGCTCTTAGTGATGAATTCAGATGTGAAAACACAGCTTGTGTAATCACAAAGCTATGTGTGTATGTATTTATATTTATGAATACATCCATTAAAGGTCAATGCTAAAGTTCAAGATGCTCATGAACTCAGTAATGAGGGTGATTCCAGGTGACATGAGAAAGTTGGGAGCTTTGCATTAGACCTCATGCACCAGAGAGCATCTGCCAGAGAGCAAACTGTCAGTGCCTGTTCGCTACAGAAAGTCCTGAAGGTGTGCTATGACAGCAGCCTCACAGGAACATACCGATTTAACTGGGTGAGAATTGTATTTGTAGCAGAATTAATTTGAATTGGTCACGTCCTTCTCGCAAAGACGTCACTGAAGTCCTGAATAAGTGGTGACATTGGAGTGACACTTGGCAAACATGTAGAGCGTCTGCCCTGATGAGGGTTCATTTGGATAACGTCCATGGTTAAATACGTCTAGCTACATTATTTGACACACATTGTTTTCCCTCTGACAATTTGCCTTAAATCTTAGCTTCAAGCTCCTCACAGCAGTTTTTGGGTGAGAATATATTTCATTCCAAGGTGGATGCCGATTCTTAAGTGTCATACTGAAAGTTGTATGGGAATTAATAAATTAATAAATTAAATAGTAAACCATTTATGTAGTAATATAAATTATAATATTAATATTATACACCATGTAGAATATCAGAAATTATATAAATATGTTTAACATACGATTTAGAATTATAATTATTTATAAATGTAAAAAGTTATAAATAAATATATATCTCTTATGTCACATTCATCCTGCAGGGAGCAGACCTAATGGGGAGGTCTAATGGTGAAACGCTGTGTAGAGCATTCCCGCAGACGTTATCTGATGTGATAAGGCAGCTCCAGACACTTTAATTGAAGGTGGAAACGGTTGTTTGTCAGAGGATTGCTTTGAGACCCGGCACGGGAGGGAGGAAGTGGATTGGAGCGCACACAGATGTCTTGTGGGAAATGGAGGTAACCAGAGGGCTGAGTTGGGGGGGGGGGCTCAGAGTGATAGGCACTGCCGATAAACCCGCAGCTACAGAGCAGCCATGATTAACCCTGCTGATCCCTGCCCAGAGGAATTCTGGGAAAGAAAGGATAGATCTCACCTGCAGATGCATCGAGGCAACTCGACTCTACATCAGGAGTAGCATGAAGAAAACTAGACACACACACACACACACACACACACACACACATACACACACACAAGCACACTCAATCACTCACACACAAACATATACACACACATACACACACAAGCACATTTACATGCACACATTCAGATACACATACATACACACATGCACACTCACACACATGCACATGCATGCATACATATACATATATAAAGCACACTCAGTCCCACACATTTGCACACACACGCATATGCACACACTCAAATGCACACAAACACACACACACACGCGGAAATGCATGCACACTCACACAAACACATTAATTCTTGTTAACTGCCACACAAAAAAAAAAAAATTGTACAATGAACACAAAAACAATTCAGAATGTGTAATGGAGCCAACATATGCATCAATCAGCAGGAAACCACAATTTATCACTCTGTGCCAGGTGCACATAAAAGATGGGTTTTGTGTGTGCAGTTAATTCAGATGTTAGACAACAAAGGCACGGTGACAGGGGAGTCAGAGGAGCAGGCAGTCGGTACACGCCACTCTCAGTCCATTACACTCGGCTTGTTTTGATGTGTGACAAGACCAGCAGATGCTTTGAAGCGAATTTCAATTTGGGTAAATTAGTCAAATGACCTAGCTGTGAACAGGGTTCAGGGAATTAATCGCTTTGATGGCGGCTCCTACCAAGATCCTATCTGTCTCCTGTGGGTGCGATGTAAAGCTAAATGGTAAAAATACCTGGCGAGGGACAGGCAAACAACACTGAGCTTTCTTTCAGCTGAGGGGCGGCAGTAGCTGTGTGGCTCATCTCCTCTTTATTCGGCTTTTATTGTGCATTTATACACGCCAAACAAAGAGCAGACAAAAACAGCCAGCCTCTCCTAAAACACAAACATAAACCATCCCTATTAGTATGTATTAAACAAAAAAAAAAAACACATCCTCGCAGTCCTTGTTTTCAGAGCTGCCGGGAGACCTGCACATTGCTCTGTGTGTTTCCACCATGGCATCATATTACTATTATCCTGCTTTTAAATCCCAGCAGATGCATGACCCCCCCCCCCCCCCCCTCCCCACCACCTTTACCCTGTGATTTTAACCCCCTTAAGCACCGTCATAATGCATCTCCCTTCATGTCCCTGCGTGTGTCTGTCATGCCTGTCTGTGCTCCCCCTGCCACTCAGACTGCAGTTTGTGCTGTGCACACCTCATGCCTGCTAAGATCAGGGCATGAGTGCGTAACCAACTGCGTAACGCATCACCACATCACACAGCATTGGAAGGTTTGCCTTTAGCGCATGTTATTGGCGCAGTTGTGCAATATATAACATATGCCCTGTAGAGGCTGCAGTTGATAAGACTGTCTTCTCAGAGAACAATTAACATCAATCACCAATCAGCTCATCGCAAACCCATAAAAACACCTGGAGCTTATGGTTCAATCTTACATCCGACCGAAAGACTAGCATTCTGACAGGGTATTCAGGTATGTAGAGCTGGCTGTTGTTGTGCAGGGTTCTCCTTTCTGAAATCAGTCAGCATGTTTAGAATGCACCCTGCAATGTCATGGAATGTCCATGCTTTTCCTGGAAGCGCCACACGTTATCCTAATTATTTCAGGGAAGCGATTCGTTTTCACTTTCTGATCGCCTGCGTCTGCATTTGCATCCGCAGTGAGGACAGAGAGATTACGTCACGCAGGGACGTGCCTCACGCTGACCTACTTTATGTAACGGCGAAAAGTAAAAGCACGATGAGCCTAAGTCTTTGTGTTGAAACCGCTGTGCAAAGACATCTAATCATCGCTGATGGAACAAACGGCCACTCTGCTCTCCTTCTAAAGAGGATCATATCTCTGCCCTCCCGGGCAGCGATGAACTGCTGTTTTTCGAGGATCCCGGCTGGTTTACCGGAAGGTCACGGTTTCTAGTCCTGAGTGGGGGAATTGTACCTGCAACCGCCTAAGAGCGAAGCACTTCAGCTCAATTGCCTCAGTGCGGATCCAGCTGTGCAAACGGATAACATGTAAAATGTAAACCATGTAATTCCGCCCGGCTAAGACAAAGATCCGATATTACTGACGCTCACGCTATGAGTCCTGTGTGTTTGTCTGTGGATTAAACTGAAACCCCAGTGCAGGGGAGGAGTATCTCATCAGGCTGCAGTGTAAACAGAATATAAGTGGCAACAAGGCTTTAACTGTGAGGCTTTTTTTAATATAACTGAGTTAATAAATATCTTATGAATGTAGGAAGAAAAAGCTTACGTTTGTTTAGTCAGTAAAACGATAACCACCTTTGAGGCACACATATATATATATATATATATATATATATATATATATATATATATATATATATATATATATATATATGCTTCCAGTGTGATTTATTAAAGTATATTTCAAAACATTGTCTTACTCTTTGTCCTTGAATGAAAATGAAATGGCATAAAATGACTCCATTACTATAATGATACAGGGACGTACTGTAATGCTGTGAGGTAAAACCATTTTGATGTGCATGGTATCAAACAAGGGGTTTCCAAAATATGCATCCCTTTTTGATGTCCGCACTTTTCAAAACAAAGTAGAGGAGGCAGAGTGGGAGACTGTAACCATCTGGATTACACAGGAAACATGCTAACATTTATGTTAATGATAAGTATCCGGATTACACCTTAGACGTGGTATTTATGTTAACTATAAGGATGTGGATTATGCAGAAACATTGCATGTTTGCACATTGATTTTAATTATAAGGATTATTATTTTAATTATAAGGATCTGGATTACACAGCAAACATGCTAATTGTAAGGAACTGGATTATGTAGTAAAAACGCTAACATTTATGTAGGCTGTATGGATCCAGATTATGCAGTCACCCTGTTAATGTTTTTTTTATTTACTTGGAAGCATGGGTACCCATCACCTGTCACCCACAATGGTTCCATACAAAAAAAAATGTTCAGACAAACTAAGAATGTCTAAAGCCGCTATCTCTTTCGTTCCATCTCAAGATGGCTCTGAGGAATGCACTTCAATCCATCTGAGAGACCACTAGTGTTTCACTTTTACACTGCATTTTACCACAAGGGACTGAAGCGACTCCTTCATCACTTCTTAGTGATGCAAGGGGAAATATCCAGCAGCCCAGCAAGCAGCACTTGGATAAGACAGAGAAGAGCAGAGTCAGCTCAGTTTTTAGCTACAGTATGGACAGCCACTCCAATTCAAGGAAATGCTCATATTACCTACAAATGCAATCAATTTATTTCACGCTTTGTCTTCACAGTGACACGAATGAGCATGAAGTTGCAGTCCTTGTTTTGATTGAATAACTGGCTCAGTTTTTAATCAGGTCTTAGGTAGCAGTAACTAATGACAACACAGGTACCACTGACGGTGATGGGGAATACGATGACTTTATAATATAGTAAAATGATATAGATGGCAAACTAATTAATAGGAATGGCACAAATGAGAAATACTGCACATTGTGTAACATTTTACAGGTCTAACTCTCCATCAGAGCAGTAGATGGGAAGCAGTATAAGATAAATCAGCTAAATTGGGTTGATGTTTTCAGTTAGCTAGCTTGCTAGATGGCTTGTCAATGGTATGTCTGTGTATGCTACACAGTGGCTAGCTAGCTGCAAATAACCTCCTTTTTTAAGGGTTAGGGTTAGGGCTAAGTTTAGCTGCAAATAATCTCCTTTTTTAAGGCTCGTCCCTCACAGCAATGAGGAAGTGCGCAGACACTGAGATCACCGGTGCAGGAGGAACTTCTCAGCAGCAAAGACCTTTGTGTCAGCTGGAGCATTCTGCTACAGAGGCCCTGACAGGAGCCGCTACAGGCCGGCTGGAGCTGTTTTCTGACAGCTCTTTCCTCCCGTGCCTATCCCCTGCCTGGTGGCGCACTGCTTAGTATTCCGTTTGAGAGTGCGAAGCGGGGATAAGCTGGTCTTTTCAGGGCCATGTTATTGAATGTAATAGATACAGCCACGCAACACAAGTTCTGAGGCGTCTGTGAGTCTCCTCTCTGTCGCTGGTGTTTTAAAAAGTAAAAAAAAAAAACAAGACTGAAGACGCCATGTCCTTTTCGTAATGAAGAGGTGGCGTCAAAGCACAGACACTTGTACCACGGCCAGACTTGTACTCTCCCTTTATGAACGGCACCATAGCCGTTGCGACGGCACTGTGATGTGGAATGGGAAATCAGTAACATTACGACATCCGACAAAGGGGCTCTTCAATGCGTACTGCACTTTTGCGATAGATCCTGTAACAAAACCCCCAGTGATCTGGACAGGTAATTGATCGCTGATGTAATCCTTTGAGGTACACTTGACAATGTGAAACTTAGCCAATGAAGATTGGATTAGTGTCAGTCCACCCAAGAGCTGCCTCAAACAAAGTGTGTAACAAGGAGTGTTAAAATGTGAGCTAGGTAACTCTGGTTAAAAGCATCTTTTGAGCATATATATTAAATTATATTAATGAAATATGCAAAGAATGAAATATGTATTTCTTACTGTTTTCATCATCAGTTGACAATTGACAATTGATTATGATTTGATAGTGGGCAGGTTGATTTTGGTTATTACTAGACAGTGCAAAACTAAGGCTAACATTAGAATAGTTGATTTCTCATGCTGCACCGCTGGGGGAAAATGATAACCCCCAGCAAGCAAACAGGACTCTCTCACCTGAGGATCTACAGCAGGGCCTACTGCGGACTCAGTGAACCAAACGCTGAGCACCTGCGGGTGTCTAAACGAAACACACCTACGCCCTCTTTCATAAGGGGAACAGATGTGTGGCGGAGGATGTTCTGTTTCCCAAACTGAAGGAAACGGCTGCAGCTCCACAATTAATGACTCAAGACTGCCTACGCCGGGTAGGGGGTTGGGGGTGGGGAGGGGGAGGGGGGGTACTGTGCTGTAACACCATGCCCCATGCCAGGTGATACAGCATCATCCTGACAATAGATTTGCAGAATCCTCTGACATTTGAGGAGGGTAAAGAATTTTTTTTTTTTCCCCACCATCCTTTGAAACAACCATTGGGTTTTATTGCTGTATATACCACTCTATGGAATAAATCTACTGTAAGCTAAAGCCCTCTGTGCTAAGTGTAACTGTGCCTTGAATGCAATCTGGCATTGTGAACTCACATCCATGAAATGACTCACCAATGAAACAGCAGCTGGGATGGTGAGGTCAAAGGTCAAAGACATTTTCTATTATCTGACCTGCCATTATGTGCTCTTTAAGTTTTTATTATTATTGCAGCTGAATGGCAGCTTAAAAGAGAAAGTCACAAGGTAGACTGATACAGCCATGCTTTTCTAGTGGGTTGCTCATTTCTTTTTTTTTAATGCGCTTTTCACAAGATATTGAATAAATAAATTTTATGCTTTGTCTTAAGCAACTTTACAGGTTTGGTGGTTGTAACTTAGGATAAGTAATTAGAATGTTCTAAGTTAACTCCAAAAGCATGCTTGCAGTGGAACTGAATCTTGGTTTCAGTTTTTCCCTTTACTAAGATCCAAGTCAGAGTTAGCTGTCTTTACCCATAGCGCTTTGCCAATCCTGCTTATTTTCATTGATTGCTTTTGTAATGCTTTGATATGCAGTGTCTGCCTTGGAGTGCAGAATGCTCATGCATAACTTTCAGGATGCGGTTATGAATGTGCTAACCTCAAAACATGCATTTATAATCTTCAGACCTGTAGACAGACACGATCGTTGAATCTATGCATCTCTATCATTACTACTGATTGAGGTTTGCATCTGAAGTCTGACTTGTTTTGAAGGTAAGTAGCACTTTGCAGGAGCTGCAAGCAGTCTGCTGTCAATGCTTTATAATGAGCCTGTGTTGAAAGGCTGGGATCCATCTGTTGGCTTCTTAGGCCCGTCTGATTTTATCAAACAGGATGGCTTTGAGGGCTATGGATTTCTACTTTATGTTTTTTTTTTCAACTGTGTTTTAATGCCTCGGAGAAAAGAGTGTCATTGCTAAGGTTCAGCTCAGTGTTCACAATGAAATTAGGACAAAAACAGGACCCACACTTTCCCATTTCTCCCCAGTTGTTTTTGTGAGTGTTCTGGTGCAAAATGGCTGCCGTGCTTCACTCAGGTGAGTGCTGTACAAAATGGCTGCTGTGCTTCACTCAGGTGAGTGCTATACATGGCGGCTGAGGTGAGTCCCACCCCATATCTTTTAAATTAATCTATGAAAGGAACTATAGAAGTTAATTCAATTCTTCATCATCATTGTCATCATCTTCATCATCATCATCTTCTTATAACTGTTTTATTAGTAGTAATAATAGTATTATTAGTAGTCCTGGTGGTATCATTCCTTTAGTGAGCCAGTTGAGGATTCACATACACTAACATCTAAAACCTGAAGTGTGTATGAGCTGTGCACTGTCCAGTACTGACCTACAAGTGACCATCTCTGACCTATAAAATGCAACCAATACAACTTCCCCCCCGAGTAAGAACCACACCTCTATAGCACTGGTATGAAAAGGAAAGAAATTGTTTTAATGAACTTGTTTCTGTGTCGCACTATCCTGTGATGAGAACACACTTGAAGGCATCTTGGTGTAAACTGTGGGGTGTTTATTCATCATATTTAAGCTGACTTAGCCATGATTTCTGCCACACCTGGGTGGCCTGGTTTTTCAGGCCTTGAATCTTCAAACTGTGTCTAAATCTGGGGCCTTTACACCTGTGAATTCCATGCAGGTACACAAGCTATGCAATCAGCTCAAATGAAACTGCAACTGCATAAACAGCATTATAATAATGAGAATCATTTCATATTTTTCAACAAACACTAACTCCTTCTGATTAATCGTCCCTGACATTACTGGCTAAAAGCAAATGTTTTATATTCAAATGTAATTCAGATGCACAATGAGAACATCTACTGAATACTTAGAGAACTGTACAAACACTAAGGGGCTGAGTAAAGTTTTAGTATTCTTTGGGTGTGGGAGTCATCTGTGCATGCAGAATCCAAGCCTTTGTGACATCATCAAAAAATATATATTCTACGGGGGAAAAACAGCCGTTCCAAGTGTGCCCTTCAATCAAAGCAAACAAAATAAATAACTGGTTGAGGTCTTGGATCCACATTCCACTGTGAATTACATTATACACATCTTGCTCTTGTGCCTGTTTGCCCACTACATGCACTTTTGTGCGTCGCTTTGGATAAAAGCATCTGCTAAATGAATAAATGTAAAAAAATGCAAATGAATTTATGATCGACAGCTGCACTTTTTCCCAGAATCCATCTCTTTCCCTTTTCTCAGTCATCTGGAATATAAAGAAATCAGCTTTGGATTGTGCCGTACAATTAAACTTCCTTCAAAGTCAGTGACCACTAAGCTTTGTAATGAATTCAGTGAGCTTGTCACAATTAAATGGCATAATTAGAGTAAAATGGAAATCTTTGAATCCAAAACAGTTGCACGCTGATTTGTCAGGCACAGACAGCACAGATAAAAACACGCATTTCAGCTCAGACACTAGACTAATCCAATTTATACAAATAATTACAAAATAATATGATTTAATTATTTATGAGACAAAAATGATGGGGGGGGGGAGAGTGTGTGTTGATTTAGCTGCAGACTGAGACTTTGGTCTGATTGTAATTGCTCTTCTTTCAAAAGTACGGACGCCTCTGACCTTTGAACGTACTTCTTAAAATAGCCCCCCGCTTAACGATCCTGTTGACTCTAATTCGAACGCTTCATTAGTTTGATTTGATTAACAGGCGCTAATTAAAGGTGCCTGGAGAGCAGCTGTATCGGCGAGGTCCTCGTAGCGCCGTGCCTCGGCAGAGACAACAGCGCAACGGCGAGAGAGTTCAGAAGTTAAACGCCGCCGTTTAACAGCCAGCAGACTGGATCTGGCCATCCGTTCTTTGAAGCACCGAGGAGTTGGATTTGCCTGCAAACACCCCTGAGGCCACAAACCATGAGAGATCGGCTTCTCCAGTCAGGTTCCAGTCACTGCGGCATCTGTGTAAAAGAGGGCCGAGCTGGGGCTGAGCTCTCTCCGCGTTCGGCTCGGCGGGAAGGCTCTCACAGTGGTCGCAGCCGCCCTATTGGCTGTCCGAGGTGAATCGCTTCCCCTGCACGTTTGCCGTGTTACACATTTTGCGCGGTTTGCAGTGATGTCTTTAGTGTGGAAACTGAGGGGAAATTGAAGTGACTTGAGGCTGAGAGTGATTGAGTCCCTTACAACAGGCAGCCTCCGCTGTCGATGCAGAGATGAATCAGAAAAAAATATAACAGTAATATTTTCTCAGTCATGTGAAAATACCTTTCTACTTTATAACACTTAATGACAGTCATTTTTTAAAGATGCACCTGGATTCACTGGCGAACACTTTGACTGAGGAAATCATCTATGGCAAATTATTATTTTTTTGTAAAGGTGATAATGTTCTGAAGGCTCTTATATACACTTTGCATGTAGAAAAACAAATGACAAAAAACATGAAAGTGTGAAGGAATTTTTCATTTTGTTTACTTGTTTATATCTCCATCCCTGGAGGCAGACCTAGTATGTGAAATGTGTTTATTAAGAATTATCGTATGTAAGACAGTTATGTCAGTCTTTTAATTTTCAAAAGCATATTTTCAGACACAGGTATTATGCATATATGTATACATATACATATATGTATATCTTTTTAAATTTTTTATCTGAAGACAAGGTGAATTAGGTGAGTGAAATGAAAAATAAATAAAAAGAAGAAAAAGGAAAACTTTTTAATGATCAAGCATCCATAGCTGTGGAGTAAACCGCTGAAAGCTGAACATCACAGAAGAAGCTGAGCAGGAAGCTGCACTTTGCTCTCATGCTGAGCTTCACAAAGTTCACCTCAGTCAAAGGAGCGCTCACCACAGCCCTGATTATTCTTTATTGATCCGGTAAGGTTAATAAAGGCAGGAAGCAGGTGCTGAGTATGAATGCACATTACCCAGAATACCTCTGGACCTTTCACAACTCCTCACCAATCAGCCTGCAAATGCAACCAAAGTATGACATTAATGATCGGGTTTGAAGAAACAGCACCGCAGTGTTCACACCGCAGTGTGAAGATCTTTTCCATGCAAATGCAGTAATAATTAGTGGTGCTGATTAGTCAGGTCTTTGCCCTGCTAGCAGATGGATGTTGAACACATGCAGCGCCTTCATTTTTTACCTTAATCCCTTATTAAAGCATATTGTAAAACATAAAAAATGCAAACATATTGCATCATCTGTTCTGCTCAAAACTTAAAACCACAAAGATGTTATACCTAAATTAAGCATTGAACAGAACGACATTATGCCAACCATCATGACAACCACATAAACTCCGTTATTCTGCAAGTCTAGGTAACATACCTAAATAAGTACACGTCCATCCTGGGTAGACAGCAGAGAAGACGACGATACGTACAGTATGTGTAACTTTGTGATACCCACAGGATGTGTGTTATCATCGGCGTGTGCCGTGTGTTTTTTTGACACATACCCCACATGGTCCTAATGACCTGCACCAACCTGGCAGCGTGATCTTGTGGTCTAAGAGACACGTTCGCCTTGATCTCACAGGTCCTACTGAGCAGGGGATCCAGCTGATGCAACCATAATGCAACAGAGCGGTGGAAAAGAGGCCTGAAAGAACACTGCAGCACATACACCTCCTCAACGCTCAGGTAACCTCAGGTGCGTGCGTGTGCCGAGGAGAGCAGGAGAATGCAGTCACATCGCACAAAAGGATTCCCTGCGGCCATTACCTCCGACGCAACAGCATTACAATCTGATTACAGAATGCACCAAAAACAAAACGGTGGAATACTTGAACCGTTGACAGAAAGTGAGCAATAATTTATCACTGAAGTGGTAATAACAGAGGATAATATTTGGATTTGAGAGATCTCTTGATGTAGAAAGTCTTAAGTACATCACTTTTATGCTTGCAGGTGTATTCATTCTTGTGGAAATGACTGAGAACCTGTTTGTTTCTCAAAATCAAGTCTACAGATTCTTCATTTCCCACCAGAAACCTGTGGGTACAATTACACAACATCACTGTAACACTATCAAAGATAATGTCTGATGACAACTGTCATAACACAATATACAAGCAGCTGCTATCTGACTTTATTTGTTTTGTATTAATCTAATTTTGCAGTGATAAAAACTGAACACCATGCACAACCAGATACGAGTGTATTGAAGTGTATTGATTTTATGGCTTTAGGGACACAAATTTTTCTTGAAATTGACTATGTATGAAAGATTGCTATGGTACATAACCCATGCTGTATTTCCTACAGTGTTGGTGGCGAGGGTCTCCTTGTGGACTTTGGGATGTTGTACGCATTTCCTGGTCCTGACTGCACACATACCGTCATCGCTCTGACAGCTGCTGACCTCCTGTGCTGCCTGTGTTTAAATACAGTGATCCACACTGCTGTTGCTCCTACGTCTTTCTCAGGCGATCTGTTTTTGCCTCCCTTATTTGATTGTTCATGGTCTTTTTAAACCCTGTCAGTTTAATTCGCCTGCCTCAGTGAGCCCCACTCAGGCAGGGCTGCCTTGCTGTGTATCTGTATGTCCAGACGCGTTCCTCCCACCAGCCCTTTCTCGAAAGACATATGCTTTCAGCTTCATTTCCTGATGCGGTTATGCAAGGATACGAATAGTGATGGCAGTGTGTCTGTATGTGTGGTGATAGTATCTGAGTAGTCATGCCTGTGTGTGTGTGTGTGTGTGTCTGGGTATCTGTGTGCAAGTGTATTTGTGTTTTTGTGTGTCTGTGATTGTGTTAGCAGATGTTTAGGACAGATATACTGCACTCCAGATAGCACAAGATGGATAAACCCGGTTGTTTCTGCCTCATACCCAGCTGCACTGCTTTCTCTCGTGTCCTTGGCAAAACAAAGGGAATGTTGCCGGAGTCATATTCCACGTAAAGAAGATAAATTATGCAGCATATTGATTAAAGGAAACGGCTCAACCCCACCTCTGTTCCCATGGCCATGTCCTTCCTCTGCTCCCAGCCTAAACATTATTTCTTTGCAACAGCATGCAACCCAGTTGTGAGGGACAGCATTAAAAGGTTTACTGGGCTTTAAAACACTGCAGAATTCTCACAGAATGTTTTGGAAGGCAGAACCGCCCAGAAGAAAGTTCCAGTTCCAAGGCTGCCTGTGACAGACTGCGCTGTATGTAAATTCACAATCATTTTTGCCTTTGGTCTGCATTGTGCAGTGATTTTTAATACTTCAAATGGAAGAAAACAGGGTTTCACACGCATCCATTCCTGCTAAAATGGTATAAAGCAAATGCCTCAGAGAGATATATAATTCTAACAGAGGACCACAATTTATATAATAAATAAACACATGAATGCTAAATGTATATTTACAAATACCAAAATGCAACAGCGTATGCTTTAAGGCAATGCTACGGTGATGGATTGTAATTGTTAATGCACTTTTCTAGTGTGGAGTTGAGACAGGCATGTGGTGTGAATTAATTGCTGGGCTGTTTGACTTTCTAGTAGAAAATTATAACTAAAAGCAGAAATGTTAACAACATTTAAATGGAAAAATTCACACTTCTGTGAATCATAGAATTACCTGTTAAATTGTTTACAACAGCGGGTAACTATTTTTTCCCCAGGCAGTATGGATACATGACACTGTGAACATAAACAAATTATGCATGGCAAAAATTACACCTGCCTTCCTACACCATATTTCAGTGCAGTTAACAAAAAAAGACAGAAAATGTGCACCATTCTCTGTAAGGATGTTTTTTTTTTAATACAAATATCTGAAAGCCCATTGAATCTCTGGGCAACTGAACACTTGGTGTGTGCAGAGGTTGGTTTTGAAGGACAGGAACTCTCTAGCCCCGTGAACATCTCAAAGATACTGGAACATGTTAGTCATGTGACCTCAGTAGAAGGCCGGGCGGGGTACTGTTCACAGGAACGTCACAAAGGGAAGGGAAGGGGTGAGCAGACCCTCTGACCAGTGCAGAGCGAGGATCTCACCAGGTTTCTGATGAAGAAGAGAACCTGCCGCATTGCATAAAGAATCAGAGACTCTGAAACGAATGTAGAAAACAAGCCTCTGAGCCTATTAACAAATCACTTAGATCTCTACTCCTACTCCTGCTATGATGATGATGATGATGACGATGGTGATGATGATGGTGATGATGATGATGACGATGATGATGATGATGATGATGATGATGATGATGACGATGATGACGACTGCATTGTGGGACCTGAATTGGTGTAGGAAGCTGCTGTAGCTGGATATAAGCCAGCTTGGAAAAGGGCCTTTTCAAAGAGCAAATGAGAATAATAAGAGCTGGTAATTGCTCTTGAAAAAAGTAAATAAATGGAAGAATAACTGTGAAGTATCTGTTGTAATTGAGCCTATTGTTTAAGAGCCAATTATTTAAAAGTTAAATTCGAACAATCGCAGCCAACGCAAGACAGAAGTCATAAAAATGATAAGTGCTTTACTGCTATGACTGGATTTCTCTGTGAGAAATAACAGCAAGATGTTTGTTGCCTGGCTTTCAATCCAAATAATTTTACTGAAAATCAGTGTTAATAAAGTTATGGTTTTAAAATACATGATGACCACCAGCCTTTGATAATTCGAATGGGCCTGAGATGAAGATATGCTTCTAACCAGAGTTCCAGTTTAACCAGCGTACTGGAGTGAATGACATCAGAGGAATTAAAACAGGACTAGCTGCATCCTCTGCGATAAAACAGAACATGCAATTCTATGCAATTCTAAAAGTATACTATTTACTTTCTCTGAAATTAGATTCATCTGGATACATAAACGATGGTTGGAAAGAACAGTTTCTGTTCTCTGTTGAATGAAGGCTAATTCTTACCTACATCTGCATTTACTCAACACATAATTCAGATAGTAACACCACCCCAAAAAAGAAAATAAAAAGTCACAAACACATTTCCACATTTCTTCAATTATGCATTAAACATCATTTTGTTTTGTTTTTATTTTAACTCCTTTGGCAGTCCCCATGCAGCAAAATGGCTAAAGAAACAAATAAAAATTCATAAATGAATTCCCTTACATCTTCCTTTGAACGATTGCTAAGAAGGTGCCACTTGGTTGCTTTCAGAATAATAAAACAGTCTATCTGTCTTCACCAGAGAGTCGCTCCACTAATTAGACATGCTGCTAGAATAGAACACATTTTTGTCCACAAAATGATAGGAGATACAAGTGCTGATTTTATTTCTGTAAAACCCCATTGTACAGCATGTCTGCAAGTTAAATATTACAGTAATATCAACAGGTATGGCATCATTTGATGATTCATTGTTTGTGTGAAGGCTCTGTTGATTTAGATATCCCTTTATATATTTGATGTGGGGTCTGCAAAAATGAAGTGAAAAAATCACAATTCGGCTATTACATGGAATATGGAAAACACATCCATATATTTTTATCCACTGCTGTGAAGCACTCATGAAAGTTTGAATTTATTGTGCAGAACTTACAACAGTTATATAAGGTCATTTCCTTTTAAGAGTGTCTGGCGAATGAATAAATATCTACCGCATTGCAAAGCAGTTCAAAATAAACTGCTATAACAATCGAGCACTTCCTGCTCAAGATGAGGGTTGGGATAAATGCGCCATAAGTATTTTTATCCCAAGCATTTCAGTCGTCAGTAAAGTTTTGCAGTTTGAATTGCATTCCACTATCCAACGTGTTGCATGTCAAACAGTAAGTAAAGGAAACGCAAAGGTATGAATTAAGGGATGATCCGGGAGACACACATGCATGAATAAAGATCGCATTTCTCTGTGTGGCGAGGGCGCGGCAGTTTTCGAGAAAGGCAAAACAGCGCACGGCAACATCCCGCACGTACACAAAAACAACGACACTAAAGCATACTTTCCTCGCACGTCCCCTGGTGAGAATCAAAGCCTGAGAAGACTCCAGGCTTGTTGAGAACTTTAGTCTTGATGTAAGTGGAGCACTTTGTATTGAGAAAAAGAAAAAATCTTTCACAACTACAGACGAGGCAGGGCTGCCATTCAGCACAGCCCGTGTCCCGTTCGGCTCCTCCGCGCGAGGCGCGGGGCGCGAGCGCTCTGACGAGCTGACGTTTTGGCAGCTCGGGATCCCAGACACGCCTCGCGCCTCTCGCCTCGCACACGCCTCCTCCGGTTCTCGTGCAGATGTCTCCGTCGCCTGCCCCGCGCGCCCCGGGAACGTGACGGGCTGGAACCGAAATCTCCTTTTTTTTGTTTTACTTTAACTTTGTTTTTCGCGCTCGTGCGGCTGAGCCCAGCGTGCGCGCGGCTGAACAGCTCTCGGGGAAAACGCGGGCTCGGCGAGTCAGGCGTCTCGGGAAGGAGAGAGAGAGAGAGCGTCTGACACTCTGAAAGCACATAGCTGGGTTTTCCTGTTTGTAAGATGGAAGGAGATGTATCAGAGACGTGTCGGAGGTAACACAGGGAGGCGTACTACTGATGTGTGTGGAAAATTCACGCCAAGCCGATGTGAGCTGTGGTGTGGGCTGTCTCAAACACCTGGCTTTCCCACATGCACAGTAGCTATTCCCTTACAGTGTCTTGGACCAGACAGCTCTTCTAGGTTGCTTTGGTTGTGGTGCATGAGGAACTGACGTTGTAGCCAGAGAGCTACAGGTTCCAGTCTCAGAAGAGAGACTGCCGCAGTCGCTGTGGGAAAGACCCGTTGACCCTGAATTGATCTGTAGAGCTGAACACATTCTGGGGAATGGTGTGGACCAGTTAAAAAAATGAAACTCCAGGCATGTAATGATTTTTGGTGAAATTCTATTTATTGACTTTCAAGCTTTCCACACCACATTATAAATACACAATGAATATTTGACACATGAATTCCACTCCCCCTCTATCCTCCAATAATAAATTAATTAATTGAAAATAAATTTAAAAGAAATTAAGTTGTGGTTAGAAATTGTGAAAATTGGACAGTATTTAAATTGAACAAATAAATAAATTAAAGAAAGGAATGGAAAGATAGAATAGAAATATACAGTCTCTGTCCCATTACTGGATTATTACCTTTTGATAGAATGATAATGGAATAGCCTACATATTATGATATGGTGGAAATTTAAAAAAAAAAAAAAGTAAATTTATGTGATAATGTTTAATGGACTATGCTGCTGTTGATATGTCAAAAAAGTTTTTTTTTTTTTTGTACCTGAATGGACGGACCATCACCAACCCTTGATGGCAGCTTGTGTCATCAGCTAACCCAGGAAATGGAAAAACAATTTCCCAGGATAGTGGAGGCAAGCTCCCTGAGGAGGCGCATTTCAGCGGCTTTCCGACCGCTGGAAAAATGAGCGGCTCCTCCGTGATCCCTGTCAGATAGGCCTTCCCAGGACCTCCTTCGAGCAAACATTTACCATCGCGTGAGCGATCTGCGGATGTATGCTCTGTCCCCAGGCAACATCCACGCGGGTGCCATGGCGATAGCTCTCTGTGCAGCTGACAACCAGCCGCCCATCAGTATTAAGCTACAGTGATGCACAGTGCTCCAACACATGGGCCGAATGTTCCAGAAGTTTTTTAGACCTCACATAATCAGCAACATCACACACTCTCAGCTTGGCACCGTTTTGTGCATGTACAGCACACGCATGCATAAGTGCACCTCTCATGGGGACTGGGGGTCATCATTTTGTCTCATATTTATTAGAACGGCTTTCGCTGCTCGGCTTTAGCCGTCCCGGATGATTGACAGGAGTGTGGCATTTCAGGCTTACCCTCAGGTTGTAAAAGCCAGGCTAATGGGAGAATCACACATAGCCTCCTCACCTAAGGCAAGACAGCAATATTAATATTACTATTATTATTATTGTTATATATATATATATATATATATATATATATATTAAAATATACATATAAAGATTTGTTGATTTTAACTGGAAGGAGGACTTAAATAGCTAATAGTTAATTCCATGAACAAACAAAAAATAAAGCAATCAATCAACAGTGGCAGCATCATCAGCATCAGGGATACTAATAGGCCATTTGAAGAAACAGGATCAGTTACATTAGCTGAACGATGGGGATTCAAGCCAGCATTCTTTTGAAGCAATCAGTAAATACTGCAGCTATTAATTTCGTCCCCTATTGTGTGAGGGTTTTGATGATGAGAAAGTCGTTGTGTATTGATAAATTGCTCTCAGTTGGAAGTCTCAAATCTTCCGGCTCGATTAGACATGTTTCATAATGAAAGACGATCAAACGCGTGGCTGGGCGTATGTGCTGCAGTGCAAATATTTCCTCTTCATCGATCCGAACATTACACAGACTTAGCAAATGATTTCCCAAAAACTAAGCGCTCAATGAGAAAAGAGCAGGATTTTGTGTTTCGTTTTTATGACTTGAATTAAGGAAACCTGCTGCATTTTTAACCCTCAAATGTTAATAGCAGCTCTTTAAATTTCTCATCTATCAGTGTCAGACCACCATATAACCATTAATGAGAGAACAGAATAAGAAAGTTTCCTGTGGAAAGAAAACTTCCTGCCCGTGCCTGCAGAGCAGCTGGTGTTTGGGTGAGGGAGCTGTGGACTGGGGTTTGGGTCCTCCTTGGCGTGCTCTAACAGCAGGTTCACCTATCCCACAATGCATCATCGGCAGTGAGAGCTGTTCAGCCAGGAGAAAATACAGAAGGGTGTCATTGTAATTCACGGGGTGCACGAAAAGTTATAAATTCTATGTCCGCTCTCACCTGAGCACCTGAAACACTTCCCCCATCTCCTATTAAACTATATTAAGAAAAAAAAAGATGTAATGGTTTGGCTGTAATAGTTTAACGTAATGGTTTGGTGTATGCAATGCACCCCTAAGCGCCCCCCATAGCGCCGGGCCTGTGCTCAGCCCTACAGAAGCATACGCAGACAAAGTGAGCGATCTCCTTTGCTCCTCCTATATTGACATGAAATGTATTGTAATATACTGAGAAATATGTTGCCCACCGCCAAGACCATATTGCAAATACAATTAAGCTATATTAATGCAAATCGGAAATTGTTGCCATATGCCAAACTGGCATTGATTTACACACATATTTTGACTAAAGTGAAAATACACACTATAAGAGATATTGTAAATATATAATTTTTTGTGTGGGCTGTGGGACATCTCAGGCTCAGATTGTGTAGGGTACGAATGGCATGATGGTGACGTGGGGCGTATACTGTCGGGTGGAGTTGCCAAGATACAGGGATGCAGAAATGTGTTCCCCACACGTGGAAACCGCATCGAGCATCTCTGTCTTAGACAGACCTGACAAGCGGTGTGTCACTCATTCAGCCATTCCGAGGGTGAGAGGGGACACTCTGACTTAATTACAGGCCAGTGAATAAAGACAAGCCCGCAAGGCGAGGTTCCCCAGCAAGCTGTCAATCACATCTCTTTTGGACCATTCACCATCATGGCAAGTTTCAGTGTAACATAGTGCATATCCCTGTCATAAATTTTTCAGTACTGCCGGTAGGCCATATCAGCTTGGCCACATTCAGAATAATAAAAATAATCAATGATGATATTTATACTGTAGATAATGTGACATTGGATAGGATACATTACAAAGTATAAAAAACTTATAAAACTTAAAAAAACACTTAGGTACATATAACCATTGTTAGATAATTCTACATACCTCTTATATCTACCTACCTACTAACACACACGTGCGCACACACACACACACACACACACACACACACACACACACACACATATGTTGTAACTATACTTAATGGATACCGTATAACTGCATGTATTGTTACAGTTTATAGCTGTTGTTCTGAGTGGGGCCTGGTCTTCCTCAAACTGCAGACACGGACTCGTTGGCCATAAACACTCCAGGTCACATTTGTGATGGTGAAACAGAGAGAGGGGGAGGCGGGCGAGCCGCACACAGCGCAGTCCACACAGTTAAATCCCGCCTGTGTGCTGGAGCTGGCTCTTCTCCAAGAGCGCAGGCCACGCTGCTTCTCTTAAGGGCACGGGCTAAGCAAACAGATCAGTCTAGCTGCGTCAGAGCGAGAGGAGGCTGCCAGCGTCTGACGCGGGGGGGAGGCCGCGCAGTCAGAAACTTCCCCGCAGCATCCCCGAATGCGACACCAGCCGCCGCCGCCGAACGTTAGCCGCGGGGCGTTCACGGGAGCTAATTGTAGCCGAGCGCCACTCGTGCGTGACTAATTGGGTGGCATGCGAGCAGAGGCAGCGTCTCGCTCTCGTTAGCACCTCCGCACGGCATCATGGGAGCGGGGCGTCACGCGGGGGGGCGGGGGGCCGGGGCGAGAACGAGGTGCGAGGTTGCATTTCAGCTTTGGCCTCCCGAATCGCGGCAGTCAGGGTGTTCCTGGGGGCTAGCAGGGGAGGAGGGGGAGGAGGAGGAGGAAGAGGAGGAGGTGGGGGTGGGTGGGGAGGAGGAGGGCACAGTCCTACTGCCCAAAAGCCCAAAGTGCAGCGAGAGAGGGCCAGTTGTGGACAGGTGCTGCAGGGAGACCTAAGGGAAGGGCGCTTGCCGTGTCCTGGCCCGGCAGCATCACACTCTGTGTCTTCCGGACCCCTCTGCGTCCCCGTTTGGGCTCAAGCGGGCACCTGCCTTTCTACCTGCTGCAGGTGCTCTCCTCACCTGGAGGCTAACAGGCTTCCTGTGTTTGCTTTATCTTTGAAACTCGTCGGTTTTGATCTCCAAATGGATGTAGATGGTGAATGATGATGGTAAGGCACACTCATGAGAGAGGTGATGCTCAAGAAGAGACCGTCAGATGAAAGACAGGGACAGAGTGCACGTTCTAAACAGTGGGCCAAGATTCATCACAGGAAGTGCATCATGAGCCAGCACACATCATTCATCCAGAGCAGATCTGAGCTTGTTCTCCAAAGAAGCATGAAAGGGAACAGTGCATTACCTGTACAGTACACGTTGTTACTTACATCACATTAAAAAGCACAAGTGCCTGATAGATGACATCACTTCCTGTTGGCAACTCTGTTACATAAATAAGTAAGAATCTAACCTCAAGCACAGATAGACAAGTTTATTTAACATTTTATATTTACATGTTAAAATGTCTTATGCAGTCCTAGAAATGTAGGCATGTCTCACTCACTCATTCTCTCACTCACTCACTCTCTCACACATTCACTCATTCACTGTCTCACTCACTCATTCTCTCACTCACTCACTCTCTCACTCACTCACTCATTCACTCATTCTCTCACTCACTCACTCTCTTACACATGAACTCATTCACTCACTCACTCACTCACTCACTCACTCACTCACTCACTCACTCACTCATTCTCTCACTCACTCACTCTCTCACACATTCACTCATTCACTGTCTCACTCACTCACTCTCTCACTCACTCACTCATTCTCTCACTCACTCACTCACTCACTCACTCACTCTTTCTCTCACTCATTTTCTCACTCACTCACTCACTCACTCTTTCTCTCACTCATTTTCTCACTCACTCACTCTCTCACTCATTCTCTCACTCACTCATTCTCTCACTCTCTCTCATTCTCTCACTCACTCACCGCTTTAAGAGGCTGTCAGGGCATACTCCTGCCCTGCAGTAACAGCTTGCTGATATGTATGCTTGCATGGTGGATCGGCCCTGAGAAAGCAGCGGTCTCTGAGAGCGGCTCTGAAAGCAGGTGCTGTTGCCATTACGCTCAGGGGCTCTCTCATCCCTCTCTTTAATCTGGCACTCATCCCAAATACACGGCAAAGCAAATTCGCTGTTTGGGGCTGTGATTTAGAGAACACACAGCCGCGGGAACTCGACAACAAAATTGCGGAACACCGTAAGTATCACCTCGAAGGGTGCAATTTGGCACAGGGAAAGGTGTTTGGGATGTAGATGAAATGGCCTTTAGATGGTCCCCCTCCGCTGATATTGACAACGGAAAGCCTCCATTTTCATACATAATAACATTAAGGTAACGCCTCCATGCACCTCCAGCGCAAGGTGTCATTCTGTTTACCAGTTTGATTTACAACCTATACACAAGCACGCTTAATTTCTTATCCACTCATTGTGAGAAGTGTAAAAATGTACCATATGCTATAATGGTTATGGCATGACATTCCTTTATGCTGTAGTTTGGGGGACATCAATTTATCAAGAGATTGTCTGTATAATAAGAGGTAGGTCTTCAGTCTGTGTCGGAAGATGGCCAGTGATTCCACTGTCCTAACCTCCATGGGGAGTTCATTCCACCCATGAGAGACCAGTACAGGCAGGGATCATGTCTGAAAAGAGCGACCCCGTCAGGACGGGACCGTCAGTCGGCCTGTAGATGCAGAGCACAGCGATCTTGAGGGAACATAGGGTTGAAGAGGGGTTGTAGGTATGAGGGGGCTGTCCCATTCACTGTCCCGTATGCCAGCACCAAGGTTTTGAACTTGAGGCATGACAGGAAGGGGGCCGTTTTCGAGAACTGATCGGCAGACTCGAAACCTCGGGAACCCCTCGCTCCGTCAGGGTACGTGATCGCAGGCACCGCACTGTGTGTGCTCCACGGCTCAAAATAGCACTGCAGCCGACAGGCCTCACGCAGTCTTCTGCGAATCCCTGCATTCATGCTCGTGTTTATGGTTCGGAGAAACGATGGAGGCCTTTCTGCTGAAAATGAGTCAGATTTTCCCTTCGCCCATGCGGAAAGGGAGCCTTCGTCTGCCGCCAGCTCCACCTTTTAGCACCGCGCGGCATCGCTGTCCCCAGAGACGCGAGGCTTCCTGCTATTTTTATACGCTCAGAACTTCAAGAATAAAACGACTCAGGGGGGTGAGGCCTCCCGAAGACCCAGGCTGCCACGTCTGTTTTGTTTTTAAGGCAGAGAGAAAAGTATAGGAACAGAAAAAGAAGAACGCGCCACTTCAGAGAGAGTTCAGTCAGTTCACTGAGACAAAGCAAAGTACTGTGCACATCACAGAAAAGCTGCTCATTTGATTATGGCTGTGTCGTTCTGTGAAACTGTGATATGAGGGAAAAATGATACACGCTATGTCGCCACACTCACTGTTTTGTTTTTCTGTGCAGTGGTGGTTTAAGTATAGAAGGAAAACCTGGAAGTTTCGGAACAATGCAGCTGTAAACCTCAGCATTGCTTCACCCTGCTGGAGGGGCATGTAAGTTCAACTCCTCACAGGTCTATGACCTGTGAATCCCCACAAGACAACAAGAAGAAGGCGCTGGGCACAGCAAGTGGCAATAGTTTTCATTAAATATTGACCACATGGGGATAAACGGTAAACGTTGCATCGAGTTTCCCGTAACATTAACGTTTACCCAATCGCTGCATTTAAAAGGCGTGATCCGCGTTGCTGGATGCGTCGGTGCGGTGAGCTGATAAGCACACCTTCTGGAACACGCCTTCCTCCCGAAAGACACCTGCGCGGAGCGGTTTCACACCTGCCTCTGCTGAGACTCGGAGCAGCCTGTCTGGCTGGAGGACCGGAGAGCGCAGCACAGACCAGCCCTCTGGAAAGGTCAGCCTGGCTTTCCTCTTAAAGCAGAGCTGAGGACCACCTGAGCAAAGCCACACGCATCAAACACACCGTGTCTTTCTGTTCCCATTTTAATGGAAAGAACAGAGGAGCAGGGGTGTGGGTGAGTGGGGGGGTTGAGGGAAGGCCTCTTTAACACCTGCGATCACAAGTAAGGCGCAGCATTTCAGCACCATGTCCGCACCGCATCACCGGTTTGCTCAGCAGATCACCTGGTATGGCGTGACTCACACTGTGTGTATTTTACTCATCACCTGTTTGTCACAGGTTAATGAGCATTTTATTAAGTGATTTTATTAGGTAATGAGCCAATGCAGCAATTCAGGATGCCCACAGTGATATATTCAACACAGGGCACGCTGTAAGTGCCACACCTGAGTTAGAGCAGGAGTGAGTGGTTGCTCTGAATAACTGTGATGTAACATTATGTGTGCAAGTGAATGTGTGTAATTGAGTGAGGTATCAAGTGAATATAATGTAACATAATCTCAGTGAATGCGTGTCTGTGAGTCAGTATATGAGTGCCTAATGTAATAAAAGTGAGTGAGTGAATGTGTGGGTGGGTGAGTGTTAATCACCTGTAATTCAATACAATATGAGTGGCTGAGTGAATGTGTGAGTGACCACTGATACACCAGCCAAAAGAATTCCTGAAATAAGAAACGCAAAAAAATACAAAATTTCGATACTGTGCTCCCCTGGATATTTTGTTTATTTAGCTTCTTGTTGTTACCTATTCCATTTTATGGTCCATTTTGCAAATATAAGCGCTTTGAGAGCATTAAGTGTACTGCATTCCGTGCCAATAAAGCTTTTTAAATTTGAATTTGAATGTGAAATGGAGAGAGCTGAGCTGACTTGGTGCACCGAGCTGAAATTTACGACCTGCACAAACCCACTCCGTAAGCACAGGCCGACCTGACTCGCAGCACTGTTTAAAATAATGAGAAAATCCATCTCTGAGCTCTGTCTCAATAGTCATTTCCACTCAGTAAAGTACAAAATTAATCCATTGTGTTTGCCAATTAAATTGTCAAAGACCCTATCCATTTGTCAGTTTATTTTCCGGGCAGCTTGCGTGCCGACGTATTTGGAAATATTTTATTCTTGACAGAAATATCTGCCTGTAATAAACAGCTCGGTAATTGGACACCAGATCTCGGCAGATATTTAATCCAGGCTGACACTGGGGACAGGGTCTGAAATAGAAACGCCCTGTGCTCTTCTGAAGAGGAGGCAGGACTACACAGCACTGCTCCGGGCTTTTCACACAGATACCCTGCTTTATGCATTTGACCGCTCCTGTTGGGCTGTTCCATTATTTATGCAGCGTATTCTCCATTCTGACGCTCTTCCCCAGAGCACCATGCGTTTGGCGTTTTTGCATATCGTCCCTTCGCACCGCTGGATACTGACTGACTGAGACCACTCAGGTGAGGCTCTTTGCTTAAGGGTCCAGCGGCTGTGCCCCCCTCAGGGAATCAAACCTGCAACCTTTACATTACAAGCTCAGCTGCTTAGTACTCTCCTATTGTGCAACACGCTGCATCCATCATGCCAATGTGGCCCCCCCTTCCTCCCCCTCCCACCCCCATTTCTTCAAAGTGGTCAGTACAGCAAGAGGGGAGGTAAGCTGTCTGTGTGTCCGCTCTCAGGTTAGACACTTAGCAGCTCATCCACCTCAGCCAAACCAGGACGTTACCACCTGTGCTTGGATCACAGGAAAATGAGATATGGTATGTGGCACACATGCACAAACCTCCCTCATTAGGGTGCAGATGCAAAGGTACAGCTTACCCTTCAACTATTCCATTCACCAGGAAAAAAAAGAAAGACACACACACACACACACACACACACACACACACACACACACACACACACACACACACACACCACATTCTTAGGTCATTAGGAAAATAACTATGTGCTGGAATGTCTGCTATTACAGAATGTCAGGCAACATATGGCCACATAACAGAGCCTTTATGTGTCTGTTACATGTGGGAGGAATCATCATCAGTTTTGTGGGCTCAGACAGACAGCGGCCTCTATTTTCAGCACGATCTTTACATTATTCAGTAGCCATTCGCTCTTTTAACTGATCTGTTAAACGGGGCATAATTACAATTGATCTCTTTCTAATCTTTAATTAATTCTTACGACCTCAACGCGGACGAGGCGATCCAATGTTTGCTGGACCAAAGAAGAGCATCATTGTATGTGACTACTCCCCTGCCCATCCAGACATCCAGAATGACGGTCTTCCCTTTGATTGTCCAGATTTACCATTTTTATACAAACCACCCTCCTCGCATCAGCAACGCCTCATATGTTGCCTCCTTACGGACAGGCCTTGATTCCTCACAGATGCCCCTGCGGACATAGTCACAATCACAGCGAGGCAGAACAAAAAAAAAAAAGCTCTGATTCAAATAACCATAATGCACTGGGTCTTTAGCCTTAAATAGCAAATGCAATTAAGTGCTCACAGGACCTTGTTCTGTTCTTCTCTCTTCCACTCAATGTTCTGTAAGTAAAAAGAAAAAAATTAAATGCTGTATTTGGTATTTAAATTAAACAGAAAAAAAAAGATTTCAGATAGATTGGATATGGTTAAGCTCTGTCTCAGTTTTAATAATGCTGTCCCAACATAACAGCAAAGACTGAATATGGTTAAGCATGTGGTTAAGTATGTGGTGTGGTTGTTATGATGTTGTCGCCGCATCACAGCACAGTGTTAGCATCTTCTCCCATCTGCTGCAGAAAGGAAGGAGAATTCCTCAGGCTCCTGGTCTTGCTTGTAGAGCAAATTACCAGCAACATGGTGTAGCGGTAAGGAGCAGGGCTGGTAATGAGAAAAGTTGTTGGTTTGATTCCCCACTTTGGCACTGCAGCTGAACCTTTGGGCAAGGTACTTAACCCACAATTGCCTCAATAAATATCCAGCCATGTAAATAGAAAAAAATTGTAAGATATGTTAGTTGCCCTGTGACAAATGACAGAAAAATAATGTAATGTAAAAGAGGGTAAAAAAACGAAATCCCATAAAACCTCGCTCATATGTCCTGGAAAACCCTGTGCTCTGAGAGTCCTACAGCATTGTTTTCTCCCGGTGTTCCTCAGAGGGTGATTTGAATATTTTATTTATGCATTTATTTATCCGACTGCATGCAGATAAATTCAGCAATAGAAGCAGCTGCGCTGTGCATGCATTAAAACGCACCTGCCGATAAGCTCACAGTTTAGACACACCTGCCACTCCATCCTGCAAAGGATTCCAAGGACATGTGTCCGCTCGTCCCTTCTTATGCAAATAAACAGGCGATGTACCTGCGCTCCTCTGTCCAGGTGAGTCCGCTGGCGGGGCGCCACCTGATCCCAAAGGTGCTCAGTCACGGCAAATACCTGCAGGGACTCTGTGGACTCGGGCGCGGTCCCCAGCGGCATTATTAAGATTCGCATTAGGGAAATAACGAGCGTAACACAGGGAGAGCGCTCTGAGCTCCGGCAGGACGCAATGGCAGCTGGCTGTGTCTGTTTGCTCAGGATTGATGGTGGAGGCTCACCAAATCCCTGCAATCGGATCCCCACACACTAACGCGCCTCTTATTATTAATCATCTCCATAGGAACCTCATTAATGTCAGTGTGTGCATAGAGGCCTCTACTTTGCACATATGTATTTATGTTGCTCATTATTAAAAATAGACTATACCGCTTAATAATGATGGCAGTAATCGCAATGATGTTAAATTAAACAAAATGCATGTGTTATTGTTATAAATTGGTAGTTCCATAGCTTCTGAAATATTTTGGCACAAGCTATATATATGTATATGTATATGTGTATGTGTATGTATATGTAGAGAAAGAGAGAGAGAAAGACAAAGATAGGCGAGAGAGAGAGAGGGAGAGATGCAAGGATCAGAATGGTAGAAAAGAACACTTGAGAATGGATGTGTCTCTGTGCTGGAGAAAGCCTTACTGTCTCAAGTGCACTAAGTTGAGGAAAAAGAAAGACTTCAAAGGGGCTTTTTGTCAGCTGGTGACAAAAGATGGAGAAGAATGTGTGTGTGTGTGTGTGTGTGTGTGTGTGTGTGTGTGTGTGTGTGTGTCCGTGTGCGTGCGCATGTGTGTGTGTGTGTGTGTGATTGTGTGTGTGTGTGTCCATGTGTGTGTGTGTGTGCGTGTGCGTGTGTGTGTGTGAGACAGTGTGTGTGTGTGAGGGGGGCGTGGTCATGTCGGCGAAAGGGTGTGGAAGAAAATCCTGCGGAAAGCTCCAGAACTGTGAGCCTAGGGCTGCTCAAAGTGACGGGGATTCGCAAACAATTCGCGTGTGAAGCCTGAGGGACGCGTCTCGGCAGATCAAACGCGTTTCCCTCCCTCCGAGCTGCTCTCATTCTTCCACCAGACGTCAGGAAAACAAAACGCAACAAAACAAAAAAAAAAAAAACAGCTCCAGCCAAAAACCTCTGTCATGTGAACTGTGCTAAAAGAAACTCGGGTATCTGCTAAACTGCAACACTTCGGCTGCAGCCAAATTTAGCTGCAGGTGATGGCTGATTACCCAGCTGTTCGGAGCTGTGAGCAATGTAAGTATAAATGTGTTCTCTGGGAACAACATGTCACGCCATTCTTTTTCTGTTTGTTTTATCTCTGAACATTTCAGTGTTCTTGTGTTTTATACTAGTGTAAAAGAAGTTCTTCTTGTTTCTGCAGTACTGTTAGTGTGAAACCCATGATGGATGTGATGATGTCTCCCTCTGGGAGAGGTGGGGCCCATAGTGTCCCAGATCACAGCCCTTAAAGGACTATTTTTAAAGGACTCTCACTGGCTGCAGCCTATTGCTAGGTGACAAATTGGCTCTGAACATGCCAGACATCAAACGACAGAGCACTTAATCTGACCTAGTCAAGCCTCTAACATCCTCATTGCATAAAGGCATTGTTCTCTCAGTGAATGAGCCACATCGGTTCCCTTCTCTCTCTCTCTCTCTCTCTCTCTCTCTCTCTCTCTCTCTCTCTCTCTCTCTCTCTCCCTTGATTTTCATCAGGCTTGGGCTTGAACAGGTTACATCACCAGATCACCTGTGCAAATTCACCTGAACAATGAGGTGATGTTATGCTTATGCAGAAGTTGCCTGTCCGGTCATTACGGTGACACATGTATAATCTATAAAGTGATGCCCAAAATTCATTTAATTCATATTCAACATCTGTGTACAATGGTCCTTTGCCAACCAACAATTTAATTTCACACAATTATTAACTTTGTAGTTTCACAAACAGCAGTTTTATTTTTCACCAGGCTCACCCTGCATTTACTTGGTCTAAATCTATACACATTTGGGTTTGTTTTGTATTTGAAATTTCAGCATGTAATGTGTGATGTGCATCTAAGTGTCAAACGTGATGAAAGAGGGAAGTGCTTTTATAAGTGGAGACTGTACAGCATTGTGTGGCATTGTTAATAGCTCCTCCCCAGACCCATAAACTGAAGTTTGTTGTGTTGCTAACATCTCCATTTTATAGTGCTGGATGGAAGGTTGTTAGCAATGCTAGCCTATGCAGCTGTGTTGACAATGTTAACAGTATTACTGTAGTCTGATATCTGTACATCTTTTCTGGTTGTGTTGTCTTTGTGCTTCCATAATGGTAGCAAGCAGCAAAGTAGCAAGTGACATAGTGATAAGGGGCAGGGCTTGAAACCCCACACCTACTGGTTTAATTCCCAGGTGAGCCATTGCTGTTGCCCTCTTGGGGAAAAAGCTGGACCTGACATTTCCCTACACACGTGAATGGATAACGGGTAGAGCTGCCAACTGTGTAGGTTGCTCCAGATAAGAGTGTCTGTTAATCAAATGCAAATGAAAATGTGATATTTTTAGCCTTATCGTGTATCTCACACTGAATCTCATGGATGACTATTCCTAACCTCCAATTGCCTTTAGATATAAGCCATGCACAGATTTGACAAGGATGTGCTAATTCTGGAATATAACCCCTGTCATAGAGCTTGTATACATTAACTACCATCCATCCAGCCCAGGAAAGCTTCTTTCCTCCAAATGAATTTGCAAATAACTTCTTCACTACTGCTACTACTACTACTACTACTATTACCACTTCTACTACTACTACTACTACTACTACTACTACTAACAATGATACTATTAATAACAATAATAATAATAATAATAATAATCATCATCATCATCTTCTTCTTCATCGTTGGAAACCCATTCCTAGACACACCTACTTTACTAAAAGATAAATGACAGTGTATTAGCATAAACTGCAGGTCCCCGTGTTGCACTGAGCTGTACCTGTGTACTCCATTCAACCTTTGAATTAAGGACATTACAGACCTGAAGAGCTGTTACCACATGGCCCTGCACTGAGCCGGGTAAGCCTGGCCCTTCAGGGCGAACCCTGCCTCCGGCTGCCAGCCTCGTCTGCCCGCATGACACACAGAGCCCTTCCTCACCTCCACTCCGGGGGTCAGAGGAAGGTCGCGCCGGCGTTTCTGCGCTCGTCCACTTCGGATTATGGCGTCTATTCATCATCGTTCGGGAGGAGCTGGGAACGGCCTTCCCCCGGGCTCCCATAGGAAAGCTGAACCCTGGCGCCTCTCTGCACGCAAAAACACAGAAAATATGAAACAGGAGGAACAAGATCCATCTGAAAAAATATCAAACAATACAATTATTCATCTGAGTGCAAAGAAGAAGGGAGGGAAAATGAAACTAAAACAAGTTATCATTGCTTGCCGGTGCACTCACAGTACTTTGGATTCTAAAGGTCATTTAAATAGAATGGATACACCTATGTTCTATTGTGCTCGAGGACAATGTATGTAAACAGGTGAGGGAGTTCAGGACATGCATGTGATCTGCCTTTACCTGGCACAGGTGTGTGAGCAGTGTTTCAACTCTTGGTATGCAAAAGAAACAGTCTTAATTTGGCAGGCCGGAATGAATTCACTCCCTTTGCTCTGTTATTTGGTCTTACAGTAGCTTAATGGTATTATTGTAATAAAAAGTATTCAAGTGAATAAGTGAATAATTTGACTTGCTACTTGGCTTCATTACTCACACATTTTTATGTCAGCTTAAAGCATGGAGACAAAAAAGGATAGCAACCTGGTTGTTTTAAAAAATACTTTAAATATTTGTTTAAACTGATCTCAGGGGATTTTATTTTCCATAAATTGTGAATGATTTATTCATATTGTCTGTTTATGAAATGTATGGTTCCTCATTTTTTAACCCCAAGTACTGTTAAGAGATATCAGATTGTGAGGACAAGACATGAAATCAATAAAGAGAAATCCAACAAAAAGAATAAGCACACAAAATGCCACACTATTAATGGAGCTAGCATCAGCATGCAACCCCACTATCTTACCATTACATTCCAAAAAATAGGTACCATTCACTCCCCCCCGCACTGGATACATAATGGTGCAGTCTGGGACCGAACGGTCAGGTGGTGTAGTTTCATAAAAATACCACCGGTGGCGCTCGCCACCCCTTTGCACACATCCACGAGCAAACAAGCAGGTAAGGAGCTGTTTTAGGCCTCAAAATATTTCATTGATCCATTCCTCGCTAGAAATAAATTTCATGGCTAAGATTCTCTTTGGAATGATGTTATTGTCACTGAAACAGGATATTTTGGCCATTGGGCAGATTATGATGATATATTTATGCTGTATTGAGAGATAATATGATATTTTAAGGCCTTCTCAGTCAAGGGCATGGATTTCCCATCCATGATACAGCCATTGACCTCCACAAGTTGGAAAATATCTAAAATAAAAATGTGATGCTGCTTTGGCTCTGATTTAAGGGGATCCCTGAAGCACCCAGGTGTAGGCTGGCCTCTCAGTGTGGGTTTGCCTCTAAAATTAGATATGGATTTTTATCAGTGTTTCTTCTGTTTCAGCGTATATCTGTGTGATGTCACGCCTCAGCCCCCAGTTCTGCAGAATATCAGTGTACATTTGAGTGCTTTATTGCCACAGAGATGTTCTAAGAAAAAAAAAAAAAAAAAAAAGAAAGTAAACCCAACCCCTGCTCTGTGAGATTGCTGCAAAGACAGTGATGTCTGAGGCCAGAGGTCAGATTGTGTCAGAGGTGAAAACATGATGATATGCGATTTCCTCAGCCGTGGTCCCTCTTTTTTTTGCCTCAGGTAATTAAATTCCCTGAACAATCTGAATGTGTTTCCCCTGTCCGTTGTGACGCCGTTTATCAGGCATTCTGTGCCATTGCTAGGCCCTTTCCGTGACATGGCAAGCACGCCGTTTGAATTTCCCATGAACCAGGGGCCTAGTTTGTTGAAGCCTTGCAGTCAGGCGGGTTAGTTAATTACAGGCACTTACTTTACATGCACGTCAGTGATAATGGAGTAAAGGACCTTCAGCTCTTTGCTGAGACTCCGGCGGTGGAGTTTCAGAACCTCTCTTTATGTCTGAAATACCACGGCGTGGGTTCAAGGAGTGGCGGCACCCAATTTCAGGTTTGCCGTACCTGTCTGTCTACCTCATCACTTTGATCAAGCGCATTAGCCTTGAAAGGCAGGGAAACTGAGGTAAAATGAGGCTGTCTGGCCCCACACATCACTGCCAGTGACAGCGGGATCCATCTCTGTCAGCATGGGATGCTCCCGTATGGCTCCAGGCCCAGGGTCCTTAGCGGAAATGTAATGGAGACGTCAAACTGTACCCCCTTCCCTCCGCCCAACTGCGGGGTCGAGATCAGTCCTCCGCCCGGGATTCATCCAAACCCCAAAGCACTTTCCCCATAACTTTACGTATCGGGTTAAATATTTCTTAACACATTACTTCCACAACATTATGAGTTCTGGGAACAAATACGACATATAAGAAATTCAGTTAAAAAAGAAAAGTGACACTTTCTTAAATTACACTAAAGGCAGTGTTACCAACGCATCTCATTCTGTGCTATCCTACCAGTTTTTTAATTCGACTTGACAGTTTACTTGACTTTTTTTTTTGGAAACTCCCAAAAGTGTTTCAGCGCCTGTGGGTCGGTGCCAGCGCCTCAGCTTGTCCCATGGTGACCTTGCAGCAGCGGCTTGCCCCGCGGAGTGACGTCCCCCAGATTAATGCTGCTCCTTTGTAATCTCGGACGCGCTCCGCACCGCGGCTTCACCCGCGAAAATGGATGACGAGTCGCCTCTCCCATCCGTCACCGCTGACTAATGCCCGGCTCGGAATTTCAATGTGACATTTATCTCCCTAATTCCGAGGGAGCGAGAACGCTTTCCACGGCCGCACACCTTCTAATTATCCATTCCCCAGAGGAGACCTGCCAAAGCGTCAGATGCCCCATGCTAGGCCCCGCACTTTCATATTTCCAAAAAAAAACAAAACACGTACAAGGGCCCAGTTTCAGTTCAAACGCACCTGTGTCCTTAGTGTTGAATGAGCGGAATAAATGGAGCATTATGTTTGTCTGCTTTACTCACTTTCTCATTATTTACTTTGATTGGTTACCGGAAGCAATTTTTCCTTTAATTCTAGGGTCGGCTGGACCTGTAAGGTTTGATAAGAAAAGGTGTCTTTTTCTCATTCTTAACCTTGTTCTTAAGTACAAATGGCATTGCAGTAAGTTTGAGTTTGGGTTTAATTAAAGTAATAAGATGCTATTTTCTTAGTGGTAAGGGCTTGTAACCGAAAGGTTGCTGGTTCGATTCCCTGCTGGGTCACTGCTGCTGTACCCTTGGGCAAGGTACCAGAATTGCCTCTGTAAATATCCAGCTGTATACATGGATAACATGTAAAAACTGTCATTTATGGAACTCACTCTGTGCAAGAGCATCTGCCAAATGACAATAATGTAATAATGTAATATTGCCCACATGACTTCCTTCTTACAGGAAATGCCAATGAAGACTCTCAAATTCATGATTGCATTAGTTATCCGGAAACATCCTCGTTGTACTGACCTAGTATGTAGCCTGACAGTGGAATTATCTCTGAGATTTTATTCATTTATCATTTCTGTCTTTCTTCTAGCAAGAAAAGAAGAGCAAGACCGAACATTAGGAAAGCATCTCAGCGGTTGCTAAGCTGCGTGTGACGGAGGTGCAGATAAAGACCAGGTATGTTTCCAGTAAATGCCCTTTCCCCGTTTGTCTGGGTCAGCGTCTTTTAGAAATGTCAGGAGATAAAGCTGGCTTGTCAGGACAGCATCGCAGGTGCATCAGTGAGCCAGCGGTCTGGAGCAGAGAGAAGCCCGCGCTTTTCACTCACAGGTGAGCATGGATTGACAAAGTCAGCAGTGAGCATGCATTTAAAGAAGCTTCTGCCCCTGAGGATAGTCTATCAAATGCCATTCCTCACAGATAAGCAATGCCCTTCATGCCTTACCCAGATATCCTTACACTCCCATGCAACTTTCAGCCAGCAAAAAAAAAAAAAAGAGCTGTTTGTGGGAATGGTACCTTGTTCACATAATATGAAACGGGTTACAAAGTAAGATAGAGAACATGCTCTGAGCTCTTCCTTTTGCTGTTGGCGGCATGCTGATTACAGTTGCTGGTTTTTGCCAGCGATTTAAATTTAGACTGACCCTTTTCTTTTAATCTTCAGTGTTATGCTTCTGCAATGCTTTTGAAAAGCTGTATTTTTGTACTGCTCTCATGTTATTTGTCAGATGCTACAGAAAGTGTCCTCATGGAGTCTACTGGTTGTTAATATTGCCTTTCTCTGATTTTGAGTAGTCATTTGCTGTCCATTACTGGCATGTAAGGGTTATGGTATTAAGGTGCTGACCTGTTTTTTTTTTTTTTTTTAAACCATCCAACAGTTCTTGCTGTTTTTGAAAGGTAATGAACAATGTTTGATTATTTGCTATAGCTGTTGGACCTTTTACCCTTCACTGCAATTTGCTGATGGAATCTCTTGTTCAGTTGATACTCAGACAAGGGACACTGGGGTGAAATTCAAGCTTTGAGATGTGGAATGAAATTGGGATGACATCATGAATATTTTAATTTTATCAAAGAAAAATACACAGGCATTGAGTTGCAGTTTTTCATGCTTGGTGTTTATGTTCTCTTAAAGTTCACTGTGGAGTCAAACAGAAATGCCCTTGTAACACCAGATTAGAGATGGTTAGAGGTGCGTGTGTCTGCGCACGTGTCTCTGTGCGTGTGTGTCTGTCACACTATCAGATAATGTAATTACTACCTGTGGGCTATCTTCACTCGATGCAGAGGTCAAACCGAACCTGCAATATTGCCGCAAAATTATAGAATAACCATATGATTTCAAATTTTAACATTTCCAATATTTACAAAGCACTAAGACGTATTGCTATGGTTTAGAAAGATAAACTTCACAAATAATGTATTTTGTCAATGACCTCCCTTCTGTGCTCTGTCATTACATTTGTTGAAAGAAATTGTTTTTATTTATTTTATATCTTTTTTGTATATAAATCTACAGGGGAACACAGCAAATGTGACAGCTTTCACTTGCTGTTCTGTCATGAGACATGCACCGTGGTGTGTGTGGTGCGGTGGCTGCAGAGGTTTGACGGTGGGATACATGGAGTAGTGGTGGCAGATGTGGGATGCAGCAGTGCAGCTGTGGTGGTTGCGGTTGTCTGTCATGGCCGTGGCTTTTTTGACTCTGTGGTGGAATCTGAACATGAATCACGCCCGTGAGATCAGTCGGCTGGTAAGCTGGACTCAAAGTTAGATCAGAAACACTGTGAAAAGGTATCTTTCCTTCTTCCGAGCAAGGTTTGTGTAGTTCTAATTCTAGGGTACACTTAGATTTCCCTTTAATGCACCGGTTTTGCCCCTGAGAGGAAATGGGAGCTGCCGCTGAATCCTGCAGGTCAGGCTGATTCCAATCTCGGCCTCCAGGGCAGAGGGCTTTCTGGATACCCGGCTCTCTATACAGCGCTAAACACTCTCCGAGCTGGCCAGGAAAGCTAAATTGCTTCAATCAGGAACGTTATCAGTTCAATCAGGTACATAATTACCTGGCTGGGAGAGGTGCTGGTGACATCGGGGCCCTCCAGGACCTGGGCCTAAGTAACATTACATCCAGTAGCCGTGCTGCCGGCTCCTGAGTCCCCGCCCACTGACAAATGAGTGATGGAATAGGTGAGGAAACTTTATAGAATATGAAGTGTAGCAAATGCTCGGTTATGAGGTGGCCTTGCCCCATCCTTTCAGTGCCTCCTGAATGTTCCTCTTTTTTTTCGCCAGCTCTACTCTTCACAAAAATGAACCCGAAAACAGAGGGCGCGCTGGATATTTGGCTTCTCACCTGAAATGTCTGCGCCATTAAGGGGCTCCATTTGGGAGCTCGTGGCCCTGGCTGCCTGACAGCCAATCTGCTGAGAGAGAGAGAGAGAGGGGACGAGAGCAGGGAGCTAAAGGTGTCAGGAGGACGGCTGAGACACAACCAGACGAGACGTTGAAGGATTGCACAGCGCCAGCCTCAAGGGCAGGGTAGAGGTGTGCCGTGACTCTCCAGCAACGGCCTCGAGTGCGCTCCCTGCACCTCCACAGCAAGGAGGCAGGCATTGCAGGAGCAGAGTGGAGGAGGAGCAAGGGACCTGAAGGTTATAACTCCTGGAAGGAGGTGATTGGTGGAGGAATTAGGGACCTGAAGGTAGCTGGGTTGAATGCAGGGAGATACTGCACAGCGTGATTATTTATTTTAATAATTGTGTGTGCGTGCATGTGTGTGTGCGTGCGTGCGTGCGTGCGTGCGCGCGTTATCAAATTCTCGCAATCTCCTACCGTTCATGGAACCTGAGAAACCAACCCCCCCAACCCCTCATTCTCCCATAGCGTTATCAGTAGGGGCACAGTGGCACTCAACACGGCTCGAACACTCAGAAGCACTTCATCAGCTGCCCGGCAGTAATTATATCAATTGCACGTCGGTTAAATTTAAAGCAGCTCGGTGCGCCGTAATGACTGTCATCGGTGCTGCGTTACGCGTGTAGCCAGGGGGCATCGGCGATGCCAGGCCTGACTAACACAGCCTCCTGTGACAGTGACGGGAGGCCAGGGACACTGCATCATCCAGAGGCAGCTACTGCGTTCAGACAGAGGCGCAGACTGGGAGACTTTTACTGTCACAGAGCTTTTCCCCGCCATGGGTCCCTGGAACCGGGGTCTCCAAATTAATGAGGGGAGGGAGGAGTCAGAGGAAGCTTTAATCTCCCGTAAAATGTGGCGTTGCATTAGACTTAACCAGGACCAAACGCTTTGTGAAGAGCCATAGCTTCCGTTAACCACTGAATATTCTATCATTGAGCATGTCAGGATTTATAAAGCACAGGGTGCCCCGGTTTAGGAAAGTTTATCTTGGAGAAACAGCCCTTATTAGATCCATTTGCTGTGTTTAAAGGGTACTGAACTTCCAGTGGCACGCCCCTGAATAATGCATAGTGTTTTTCGCAGTCTGTGTGCGCGTGCGTGTGTGTGCGTGTGTGTGCGTGTGTGTGCGTGTGTGTGTGTGTGTGTGTGTGAGAGTGTGTGTTTGTGTGCACCTGTATGCGTGCGTGCGTGCGTGCGTGCGTGCGTGCGTGTGTGTGCCTGCTGTGACTGATGATGGCTGATTGTGATGTATTTGCAAAATGTAATTTCATGCTAAGGGCAGCAGAGCCGTGTTGCTGTGCCACCGCTGGGACAGATAACAGCCTCTGTATGTCAATACAGCAACGGCTGCAGCCCAGGCCTGTGTCATTAGGAATGGATTACCCCCTCTGATGAGCCCTCTACTGATGTCAACACTCGACACTTTGACCCCTGCGACTGCCAGGCAAATGCCCTGGGGTTCATTTTGTGTCTGAGGATCTCTTAAATGGATGAGTGTTTGCGATGTCGCACACGTTTGGAAAATAATGCCTACGTGTTTTCCATAAATCAGCCCTGTGTCAGGAGCAATCACGTTCCAGTGGCTACTTCAGCTGCCTCCATACTGTCTTGGAGGGGTCTTTTTTCCCTCTTATTGATGAAATCTGTTCACTTGTGATCTTAAACATATGAGCTCATGTTTGAAAAGCACACACAACACAGTTTAATCAAAGCTGTTACTCTACATGGCTAAAGCAACATTTGGACGTTCCGTGGAGGGCTATGAATCGTCTGGCTGAAAGATTATATCTCCATTGTGTAAGCTAGAGATCAAAGCCCAGATCAAAGTTGTGTTATTGTAATGCAGTAGAGCTGTCAAAGACCGGTGTGAGAATAAAGTTACAGTTTGAAGTTGTGAAGTTTGCAGTTTTTTTTTTTTCTCGAGAGAGGTAGCTTTGTTTGTCTTCTAGCGATGCCCTTTAGTGTTTTTCACTCAAGGGCTTTGGAGTATTTTTGGGTCCTGCAGGATATTTTAGTCTCAGGAAAGCCCTACAGTTCCGTCAGTATGATCATATACTATAAGGTATTATACACCTGTAAAGTTTTGAATTTAGTCAGTCAATACACTGAGGAGGCCTCTACAGTGTTTTTGGGTTCGTATACTGGACTATATTTGTTATTTGTTGGGATGTTCACTCAAACAGTGAGGACATGTTGTGACAGATATGTTATATAATTCAGTCCCTTCTCTTCTGCTGCGAACCTCGAGCAGCTGTCGCTGCGAATTCGTGAAATTTCACTCGAGCGTCGTGCCGGCACTTTGGCACATCCTTTTTTTTTTTTTTCGCGTGTGAAGCAATTGACATTTCCCCTACCCCCGTTGGTAATTCGGTTATTATAATGTAGGACGGGTTACGACGCTTCGCCAGGGGCACAAACGAATCCTGATGCCCCGGTTAACGTACATGGCGGATCACTGACAGGTCAGCTAATGCGAAGGGACTGCAGCATCCCCAGGGTCCCCGCCTGTCGCTCGCTATGAAACTTAGCTTTGGGACTCCTCTGGGGGACCAAGGGAACGCTGTGACAACACTCCACAGACGGAGTGAGGACAGTAAGGGCCTCTCTACGAGGCTTGCGTGTTGTATGATCACCTCATCTCTGACACTTTGATTTATGTTAAAATAAGCACGTTTCCAGGCTTTCTGGATCTGGACCGCAAAAAAATAAAATCACACAAATGAACTGAGTACATACAAATGTCAGCTGGTATAACCTGAGGCAACTTTAGACAACAATGGATGGGAAAGTTGAAGAGGAGCTAAGGGGAACTTCCTGGATATGAGGGGATATGAATATGAGGAGTTGTTTGGGAAACTTTGTGGATGTGAAGAGATATTAATATGAAGAGTT
Source organism: Megalops atlanticus (assembly GCA_019176425.1). NCBI lineage: Eukaryota > Metazoa > Chordata > Actinopteri > Elopiformes > Megalopidae > Megalops > Megalops atlanticus. Next base: position 2,355,164 of record CM032898.1, read on the forward strand.
GTTAAGGGGAACTTCCTGGATGAGTAAAGCTTCAGACAACCCTACATGGGGTACAGTAACGTTCAGCAACTCTATTCATTTAATCCTATTCTGGGACAGGTAACAACAATGGCCCGTGCCTCATTCAGTTCCCAATCATTCATATTCGTTCAGGAAGACTTGTCAATATTTGTTACTCAATCTAACCTCAAACTTAAACCGCATCATGTACTGTAAGATTTTGTAGTCAGTATTATTGGATATAGCCCAATAGTCCAAAATAGGAAATAATCTTACCCAAACCCCAACCCTCTGTGTAGACACACCAGAATGTACTCATAGCGTAATCACACAGTCCCTACCAGGAATCACTCAAAACCTACACATAGCCCACTGGTATTAATATTTGCATGCCTTCCAGTCTCACCCGAGTGCTTTCCCAGAACGTGTAGGCTGGCTTCCTCCTGGAGGAGCTCCTTACGATTACAGGAAGAGCCACAAAGAAGCGAGGGGCTGCCTCCTCTTTCGAGGAAGTCCTTCATATTTCAGGAGAAAAAAACAAAACCAACAGAGGTGTTTAAGTGTTTGGAAAGGAACTGACAGGATCCATTTTGTGAGGGCGCTGGGGGCATTTCAGGGCGGTTTCTGCTGCTCTTTGCTTTCATTGCGTACCAAGGGGTTTGAATACAGTGCTGAGCTGCTTGAGTGAAAACACATGCGGACAACAAGCACTGCTGCAGCAACACAAGGTGCGATTCTCTGTCCTGATTGGTCCAGATGATGACAAATAACAGAGAAAACTCTGCTAGATGCATACTCGGTCATTTCTCAAAGATGTGATTTATTTGACGTAGATTCTTGTCATATTTTTATTGATAAAATATGTTTATATTTTTTTTATTAAGAAGATGATGATGATATAGTTATAAGTTAAAGGGGAGCTGTTTTCCTCATCTCCCAGAAGGCTAACGTGAGTACTACTCAGGATGGGTTGGCAGTGTAGCTTAGTGGTAATGAGCAGGGCTTGTAACCGAAAGATTGCTGGTTCAATTCCTTGGTGGGGTTGCTTTCCACTTGAGCAAGGTACTTAACCCAGAATTGCCTCAGTAAATATCCAGCTGTATAAATTGAGAACATGTAAAACTGTAACCCATGTAAGTTGCTCTGGATCTGCCAAATGATAATAATGTTATGTAATGTAATAACAATTATAATGTAATGACAGGAAAAATACAGTGAGGTTGAGCTGCAGGAGAGGATGCAGTAGCCTGGGCAACGAAGGACCTGGAGGTGGGAGGAAGGGGAGTAGACATTATTACAGTTCATTATTACAGTTAGGTTTACAACTTTTTTTACAATGTTATCCATTTATACAGCTGAATATTCACTGATTGTGGGTTAAACCTTGCCCAAGGGTACAGTAGCAGTGCCCCAGCGGGGAATCAAACTGGCAACCTTTCGGTTACGAGTCCTGCTCCATAACCACTATGCTACACTATGCAAACACACAGAGTAGCAAAGCGGCAGTGTGATGCTAACACCGGTGTGGCCGCGTTGTCAGGGACTCTCCTGGGTAATCCGGGGGCAGAGAGGGAGATGTGGCTCTTCTGAGGAGCGGGATGTTTTGAATCAGAGCGCCGGCAGCCCTGAAATCGGCTTAGCAGCGTTAATGAGAGCCAGGGGTCACGACCCCTGACGCAGGCCCCTGCAGACCACACAAGCCTACCTTACTTACAAAGAACATGCGGCTGCTTTTTTTTGCTCTCTTTCCCCCTGCTCATTCCTCTTTTCTTTGGTTCTGATTTGGCTCTGTCTCTCTCACTGCAGGTTTTTGCAGTCATAAGAGGCTTTCAGATCCGCCATGGTAATCCCCTCCTCTCGACAGTAGCACGCAGCTCTGACAGGACCTGGCTAAATAAATAAAACCCTAATCACTTTGTTTATTTATGTAGAAGAGTCGTTCCTAATGAGTCGGGCTCTCAGCACAGTTTTAATAGCATTTTGCCCCAAATGTGTTTTCACGCTTAGTGTTTTGAAGGCGTTCTTGTTTTATCCAAAGTGAGTGCATTTTTAAAAATTATTCTTCACGCAGACAGTGTGCTTGAAAAGAATTCAGTCCCCTTTCAGCATTTGCTTATACTGAACTACACAGCTAAAGACAGTCTTAGAATGGCTTAGTTATGGACCAAAACTGTTTTGTTTTTCAAGCATAAGGTTGAAATTGGTGAGCACCACACTTAGTGACATTTTAACTGTCTGTTGCAATTGAATCTTCTGCATGATTCGACATTTGCACGTGTCATAGCACCATCTCGGTTGTCTGTGATGTCACCCAACTCACTGCCATCGTAACATATCTGACATGAAGGTGCAGACAGATCCAAGTCCACTGCAGCCCAGAGTGCACTACAAAGCAGAAGGAAATGGCTTCACTCGGAGAGGAATTTTTGTGACAATAACTCCAGAACAGGTTGTATGGGCACTTAGGAGTATTTCCCTGCGCTACAGAAAGCACACAATTATCCACTAGCAGCCTGTTCCTTCAGCCAGTTCTGTCCTTTCACACTTTCATCTTTTTAACCTTGTGTTTTGTTTTATGTTGGATTTTTTTTTTTTGTTTTGTTTTTTTTGTCGTTGATTTTTTTTCAGAACTTGAGACATTTCTCACTACAGATTAAAGCTGCGTGATTCACCTGGCAGGTGTCGAAGCGGAACTGTGGGGAGATAAAAGAACAAGACAGGAAGACAGGTTAGCAGTTATTTATCTGCCGAGGCTCCGGCATCATGCACACCTGGTGCATGACTGTAAAGACCTCCAGCAGGGCTCTAGAATGCAAGCGAGGTTAGCACTGGGTCTTGTTTGTTGCGTGTTCTCGGTTCAGTAATCGCTGGTGTGTACTGTGGAAATGCAGCTTGTGACCTGAAATATCCCAGAGGAAGTGTGAAAATCACCAAGCAGGGATAAAGGCGTAATGCGCACAGATCTGGCAGATACGCCACGTTAGACAGGGGTGAACGCTTTGCTCAGATCTGACGCCCGGGTGTCAAACAGCGACTTAGATTGAACCAGAGACGATGGCTCCATTCCTTTATTTATTCTTCTTTTTTTTCCCCCATTCCACTCAAGGTGTAATCATGGTCATTGTTTTCTCAGCTTCTGAAATGTAATCTCAGCATTCCCGCTGCTCAGCATTTCATCAGAGACAGAGTGGGGGGGGGGGGTGCAGGGAGAATAAATAGCCGCGCAACCCTGGCTTCAGATGAGGACGCCGGAAATCTATCCGTCAAGAGCGATCAGACGTGTCTGAAGGTGAGGTCAAGGATCTTGTTGATGCGCGCATTGTGACAGCCCGAGCTGTCCCGATACTTCCTCAAAACAACGCCCCCAAAGACACAGTCCGCACGGCTCTTTCTGAAGGATGCCCTTGCGTTGTTCGCTGCTGTTATTCCCTTTCCATCTTTCAGCTTAAATTCCCAGTCTTCTTCAGACACTTCTTCGGCTGAGAACACCAGGTCATCTGTCACAGGATCAGAATCCATCACCACATGGTTTAATCCCTCTTATTTTTTTAAATTTAAATTTATCTGACAGGATATTCTTGGACACAGTTGTTTATTGTTCCTTGGTCACCGAAACCTACTGCAAAATATTGATATTCTGTGCTTAAGGGTCACATTTCCTACACCCTCTACAGGTATTAAAATATAAAATATAAAATGCAATTAAGGTGTTTTCAATAAATATTATTGTACATGATACTCTACATATATTAGGTATTAGGGGTGTATTCCAGTATTGGTCTACAGTAAATGCATTAAATTGCACATGCATCATAAAATTGACAAAAGTGCATATGTTGTAATGCTGTGCATTTCCATAGTTTCATTTCATGTTATGCGTGATCCCATATTTTCTCATGTATGGACACATACAATTATTTCTAATCATTCAGTCATTTGCTTACATACTCTGTATGAGATATGATACTGATTCAGCCAATATTCTGAGTCTATATGGAATGTTTATTATTTTTTGAATGACTGCAGATCCTATCTGTACATATTGAGTGCCCCGCAGACATAACCGTCACTGAGTATAATTAGAAAGAAATCGGGAAATATTCTGTAAATTCGTCACTGTAGTGGAACTTATTGGCAGCAAATGCATCTCCATTCTGACAGAGAGCACTTAAACGAGTGTCTGTAATGGAAGACAATGCAGGATTCAGAAATATGAAGACAATGGCAATGTAGGGAGTAGGGCTTTGTCTCATATCCTGTGGAGACCAGTTCACATCCAATGTGGGGCTATTGTGCCACAGTAAAAAGATGCCTTTTGGAATTACTTGGGGATATTAAACTGGTGTTGATGAGAAACCGCCAATATTTATTTTTGAGATAGTCATGGAGCTCTTGTGGCTACACATTTGTGTGTGACTTGTAATTATTTTTAGTGGTAGTAGTATTAGCAGTAGCAGTAATAGTTAATGTAGTAGTAGCAGTAGTAGTAGTCATAGTTGCAGTAGTAGTAGCAACAGTATTATTATTTCACCATATGTTTTGCTGTTCAGAAATGTAAGTATAAATATTACATTTTGATAAATGAGAAATATAATTTATTGTACTGTAGATAGGCTGTGGGTGAGAGATGTTTGTGTAAAGTGAGAGCACTTGAGAAAAGAGAAATATTGAAGGAAAATGAGCTGAAATAATTTCTAAAATGATACAACATTAAATGTCAAGGGACGTTAAACTGAAGAATTTAAATGGCCATTCAAGTAGAAATGGACAAAGTCATGCGTAAATGTTTTATTATAAATTATCAAATTCAAAGAAATGAATTATTAGTCATAGCATTTTAGCTCAACCATTTTTAATTGTTTGATTACAGTAATTAATCCAGCTGTAGAAATGAGCATCTGGCTGAATCACTGTTACAGTATGTGTGGTGATGAACTGGAAGACCTGGTAATTAATAACGGTTGTAATCACATATGCGTTAAGCATACAATTAACTGGTCTGGAAAAAATGTTATTTTAATTTTCACAGTGTACACTGATGTCTTTCAGTTTTAATACCATTCACACTGTTATGTCTTTATAATTGTAGTGCTTGTATTGTTTTATTTATATATTTATAAAGTCATAATAATAATTACAATGTGACAAGCAGCATAATTATATTAAATTATATTGCACTTCTGAGGGGAAGGGGTTTTTAGTGTCCAGCATGTGTCTAAGATTGGCTTTCGAGGAAACGTGCTAAAGTGTAAATATATATGTTCTGTGTACATCTCAGAAATATTCCATAGTCTTGAAAAGAGATGCAGTTCTCTGACAGCAGTCACAAGGACAGACTTTGGCCACATGTTCCAAAGCGAGCTGGAGCTTTGGGCCTTGAGGACAACAGGGAAGTGTGTGGAGGACTTGTCATGTCCAGAGTCCTCCTGAATATCTCCACTGACAAGGGTGACGGAGGTCAACGGCTGCCCGTGTTTTAGAGACATCAGCTGGATGCTGTGGCGTCGAACGCCAACGTCTTTCCATGACCTTGCCCTCCCGTCATAAACAGCACATCACGGTCCTGTAATTCAAGATTTGGTTTAACTGTCTAGTCCTTGACACCCCCACACCGGCACCAAAACAGAGAGAACTGGTTCTCTTTGATTCCATCTTGTGACATAAACATGACACAAAAATGCAAAAAAAAAAAAAAAAGGGTCCCCTCCAGAAGAGGAAGGCCATAGGGAGAAGGCCATACAGATGAACAGCTGTGATTTGTTTTTTTTTATTTTGTTTGCTTTTTTTCCTTTTTGAGGGGTTGGGGGATTGGGAGGAGACTGCAGCAGTTGAATTGAGATACCCCAAGAAAGGTAACAGCAGTCTATGTTGAATGTTTATTGTCACTGCTTTAACTCCATAAATGTGCTTTGGCATTCAAAGAAAAAGACTTTTAGCTAAGCTCACCAAACTGCTCACCAGCTCCACCTGTACCGCTGTCAGCTGTGGGGTAGCAGTGTAGCATAGTGGTTAATGAGCAGGACTTATAACCAAATGGATGCCGGTTCGATTCCCTGCTGGGCCTCTGTTGCTGTACCCTTGGGAAAGGTATTTCACCCCTGATTGCCTCAGTAAATATCCAGCTGTATAAATGGATAACAGTTTTTTTTTTTTTTTTTTTTAAACAAACTAATGTAAGGCGCACTGGATAAGAGTGTCTGCTAAATTTACATTTACATTTACATTTATTCATTTGGCAGATGCTTTTATCCAAAGCGACGTACAAAAGTGCAAATAGTGAGCAAACAACAGGCACAAGAGCAAGACGTGTACAGGTCATACAATGCAAATAGTGCTGAAGCTGAGCACAAAGTCAGTGAAGCGAGCTGACTAATCTGGACTAGGATTGCATCTCAAATACAATTACAGAAGAAATGGAGTACCGCTAGACTACCTAGGTAAGTGAGCAACAAGTACAAGACAGGAGTCAGATTCTCAACGTCAGAGTTATGCATCAATGAGCTCAGCAAAACGAACATCATCCCTATTGATAAAACCTGAATGTGGCAGAGTGGCATAGCAGAATATGACATATTTACACACAGCACGCATTTGACTCAGCCTGGCAATTAATTAATGCCGTAATGGTGTGTGCGTTAAGCTCACAATTAAACGATCCAGTCTATAGGTGGTCAACTTTGTGCCCGGCCGTCTCAATAATTGTCTGATCACCATGTAATTAATCCACTTGTAGAATTAAGCAGCTGGCAGAGCCACATCCAGGAAGGAAGAAGACCTGGCAATTAATTACTGTTGTAACCGCGCATTCGTTAAGCATGTAATTAAATGGTCCACAGTAAACATGGACTGTGTTTTAGTAGGCGTAATATCACCACTGACGTCTGTCTTCTGTCGTAGAGCTTTTGTTTGTTTGTTGATTTGTTTTAGCTGTAGGTTAAATCAGGTTAGGTTTGGTATTCCACATTGCAGAATGTCTGTCAACACATCAAAGAATAAGCATCTGTAATCCTTTTCTGTCTTAAAAACGTCAGTCCTTCAGTCTTATTGCATTGAAGCATTGTCTGTAAGTTAAAGAAATGAGAAAATGCGAAATATGCAAAATGATAAATATGCAAAAAAAAAAAAGTAGCTGATGAGAAGACAAACACCACCGCCACTAGAGGGCGCTTGAGAGGGTGTCAGTCATGTTATAAGGACTCATGTCATTACCCACAATGCAACTGAAATGCACCCATTCTTTGAGGGACACAGAAAGCAGAGTGTGGAGACGGCCACGGGGCCATCCTGTAGGTATGCAAAACAAAAACCACAGAGCAAGAACGTGGAGGACCACAGCCGGCTGCTTTAGCAGGACGCCATCACTGAAATGCTCGCATGCGGGACACTCGGGTGTCAGGGCGGAGTGCAGAAGACGTGTCAAGAGCGGAAACTGGAATAGAAGCGGGGGATATCGCCCCGGGCAGCACGGGCGAGAGAGAGAGCGAGGCTCAGTAATTAACCAGCTCCACTTATCTCATGCAAATGACACGCAGCCTTCCCCTCCCTTTCAGACAAGGTGGCTGGGCGGGACACTCAAACCCAGAACGAGGAGAGATTGCAATCACGTCACCTAGCGCTAACGTAACAGCCCTCATTTAACTGGCTTTTAGTCTCTCTGCTGAGCTGTATTTTACATTAAAGAAGGGAAATTAGAGCATCTTTCTGGGACATGCATGTGTTTATGTGACAGATATTGCTTGTGTACATGCGGTAAGACATTGTTTTGCAACGTCTTCATGATTGCTCTGAGAAGTCATTTGGGTCTGTTTTTTTTTTTTTTTTTTTTTTTAACACAGATCCTAGAGCTTTATCTGATGCCGTGTGATTAAGGGAAATTGCATTACTGTACATTTCCAGCCTCGTAATGAGAAAGGAGCCATTGCAATTAAAGCCATTGGGCGAGAAGATTGCACTCTGATGAAAGTTCATTCGTAGCAAATGGAGACAAATCGACTGAGTTCTGCAGGCAGTGCGGTCTCAGGGTGCACCGGCTCCACAGGGGGTCCAGGCGCTGCGTCTAACCAGCTGCTTTTGGATTGCAGTGTTTTATGCATTTCTGTTTATTTATTTATTTATTCCTTTATCTCTCTATCCCTCTGTCTCTTCCTTTATGTATCTATGTGTCTTTCTATGTACCCCTCTGTCGGTTTAAAAACTTGGTGTACATTCCTCAGGCCTTTTTATGTTCGTGTCTTGCAGGTACACTGTATGTAGTGTCCAGTGGTGCTGGGGATGGCTCACTCCCTTGAGTAATATTTGGAAACATTTAGTAAGAGCTGTGTAGAGCATGTTACCTGCCTAACCTAGCGCAAAGAACCTGATAGCCAGCTCGTATGGCTGTAGCCTCACCACAAACGAGGGAGGAAACATTGTAAGCATGAAATCAATTCTGTGCATTTATGACAAATAGCAGTCGCACAGCTGTCTCTGTGGTTTTAATTACAGCTTCCTCACTGACTCGTGCAGCGCTCGGTCACCTCCCTCTGTCTTCCCACCGCGGGTTTCCATGGTTACCGCGCAAACAATTTAAAAAAAGCCCACCTAACGGTCACCTGCCAGTCACCTGACGGACCACATACGAGGAGCAATAGCCATTAGAAACGCATAATTCATCAGTGACTCTGTATTTAAGATGCTGAGTTTGTTGCCACACCCTGGAACCTCCGGGGAGAGCGAGAGACCAAACACGCGGGCGCCCCCTGCCCAACGCGTGAGGAGGGGCTGGCCCGGCACTCTGCTCCCCGGCTGCTTCATCCCGTTCGTGTTTGGCATAGAAAGCGAGGAAACGGCATAATGTCTTCAATCAGGGGACAGGCCACTCCGCGGAGTGAAGAGCCTGCCTCCGCATTTCACAATTATCAAGAGCACTTCCTCAGAGGACCGGCTTAACCCATCTTGGCACCGGTTCTTAATCTTAATGTGCGGACTTGAGAAAGTTTGACGTTTATGTTTGTTTGTTTATTAGTTCTAAATTTATGATTATGCAGTGTTTGAGCTTGCCAACAGTGGAGCAGTGGAGCAGTGTTTGAGCTTGCCAGCAGTGGAGAAAACCCCATGCAGAATTTGCATGAATGACCCAAACGGTACAAAGAGCATGTGATTAGATTAGGGGGATCTGTGATGGTGACTGTGACAGTGATGATGATGATGATGGTTATGAGGATCGTTACAATAATAGTGGTGATAATGATAATGACTCTATCCATTTTGTCTGGCCAACTGAATTCCATAAGCTTCATCACATGAATACAAAAAATGGATCATGTGAATGCCAGTTTTGTGTATATTAGCATAGTTTTACCATCATATCACATCACTATAAATCTGATTTTTACCTATGATGTTCCTATCATGACATACCATGCTGTTTACATCATTATCTTTCTCCTACACCATTACATGTACTTTCTCATTATTTGAATTTTCAGTTTCACTCCAGTGTATAAGTTAGTTTTTTGGAAACAGCACTATGCTCTAATAAGGGATTGATTATATATGAAATGTTGTCAATAACATCAATTTGACATTTAAAACTTAGGCGTATAAATTACGTTCTTGTCAAATTGGATATACATTCATACAACACCATGTCATTCATCAATATTTAAGAAATACTTTTAAGCGAGCTAAATAATGAAAGCAGCATGGCTTTCATACATTATGAATGGCTTTCCCGTCCCAAAAATGAGCTTCACTTTAAGCAGTGTTTGGAATATGTGTAAAGCAACCAGGGCAGTTATTTTACATTAAATATTAAAATAGCTATGATAGCTGTCCGAAGCTCAGTTCCAAAATGCTCAGTTTATTTTAAGTTGTCTTTGGGACCATTTTAGGCCATAAAAAATGCGTTCCAAAAAATATAAATAAATTAATATGTCCTTGCTGTTCATAGCCAAGAAATAAGATCTTCAAAACCCACTTCATGTAACAAATAAATATGTAACTAATGCCACTGAATCTAAATGATGATCTTATGATAGGCAGGAAAAAAAATCTTTTGCCCTTTCTTATCAATGTTCTTGGTCATAAATTTGTCATCTCCCATCTCCCTCTTGGCTGCGCTGCTGCAGGTTCAGTTTTGGACTCTCATCAGAAGGCGGTTCCCTTCTGGCCCTTCCTGCTCCCCGAGCGCTCGTCCATTTTGAAATAATGGCGGATGTGAGGGTGGCCTTGGAGTGCACTTTTAAAGGTAGCAGGGAAGGAGGGAGAGGGAGAGAGAGAGCGAGAGACAGAGAGAGGGAGGGGGAGAAAGGGAAAGAGAAAGGGAGAGAGAGGGAGGGAGAATGAGAGAGAGGGAGAGAGGGGGGGGAGAGAATGAGAGGGATAGAGAGGGAGAATGAGAGAGAGAGGGAGAATGAGAGAGAGGGGGAGGGAGAAGGGAGAGGGAGAGGGGGAATGAGAGAGAGAGAATGGGGGGGATGAAAGAGGGAGAGAATGGGGGGGTGAGAGAGGGAGAGAATGAGAGGGATAATGAGAGAGTGAGAGAGAGGGAGAGAATGAGAGAGTGAGAGAGGGAGAGAGGGGGAATGAGAGAGGGAGAGAGAATGAGAGAGGGAGAGAGAGCGCATTCATAAAGAGGAGCGAAGCTTTTCAGATGCAGACCGGGTCCCGGTCGATGCTTGGCTGGAAATTGGATTACTCCTCAAAGTGCGTTTTGATTTGAAGCAATTTGAACTTCATAGCCTTGATGCCGGGAACGAGGCGTCCGCCGATGCGGGATCAAACTTCGGGTTAGTGAAGCAAACAAGCGCGGTTTTCCCGCACCACTTTGGTTTCAGCGACAACGTTTGAAAGAACGACCGTTTTAATGTGATAGGGGTGCATGCGGGAATAAAAATCCATAATTCTGTAGGCTGCGACTTCTGAGACATACACGCTGAGCTCTGTAGGATCACAAGTACACTCAGACTCTCCACAACTAGCATGAAAGAGATGAATTCCAGCAATTACAGAACAGTAGATTCTGCGGTGGACATTAAGCGGTGTCCCTGTAATTACTTGTAGAGGGAAAGATTGAATGGCCTTAGTGGGATAACACACACCACCATTCTGCTGCGGTTAACATGGTCAGCATGACAAATGGAAGCATAGCTGTGTGTAAAAGGAAGGGAAAAAAAAAACACAGCCATTACTCAGAGAATAAAAAAAAAAGATTAATTAGACTGTGCTTTCCTGGTGGACTCAAGGTTGAAGGGTAAGGCATTGTTCGTTGAGTACAAACTGATTTAATGGTTGGCAGGAACATGCAATTGGCGTTTGTTTTTTTTTTTTTTTTACACAACACTCAAGTACAACACCTTAAAGCCCACATAGGTATGGCATAACAGCTGCACTAAGCATTCATAATGACATAATGACATAGTGTTACCTGTTACCATGTCAGGTGTGTCACATGACATATATAGCTGGGGCAAGAAGTGTCACAATGTCATGAGAGTTGGCAGGGTTAAATTTGACATTGTCATGCCATAACATTTGTTGTGTAGAAAGGTGCATCATGCATCATACATAATGTTGGTGTATGAGCTTGAAAGACAATACAAACAGGCACACGCTTGAGAATCTTAAGTTCATCACTATGGAGGTTAAGAATCTTATTCCTTTATTACAAATATATACATATTTACCAAAATCTTTGTTCCTCTGAGATCATGCAGATCATAACACAGCTCTGCCTCTGAAAAAAGCATGCTATATACCAAGAATGTATTTTTGTAACCTCACACCAGTGTAGAGAAAAAAAAAAAAAGCATCACCTCAACACAAAAGGCCACTGGCAAGAAAGAGGGCTTCTGTAATGGTCACCAAAAGATGTATACCCTTTGAAATGATAATACCACCCCTAATATATTCATAGAGATGACATTTGACGGGGTTTAAGAGGAAAAGTCGGTCAGTGTGCGAACAGCAAAGGGCAAAAAAAACCCCATTTGTGGCCTTGTGCATGTCTTCATGGTGTTAGGGGCAATAAGGGAGGACTGAACTTTCGGCCGGTAATTTCTGTTGGACTTCCAGATCGCACTCAAAGAGCAGCATTTCCATAACACTGCAGTATCCTCCCACAAACAGCACACAAGTGATCCACACACTGGCGTATCCTTCCGCCAGAAACATAACCAGAAGAAAGGAAAAACATCTTCGTGGACCGGATATTGTGATCAGAATCAAGGAGAGTATATATCAGGTACCTTAAAAAACTCACTCCGGTTCTATTTTTTCAGCAGAAAAAATATGCATCCAGTTGTTTATCCTGTTCATTCAGCTATATCATTATGAAGCCGAAGGTCCTCTGAAGTTCTTGAATTAAAAAAAGTATTTCGAATACTTCACCAGGACAAAAAACATCAATGCACTGCTGCTAGAACAGCCTTCATAAGCGTCTGAGAGGGTATAAAGGCTTTTTTTTTTTGGTATGCTTTTTTCTCTGATAGAGCAGAAGAAATACAAAGGAAACGCACATCTTCTCACAAGAAGCAGTTTTTTTTTTTTTTTTTTTTTTTAGTTTCTTTTCAGAATAGCAAAGCCACTCTCCATGTTATGTTGCCTGCTCTAAGGCTTTGGCATTGATGAGAATTATCAAACACATACCAAGAATATGAAAGTGTGTGCGCGCGTGTGTGTGTGTGTGTGTGTGTGTGTGCGTGTGTGTGTGTACGTGCCTGCGTGCCTGCATGTGTATGTGTGTATGCAGCATCATTTTAATTATTGTATGCACCCATAATTATGCATTTACAGTCAAAATCTTGGTATAAATGTAACTCTGGTTTGGGGGGTCAGGTGGGGCAGCAGGAGCCTTTGTGATGTCACAGTAGAAGGTCCACAGGAACAGAACTCCAGCCTCAGTTCCCTCACGCTCAGAGCTCTTCTCCTCATCATCACAGTTGTGACATCACCGTTCATACCCTGAGCTCTGTTACATATGAGAAGGCAGGTTCTCGTTTACATGAGACCATCACCTGCGATCTCCTTGTAAGCGTTCTTCCTGGTGAGTCACGCCTCAGGGCTGGGAGGAATGTGCTAAAAAAAAAAATACCCTGAACAAAGATGCCGATAATTTTAATGCCACTCCAAATGCCAAGAGCTGTAAAGAAAGATGTCGGAGCATAATTCTCTGGGGGTACGTCACATGCAATGCCTGAGAATTCTTACCTCTCTTTACTGTAACATCCTGGTCTGCTTTGGTGAGTTTCGCATGCTCACGCTCTTGCACATCAGGTATACCTTTTCACCACGAGGGTGCTTTGGATGTCCCCACCTTGGAGGGCAGGTCTCAGACTCACCTTTTCCATCACTGTCTCATTTCCACCTGGATCGCTTGGTGAAGCGACTTCCTGTCCAAACCGTGACCCCATATAAATTATTAAGTGCTGAGATCCTGTAGAATTAAACGCAGCAGATCCTGTGGTAGTCAGATCTCATTAGGAAGACTTGGCGAGAGCTAAATGAACGAGATCTGATTCCCAGTGCTCCTCTCTCTCGCTCTCTCTCTCTCTCTCTCTCTCTCTCTCTCTCTCTCTCTCTCTCTTTTCCCCCTCCCTCCCTTTCTCCCTCCCTCCCGGACAGAGGATCTTTTGTTTTGTTGACTGTGCAGAGGCTGGCGATGTTCAAAAGCTCTGTGCCTTTTATCAAATCCCCAAGTGCTGCAGGTATGATGAGAAGAGAGGGGGATGGAACCCCCCCCCCCCACCCTTCATTCCCCAATGCAGACAAACTTCAACACAGCCTGTTTGACACCCAGAGCAGAGTTACACCTTCAAATTCACAACATACGCAGCGTGTGCAGCACACAAAGTCAAACATCTCCCTGTGGCGTTTCGCTTTGGACGTATGGCACTTTGTCGGCGACGGCTGTAACGGATATTGAAATGTTTAAAAAACACGGGCCGCATAAACAGCTCTGTCTGCCTCTGACAGCTTGTTCCGCAGCGGAGACAGAGCACGGCGGGTTGTCTCTGGGGACGGATATTACACGGCTCAGGCGTTTTCCCCCGAGCGGAGAGGCCAGACAGCCAAACGGTCGCCGAGTGACCCGACCGATCCTCTCCGCGAGCGAGGAGGGCCGAGGCCGCGCCGGCGCCATCCGTTTGCTCTGACACCAGCGGTCGGACTTGACCGCTTCACGACCGCGGGTCAGTGTTTTCATTTTAACCTTTGACCCGGCATATGACATATTTGGTGGCCGGTCGCAGCCGGGTCGGAGGCAGTTATTGCCTTCTTTCAGCTCAGTTGAATCCCTGACAACAGCCAACTCCCTCAGACAGGAAGCCAGAGGAGGAGAGTCATCTATAACGGCCATTTTTTTTTAACATTTGAACGATCAGACTAAACAGAGAAAGCTGATTTTTGCACATACAAACACAAATAAAGACCACATATTAATCTCCTGTCAGACCCCAGTAAGGACCTGCAAGCTGTTCCTGTAAGCCGCTGCACTGGCAAACTGAACGGGCTAAATGGAATACACCTGCACATAAAGCACAAATGAATCTAGCATCAGTGCTCTCGCACCTAACACACACACACACACACACACACACACACACACACACACACACACACACACACACACACAGCCGTATGGACTGCAGGTGAGAGACGTTTATTTCCTATAAGCTCTGCAAACCCCAGATAATTGCAGCTGTCAGGCTAGCGGAGGCCGCTTCCTGTAGGAGTGGCCCGATGACAGGAAGTCTGGGTCCAGTCTCCACCACGTCGCCATGGCGGCATCGTGGAAGAGACGGGCAGCCCCAACCCAAGCTCTCCGCTGGGATGTGACAGAATGGGAGTTCTGCGATCCCTTTTTAAAGGGCTCCTTTGGAGCAGAGAGCACAGAACCCCGTCAGCCGGCTCACTGCCACGCCCGCAGTAGCTGTGGAGTCACGCCCGTGTAGCAGGGTAGCACTTGCTTGCTCACTCATTGTGCATTCACTCACTCACTCACTCAGTCTTAAATTCATAATTTAACTCAGTAATTAATCCACACACTCGGAGGAATTTAAAGGCCTGAAGAGGGTGAAAGTATATCTTTAGTAATATAATGCAATAATGCAAAACATGTCCAAATATACTGTGCATATCAGCAGCATGTCTGCAAATCACAGTATATGTACATACAAATACATTCGCACAGGAGAAAATGTTAAACAATACTCAACAAATAAATATGTTAAATTAAAAGGGAGTCGCATGTGAAGTGAGTCTCCTCTGGTGTGTTGACATGCTGTCAGTGCTATTGTTTTTAGCACCGTTTCTTCCCTCAGAAGCTTGACTAACAGGACCTTTAGTTTAATTAATGTATTTTTTTTTCTTTCTCATCTTATATTAGAATTGAAAAGTCCCTCTTGACACATACAAAAATCATATGGTCTTTATAATACTTACTCTATTATGATGTTAATGGATTTTCTCGTCCTTGTAACATGTTAAGACAGACAAGTGATTCTTCTAAATTGTCACCTTTTCTAACAAAAAAAGGTGTTGAGTTAATTATATTCAATTTACATAGAAATAACCTTTCACTTCTGAAAGAATATTGGGAATGAAATGTTAGACAGCAGAACTCAGGATATCATCCAAAGAATTGGTATTAATGCATCAGCATATTATCACGGCATTCATCTTTTTAACGAGGTTAATTGTAAGAATGCAGCATAATTCTCTCCATGTGCAAGTGGAAATTCTATTTTAGTTTCCCCCCGTGTTGGGTGATGAGGGATGGCATGCCTGTAATTGCAATGTCATCACTGCTCCACTCAAACAAATGGAGTGATTCTAAGGTCTCTATTCAATGCCATCTCTGCGCGCCTTGTCTTTCTTTTATCATCACTATTTCTCCCTCTTGTTTCAATTTTTTAATTATTTATTTTTTTCCCCAGTGATCGACAAACTTGGAACAATGTGCATGAAAGCAAGAACTGAGGAAGAAATAATGCATTTTTAATGTGCATTTTAGTGCACATCGTTGTTACATTGAACTGAATCCTCCTACCGCATTTTGTTTTATTTTTTCCCCTCTGTGGACCAGAGTCTTCTCCTGGTACCATCATGAGCATGTGGTCGTTTAACTGTTTCCGCATTTGAACATTGTTTGTTGAGCAGATACCGATGCTGAGGGCTTCTTCCTGATTCAGCTTCATCACCTCCATGTTAGTGAGCCTAGGATCTGTAAAGTAGACCCACAGTCAAACTGTACCGTCACAGAGAGTCTGCTGCCCTTTGGTTTCCAGTTCCAATTCCCCCAAATACTCTGTCAAGGCTTAGCTTACACCATGTCTACCAGCACTGGGAATGGTGTTTTGGTATACTGGCATACTGACTGAGGTGGGGGTTATTGGTATTTTGGCATATTGGCATAAAGATAGGAGTGGTCAATATTAGTATGTGAGTATATTGGTATACTGACTGGAGTGTGGGTACAGATTGGAGTAGGTGTATTGGTCTAAGGGTATATTGGTTTACTATGGTATATTAAGGCTGTGTAATCAATGAAAGGTATGAACGCAGAGAGCTTGGTTTTAATTCAGGTTACATTTCGATGAACGCGAAACTGCAAGGGAGCCGTGACTAGGGTTCACCTTTGCAGCTTAGCGTGTACCTCTGCCATTACAGGCAAGAGTGTTTTCCATTACAGGCCTCTCATTAATGAGAACAACGGCTCACGGAATTAGAGAGGAAAAGAACCTTGCGGAAGGAGGGATAATTTACCTGGATAGTTTTCTTGTCTCTGAAATTACTAATACCAAAATGTCAAACTCAATTACAAAATAGGTAAAGTACTACACACACACACACACACACACACACACACACACACACACACACACACACACACACACAAACACATACATTTTGCATGTATATACTTTTGTGTATACTTACTTACTACTAATGCTGGTAATACATTACTCTCATGGTAAGGCTGCATGAGCGATGTTAAATAGCATTCCAGCTTACAACAGCGCTACAAGCATTACAATTGCAACCAAAATTCGTCTTGTCAGCATGCTTCTTTTCTTCTGAATATGCATTCAAAGGAAAGAACATCCACTGGGAAGGCAGGGTTATTTTTGAGAGAGGCTACACAGAGATGACGATCAGCCACAGAAATCTGCCAGGCCTGAAACCAGGAGCCAGCACATGCGAGGCTGGATCCCCCACATCAGCGAGGCACAGGCATGGGGTTCTGTTCAGGAGATAAAAGACGGCTTTCCCCAAACCAAAGGACCCTATCAGGGAGAAAGAATCCTCCCTCCTTAGAAGTGACATCGTCTCATCAGAAAGAAAGTTATTTTCAACCCTCTCATTCAGGACAGGGGGAATCTAACCATTTTTTAATTGCACCCCCTGGGACGAAAAGACGTCTCTCTCTCTCCCTCTCTCTCTCTCTCTCTCTTTCACAGCCCCGTCGTCGTGACTGCACAGTCGTTTGAATTTTCAAAAGATGGATTATGAAATAGCGCAACATGCCCTCAGCTTTCCAAGGACAAGTGTCATAATTTATACAAAAACGCAGCGAGTTGGCCGGAAGGCCTGCCTCTCCCTGTTTAGTTTAATCGTACCGTGGGCCAGCACCTTAAAAAGGCCAGACAGATCGTATCCTGATAGCAATTATATGTGAGGGAAGATGGAGGCCTGGGAGGGAAGGCTCATGACCCTCCATGAAGCTAATTTCCTCAGCAGTGTGTGACCCAACTGAAAATGAATCTTATTGAAAAGAATAATGCCCTCTGCATTGCACTTATTTCCAGAGCTGTCACTTTCATTGCGTACATTTCTAAATGTATAATATTAATAAGATAATGATAATAATTACCATCCTCATTATACTACTACTACTGCTGCTGCTGCTGCTGCTTCTGCTGATATTATTATTGTTGTTGCGTGTAAGATATTTATTCATTTCAAAATTACTATCTGTACAGTTTGCAGCGATAGAGCTGAGACCAAAACCTGACATAATCATAACCTTAGAAAGCGGCTAACGTAACGGATTATAACCTCAGATTGTAATCCTGCTTAATCCTGCCGGGATTTTCCCCACATTAGCCTGGAGGAAGCACACATGAGAAATGAAGGCTGAACACCACCACACGAGACCAAGGTCCCCTGATCATCCTCCCCTCCCCAAAAACCTTTACCCCTCACAGTCATTAAAGGCCATTATAAATGTTTCTGTACCTTTTCATTAAAAATAATTCAACGAAACAATTTTGAGAGCCATCCACTAAACGAGGGCTGTCACGGCGGCTGTGATGTATTCATTTTTTGACACTGTTATGCTTTAGAGCTCAAAAAAAGCTCTTTATTTTAGTCTTATTGAATTACTACTTCAGCAACATAAAATGGAAGTTTCGCTGTTAACCGAAGGACACCTTGGGCTATTCTTAAAAGGAAAAGAAAAGTAACAGTCAGTAGTAGTTTAACTAATATGTGAGATGTGTCATTTTCTAAGGGTAATATGTGAAGTCTAATGTGAGGTGGAAGTTTAAGTGTTCTTGGAAAAAGATGAATGTATATTTAACACGCAGGAGTATCTCACAGCTGGATTAACGTCACAGGCACCTCCGGGTATTGCAACCTCCCTTGATATGCGTGTGTGTCTGTGATGTGTGTGTGTGTGTGTGTGTGTGTGTGTGTGTGTCTGTGTGTGTGTGTGTGTGTCTGTGTCTGTGAGGTATACCTGTGTCTGTGTTTCTGTGTGTGTGTGTGTGTGTGTGTGTGTGTGTGTCTGTGAGGTATACCTGTGTCTGTGTGTGTTTCTGTGTGTGTGTCTGTGAGGTATACCTGTGTCTGTGTCTGTGTGTGTGTGTGTGTGTGTGTGTGTGTGTGTGTGTGTGTGTGTGTGTGTGTGTGTGTGTGTGTGTGTGTGTGTGTAACTGAGGTATACCCGCAGTACTGAGATACCTGTAGGCTTCTCTTCATTGGCTACGGCTGCTGTTGTCCTTGGAGGGTTGGTGTGGGGGCGGATTAGATTCCATGATGAGGATTGACGATCCTTGCCGTGCTAACAGTGATGTACAGTTACTGGTTTCTGTGGGTTAATTGAAGCTAAATGAAGTTTAAACGGTATAGAGACAGAAGTGGACTGAACTGACTCAGGCTCCCACTTTGCTCTGACTGTTTCTAAAACAAGCCTTGATTTATGTTTAAGATATTTTCATTATTTATCAAACACAGACATGGGCATGGACACATGCAATACCACTGGTGGTTTCAGACTGTAGTCAAGCTTGCTGCTGGAAATAAACAGCATGGTTCATTTATAGATGATGCAGGCCCTTAACATCGGGGGTAGTGTACAGTAATAACCTGTTTAAAGACAGAGGTAGTGCCCTTGCACTTAAAAGCCTTTGCCTGAGCTTTAAAACTTCAAGGATGTAATGCAACAGAAATGGACTGCAATTAGCCCTGGCCGAAGGAGGAATAAATTCTGCTTTCATTTTCAGGAGATGTCATAAGTGAGTGTTTGTCGGAGGAAATCATTTAAATGGGGAAAATAATTAGGGTCGCAATTAGAGTTAGCCAAACGGGCAAGATCATTTGTTGTCATGGAAGCGTGTTTTGGAGAAGTGCTCAGTTCTGGCCCTTAAGGATTGCTGTTCACTTTCTGTGAGAGAGAGCATGATGAATCAGTACTGTACACATTTGGTGGAAATTGGCTTTGGTGCCTGGTCTGTCACAGCGACATGAGTGTTTGGGTTCCCTGTTCCCTGAAATGACCTCCCTTGTAGCCAGGCCAGCTTGCTGTATTGTTTCTGTCTGCTCCGCTTTCAAGTAGACCAACACAAATGAGAAGCCAACGCTGGCCTGTGTTTTCAGAAATGCTGCTGGCTGAGAGCTGAGAGCACTCACATACTCACACACACACACACACACACACACACACACACACACACACACACACACACACACACACACACACACACACACACACAAGCACATACTCACTCATACACACACAGACAGGCATACTTTTGTAGAAATTACATATTCTCACACACACACACACACACACACACACACACACACACACACACACACACACACACACACACATTTGTATGTATATATTGTATACACATGCATATTATTTCATAAAGTCTGGTTCCTTTAGCTACCCTTGCGAAGCAGTAAAGGACAAAGGATTTTATAAACTTCCATCGTGTGACGGAGTGCCGTCACTACAGTTGAGTATGTGCTTTGACTGCCATACCAACGAGCCTGGCTCTTTGGCGTCGTTTGGTCAAAGTCGCATGTTTGGTACCCCGTAG
The DNA here is from genome assembly GCA_019176425.1 of Megalops atlanticus. Lineage (NCBI taxonomy): Eukaryota > Metazoa > Chordata > Actinopteri > Elopiformes > Megalopidae > Megalops > Megalops atlanticus. Next base: position 2,375,473 of record CM032898.1, read on the forward strand.
ACCCGGGTTCGAGGCCGGGTGGGGTGACTGTTCTCGCCCTTCACTACACACTGTTACATGCAGCTAACTGTGAAGGAATGGAGATTTCTTTGACAAGCTTGTCCTTCTTGTTCTTTCATGCTGAAGGCCAAACACAGAAACACACTTGGGCTGTGAATACAGTCATGCGGAATACGCTGATAGCCGGTGGTGTGCTGCCTTCCACGTCTTTCATTCATCCGCTGCGAACTGAGTGCCACAAAGCTGCCTTCTGTGGAGTGGATAACGTTTGAGTATGCGCTGTATTCGTTCGTCCCTGTGAAGCAGCTGTGGGCAATGAGGTTGAGACTGTCGATGGGACTCTGAATCCCACGCCAGCCTCCCAAAATCCACTGCTCCTGTACGAGAAGGGGGCGGATCGATTAGGCACAGACACCAGCTGGGGAATTCCTCACGGTGTTGTAGATGTGACTCAGCACCCCGTGAGTCAGATGTGTCTGTTTGGTGTGTGGCGTCGCGGCGCGTAGGTGGGGTGCGTCACATGGAGGTGTAGCCGTGCGTATCCGAGCAGTGCGTATGATCTGGGCGTAGCCTGAGCAGTGCGTAGCATGGAGGTGTAGCCGTGCGTATCCGAGCAGTGCGTATGATCTGGGCGTAGCCTGAGCAGTGAGTAGCATGGAGGTGTAGCCGTGCGTATCCGAGCAGTGCGTATGATCTGGGCGTAGCCTGAGCAGTGCGTAGCATGGAGGTGTAGCCGTGCGTATCCGAGCAGTGCGTATGATCTGGGCGTAGCCTGAGCAGTGCGTAGCATGGAGGTCCAATCTGAGAAGCAAGTAGTGTGAAGGTCTAGCCTGAGAAGCACAAACCATGAAGGTCTAATCTGAGCACTGCATTGCAAGGAGGTCTATCCTAGTTCGGGCGGCAGTGTAGCATAGTGGTTAAGGAGCAGGACTCGTAACCGAAAGGTTACCGGTTCGATCCCTGCTGGGGACGCTGCTGCTGTACCCTTGGGCAAGGTACTTAACCCCCAATTGCCTCAGTATATATCCAGCTGTATAAATGGATAACATTGTAAGGAACGGTACCCTATGTAAGTCGCTTTGGATAAAAAAGCGTCTGCCAAATGAATAAATGTAAATGTATATCCTGAGAAGCATGTAGCATGAAGGGCTATTCTGAGCAGTGTGTAGCGTAAAGGTCTAGTCTCAGAAGCCCATGGTATGGAGGTCTCGTCTGAGCAGTGCGTAGCATGGAGGTCTAGTCTCAGAAGCGTGTAGCGTGGAGATCTCGCCGGAGACGGATCTCATTGCTCAGACCACGTTGCAGGCTTAAACAAACAGCCTCACTCCTGCACCCGGGACCTGTTATCGCAAATCAGACGGCTTTGAAATTGAACTCTTCAAACATTCTTTCCTCTTTTTCTCTTCTCGCTGCTGAGTGACATTCTCCATTAAGATAGCGGAATCTGCCCTGTGTAGCTGCAGATTGAAGCCCCTGCTGTTCATCTAACACAAACAAAAATCTCCAAAAATGGAAAGCATGTCATACAGTATAATTCAAATTATTAAATGTGAATAAGAAATATCTTTTTTTTTTTTTCCACAAAAATCTCTGGCATGTCTGAAGATAATGGAATTGTTGTCATGTTTATAATTTGTTGAATTTGTTTGAGATTTGTTTGTTTTTAAATCACAGGCCTTTACTTGTATCTACAAACAGGGAAACAGTGATATTTCATACATATAAAATGACTTAGTTTCCATCGTTTTTTGATGAAATTGGTCTTGTGTCAAATAAGTGGCTCTGGAGAGTGGAAAAATAAAAAATCAAGGACAGAGACTCATCTTACTGTTTTGAATTGCAAAAACATTATTCACATTAAAATGAAGATTATTTGGCAAAAGAAAGTCTTAGATGCGCTATTCTATCCTCAATTATTGTGTAGATGAAGAAATAGAATGTGTAATAAGTTCAGTGACACCTGGACCTCCAGGTAATGGATAGGGTAAGGCTTATCCCTGCATTTACTTCAGCAACATTGACTCTGGAAGATTGCAGCATCTGACCCAGCTGCCTTTGAGACTAATTAGCCTGTTGTTAATAAAACTCTCTGACAGTCATTGTTTAATTAATACTGAATTAGATTAGCAGCGGTGGTGGTGCTGTAATGGCGTGCAATCCATTATTCTTTTTCTATTCTTCCCCTTCTTTTGTGCAGCGCTTTGTGCAGGCTAACAGTGGCATCCCACACTGAAAGAACACACTGATATGGGATGTGAGGTAAAGGACATAACTTGTGGTGTTATCTTTTAGTGTGAAATAGGCAGCAATTATTTGAAAGGAGCCTGAAGTACAGGCAATTATAAATGAGGACGAATGCAGGCTGCCGTTTATGGGATGCTCTAGTTGGCTTGTTTCTGTATGATGGCCACCGTAGCGATAGGGAATTTACAGAGACATATCTTAGTAAAACACTTCCAGGAATATGTATATAGGTGGGATTTATTCATATATGTTCTATATACTTGTGCAGGTGTGTATTTGCTGACGTGATTGGTTTCTGCAAGTTACTCAGGAGTGGGAACGTAGCATCTCACCCGCCATTCACACCTACTCCTGCAGGTGACGAGTCAAGCTCCTTAACGTCTGTGTCACCTTGTTAGTTCTGTGAACTTCAAGCTCCCTGATGTCTGTGTCACATTGTTAGGTCTCTAACCTCTGATTTCTGGACATGGGTCACAGCACAAATAAGACGCACACAGCTGCGCAGCACTGATGCAGCTCGTTCGAGCGCTGCTGTTTCTCGACCGGTTGCCAAGAGGCGCACAGCAGAGTTGCGTTGGCTTCATTATGCTACCTCTACCATTAAGCCAGGACAGGTTCAGACTGCAGCGTCAACAACAGATTGTTGAGCTCATGCAGCGGAATGTGACTGGTTCAGCTGCCATTCTTTGTCTGTTCTGACACCGGCTGGTTGTTGGGTCAGTGCCCAGCATGATAACACAATGTTAAATGTGACAGCCACTGTCTGTCTGGGTCAGATGGGAAGAGGAGAATGGGAGGTAATGACTCTGTAGCGGGCGGTCTGGGGAGTTCTCATTGGCAGCGTTAAACTTTTGGGGGAGTGACTAAGTATGACCCCCAGATTCAACTCCCGGTTCCTCATTAAAAATGCAACATGCTGGGCAAGGGAGGAACAGCTTGATTCCCTTATAACACAAATAACCACAGTTGTACTCAGCCTAAACGCCATGCCACTTTGCCTTAACTAGAAGTGAGGCATGGTATTAAGTGTTAGTTTTTTTTTTTTTTTCCTCTTGATACTTAGCCATCATTGTACGTTTGGAAGCCACCAAAAGTGTAAACATCAAAATTATAAATTATAATACTTTATATAAAGTGTTTTATATAAATTGTGGTCACTAAGGGGAAAAAATAGAAAAAAAACCTCATAGCAGTTAAATTTATCTCCCTCTGAGTAATTTTAAGCTCTGAGATTGAATGGCTATGAATTAAAATGTTCTTCCAGCAAACATATTGTTGATATTTAATTCAAAGTAACTTTTACACCCAGTTGTAATGTTGTTGATATTCTTGTCATGAGAGAAAGAGAATGAGACAAATTTGTAGGTTCCATGGAATGGCTTTGCATGTAATTGACATTTAAAATAAACAGTTCATTTTGCATATTGAAAAGCCAAGTTAATGCACTGTCAATTATGCGGATGTACAGAAGAAGTTACATGGTAATTAACAAGGGAAATGTGTGTGAATATAATGTTTCCTAGCATTAAACATAATGTCTTAGCCAATAAGGTTACAGTTTGCAATTTAGTCAAACTACAGAGCGCATAATAGGTTTATACATGTATGAACTGAGCTGAGAATGACTGAGAATTTTATTCAGAAGTGTAATGATTTAAAATTCCAGTGTTTGTAACGGCTGTCAGATGTGATGCAGATTTCTGAAGCCCATATCAATGAATGCACAAATGAAAGGGTGATTTGAACCACAGTGATTTTTTTCACAACAACCTTTTTCCTCACAGGCTGTACTGTTCATGTACAGTACTTCATTTCCAGCAACATACAGAAGGACACTAAATTATAGGACAGTTTGACTTATTTTTCCTAGTCTTATGTCTGCAGTTCCATAGATGTGCTGCAAAGACGTTCATAGTTCATTCTACAACATGCACACAACGTTGTAGATTCAGAGAGAAATTTCTGACATTGTATTTTAATGAAATATTTTAGAATCAATGTTGAAATACAATACATGTAAAATATAATCCTATATCATGGATTGCAGTTCAAAATATTGCTTTAAGTCTTCAGTTTTAGTTGTTGTATATCACGGTCTTGATGACTTTGATATGAGTACCCGGGAGAGTCGTGCTCCAAATGATTTTTTTTTTCCCCCCATTTATTTATCTGGCCTTTTTAAGAGGAATAGTTTCACCTGCCTTGACCTGACTCTTTGGCATTGTAGTTTCTGAACTTTTCAAACTGCTTTTCTTTCCCTGTTTCTCTCCCTCCTGCGAGGCCATTAACGCAGATTAAAAGAGAGACGTTTAACAGCGGGGTCACGGCCTGTCGAGCACAACGCTCCGAGCGGCGGAGCCGTTCCCCCCTCAGTCTGCCCCCAACGCACAGTTCAGACCCTTTCGCCTCCTGTCGTCTTCACCAGCGGCTCTCTGCAGAATCCCGGGCTGACGTGTCGCTTAGATCGCGCCCGGTGAAAATATGGACGGAGACGTCTTAGCAGGCTTCCGGCCTCAGCATCCCCTCTCTGAGCCGGGCTCTGTGCCGCAGTCGCCATCATCAGAGGCCTCTCATAATCTCGCTGCGGGATAAATGACTTAACTAGGCAGAGCTAACTTCGGGGTAGCATCTGCGATTTACGGGTCGAGGGAGTGGTGATCTCCTGCTATGCACTTAGCTAATGGTTTCACCGTCTGTGATCGCGCGCACAGAGCCAGGAGAGTCACAGGAGCAACGCGTCACAAAAAACAAATGATTACTTTGCCTTCCTGAACAGTGACAGGGTATGCCTTGTTGTTTTTTTTTTTTTTTGCTTTTTTTTGGGGTTGGTTTTGGGGGCGGCGGGGGGCATTTGGCTTGTATTTCTCTATAACGTCAGCATAATTTCCAGATGGGAGCGTCAGAATTAATATGCTTAACAGACGCGGTTCTCTGGGGGTCTCGCAGATTCGGTATTGCATATGAGCTGTTTGTACAGCTGGATGTTTGCTGAAGCGATAAGAGTCGAACGCGGCACTCAAGGGTATGACGGCGGTGGCTCACTTGGGTACTGAACCTTCCGACCTCTCCTTACGAGCGCTTATCCGTTATATTACATTACATTATTGGCATTTAGCAGATGCTGCTATCCAGAGCAACTTACATCAGTTACAATTTACACGTGATCTCCTCATAACAAATATTCATAGCTCCAGTACACACATGACCTCCACACAGTTTGTATTGCATAATATTACATTATTGTCATTGAGCAGACACTTATCCAGAGCAACTTACATAAGTTAGTTTTTACATGTTATCCATTTATACAGCTGGGTATTCACTGATTGTAGGTTAAACCTTGCCCAAGGGTACAGCAGCAGTGCCCCAGTGGGGCATCAAACCAGCAACCTTTCGGTTAGTTGTCCCGCTCCTTAACCACTATGCTACACTGCCATCTGCTTAATCCTTAGCATCTACCCCATGCTGCCTCTGAGGCTCGCTGTAAAGCATTACACTATGGAGGCCTGTGGACGTCAGTGGCGTCTCCTGCTTGGAAGCACAGAGGAAAGCATGCGTTCCTGCAGGACTGGTGAGCTGCGCGTTACTTTAAAGGCAAACGGCCGCCCATCCTTGACTTCCACTCAAAGGGAAATGGATTAAAGCGGTTAAAGCGAAAAGCCCTTTTTATCTGAACCCGAGATGTGAACGGCCATTCATCTGTTCCCATGGCAAGTACCACGGACCCCCCCCCCCAACCCCCAAACTCCCCCTCCCCAAAAGCAGGGGCATGAAATGAGATTCATCCAAGTGAGTAATCTATTTTTTCCTGTGATTAGCTGACCAATGTTCTATGTGCTCTGCGACAAGGGCTCTCAGCCCCACTCACACTGTCTTAGTGGTCTCAAATGTTCAGGCAACGCTGGGGACACGCTGGCTGCTCAGGGTTTGGCTGGGGGGAAAAAGGCAGCAGCATCTGCCTGTATACATGGGGAAATCAACACTGCTCTCAGGGGGTGTGCATGTGTATAAGTGTGTGTGTGTGTGTGCGTGTGTGTGTGCGTGTGCATGTGAATGCCAGTGTGGTGTCCGCCTGTGTGTCTGTGTGCGTGTGTCTGTGTCTGTGTGTACGTGTTGCTGTTGATTTTCTTGCATATGAAATGTGCCATAGGATTTCCCATCTGTTCACCTCTGACGTCATTGAGAAAACACTCTCAATGTCTAAAGGTCTCCTCCCTATCTCAAGAAAACCAGACACCGCAGCCCAAACATCTCCCTGAGCTAAAGGCTGCAACATCACGCTGCTGCTGGTTTTACAGAGCATTCATTCTTTATTTAATATTCATTTCCCCACACACCACTTGCAAATTTCACATTTTGCATATTAACTATGCATGCAGCTGGGTATTCACTAAAGCAGCTCGGCTTCCACAACATGAACGAGGGAGTTCGCCACAGGCACCTCTATTCTGCAAAGTTAGGCCACGCTGTGGCAGGTCTCTTCCTCCTATTCACGGCACGGGGACCCAAAGGAGGGAGGCAAATCCTGCTACCTAATCAGTGTATAAGACATCTAAAATATAAGCACGTGGCATAATCCATACAGATGCACTGCTTTGATAGAGAGAGTAGCCGTCGCAAAATTGTTTCATTGGAGCATGTTTTAGAGGGAAGAAAACGGCAAACGATAAATGAAATCCGGGATATATTCTGCTTGTGTCATCTCCGGGGGCCTGGCCGGCACACTATAAATTACACGGCGGAGCGTTAAGGACAGCGTTTGGATTCAGGAGCGCGTGCAGACCCTACAGAGCAGTGCGTAGTAGCCGGCCGTGGGCACACACCCGCAGGGTGTTGCCGGGGTTGGTGGGGGTAAATAAATTTAGTTTAGGAGATAAATCACTGTTTCCCAGAGACAGAGGGGGTAGAGACAACAGGAGCTGGATGATGGATGGGGCAGGAGAGAGAGGTGGGCTTTGAGCTCCGGTACGGGAGTGCATATTTTTGTTTGCTTCCAGTGTCTTGTACTCTCCCCTGCCCCCACCTCTCACCCCCGCCCCCCCAGACGTACGCACCTTTTTCTTAATTGATGGGCAAACGCCTTCATCCAGTCTTCTCCATCACTCCATCTCACAAATGCCCCCCCACTCCAGTCGTCCCATTCTCTTTCTTTATTAATTAGCTCTTCGTCTGACTCACTGCTGCTGGCTGAGGGCACTTGCATTCTCCGGTCTGGGGGTGGGGGGTGAGACAGAGTTACAAGGAGAATGAGAGAGAGAGAAAAGAGGTAGATGCAAAGAGAGGGAGAGAGAGCAGGAGAAAGGCAGACGCAGAGAGAGAGAGGCAAAAGAGAGCCAGAGTTAGAGAGAGGAATGAGAGAGAGACAAATAGAGACATAGAGAGATAGAGATAAAGACAGAGAGAGAGAAGGAGCAGGAGAGACAGAAAGCAGGAGATGGAGGGAGACAAAAAGAAACGGTGGCAAAGCGAGAGAGAGAGGAAGAGAGAGTGAGAGACGGATAGAAAGCGAGAGAGAGAGAGGAAGAGAGAGTGAGAGACGGATAGAAAGAGATAGAGAGAGGGAAGTGTGAAAAACAAGCAGGGCAGGCTTTCAGTGTGTGTGTGTGTGTGTGTGTGTGTGTGTGCGCGCGCGCGCGGAGCTGGCCAATCAGAGCTCCCCGGCGGAGCTGCAGCAGGCAAGCGGAGCTGGCTGAGTGGATTGGGGAGCGAGCTCCGGCGGAGTGGGTCGCGAGCAGCAGAGAGAGCGGCGCGCGTCAGAGACACAGTGGCGGAAAATGAGAGAGACTGGGGAGCCTCCCACAGCCCTCTCCCTCCCGTCAGACGCCTGCTTACCTGTTAGGGGAAGTGAGCGCAGGTGAGGGCCAGCGGAACAGCAGCCCTTTTTGTTTAGCTGTCATCAGCCGCTCGCGCTCAGAGACAGCCTCCGCACGGAGTCTGCCTTCTGCGCCCTGCTCTGCTCGAGTTGCGCCTCTGGATTTGGATATACGGCGATATAACTGCCCGTTTGCTGCAGCCCATAACAGACCGACGGGACTTCTGCATCATGAGGTAAGCTGCTTCCCGTTTTTTTTTTTGCTTCTCGGTAACAGGAGCACTTTTCAGGGCAGCGGACTCCGGCGTCTTAAATACCGCTGTGAGATCCGCGCCTGCTGGAGCGCAGAGGCAGAGGGGTCTGGCTGCTGAGGATGTGTGTGTGTCTGAGCGCTTCGGTACACCCTCCACCTGCAGTCTGCGCAGCCCTGATGCTTTACAGCAGCTGCTGCCAGCGGACGCGATTCTGGGGGCTGCCCGTGGCAGCGGGAGTGTGAAGGGTAACTGCTGGGGAGATGAATGGGTCTGTTTGTGGCATCGTCGGGTTTTTTTTTTTTTTTTTTTGGGGTGGAGGAAAGTGCAGCGGCAGGAAGCGCCCACACCGCCGCGGGAAAGTGTGGACCGGCGTTAACGTTTCACGCACAGAGGCGTGGGTGTTGTCCTGTCTCCGTTTTTAGATGGGTCTCCTCAGTGCTCCCTCCGAGCCGCAGCTGTGGATTGGTGGCCGGGCAGCGGGGGGTATTTTTTGGCAAAGCGTTGCCGGGCAGCTGAGGGGAGGGAGACGGTCGCTGTGGAACAGTGTAGCGCCCTGCATCACTGGCTCCTGCGCTAACTCATTTATGCAATCTGGGCGTCAAAGTGCTGGATGCGTACCCCCCCCCTTCCCCCCAACACCCCCCCACCTCCATCCCCACCCGTCCCAAACATGCTTGCCCGCCCCCCCATCCCCTAAGAGACTTCCTCTTGATGCTTACCCCTGGGTTCAATCAAAACTTGCAGAAAACTGATATTGAATTCAATCAGATAAATACCCCCCCGCCAACAGCCCCCTCAGATAAATCCAGCAAGGTGTTATAATGACACCTGGGCTGAACAAACAGTACCTGCAGAACAGCACTTCCCCGTAAGAAGACCCTGCTGTTTGCACCGAATCCAGGGTCGGGTCTCTTCACATGCAGAGGCTCCTGCTGCTGTCTCTGCTGGGGTGTATCGATTCGGAGAGGTGGTTCCTCTGCACGCAAAAAAAATACACCAGGAGAAAAGTGAGGAGAGATTCTGTGTCTGACACAACCAGCACTCAGCCTTTGTGCTGTAAACCCTTACCTTGCACATCATTTGAACTTTTTTTCGGTCATAACCTGTGCTGGGACAACACAGTATACTTGCTAAGATTTGTATATGACTGAACTGGACTTTACCTGCATCAGTTTTCCTTAGTGGCCATTTTGGTAATTTTACAAAAGGCTTGCAGAAGGGTGCTGATGTTGAGGTGCAATAGTGCATGTCTGATGGTGTTTTGGCTTCAGGTTGCACCTCTGTTCTGTGCTTAACCTCCACCCCTCCCTAACTTTCAGCACAAGCCCCATGTCATATGCATGTCCTGCGTAAAGGCTTAGTGTTAAATCCTGTAACAGGGTGGGGGGGTTGGTGGAGGAGGAGGGGGAGTGTGGGGGCGGCAGTACCTCAGCCAGCTTGATTTGATAGACCTCCGTCTGCTTACAGACAGCCCTGCTCCGGGACAGGGCTCCCTTCACCCCGTTTTAAAGGTGCGGTATCTGAGGCAGGATCGAGCACAGAGAAAAACATCAGCAGCGGCTGACAAACAGAGCGCCGGCCGAGGAGGATGAGCAATACCTCAGCATAACAGCGGCGAGGAACAGAGAGCAGACAAGCATCACATTGACAGGAGAGCTGGCAGAAGGCTCAGGTGTCGCTGTCCGTCCATCAGCAGAGCGAAGGTCACTCTTTGAAATGAGGATTTAAGGGATGTGTTGCCGTACGGAAAATCTCTGTAAAGAAAGTACAATAAGACCAAAAGGCTAGAGTCTGAGGTATCTTTCCTATTTAATCTTATAATTCCTGATAGGTTTGATGAAACTGAAATACCACCTGCCTCCCCTTTCACTTATATATGCAGTCTTATTTTTTTCAGTCTTTTTCAGTCTCTTTTCCTTTTTTTTAATGTGCTATCTCAACAGTGGGGCTTACTGGTAAGGAGCAGGGCTTGTAACTGAAAGGTTGCTGGTTCAATTCCCCACTGGGGCACTGCTGCTGTACCCTTGGGCAAGGTGCTCAGCCCAAAATTGCCTCAGTAACTATCCAGCTGTATGAATGGATAATGTGTGGGACTGTAACATATGTACATTCTTGTAGTTAAGAGCATCTGCCCATGTAAATGACAATAATGTAATGTAATGTAACAGGCATGCTGCAGTGGTAAATGCCATCTAGTGGTAAGATGAAGTACTGCTTTTGGGTTGGGGGAGCCACTCCTTCAGAGAGTTATAGAGTGAGGGATATCACGGCTTCTACAGCAGATTGTCCAGTAGTGGCCAAAAGAACCTTAAAAATATTTCATTTGTAGTTTGGTATACGGTGGTCGTCCTTGATGGAGAAGAGGTTGAAATATTTTGTCGTGTGCTTTGAAAGTAGTGACATCAAGCACATATTTTCTTCAATTTATCGTCAATTTCATTTTGGGCAGAGAGGGGAAAACATTGTTGTGCAGCGTTTTGGTCCTCTGTGCACAGAAAATGCCCGCTCTATAATTAAGCTGACTGTGTACAGAAAATTGTCTGCGTTTGAAGGACTTGCTGTCTGAATTCTATGAACCCAATCCAGCAGATCTTCAACCACAAAATGAGGGTCATTTCAGAGTAGACAGGTCACTTCAAAATCTGGAAAATCTAAAACAATTTGTTATATTTTGCCATTTTTATCTCAATGCAGTCGTTATTCAGATGTGCTCTGAAACATCCCATTCTTAACACTGGCTCATACTCTGACCTGCTTGTTTGGTTTATTTTTACATGCAGTCATTAGCCTGCTTATTTCACTAACCAATACACCTCTTCAAAGTTTTTTTATTTTTTTTTTTTTAAACAGAGATGGGGCTTTAGAAATATTAATGTCAGACGCATTTTCTGATAAATCTTTAACAGATACACTCTATCTGGCCCCTGTGTCACATGACTGTCTGTTAGATCATGATTGGCTTACTCTGGCTCAAACCCATCTTCTTACATTCTGACAGTAATTTTGCGATATAGGGAAATTCCAGAGACATTTCAGTGGAATTGACCTCCACCCCAGTTTAGCTCTCTTCAAAGTACAAATATCTTTTTGCTTCCCCTGAAAGCAGATGTACAGAAATGTATGTAAATTGTAAGATATTCATATTGTATGTCTTGTAGCTAGGTTTTAGATTGAATTTAGCTTTCACATGTGCACGTTTTTGCATGTGGGATAGCTAAACATGATATCCTGCACATTTGTAACATATAACCAAAGGCTGCTTCTCAGCAATGTTGGCTTTTTTTTTCCAATCCCATTTGATTGATCTGAAAATGCACTTACAGTAGTGAGGACTTCAGGGACCAGGGAGAATGACTTGCCGTTGGGCTATTAAAATCTGTAATATGAATTATGGACAGCCAACAACTCCATCATGCATTCAATATATTTTTAATTTATTTATGTATTTTGTTTTACTTGTCCAGTACAGCTGAAGAAGATTTGATTACATTCAACATTAGACAGCAACACACACACACACAAAATGTGTCAAATCCCATGGATAAGAGCAAGCAGCCAATAGGAATCACTTCTGTCACCAGCACTGCCTGCTCCCCCACCCACACACACACACACACACACACACACACACACACACACACACACACACACACACACTTCAGTCATGTTTAGCCTTTTCTGTTAGACAGAAAAAATAATCCATTTTCTGTGTGCTTGCAAGTGTGTGGCATGTGTAGTGTGTGTGTGTGTGTGTGTGTGTGTGTGTGTGTGTGTGTGTGTGTGTGTGTGTGTGTGTGTGTGTGTGTGTTTGTGTATGGTGTATGTATGGTGTGTGTGTGTGTGTGTGTGTGTGTATGGTGTGTGTGTGAAATGTTGCACCTGCAAAATGGAGCCCCTGCCGGACTCCCGGGCCCAGCATAAGACAGCAGAAAGCAGGAGAGGGCAGGTGTTATGACGTGTGTCAGCGCTGTAGTGGACAGGGCGTGCCCCTTCCATTTACAGACATGGGTGTGTGGGTGCGTGGGCACGTGGGCCACAGGGCACCGTCCTCTCCGAGCATAACTCACCCCCGCGGGGGGGGGTTTGGCACAGTGCGACCCCCCAACCCCGTCTCCGTCTCTGTCTCCACCCCTGACTCCGTCTCCGCCCCCACCCGGCGGCGATGTGGCAAATCTCCCTTGGAAAGCCCTCTGCAGTTCTTTGAAAAACTGACTCAGTCTGGCTCTGCATCACTCTTCTCATCACAAGAGTTCAGGGTGAACAAGGGTGCATGAGCTGAACAAACGTGTGTGGGAGCCACAAGTATGAGTGTATACGTAGGGCAGCAGTGTAGCATAGTGGTAAGCAGCAGGGCTCATAACTGCAAGGTTGCCGGTTTGATTCCTCCCTGGCGCACTGCCGCCGTACCCTTGGGCAAGGTATTTAATCCAGAATTGCCTCAGTAAATGTCCAGCTGTATAAATGGATAACATATAAAGACTGCAACCTATGTAGGTTGCCCTAGAGAACAGCGTCTGCTGAATGACAATAACGGCATGAAATGTTATTATATTATAAGCATCTGTGCAGGTTCTGTGTACGGGAGCCATGAATATGGGTGTATGTGCTGTGAGAAGATCACATGTGTGCAGTGATTGCCAGGTGCACACCCTAAAATATAACTCAGTGCTACATTATTATTGTTTTTTTTTTTTTATTAAAAGATTCCCTTACCCAGAACTCTCACTTTCCATAAGTTCTGTTCATTTCTCTGGATATTTTCCATGCCAAAGTGCCAAGTTACAAGAATAATTTCCATGTCAAAGTGCCAAGTTACAAGAATACTTGCACATCTGGGTACTGAACCTGGAATGAGAATGATGTATTTTCTACCTTCTCAATTATAATTCACCCATTTGTAAGCTTATTATATGAAAGAAGGAGGCGTCAGCGTAACTGTAACAGTCAAATGTAAAATGAAATTAAATTGATTGAAAGATTCATCTGTGCTGCTAGCTGTCAGTCCTTCCGTCCATGAATTGCCTCCTGACTCTGATCTCTTCAGTCTGATCATGCCGGCTGTATTTGCTGAAATGTTCAACGCACCTCTCCGGATACATGATTGCGCTGCCCCCGGTGCTCCAAAAAGCTTTCAGGTGCACACCTGTGTGGCAGGAGGGCGCTGCGGTTTCGCCTCGCTGGCCAATCAGCACACAGAGAGGAGAGCTACTCAATCGAACCATCTAGCAAAAGTGTTCATGCAGCGGCATCCCCGCTGGGCTCCTGAATAGTATGAGCGAGGAAAAAGCAATGGCGTGATAAACATTTCACACATGTCCGGCGCTGTAGAGTGCAGACAGGAGATGGATTTTATTTATTTATTTATTTACTTATTTATTCATTCAGTCATCCCTTTATTCTAACGGGAAAAGTCCCACTGAGATCTAAAATCTCTTTTGCAATGGTGCCGGGGGTAGTGTCAGATGAGAGGGTGTGAGGGTGGGGCACCACCCGCTAATAACAGCGAGGTGCTGAAGTCACGGGGCACCACTTAAACTACACGTTTAAGGGCCTCGCGTTGCTGTTCCGCGGACAGGAGGTCCACCTATAGTCCACCTCCTGCACGATGCGTGGCTGCTCCACATCAGGAAGCTCGCGACACAGCAAGGGAGGCAGAGAGGGAGGGATGTTCTGGTACCAGCTGTAGTGGGGGATGATTAGATGGACAGATTTGAGAGAGACATGTTGGAAATCTCATGGGGCCACAGGGGAACCCACTACTACTGACAATAATGACAGCAACCATTCTGAGTCAGGGCCTTGGTTCAACTGCATGTCTGAAGACAACACCTCTTATAGCTCAACCTCCTACAGCACAGAGTCCCCTTCATTCTGCAAGGACATTTCTTTTCTTCTTGAGTCCAGAGGAAAGATTACCCACTACCCCTTGCCCCCACCTATCACCACTGCATACCCCATTATGGTTTTTCTGACCAATCCCAGCCCCTCTTAGCTTCAGCCTCCAATCAGGAGAGACTTAAACTGTGGAGGGGATGCTGAAAAAAGCGCACTGATTGCTGAGCAGGCTGAAGTTACTTCTTAATCAGCAACAGGAGCTCAAACCTGGAGCAGCAGACAGCTAGCCAGACTTCCTGACAAAAATAAATGGATGCATTTTAATCAATTATCCTTAGTATTTCCTGTGAAAGAAAAGGAAAATAGAACCAGATCTTTTGGAGAAATTTACTGCCACTGGAAATCCCAGCCCCTGTAACTGGTCGTGTTTAACTCGATGTCATAGCTTGTGGTGGCGCAGCAATAAGCACTGAGGGTGTCCAGCTCTGACAGGACTCCTGACACCAGCACTACACACACACACACACACACACACACACACACACACACACACACACACACACACACACGCACACGCACACACACTCATACACGCTCACTCACTCACTCACTCACACACACTCACACACACTCACACGCACACACACGCACGCACACACGCACACACACGCACACACACACACACACACACACACACACACACACACACACACACACCCCCTATGCAGGGGGTCAGGGAGTGGCCTGTGAAGCTAAATCTTTCCGCTGGAAGCAGCAGTCCATCAAGTAAAGTCACACACAGGGCCGTCCCCTTTATGCTTCATATACTGCTGTACACAACAGACTCAATGACTGTATTGTCTTTGTGTGGTGTAGTGATAAGGAGTAGAGCTTGCAACTGAAAGGTTGCTGGTTCAATTCCCCATTGGGGCACTGCTGTTGTACCCTTGGTCAAGCTACTTAATCTACAATTGCCTCAGTTAATATCCAGCTGTATCAATGATAAAATTGTAGCCTATGTAATTTGCTCTGGATAAGAGTGTCTGCTAAATGAGAATAATGTAATTTAACGTGATCCTGTACTTTGAGATGAACAGGTCGCTTTGCCAGTATTTGAATCTTCACAATGATATATTTCCCAATGATCTGCCTTTGGTGTGCAGTGACATTAAAGGAATCCTTGTATAAGACATGCTCTTTGCTGTAATGTAGGACACCAGCTAATGAATAAACATAAATCATTTAAAAGTGAACCACTAACGCTGTGCTGCTTGGTTTTGATCAGCAGACCTTAAATGCATTGACACACAAATGCCACTCACAAGCAAAACAACAACTAAAAAACACAAATATTGGAAAACACATTTGTCAAGTTCAGATACTTTTAGTGGGGAGAAAAAAATTAGAATGACATTTTGGATTCTCATGCGTCAAATTACTTACTTACAGTCCTGAAACATACAATGAATTACCCAATGCAAGTTAAGGCACAACCTTGAGAAGCTGTTCCTTCAACATTCATTCTTATCTACATTTTATGGAACGGTAATGAACTTACTGGGTATGATACTGGCGGAATATTAATGTGCAGCTGACTTTTTTTTTTTTTAAATTTGACATCAGCACACACGGCGAAAATGACACTCGCATTGATATTACCGTTTTTGCTTGGACAGAGCCAGTGATTTTCACACTACAGGCGGGTAAAGCAGTGTAAGGCACGGCTGTGTGTGTGTTAACTGCTGTTCATCGTTTTCATGGCTATTGTACTTGCAATGGTTTTTCACCACCATACATTTTTTTGTTCAACGGGCGAAACTGCAAAGGTGTTGCTGGAGAGAACAGGCGCCTCTGAAAGGTTTCCTCTCCATTTCAGAGGAGAGACTTCAGGACCAGTTGCAGCTCCATATTTAAAGCCTTATTTAATGTGTCTGTAGTGCCCACCTGCTGTACAGGTGAGAGGGGCCGTGACCTTCTGTGCCACGGGATCAGTACAAAGTGTGTGTTATTTTCCCAATCGGCTGCCAGTTCTGCCATACGTGAGGTCACTCTAACAGCAGCTGTTAAATCAGTTTATTCTGTAAAGTCATCATCCATACAGTTTACTATGGAAGCCATGCCACCATACATGTATACACTTACAGTCCTTCCAATGCCATTGCATGTGCATACGTTAACTATGCTGCTATGCTAACATCATACATGTACAGTATACACTGAATATCCTGATATGCCATCACATACATGTATATACTAACTATCCTGACATGACATCATACGCATGTATATACTAACTATCCTGCTATGTCATCACATGTGAATATGCTGACTAGCCTTTGTCAGCTTATTAATCCTTCCTTCCTTCCACATCCTGCCCGGTCAGCAGTCGCTTTTCCCACAGAGAGCATGTGGAAAGCAGGAAATGAACTGCACAGCTAATGTTGCTAACTGCACTTCCTGACTCACCTGTGCCGGGTTGCGCCTTCCTCGCACCTCTGACTCATTACGCACTGTTTCCCTGGCCCACCTGCAGCTGCTGATCCTGCCTGTGGCAGTTTTTTTTTTTTTTTTTACCTGTGAAAATACACAGCTGCACTGGCTCCGCCTCTTCCAGCTATTTGCACTGCCATAATGAGGCCTGTTGTTTTAAGGCAAATCATTTGCTGCGATCGCGACCTATTTTCCTATTGTTCTGAAATATGCATATACAACCAAGGCTGAATAATAGATAAGGACCCAAACTGTGTTCTGTATATTTTAAAACATCTAAACACCCATGTTTCTGTTCACATTAATACATGTTTTATTCATATAAGCCAGCGCTCTATATGTTTTTGCTGATGGTTTTCCAGCCAATACGTAGCAGCCCTATGAAACCCACGTCCAGCTGGCCCTCACTGCCGATGACCAGGCACCACAAAGCTAGCGAAGGTGCAGGCTTACTGCTGTGTGGTCGTTTAGGGCTATTCCCAGCTCCTCACAACTGCAGAGGCTGTTCACAGCTGCACCCCTCAAACCAAGGATTATCACCTTTCAAACTCTCCTCGCAGATGATTGGCTACCAGAGTGGGTGGGGCATGTGTTGGTCTCTTGCGGTGTTCTACCTCGCCTTGCGATGAGTACGAATGAGACTTATGCGGTATCACGAACGTGGTTAAGAACTTGTCAAATTAGCAAAGGCTTTGTTCATGAGCGCAAGTGTGTGTGTTCACATGGAGTGCTGTCACAGGTGGTGCTCAGCCATTGGGCTTCAGCTCTTAGTTCATCTGTAGGGGATTTCAACGTTACACCACTGTTATTTCAGAAAGCTCTCTGCCAGTGGGGAAGGCCTGATATTTAATTTAGATAACTCTTCACAGGGCTGCACCACTAACTGCCCTGGTCTCTGTGAGGAACACTCTCCTTTCACTTCTATCCTGTGGATTCACAGTTCATATGGGTTATGGCCATACTATGCTGTCTCTCTCTGCATTCTGTGGGGACAGCTGACAAAATTGAATGCACCCTTCCCAGGGCCTTAGGTCTTCCGCACCGGGTTAAAAGAAGGTTTCATTCCATTTTAGTTGGTGATGTCTTCCACACCACCACTATTGTGGACACGATTTTCTCACTAATATGCAATCATACAGCTTCATTTGAGTTTTGTAAATTGTGTGGCACTACATTACATTACAATAATTTAGCAGACATTCTTATCCAGAGCTACTTACAAAGGTTAACATTTTACATGTTATCCATTTATAACGATGGATATTTACTGAGGCATTTCTGGGTTGAGTACCTTGCCCAAGGGTACAGCAGAAGTGTCTCAATTGAATTGAACCAGCAACCTCTCAGTTATGAGCCCTGCTCTTTACCACTGTGCTACACTGCATCTTGCTGGTCTAAATTGCTGCTATGGTACTTTCTGGTGTGACCTTTGAACCAACACTAAATCTACTTTCTTTGACATATTTCTAGTATGGACACAAAAATAAAACTATAAGCACCACCACTATCAAAATCCAAGCTCCAACTGCTACCCATCAGTGCTTTAGCCATTTTTAATTTCTTCATTAATTACGCAGGTATATAAATTAATATGTCAAACAAAAGCAAAGGTAAGTTATGTTTAACTTCCAAACAGTCCTGCCTTTACATTTAATGTCTAGCTAAAACAATGTATTGTAATTATTTAAAGCATTTGTGAAACATTTAGAGGAGAAGCCGCAGTATTTATCATTCTGTCCCTTTCAATTTGATAATTAATTGGGCTAAATATGAATGTGAAGGCAATGTAATTAATGCTTTAAAGGGAATGACTGAAAATGTGCTGCCACTTTGCTCTGGGCGGGGAAAAATGATTTGGAGCAGCATTTCCGTCCCACATTGATCCTTGGCATGAAAGTGATGATTCAGTGGCGTCTCCAGTGTGGGTCGGTCTGTCACGTTGACGGTGTAGTTTGTGTGGGGAGGTAAAAGAAACCTCTATTCATAGCAGATAAATCCGACTTTCCAGCTCTTTCACTGACTCACGGAACCACTCGGCAGAGACTCCGAAACTAAACGGGAAATAGAAGATGAGGAAAAAAAACAGAGACTATGGTTTATGCTCCCCTTGCTGTGAACATAACTCAGTGCTTTCTTCAGAATATTTAACTGATTTTTTTTTTTTTTCTTCAAACTGAATGTCCAACAGGCCCAATTAAAAGGCTACTTCTTACTCCATCATGCATAACCTGACTCCTTAATATGATTGATGTAATTATTTAATAACCTGACTGCTATGGGTCTGTGGTGTTCTGCAGGAGAAATGTGAGGCAATGAAAGTCACACAACCTGCAAAGTATCTCCAATTCTCTGTCCTTTGACACAGTGACCCAGGGGTAAGGACTCTGGTCCTTAGGGTCATAGCAATGTAAAGGAGCAGACTGTCCTTGAGCGAGAGTGTTTACTTCGGTTACACTGGCAAAAGCCCGCGTGAGCGGGTTGCAGACCATGTGTGGGATAAGATGATTATCACTGTGAAAAATCCTCCTCTACTGCCTCCCTGACACAGTGGTCCTGGAGATCCACAGCCCTGAGTGTGTTAGACACAAAACAAAACCCGTCCTATTACGCAGAATGCACAAACGCGTACAGCAAAGGAAAAGACGAAGAGTGCTGATCGCGGTATTGTCGGGCAACAGACACATGCATAGTGCTATCCCTGCTGGTCCATCATGCTGAGTCAGGTGGTAGAACACTGGGCTGTTAGTGGGGACTCATGTCTGCCTGCCAGAGTGACTGCCATCTACAGGGAGGGGAAATATTAGTTTGACTGCGGAATTTGTCAGTAGGTTGGCAGCAATTCTTGTAGTGCTGAAGGCGGGGCTTATGCAGCTGACTGACACCTGGAGTGTCAGGTAACTCAGCCTCTCGTCCAATCAGTGCGTGCAGGTGATGACCTTGGGTGGATTGAAAAGCAGACGCTAATGGATCTGCAGGGGGACAGCACTGCTGTAAGCAAAGATACAACAGAACACCCACAGGGAGTGTAGACATCCAGACAACTCCGGAACTTTCTTTAATCAATCACAACATCCTAAGCAGAGGACAGAAGGACTGCAGGAGTAAAATATCTGTTCATAATGTCTTACAGTAAATTTCTATACTGTAGCAATTTTAAATGATGTGGTAATGTAATCAAGCAGGTTGAAGGTCAACTCAGGTGTTGGAAAAAAAGCTCTTTCTCACATCTGACTAGGCCTGGCTTCTCTCTTTTAACCTTATGCTGCCAGCAGTGGCCTCTGGTTTCCTCATTTTAATTTATTTTTTGGTATAAAGCTTGATTTCTGCCGTGATGCTCTGTGATATTGAATAGTGTGATATTTAAAATGAAGGAGGAGAAGCATCAGCAGACAAGTTTCAATTTTTGTTTCACATTAAATATTTATCATTTTTTCCCCGAACTGTTTATTCTTATCAAATATTTCCGGCAAGTAGGTGCAGGCAGATGAATTGGTTTTGTTTAGTCTTGAGGCCTGTGGAAATGTGTAGAAAATGCTGGGTTTTGCTATTGGAGGGGCATCCTGCCAGAGCACATGAAATGTCTGAGGCTTACAGGCTGAAATTACAGTGCGCCTGCATCCCACATGGGTGTGTTTATCTGTGTTTTCACCTTCCTTCTGATTCTGCCTATAGTAGCATCCGCATTCACTGTATCCACATATTTCCATTTATATGGTACAGTTTGTTCCTGAGGAGGAAACGCTGAATCTAACAAGCCTAATCAAAAGCTCATTATGGCGATCGCATTATTAGAATCAGAGAGGCAGTGGAAAGACAGCTGCAGTCACAACAGCTGCAGTGTTGCTTTCAATTGTTTTTCTTTTTTTTTTTTTTTTACTTATGAAAATGTAAGATTGTGTCTGTCTGTCTGTGTGTGCGCATACATGCGTGTGCATGTGTGTGCATGTGTGTGTGCGCATGTGCACGTGTGTACAGTATGTGTGTGTGTGTGTTGTGTGTGCAAGTGTGCGCGTGTCTGTGTGTACATGCATGCATGTGTACAGTGTGTGTGTGCGTCTGTGTGTGTGTGTCTGTGTGTCTGCCTGTGTGTGCATGTGTACAGTATGTGTGTGTGTCTGTGTGTGTGCGTGTGTGTGTCTGTGTATGACTCCCATAATTGTGTACTCCAGGGAAAAGTGGGAAACCCCCGGGCTGATGGAGTGTGTGGTTTGTCCTCAGACGTGCCAATGGCCGGGCGTCAGTTCCCAGTAAAGCAGATCTGTCAGCTTACCCAGTGCGGAGAGGAGTCCTCTGGACGACTCCTCGCAGGAGCATGTGGTGCTGTGCTTGTATTTTGAAAATTGCCTTTCAGACGTGCCCATCAAGAATATGGTGTTCCCATCAAAAAGAACATTGCATTACCATAAACGGGGCAGTTTACGAGAACAGCTGTTTCATCAAAGATGCCCTGCTTACCCATGTCCTTTTTTTCTGACAGCAAAGTGTCTCAGCCCAAGGTAGTGAGATAAGGAGATACCCTCACATTGAAGCAGTCTTTTACTGTAGCAAACACTCATTTTGGAAACCTTTCACAATGTGCACACAGCAAGAGGGCTCCCAGGAAGTGAGGAAGTATTGATACACACAGTCACCACACCTCTGTGCACGGGTTAAACACCTTAATCTCTCGTGATCAAAAATGCATTGTATAAAAAAAGGAAAGAAAAAAACACTGATAGGAGCTGAGCTCCAAAAT
Organism: Megalops atlanticus; assembly: GCA_019176425.1. Lineage (NCBI taxonomy): Eukaryota > Metazoa > Chordata > Actinopteri > Elopiformes > Megalopidae > Megalops > Megalops atlanticus. The sequence goes on from CM032898.1 coordinate 2,396,843, forward strand.
GGCCTCCACTGCTCACCTGAGATGTCTGTCCTGCTTTTTAGCTTTCACACATAGCCCCCAGCCAGAACCCACTGTACCACAGAGTGAAATTGCCCTGCCCCCTCCCTGTTGAAGCTGTACCGCTAGAATCGCTGATCCCTTTTTCTAAATGCTGCTGTCCAACCTGTGGTGCCGGAGCCTACTGTTCAGAGATGACTGTTACATCGCATTACAGCCGCTACATTGCAGACGTTCTCATCCACAGCGACGCGCGCGGCTTACAATTTCCCCGCTTTATCAATTCTAACAGCTGCATGTTTACCGAGGTGATTGAGGTGAGGTGTCTTTCCCAAGGGTGCAACCGCAGCGGCCCAGCTGAGATTCAAACCCACAGTCTCTGGATTGTGAGCCCCGTTCCTGGTGCCTTCACCTTGCTGTTACACGCAGAACAGCTTGCAATGGAATATGTAATGGGTCATTCATACCATCTGAGTCACGGGTTCTTGGTAAAGTGCTACTTTTCTGCTCTGTTTGTTTCTTTTATGTTCAGCTGATAGCCTGTTATTCAAAATTTATGACACGAATACATAAATAAATAACACATCGCTGCTTGCTGCCATTTATCTTTACCGATTCAGTTTCCTTGAGCCAAACCAATTTTATTCTCGGTTGAGTTGCAGTTAACAACTTTAACACCGTGGTAATATGATAACCTTATAATGAATCAAAGCTTCATTCCCAGGAATGATGCTTATTCCCACTGTAAATGTGTGTGTCGTTCTACCTTACACAATGGATTTGCCAGCCATACAGTGTATGACATTTAGATCTATCAAAAGCAATTCTAAACCCATGCTTTGGTTCGGTAGCCATTTATCCAGCTGGCGCTGCTCATGTTGGGCTGAGATGGTTGGAGGTGAGTCTCTGTGGGTTCATCATGATGTGACCGTTTCTCCTTTTTTTTTCCATCCCCCAAGGACAAGCATGATGGCGATCTACAGGGGACTGCTGTAAAAAGCCCTCAATTGAACCCAACGCCAGCGCCGTCTCCTCCTCCACACCCCTCCCACCCGTGATGTAAATACTGAGCACCGTTTTTCGCCAAGGCGCCGCGGAACCATGGACGCCAGCCGGACTCTCTGGATCGATCCCGTTTGGATTTAACGCCGCCCCCCTCTGACCCAGGACACGGGGAGTGAAAGTCCAAGAAAAATAAAAAAGGCACCAGCGAAACGCGCTCTCCACCATGAGGGTCATGGCCACTGCCACGGCCTGCCTCTGCCCCCTCATCTTCTGCCTGTGCGTGCTGGAGGGGGGTCACGGGACGTCCCGGCACGGCCCCCTCAAAGTGACCCGCAACCAAACCAAGCTCCCGGATGGGGAGAAGGAGGTGCACCACCGGCCCAAACGGGGCTGGATCTGGAACCAGTTCTTTGTTTTAGAGGAACACATTGGGCTGGACCCACAGTACGTGGGGAAGGTAAGGTGGATCGCTTTCCTCTGACCTTTGCTGATGTTTTTTTTTTTTGCGGCTTCTGTTGCACGAGTGTCTCCTCGTATGATCTTTAAGAATGGGGGGGGGGGGAATGCCTTCAGCCAGACAGCAGGATCACAGCTTTTTGGTATGTGTGTGTGTGTGCGTGCACGCACATGCGCACATGAGTGTGCTTGTGTATTTGTGTTCTTGGTTAATGAGATTTACTGGATTCAAATCTCGAGCTTTCCTTCATTTCAGATGTAATTAGGTTGCATACTGCACAAGCTGGGCTGAATACAAAATGTCATCTGTCTATAGGCAATGTGCGGGTTAATTTGGGACACCGCTTTGCATATGGTGGTTTTTTTGCAATTATAATAACAGCAGGCTACTCCTCAAAAAATGACCAAATAGAGTGATTATTCATGATGAATGGGTGGTACAAGGCAATGAATATAGTGGTCCTTCAGGTTTTTGTGTCACCAACCTGCCTGGATCGGCAGGTAAAGTAACCACATCCCAGCTCTTGTCTCGAGTTAAACGAATCGTAGGTGAGACAGATCGGAATGAGAGAGAATCTCCGCAGCTGTGATTGCCTTTTCCCAGAACTATACGGATGTGTTTCTCTCCACTCCTTCAGTGATTCATGGCCAGCCGCGAAACCGAGCAGAGTCTGGGGTTATTTGTTAAACAGATGGAAAGCGATGCTCTGTTGTCAAACACATTTCACATTTGATGAGCACAGCCCAGAGAAAGCAGAACTGAGTCATATATATATATTTTTTTTCTTCTTATCCTGAAGAAGGTACAGTTCAACAAATCCTCGTACACTAAAGCATCGAATTAAAGCACTGAGGGGACATATCACCCAAAACAGGTTTTTGACAGCAGACTTCACAATCAGTTAAAAAATGCATGAAGGCTTTTGCAGAGGGCAAACACACGTCTCCCTTGTACACAGAGTAAAAAATTAAAGAGGAGAAAGTCGCCCCCCTGTGCTGATGCATAGTATGTTTTGATATTGATGTTTAGGCGAATACATCATATATATTTTTCTTTTTGTATTTGATTGTGATGATAAGAATTTTGATATTTTTTGGAGAGAGGTATGTACATGTTTAAAAGTAATACTGAGGTTATGACAGTTTGACAGATTATAAGCGAATCAGGAACAGCAGAGACCTCCATTAGAATCCTTACCCTCAGTGGGCAATGAACAAAATGACATTAATGATAAGGAGCAATTGCATAACAGCTATCATGTAATTTGTAGTTGTAGAATCATTTTTCAGTGAAAAGGCACAGTAGCCCTAACCAGACCAGATGTGCAACACATTACATCTGCTCAGGAGATGCTCTTATCCAGATGGACTTTGTTTAGGAATCATCCATTTTTACAGCCAGACATTTTACTGAGGAGATTCACCCTAAGCACCCTACCCAGTGTTGATAACCGGGCATCAAAATGGCATTCTTTGGGGTACAAGTCCTTCCAGGCCTTACCTGTGTTCCGCACCCCAGGTATAGGATACTTACTTCTCAGGTCCGAATGGCTTGCTATATTTCGGCTCTGACTGCTACTTGATGAAGGAGGCTTTTTCCTGTAACAGGACATATTAGGTGTGGTGGTTAGTTTTTACCTTGACTCCAAAACGCTAAGGGTTCAATCCCTCAACTGAATCACACCCAAGAGGCAAAAACAAAATATCCACTCCTTCCGTGCTTGTTTGTCATCTAACAGTTTGAGAGATGGACAATGAGCAACGACCCTCTGATAGACTGGTGTCATGTCCAGGGGGTATGATCACACATCAGGCAATTTCACGCTGTGTAATTCAGGGTAAACTCAGACCCTTGTAGCCTCATTGCCCAGACACAGTTCCATGTATTAATGTTGGTAATACTTACAGTAATACTTAATTAATATTTGGCTCAGCTTTACCAATCTGACCTTTCATTGGCCTTTAAAGAAGCCTTGGGCTCCTCATCCAGGCCTCCAGCAGTGAATACCATGCGTGTGGATGGTCCAATGGCAATACTACATTTATAATGGATAGTATTTTATTGTAGCCACGGAGGTGGAATGAAAGCCTCACAGAGAAAATTTAAACAGGGGAAAAAAAAAACTATAGAAAATAAGGGTCAGGTACAAATTCAGGGGCAAGGCTGGGAGCCAGGAAAAAACAGGATAAAATCCATCCATACCTGCAGCAGGTCAGTGATCTCCTCTGTCCCAGGGACTGTGACAGTGGCACTGAATGGACAGGGACCCGAGCCACTCAGATCACACACCTATTTCCCCCGTGGCATTGTGGGTACTGAGAATGTGGACGTGTTGTAAGGTGCTTTTTTCAAAGCACAGTGATCATCGATCTGCTACTGAAGCATGCGTGCTTTCCTTCCTTCTCTCCCTCTCTCTCCCTCTCTCTCTTTCTTTCTTTCTCTCTCTCTGTCCCTCTCTCTCTCTCTCTCTCTCTCTGCATTTGTACTCTCTTTTCCTGCACAGACAGCTCAAACCAAGCTAGCATCCAGTGCAGTGAGACGCCAGACAGACACTGTCGGTAATCTTGTACATATTTTCCCCAGCATCTTCATAACAGATGTTGTATTTGATAAAGGAGAAATGATTTGTTTTTGCATATGAATTTGCCAATTACTCCCAGTGCATGTAATCACGGCGTGGCCTCCAACTCCTACCCAGGAAGTGCCTGCTCCTAAGAGCCGTAAAACGTTCTGCCAGATTGCATTGCTGCAACCCACCAATCAGTTCCCTACGTTTGGCTCATGTTTACCGCGAAAAGCGCACAACAAATTGTGACTGTCTGGCTAGAAGTGCAGTTTATTCTAATCACATCCTTCGCTTGCAATCAGTGTTGTTGCTCTGTAGGTCCTCTCACAGGCAGGCAGTAACGCCTTTGGCTAACCTGAAGTTGTCTGTTTCTGTTTGTTTGTTTCCTGCGCTTGTTTTTTTTTTTTTTCCCTGCCAGGAATTTGACTTCTGAATCCGAAGTCTATGAAGCTGAAATAACTCGTGCCCTGTCAGGTTTTCCTCATTTTTTCTTGCGTGGGCTCGATTGTGGGGGAGTTAATTATTTCGGCGTGCCTGCCAATGTGTGCAGAGACCTCTGAGCAGAGCTAAGCTTCCCGGCTGGGGAGTGAGACTGTGTGGAAGCATCGTATTCTCCAACTTGCCTTTGTGAAGCCATATTTATGGGTTTATGTCATTCATCTCTGTGTTGACAGCAGGCCATACATTGCAGCTGATGGCAGTTGCTTATTAGAGTGCATGAAAATGCACTCTATTGTTATCCGAATTTTTTTTCTTATTCTTCTTTTTCTTCTTCTAACCAATTTTGTGCGTTAAATACAGCTTCAGTCGTTAAACGTAGAAACTTCATTCAAACTGTGTTGCGTAGGTCTTACAAAGGACACTTATGCTATGTATTTTTTATTTTTGTAACATTTATACTTTTAAACTATTAATTAAAAACTATCAAAATTTTCCCCATAGACTTAACATTGGCCTTTATGACATCACAATAGAGCCATTAAGCAATTAGAATCTTGTGGCAGCTGTTCTGACCACCTACATCTGTTTGATGTAGGCCTATATACTTTTATCTATGTAAAATTAGACTTTGCATTTTCATGCACTCGTAATTCCCTGGAATTACATTCTCTAGTTTCTCTTATTTTCTTTTTTAAATACAAAGAGCTACTATGCATACCAAAAACTAAGAATGAATAAAATATCATCCAATGCGCGTTCCCAGAAACCTCCTGCAGGTTGCTCTCTCTGCAATCTGAGTTTGATTTCTTCACAGAATAAATCGTCACATGGATATATTCATACAGAGTAAATAATTTAAACGTCTTACAAAGGCCAGTTTCTCCTCACAGTATTACAATATGACTTATTTATGAAAAAATAATTCTTCTCGTCGCCAGCATAAGAGCACTTGTGATGCCAGGCTGTTGGTGACAGAGGAGGAAGCAGTATTTCCCAGGTTGTCCCCTGTAGATGAAAATGGAAGTTATGACTCCATTGTGAAATGCACTTTGCGATCTCTTATTGCAGGTTTTCACAGGTTTTAACACGACGACGCTAAAAATGTGAATCGCAGTTTTTCTTTTTTTTTTTTTATAGCACAATATCCATCCCATAATTACAAGTGTTAATTGAGCAGACTGCAGATAGAGCAGCAGAGAGGACAGAGGCATCCTTTTAAGTCGTTCCCGTTAATTGGCAAGATGGACGAGCAGGCCGAACATGTCGTCTCTCCTCACAAACCGCTGTCCCTCCTGCTTCCTCTCTCCTCCTGTGGCCATTTTCCCCTCCTCAGTATTCGACATGTTTGCTCTAACAACGGCTTTAATTTAATCAATAACATGATAACGGCTCAATAACGCTGCATGAAAAACTCTTTCAATACGCCAACAGTCCCTCCTGCATAGAGGAATTTTGAGCGTTATTCGGATATGAAATGCGTGTTAAATTATATCAGGTCCTGGTGATGCCTCTCAGTCAGGCGGTTATCAATGGTTTCCTTCACTTTGATGGGGACTGGAAGTGGACTTGCCATCATTAATCAGCCGATCATTAGGAAAGATTAATAGATGGAGAGATAATGATGTTCTTAAGATACCCTCTTTCTCCCGGGGTAATTAAAGCCATAGGATTGAGCCTCCCCTCTGCCATCCCATAATAACAGGCTGCCTTTGTGTTGACTTTAAGTCTGCAGTGCTGTAGCCAGCACAGTATGGTTGTGGTCTCCTTGCCTCCCTGTCAAAAGAGTTTATTTTTCTTCCATCTTTTATATCCTCCCATCTTTTATACTGACAAATGCACTATTGAGAAATCACATGCCTCCACATGTGATTTTGCAAGCCTGCATTTGTGGGTATAAAAGATGTAATAACGCAAATTATCAAACTATGTTTACTCCATTCGTAAGTGTAGGGGTTTTTTTTCTAGACTCCTTTTGCTGAAAGCACACGTCACTTTAAAGACAGACGGCCACCAGCGGAGGGCGGAATTTGACCCCTGTGCTCATGGGTAAACTAAAAACTTGACAAGCCAGCTAACAGAAGTGGCATTTCACATTTGTTTTCTAATGTAATGGTGTTCCTTCCCATATACTCAAGCTGGTATGGTAACACCGCCCCCTGGAGTGAGTTAGAGTCATTACAGTTCCTTCAGCCATGCAGACTTGATCTTGGCTTTGATTTACAGCGATCCCTGTCTAATTATGGGTGTTATGTTCCTGAAAACCCCTCCATCTGGCAATACTAAGGATGGTGACACAAGGCCAATCTACATTACCTCTTCCTTTCCTAAACCTTTGATAACATAATTCAAATCAATAAATGCTCAAATATGATAAGTGGAGACAATATATTTTCAAATAACAATAAAAAACATGAAATTAAATGTTCTTTATTCTGAATCCCAAGGGTTGAAGTCTGTTATTGCTTATAAACGTCACTGATGCTCAAATAACAGACAGATAACGAGGACGATCCCATCCGAGCGTCAGGATCCGCTTGGACACAGACCCTTCCGAATCTAGCCCTCACCGACATCAAGCTAATCCACAGTGACAGTGACATGGTACTGATATTTTCAGGGAAAGAACAGGCTGCATAGGTGAAGGTCAATGCAAAATTGAAGGATGGTTTGGGCGGGTGGGTGTGTGTGTGTGTGTGGGGGGGAGGGGGGGGACCCATCAAGAACAGAGTAAACAGCACTCCGATCATGGGGGTCCCAGAGATATAGGCCGGCGTGTCAGTCAGTGGAGCAGATACTGACCTCATGGCGGGCTCCAGTGACCCACACCTCGAGAACAAACCCATAAAACCTAACCTTTTCTCAAATGTTCACTTACTCGCTTTTGTGAAGCTGACATGAGCCACTGTAGGCGTAGCAATTCATTCAAAATCCAAGTGCTTAATAGCTCTGTCTCTCAGCCTTTGAAATTCGCATTCAGTTACCCAATTTGGAGTGCTCCAATAAGTACTGCATAAATGTCGGTCCTCCTAAAAGCAATATTTGTTTGTTGTTGTCCATTAAAAAGAGTAAATCGAACGCAACTCATTTGGAGTTTCTCATCTTAAAATGTGCTGTATTCATGAAAACATGGAACATTTGTCAGAGTCCGCATTGGCTTGCTTTCAGAAAAAAATGTCATCCTTTCAACCAACAACAGCCAGGTTGTACTGTGCTCGACAGCTAGTAAGCTCATTAAAAAAAAAAAAAAAAAACCTGTATTTCATTCTGCCTTCTACTATAACTGCACTGGGTCATTTCAGAACATTCAACATGAATACTGACAATTTTCAAGTGATTAAACAACATTATACATGCATTAACCTTGTTCATCTGTTGAATTCTCAAAACATTGCTCTAAAAATATATTTTTTTTTCCATTCATTTTTTTTTTTCAGAATGTAGTTATTCTGCCTCTCATGAAGCTCTGTGATCCATGAAAGTAATGTATTTGTGGATGTGTTGCCACCTAATGAGTTTTGGGTCATTTCCAGCTGCAGAGAGACTCATGACTAATAGATGGTGGACGGGTTTCCTGCTCTTCAGAACAGAAGGCCACCAGACTGACCCCCGCAAGTTTCTCTTTGACGTCATTGAACATGTAGGTGTGGCTACCGGCCCAACGCTATGGGGTAGCTCAGGGGTGCAATGCACCTCCGAATGCACCTGAGTGCACCCCCAGTTGTCTCCTTATATCCCGATGTCTACATAGTATTTATTACGTTTTGTGCACCCCCGTGGATTGCAGTTGTACCCCTCTGTATTTTCTCTTAGGGCCACTCCTGTGTGGCTACCCAAAGGGAAATGCTGCTTATTTTCCATAAGGTTTGACATTTGGTGGAGGGTACGTCCAAATCATGGATGCCTGAGTTACAGCACATATTACATTACATTACATTACATTCATTTAGCAGACACCGTCATCCAGAGCGGCTTTCAGCACAATAGATCATAAGTGTATCCATTCAAGCTGAATGAGCAACAGTGTCAGACCAGGCTAACAACACTCCCAGACCAGCAAGTGTGAGCATGACACTATTCAAGCTGACTTGTGCAACATAATTAAACAAGGGAGGCCAAGTGTACTACCATACATCAGTCACTAGATTGGAGTCCAAAACACATTGCAATACTGCAAGTAAAATAAATAGGAAGTGATACAAGTTAATTTAGTTTCTTTGGCCATTTATTTGCTTGACTTATCAGATTGTATCAACATTCACATACATTATTTTATTCTGTTTTTTTTCTGTATTATTTATTTAGTCTGTCTAGTACTGGGTTTGCGAGACAGTCTGTTCTAAGTCTCTCAAGGCTTTTTGTCCTATTTAATGCAGACTATTAAATACATTTCTTTGAGCATTTCTCTTTCTTGTCCATGAATGCATTATTTAAATGACTTTGACTAGTGGAAAGAGATTATGAGGACAGTCTCTGTTTACCTAAGGCTGACCCTCAGTGAAAAATCTAGAATGTAAAAAAAAAAAAAGAAAAAAAAGTGCCGCCCGCCTTGTTTTCAGTAGAAAGTGTCTGCTTTTAAAGGCCGTGGAGATGTTTTATGCATGCTGCTAAATATGGACAGCGACAGGACGAGGCAGCCGCGCCAGTCTTAATGGCGCGATGCAGGGAGTGGAGAAGCAGACTCCGGCTCCGGGTTCGACTCCGCCGCGTCCGCCATCTCTCGCCCGCTGAGAGAGACGCCCGCATGCTGAGATCCCAGCGGCCGTCACGCCGGCAGGCGACTCGCCGCCGCCGCCTTCGAGCGAGCTCTCCCTCCGCTGTGAGAACACCTGCGGAAACGCGCGGACACGGAGACCCTCCAGGTGCATCAGATATACACGGGGCAGCAGTGTAGCATAGTGGTTCAATTCCCCAGGGGGGAACTGCTGCTGTACCCTTGGGCAAGGTACTTAACCCAGAATTCCCTCAGTATATATCCAGCTGTGTTGCAAAAATTGTAAAAACCCTGTAATTGATGTAAGTCCATCAGGATAAGAGTGTCTGCTATATGCCAACAATGTGATGTAATGTAAAAGCAGCAGAGATTGGCATTCCCCCCGGGGTGGGCTGAGGCAAAGGGGACTGGCCACTTTAGGGTTAGGGTTAGACTAGAGTGCCCCCCCGCGGTGGACTGAGGCGTAGGGGACCCGCCTGCTTTAGCACAGGTCTCACGTGAGCTGGCAGCTTTCTCTGAGAGCACAGGTAGACGAAGCCTCTGCAGCAGGGACCAGTCATCTCACCATTCCTCCTCCATTTCTGAGCAACTGTCTCTGGATCGGAGGGAAGAGAGAGATGATTCTCCCCAGGACTAAAACCACAAAGAATGTCTGAGTAGAAAGGGGGAATAAATAAATAAATAGGGTAAGTGGTAGTCTTGACTGGAAAGTGCGCTGGGGACCCCTGAGAGAAGCAGACGGGCGGCCTGCTGGTAATGGGACAGGCGGTGCATCGATTAAAAAGCTGCTCGGGCTGAGAAACGCTCACCGGAGCCCTGCTGGGCCACGTCCCCGGCGAGGAAGACTTCCTCATCCGTGCAGGTACTGCATGACCCCGTTGTGTGACTGAAGGTTATTTGAATGAGTCCAACTCTCTATCTTGTACTTTGCGAAGCGAATCACATTTCTCTGCTGATGGAAGGGGGGGAGTGAGGTGAGAACCCCCCTGTGAGTTCTCCAGAGCTCAGACACTGTAAGAAAATGAGAACGAGCCGGACTGGGCTGTCCCAGATTCAGCCTCGGTTCTGCCGGGGCACAGAACCAGGCAGGGGGGCGGGGCCAGCGCCAGCGGTCCACCTTCGGAGCGCTGATGTTTCTGCCTAAATTAAACTGCGCGGCATTCAGCTCCGACTGACACACCTGGCTGCTCTATCTGCTATGGAGGTGCCCGCATCCCAGAGCGAATTACTCTGCTAACAGTCTACAGGACTGCGCTTTACTATTATGATCAAAGACGTACTGTGGACAGACTGATAAGGTCTGTTCACAGAGACGCTCTTGTGCCTTTTAATTTCCTTCTCTTTATGTGTAAGTCTCTCTGGATAGGACTAGCAGCTCAGTGTAAATGTAAAATGTAAAATGTTTTGTCTCACCCAATCATGCAGTTTCCTGTCTGAGTTTTTCCATCAGCCAATCAGATGCAAGTGCCTTCCTCTGCATTGCGAAGGCTGTGCTCCAAATGGGATTTGAACTCACAGCCATCTGCTCATTAGTCCTGGCCCCATGACCAATAAGTGGTGGCTGGCTAAAGTCCATGAGCAGCAGCCGTGGGAGGTGTAGCGTGAGGTACAGCAAGAGCTTTAGTGTGTGGTACGAGGCAAGGCGTAGTGTGAGGTGTGGTATGAGGTGTAGTGTGACGAATAGTGTGTAGTACAGTGTGCAGTGTAGTCTGTTGGACAGTGCACTGTGTAGTGTGAGGTACAGTGTTTGGTGTAGTGTGAGGTACAGTGTGCTGTGTAATGTGTGGTACAGTATGAGGTGTAGTGTGTAGTGTGAGGTACAGTGTGTGGTGTAGTGTGTAGTACAGTGCGCTGTGTAGCGTGTAGTGTGTAGTACAGTGTAGTGTGTGGTGTAGTTTGCAGTACGGTGTGTGGTATAAAGTGTCATGTGCAGTGTGTGGTGTAGTGTGTAGCGTGTAGTACAGTGCGCTGCGTAGTGTGTAGTGTGTGCTCCCCCTGTGGGGTGGGGGGGGTGGGGGGGTAGAGACAGCGCATTAGCACGGCACTCTTTACTCACCCTCGCGCGTGCATGAATCAGCAGAGCGACGCGATTAGATTAACGCTGTAACAGCGCCCCACGCCCCGCCGTGCCACGCCGCTGACAGCCACTGCCAAAACCCCCGCGGCGACACGTTTCACTGGAGTCAAAACAACAGAGCACCCGGAATAAGAGCATTAAAGGTCCTCTGAGCTGCTGGCTTGGCTCTCAGTGTAACCCTTCTCTGGAGCCTTCACTTCACATTACAAAAATATCCCAGAGTCTATATGGATTTATTACCCTGTTTGGATTTTGGAGGTAGATCGGGGTGGCAGTGTAGCATGTGGCTTAGTGGTAGGGAGCAGGGCTCGTAACCGAAAGGTTGCTGGTTCGATTCCCCCCTGGTGCACTGGTGTTGTGACCTTGGGCAAGGTTATTTAACCCGGAATTTCCTCAGAAAATTCCCAGCTGTATAAATGGATACCATGTAAAAACTGTTACCTGTGTAAGTCACTCTGGATAAGAGCATCTGCTAAATGACAATAATGCAATGTAATCCAGACTGATCTTTGGCTTACAAGATACAGGTAGATCAACATTAGTTACAGTGGAATTAAAGCCCCACTAGCGTCCGTCTGTTACCTTCTGAATGCGTGGCATACAGATTTTGTTTGTTTTTATTCATTCTTTTTAAAAAGATTTTCCTCTTCAGTTTGTGGAAATGAAATGCCCAGCCTGTGACATTGATGGCTGTTGATTGCTGATGCCGGCTATTTATTTATTTATTTCTGTTAGATTGCATCGCAGCTTCATCTGCGGTGCTCATGTGCGCTATCGCGGCCTCTGCCAATTAGATGGCTTATCAGTCGCGGAGGGTGCCAGGCGCTGGCAGGGAAGGTTGCCGGGTATCATAGCTGATGAAGATAAGACAGTCACAGTGATGCAACCTCCCGGTATGAGAGAGTGTGATTAAATCTACCCTATTGGACGAGTAGGACTACACTTACATCAAACCTCTCATCTGTGCACTAATCGCAAATTTCAAATCAGGTCCTCCCGAAAAAAAGAAGAAAAAAAAAAGCTTGGTGAGAGCTCTTGGTTCCACTCAAGATTGACCTTTCCGATGGCGCGTCTCTGGTAATTTGTGCTTATCGGATGAGCCAGTGTTTGGATTTAATCAGTCCTGTGGTCCGGTTAGCGTGGGAGGGTTATTAACCTCTGTGAGATGGGGACGGGCGTGTCGCGGGCACCGAGGAAGGGATTAATGCACTGTGACCTGAGGGTCTCGCTGCGCCCGTTTACCCATCAGAAGCACCCTTTCCCCACACACTCAGTCACTTCCCTCTGCAGCGGTGATATACACATCCTGATACTCATCAGACCACATTACTTCCTCCCACTGCTCAGAAGGCCAGGTTTTGTGCTTGTTACTACAGGACACACATTGTTGCGCATTGGTGGCTTGGTGACAAGAGGTTTCCGAATGGTAGCCCTACCATCAATATCACATCAATATCGCTGGGTCACAGAGGTGTAGTTTCAGTTCTGTGGTCATTTTTGAGGCTGTTTTTTGTGGTTTTTAGCAACTACGTTTGCTCTTAAATGTCCAGCAAACTGTTCCCTCTGACACATTTAATAATTTTGTGGTTTCTCTGACTGACACACTTGCAATTCAGGCACAAAATATTTGACCTCTCGACCTCAAAATTGAGATCGTTCGTGTTACTTTAGAAATTCACATAGAGGGTTAGTGTTGATTTTAAAATGTATTTTCAAGCAGAAGGTTTTTGGTAATTAGTTCATAACATAACAGCTACGATAAATACATTAACATAAATCAGCATTTTTGATTGCCCTGTGAAACTAACACATTCCAAATCTGCCTCCACATTCGCTTTCACTGAACTCTCGTGTTAGAAACCTGCAAAACACTTTAAAACGTGAGAGTTCTGTTCCCACCTTAGAATCTCGCCGTACTCTAAAGCACAGAAGTTATTCTTTTTCCTGCGTTAAACCGTGCGTGCGGACAGGTATACAGCAGCACCCAGCAGCATCAGTAATTATAGCTGTGGAGTCACAGCAAATGCGTGTGTATATACAGCCTGTGACACACGCACGCCGCAGGTACTGGTCCTAAGCCTCTGTGTTTGCGTGACCGCTCAGGTGCCAGGCCAAAGCTTCAAACGCTGGAATGCACTCGTGTCACAGGGCACTGAGCTGAATAATTCAATATGAAATGGACATTTTATACTCATTCTGATTGGTTGATTGATCGATTGAGCTGTTTTCCTCCAGTAAGAACTGCATAGCATGGCGAGTCTTAATGTGTTTTTAGGTATGTGCTCACTGCACTGTTTCTCATGTCAGTGAAAAAATATAATAGGTTATTAATTAGTTCTTTATAATATTTTAGTATTTTTAATTCCATTGCCTACATCCATCACCTCTATGATGCCTATGTAAACTAAAAATTAACTCACGCATGCTAATACCTACCTTTTTCGTATTATTTGCGCATGCATTGTAAAATATATTCCAAAGTAGACGCACGCAATCCCATCCGTGAAAGAGACTGTGAATACAAACTAAACAGCACGCTGCATGCTCTGTTTTCAGGGATGGATGTCTTGCATGTGTTTGCATTTTTATTTTTTTAGACCAGGCTTTTTTGAAGCTTTCCCAGAATGCCTTGCCTGTCTCGGTGAGGCGGGGGTAAGCGGCACTCCTGAGCGGCCGCGCCGCTTATCTCCATCCCCGCACGCTCCCCGCGCATCGCCAAGGTCACCCTCGCCCCCGCGACGCGCTAACAACCGCTCGCGTCTCCTCGCCATTTCTCTCGCACTCGAGCAAGAGTGTGGCATGCACATTTTGTGTTCTGTCGTTGCTGAATACGGCTGACTGGGGGGGGGGGTTGTGTGGCGTTTCCCGTCGGACGCCGTTATGCTACCTGGCACCCTGTGGACGAGCAGCCGATGCAGAGTGCTGTAATCAACGCAGCTCTTTGATAGCGACGCTCAGTAACGCCGCGTCGCCCTGAGCGCGCCGGCTGAAAGGGCACGGCAGACCGATTGCAAAGCAGCAACACAAACTCGCGGAGGTGCCCGCAGCTCAGAGATAATTGTGAAGCAGGTGTATGAGGGCCTTGGGGCACAGGCTCGTGGCTGCCTTCCATGTAATTAATTAGAGCATGTTCTCCTGTATAAAAAAAAAAAGACACGCACAGGCCAACAGGAAGTGACCTCTGTCTGGCCGTGCGGCGTAGGTCGGGGGTGAACGTGTTCGGTGAAAAATGAGTCTCTACGGAGGAAACTGGAAACGGCCGAGAAACAGCAACCGCGCTTTGTGGCCGGAGGAGATGAGGAAACAACAGCTCGAGGAAACAACGGCAGGTTGCCAAATGTTTTCATTCTGCTGGGACCGGACAAAGATGTGCTAAAAAAGAGACAGAGACAGTCAACGGTACGCTGGTATTCCTGCTTTGGAAAAAGGAAGGTGTAGCTTTGGCTGATGATGGTGATCATGGTGATGATGATATCAGTAAGGCAAATTATTATTAGTAGTATTAATAGAAGTAGTAGTATTAGTAGCAGTATTAGTAGTAGTAGTGGTAGTAGTAATAGTATTGGTAGCTGTAGTAGTAGTAATATTACCAATGCAGGTTCACAGTTCAATATCTTCAATACACTGCTATGCCTGCTGGGAAAAAAGAGGGTGTGGCTTTGGATGACGATGATGACGACAACAACGACAGTGAGGAAGACTATTGCCAGCAGTAGTAGTGGTAGTAGTATTAGTAACCATAGTATAACCAATGCAGGTTCACAGGTATTTTCAAAGGGAGAGCAACAGCAGTTTGTCAGTGTGACCCTAGAGCCACAGTCGTTACTCGACAACGTCTCTCACGGTCTACCTGCTAGCTGTTCCTTCTATTTCCATGTGTAAAGTAGCAGCGATCATGTATCCGCTCAGCTTTGTGTAAACCTCGGCGGTGGTGTTTTTGACAGCTCCTTTCGCGTAGGTATCCCTGCTAAGCAGCCGACAGCCTGGCATCCCTGCCAGCACACTGAATGAGTTCACGCTCCCGCCCCAACGCGTTTCCTTTTGCAATGATGCAACCCAGCATCGCGTAGCTAATCTGGATTAACCTGTTTACATTAAATTAACCACCCCCTCCCCACCCCTCAAAGTTACAGTAATGTTTCAGTTTTTGAGCGCCGTCAGTCTTTTGAGGGAATTTTAAATCACCCCTGGTGCGCTGCAGCGAAAATGCTGCCAATCATTTTCTCCCCTTGGTCTGAGTCCCCGCAGTCAGTGCGTATAATACCTAACATAGACAGCAGCATGGTGCTGCACTGAGGAGTAGGGCTCATAACTCAAAGGTTGTTGCTGGTTCAATTCCCAAGCAGACTGATGCTGTCCTACCCTTGGGAAAGGTGCTTACTGGTACCCCCCCCACCCCCTCCCCCCCTTTATATAGGTGTACCATGGAAAAAATTCTTCTTGTTGAATCCAAGTGTGAAAACACTGAGGACAGACAGCAGTGTTTTTATGAGCGTAAAATTTACCGGAACGTTCTCAAGCTTACACGAACGCATTGCTGCTCAAGGCAGTTCCATCTTAGAAAGGCCGCCCTTGGGAACAGGGCACACCCCCTTCGGTGTTGAAATGCGTGGGGTGAAACCTGCCAACTACATCACAGTCAGCTAGGGCACCTGCTAAGCAAGTCTGCTGTAATACCCTATTATTGCCTGACACTGAGTGTAGCGGTGCAGTAGAGTATGCAGATATAGCACCTTCAGAGAACACTAACGTTACACAGAGCACATGTTAATAAGGAAAGATTTTCTATGTCATCTGAATGTTGGACATGGAAAAAGGAACAAGGAAAAAGGAGGGAATACAATATACTGTAATACACTATATAACTTCCTGGCTCCTTTCTAGACAGGCCATCAGCTGCAAGATGCTTCATTTCACTTTAATTTATCCGTTTATTCCAAAAGAATGAACAGAGTATGTGTCTCTTATTAACTAGACTATTTAAGCAACTAATCATGAAGTCACTTTTAATGAATGATAACTCCTCTTAATCAGGCAGCCGAATGAGTAAAGATGAGTCAGAGTTTGACATCACTGTTTTTTTTTTTTTTTATCCTCTCAAAGGATGAATAAACTTTTACCTCCAGTGAAAACGATAAACAGTTTGATGCAAGCATTAAACTTTAAAATCAACTTGGTCCACTTGTAGGCCTACATGTTGTTGGGTATTTTTCTACAAATACCAACAGTCAACTTTGCTGTTAACTGTAATATATTGAACTGCAAAAAATAATAATGTCGAAAATGTTGGCCGAACTACGAATCGCAAATGTTAGGTTCAGAAAAGCTAAGGGGCGAAAGAATTATTGTCGTCTCGGACTAGGATGCAGCAGGCTTGTTTTGAGCGCGTCGCCATTACCGCTGTTCTCAACCTGTGGTGGGGTAGACGGCAGATCGTAAAGACACGGCTGCGGTTTCATGCGTGTCTCACACGGACCGTGGTTTCCCTGGGGATGAATGTATCGCGAGGGTGAGCCGCCGACACGCCGTGCTCGCAGATCAAAGCGCTGCGAGTGCATCTCTGCATCCCGTCTCCGCGGAGATCTGAGAGAATCGCCGCGTTTAGCGCAACTTGTAATCCCTGTGATGTTGTCTTGCCGGTGTCTGGAAGATTATTTCAGATACTCTTCATTTTAAGAGAACCAAGTGGAAAAAGAGGTCCTGTGTATGAGCATTAATCAGTCAAGGACTCAAACACACACACACACACACACACACACACACACACACACACACACACACACACACACACACACACTCAATCTGCACGGGTACTTACACACAGCAACTTCCCCTCTTTCCAGTTGTGCATCTCCGTCAAGCAGATGGCAGTCATAAATGATGAAATGTTTAAGCCTGACCTCAGCTTTGGCACCCAGAGGTGAACTTAAAGTGCAATTCCTCATAACCTGGTGGACATGCATTTGCATTTACAAGACCGCTACTCATATAATATTAATGGAAAGGAAGCATTTAAAACAATTTACCCAAGACAGCACGTGCCAGAAATACCTCATCAGATATCCACACAACTCTCTGCCTATAAATTGGTATTGATGTATTTTAGGTGTCACAAAAAACAAATATGCTTTCACTCTGTTACAGCTGGCAGGAGCACACTGTACACCCATGTTTCCCCAGGAAGTCACAAGACCAATTAAAGGAAATGAAGTCAATGAGATAACTTATCTCCCTTTTCTCACAGCGATGCCTGACATTCATAAAATGAGGTTCTATCTCCTTGTACCTGAACTGTGCAGTGAATCAGGTAACCAGGTGTGGTAGAGGTGCAGTGTGGTGCTGTGTGGTTGTGCGCGTGCATGCGATTGGCTCGTGCGGTCTGACTCTCCGTAACACGACTCCTTTGCTCTCGTTGGCAGCTGCACTCCAACTCGGACAAGGGCGACGGATCGGTCAGGTACCTCCTCTCGGGGGAGGGCGCCGGCACCATCTTCATCATCGATGAGGTCACGGGGGACATCCACGCCACCAAGAGCCTGGACCGAGAGAAGAAGGCCCACTACGTGCTGCACGCCCAGGCCATCGACCGCCACACCAACAAGGCCCTGGAGCCCGAGTCCGAATTCATCATCAAGGTCCAGGATGTCAACGACAACGCCCCCAAGTTCCCAGACGGCCCATTCGTGGCCTCGGTTCCTGAAATGTCCAATATCGGTAAGGCGCGTTTCTGTGATGTGGGTTTTTTTGTGTACAAGGCCTGAGGCTGCCGGCTCTGTGGTCTGGCTGGCTAAAAAAGCACCTGTATTTTAGCTGGGTCATCAGTTTCCCAGCTGGATTACCAAGATCATTCATCTTGCGCACACACTGCCCCGCGAGCAGACATTTTTGGTTCATCCTGAGCCGCAGAGATAACAGGACTGAGCACTGGATTTTATTTCAACAAAGCTGTCCATGTCTCTGAACACCTTAGCCATGAGGTTTCACCATCCTGTGTAACATTTCGGTCATTTATGCATTATTTTTGCCTCAAATTCAGTTCTGTTTTACAGTAGTTCAGTTTTTTTTTGCTGTATTCAAAGTCTGCATGAAGATTATGGTTTTAAGAGAGTTTTTGTTCAGCCTGTCACGTCTTGACTTTCATGTCTGACATGAAACAAAAATTCTCAGTAGCGTATAAATCCCCCAAAATACCTCACTGCAGAGGTTTCCAAAACACTTTTTTAACTTTAGGAGGTTTTACATAAATGTAATCTGCAAAATAATACTTTTCATGTTTTTTTTTTTTTTTTTTTCTTTCTACTTTCATAAAGCTGAGCTGACAGGGCTCATGCACCAACCAATGAAATTTTTAGAAAAGAATGAGTTTCTAAATCGTTCATCTTGGTCTTATGGCGTGTTGAGAATTAGCTAATCGCGATGTAGCATGTTAGCAAATGGACTGGTAATCCGTCTGAAACCTGACTGCTGTTTCCTCCCCATGGGACTACCCCTCCTCATTCTCTGCCAGGGCAGTCTCATGGGGGGGGCACAAAGTGCTTAAAAAGCAGTGCTGGGGGATTTAACATCAAAGATTCTCTGACATCATTGTTTTTTTACATGTTACTGCCATCACACTGAAGCATGTAGTTAGGATTAGGTTGTGTGTGATGAAGCCGTGAACGCCGCGTTGAAAAGCGTTGCATTTTTATCGGTCATGTTAAAGGGGCGGATCATGGCTGTGTGAGAATCATTGGGGCCTGAATCGTAATAGCCTAACACAGTCCTGACTGTGGGGGTTCAAGTGCGAAGCTATTTTTTTGTTTTGTAAATGCTTTACATGTGAAAATCCACGCTAACACTCACACACACCTGCTCGCAGACACAAAAAATTGTCTATACAGAATTACACAAACATTATATATATAAGCTATAAGCACCGAAATGATTTTGTTATCCTTATTCATTGCTGCCTCCAGCACTTTCTCAGACGTTGAAGTTTAGTTAAAGTCTTTGTTCTCCAGCAAAGCTTCTCCTCAGTCTGCAAAGCTCGGTAAGTGTGGTAAAATAAAGTAATATAATGATATATAATGATAAAGTGCGGTAGCGTAGCATAGCAGTAACACCGGTGTGGTGGGCTGTGGGTGTTGGCTCGCAGTTTCATTCTGGAAACAGTCTGCTTAGCTGTCACTCAGGGAGGGGGAGCACAGGCCTTCTGCTCTCCTGGATGTGGCTGGTGTCAAAGTAGAACCGACAGCGCTATTTGCTGACTAACTCGATTGTGGAAGAGGACACCGATTCCGATTCCAATCCTGAGCTAATCACGGCGCAGCTCAGCTAACGTTTCAGGGGCAAACCCAGGATTCATTACATCCTCCCTGCTACTTTTGGGCAGGTTTATTTTTTACTGTCCTTTTTCAACCCACAGGCATACCGTTACCTCGTTGCTATTCGGTGCGAACCCAATTACTGAGATAAATTATTCAGATGGATCTTCCTGTAGAAAACAGAGTGTCTCCATCCTCCACTGATGGGTACAGCTGGCACGTCCAAGCTGGGATTCACACCTCCCTGCTTAAAGTCAATTACTGTAACACACCATTGCTGGATAGAGAGGTGTTATCTAATTTCAACCCTAAATCGAAGCCATAATTCACTCTAACTTCAAAGCATATAGCCATGCCTCTCTGAGGGCAACACTTTGGTGTGTAAAGGCGCCGTTCTTTTTTGGGAGATCACCACGGCTCACGCCACATGCAAGGCTGTGACACCTTTCCACCGGTGTGTTTTCAGCTTTCTGCAACACCTTGGAAAGGACTGATAAAATAGCGCTGATGTCCTTTCTGAAGCAGTTTTTGAATCTGGAAGGCAAAGGTACCTTAAAAGCCACATGTGACACATCACCTCAGATAGAAGTGCAATTATCCTTTATTGAAGCAAAAAAGGGTATGTGAAAAATATTCATGAATGTTGAGCAAGCATAAGGACAGGTGAGAGATTTTAGGTTCATTATTATTATTATTATTATTATTATTATTATTATTATTATTATTATTACTACTACTACTGTTTTTTTAACAGTACGCCTAGCTGAAAATTGACCAAAGAGATAAAATTTAAAAAGTAACCATTTTAAATGACAAAATTTGTCTTTTTTCAACTTTGTTCTATTTCCAATATCTTCTGGGAGTCCGCCAAAGTACAAACTGCTGACACAGAAAACCAGTCTTTTTTACATGTTTAACCACCTCTACCTAGAAAAGGAGAACTCTGATGACTAGTTATCATTTGTGAGAACATACAGCAGACTGCTGAGGCTGATGTTGTAGTGAATTGATCCAATGAGCACAGGAACCCCTCTGAAAGAGCATATGATCATTGTGAAACAAACCTATTCTGCCCTGTTTCAGGGAGATGAGGGAGCAGGGTATTGTGATGCTAATGTGCTCCACTCAGCGTACAGTAATCATACAGGCAGAACAGGTGGCAGGCATGACTTTGCATTTGCAAGCTATTCCATTAGCCTGTGTTTGTGTAATTATTAGTCTGTTTATACTGCTTATGTTCCCATTCACTGCATATGCCCCTCGGCTATTCTAAATACGGGAAAAAAAAAGATGTGGTTAGTCGCATATTATTTTGAGATTTATTTATTATGTGATAACAATGTCTGTCAAAGCTGCATTCATGTTATTTAACTTGAATTACTGATTGTTCAGTTTGTAATGATTTTGTGTTTTGAGGGTTTTTCTTGCTTTTACAAAAAGCATTTAAATCTTATTCAGGAATGTGGGTTTTTTTTTTTTTTTCCATTTAGAGGCTTTGTTACGTTGGGCTGTTGCATTAAGAGTTTTGCACTTTGTCACAATCTTATGGAAAAAAAAAACCTCATCCGTATTGCTCAATGGTGCAATAGGAGTCCCTCCCTGTGTTCAAGAAACATCTTTTCTGCACTCACCTGATCACCTGAAACACGACCACCTAAAGCAATTTCTTATGTCCTAAACTTTGTTTTCCTAAAAAAAAATTAAAAATGTAAACATTAAAATTAAATTTAATAGTTTAATACACTTGTGTCTCTACCAGCTAGCTTGTACCTTATCTGGCCAACAATTGAAACTTGGACATAAAGCACTTGTAATATTGTTGACTCCATATATGGCTTTTGCTTTTGTTTTACTCTGCCTGACTTGCAAGTCGCTTTCGATAAAAGCGTCTTTCATATGAATAAATGTAAATGTAGCATCACCAGTATTCAAACCTATATCCTACCGGTTGCACACCTAGTTCCCACCACTCTACAGTGAAATTCCTATCCTCAGCTTTCTATTTGTGTGTGTGTGTGTGTGTGTGCATGTGTGTGTGTGTGTGTGCATGTGTGTGTGTGTGTGTGTGTGTGTGTGAGTGAGAGTGCGTGAGTGCGTGAGTGCGTTAGTGCGTTAGTGCGTGAGTGTGTGAGTGTGACTGTGAGTGATTAGATCAGAAGCTCTGCTCAGTCTTGCGGAATCCCGCAGGGCTCGATACCGGCGTCCACTCACACATGAAGGGATTGACACGGAACTGTTAGGACTAATTGCTCGTGATGTTCTTCCTTCCCATCTCAAATTGATTTGCTGGACACATGCCAGGCTATAGTAAAGAGTCCCATTCTTCTCAAATTGACTGGTCTGAGTGCATCCAGATTCCGCGATTCCCCCCCGCCGCTCCGCTCGGAACAGACGGGGGGAGAGAGGATTTCAGCAGCCGGCGATCCCTGTCTTAATGAAACCCTCACATGCCCCCGCAGCACTGTCCCCTGTCACCGACCCGCAGGTGCACCCGGAAAGATTAAAGTGTCACAGCGGCCAGGCGGCGAGTGAATTTACTGCCACCAAGATCTCGCTCACGCAATTTAACATTGCACAATAAACGCTATATCACGACGCCTTTAAAAGTGTGCTTTAGGAGCGTAGGTTATTTGATTCTTGCAAGTGGCAGGCAGGCAGGTCATCGCCGTAAGACGATCCCTGACGGCCGGAGTGTCTGGCAGGAGGGAGCAACTCAGAGTTTCCAGATCATTCCGCCCATTTCCCCGTTTCTGGATTGACGGCACGGCTGCCGAGAGATCAGAGGCTACGCCTGCACTTAGAGGCTGTCATCTCGCCGTATCGATCGCTAATGCGGTCCAGTAAGCAGGCTTTTTTTTTGAAAGTGGTGAGAGCCCACACGCATGTTGCACTGGACTGAGGACATCTGATATGAGCGTGGATCTCCTCTACCCCCACCCCCCCACCTGTCTGAGCCAGAGCGACCGCACGATCGCCATGAGCGTGCTTACCAAGGGAAGATGTTTACACGTCAGTCACCACTTTAATCACCGATTCTACACACTGACGTCATTATGACATCATGCAGAATGTACGGTAGACACCTGATACGCTGTAATGAAAGGACGTTTTAAGAATTTATTTAATGGATGGATGCATGTTTAAACGTTCAGAGTTGCACCCCGTTTTTATTTATTTTTTTGTTTTTTTTTTTGCTTTATTTGGAGGACCACCAAAGTGCTGCACCAAATATTTGAAGATAAACGGTGTAAGGAGTCTGAAAAATGCGTTTCTGGAGGAACAAGTCCTCTGACTGGAAGATCATTCACTGAACCTACGATTTGGTAGTGTGATGGAAAACAGCTGTAGAACTTGTGGTCAGCGATCAGTTATGAAACTAAATTTACAAAGAATATAAAAGGCTCACAGAAGGTTAAATACACAAAATATAGCTGCCTGTAGCCTTTCCATTCAAATCATCAAAGCTGACATTTATTCAGTGAAAGCAGAGCTTTTCTGGTTTTGATTGTAGTATTATATTGTTCTTTTTACATTTTGCATGCATGTTAATGAGCGAAATGTTTCAAATAGTGTGTTTGGCAAGTAAGTGAAATCTGTCGTACTGACCCAAAATAAAAAAGAGAACTGGAGACATAAATGAGATGAGCCTCCCTAATTGATAGGATTTCTCCACTTTTCGGGACAGCTTGTAAATGGGCCAAACAGATTGGTTTCTGACCTCAGAGAGGTAGGGCCTGATTGAAATGACTCGTAAAGCGGCCGCAGCTCGCCCGGCCGTCGGAGAGCCGGCGCGGCGCTGTTTCCGCGCACGGCAGCGCCAGAGTCGCGCAATCAGCGGACCAGGTGGCGTCAGGCCTCGGCACCTCCGCAAAAGCGCGAATGCAAATTCAACTCACTGCGCAGCAGATGGTCCGAGTCTCGGGCTGTCAGGATCATTTTTGGAATGCTTTGTTTTGTGCGTGTTAGAGAGAGAGAGAGAGAGAGAGCACGAGACGTTCCACAAACAGCACAAAGGGATGGTTTTCAGCCACAAACAGTGTGGTGATCCGATTTAGACTCTGATGATCTATTCAATCTATCAACAGTGCGGATTACACTTAAAATTGAGTGTAGAATCTGATGAAAATTTCATGATATTTTTATGCTTTCACGATGTTCATTGTTAAACCCTGCGGTGGTCAAACTCATAATATTATATTGGATCTTTGCTGAAAGAGAAGCTAGACTAGTTTCATAAATCCTGAAGGGAAAAATGTGGTGACATGGTAAAAAGCTGTGCTCAGACAGAATCCTCAGTGTGATTTCAGAATGAATTGGTATCTTGAACCTCTCTTATCCAGAGCAACTTACATTGGTTACAGTTTTTTTTTTTTTTTTTAATTTTTTAAAATTTTTTTTACAATATTATCCATTCATACAGCTGGGTATTTACTGAGGCAATTGTGGGTTAAGTACCTTGCCCAAGGGTACATCAGCAGTGCCCTAGCGGGGAATCAAACCGGTAACCTTTCAATGACAAGTCCTGCTCTTTACCCACTATGCTACACTGCTGCCCCAAGGCAGTCTTTTCGACTTTGTCAGACTTTGGAGTTTGCACTTTAAACTGTGTTACCCTTTCTGCAATGATTCCCCCCCCTCATCCTGGGAATTGTTCACCCTTGAAAGGGTGATCGAACCGCTGTCAGTCAGAGCAGCCAAGCTGCGATGGCGTTAATCACATTAGGTAGGTGAGATCGAGCAGGATATCCGAACAGCTCCCCGACCGGCCTGTCCTTTTTACTGCCTGCCTCCTATTGGCTGGTGATCCTGCAGCAGCTCCATATTTTGGTGAAAAAATAGAAGGAAAAGATAAAGATGAAATGAATGAAACAGCATCAGACCTACAGACTGAAAGAGGCAGGTAAGAGGCAATGGAAGTGGTCAGAGAGGACAGTGAGGGTGAGAACATGGCAAAGTGTCTACTAAAGCCTGTGTGGGAGGGATTGCACTCTCCCCACTGAACTGCAGGGGAGGAAGCTGATCAGAAAGCTCTGCATTTCATCTTTTATGCATTTCTTAAGTCACCCGTGTACAGCGAACAGGGACGGAGGTATTCCATACCCTTGGCTTTTGTTGCTGTTGATTTGTTCTTTCAGAACTGCTAAATTTATCACTAGCTTCCGGGAGCAAAGTGCTTTCCTGTCATCCTTTGAAGTAGCAGGTGCCATTGGGGGTGGGCGTGGCTTATGCATACATTCCTGGGTGCCTTTCATCAGTTTGGTGGGTTGAACTCTTATTTGTGTCTGTTGTAATACATATTCATATACCTGCATAGTGATCCCGGTAAGAGAACAGTGATGTAGCGAAAGGCACATTGACCTCACGTATTTGTTTTTCACCAGTCACTGCAGAGGTTTTTGCCATGCGGAGGTAACGCATCAGCCATTTAGAAAACAGAATCGTTGAGCTAACGGCAGTCAGCGTTTATCATGAAGTTTATCATGTGCTTTCATGATGTACGGTACTGTAAGAGGAAAAACAAACATACTGCAGCTCAATACTTTAATACGATTTCATGCGATTAACAGTCTGATGTGGCCAGGTAACCAAGTGCATATGCTGTGCTAAAAGTCTGAGAAGATGCGTTAGTGATGTAAAGCCTCGTATTACACGTCCGGCCTGAAGACTGTGTGCTTGGACATGTGACCCATAACAGCACTTTAACCCTTTAAAAGCCAAATGCTGGAACGAGCGCAGGTCGCTGAGTACACCGTCTCCTCTTCCCGCCCAGGTACCTCGGTGTTCCAGGTGACGGCGACGGACGCAGACGACCCCACCTACGGAAACAGCGCCAGGGTGGTGTACAGCATCCTGCAGGGCCAGCCCTACTTCTCCGTCGACCCCAAAACGGGTGAGCGAACCCCGGGATTACCCCCGAGAGGGGGGTGACGCACGGTGCTTGGCGGGGGTTTGGGTGTGGGAATCGCACATCTTGTTCCGCGCGTCCCCGCAGGGGTGCATCGTGGGAATCGCACCTCTCTGATGTAAAAATAACAGTTGAAAGGATCATGCTGAGAGCTGGGGTTGTGTTGAGGACATGCGTTACACGTTCAAAACGTACTCCTTCATTCCTGTGAATTACGTGCCTAGCAGATGCTGTTAGCATGGATGCCGGACATATGGACTCACACAGGTTTCATGTAATCCATTTACAAGGAAATATTTCACTCAACTTGATCAGTTCATGCACCTTGCATTGGAACAGAAGAGACAGAGGGATTTAAACATGTGCTCTACTGGTTGAAAGGGCTGTTTGCAAGGCACTGTAGCCTGCAGTCTAGTGCTAGGTGCTGTGGTTTGTGTAATTTTACCATGTGGTGTAGAGCTGTTTTCAGCATCACGCCAGCCCAGACCCAGGGATCCTGCACTCTGTCTTGTAACTGCACTCTACAGCTGGCATTGTGAAAACACTAAGGTACTCACAGGAATGCTGTGCTCTGACCTCTGACAGATTTGCAAGGTCTGAAATTTATTGTAGTCATTTCCAAAATGGATCTTTTGTCACAATGTTCTTTTGAAAAAAATAATTATATTCAGTATTTAATTAGGAGAGAAAAGGATGTGTGTGAGTAAGAGAGAGGAGGGGAGAAGAGAGAGAAAGTTCTAAATTTCCTTTGTGTAGAGTACTGAACAGAAGATATCCATTGGTTTTCCTTCTGCTTAGATGAAGCGATGTGTTGAAACAGCAGCGTGGTACAGGTAGGAGCCCCGAGCCATGTGACTGGTTGCTGCTGTCCATTCAGAGCGCATGGGCCAGTCAGATACTGTGTTTTACAGAGCTGAGATTCTGATTGGATTAAAGGTTTTGGAAGCGCATTCTGAGATGCTGCAGCAGCAGTTTCTCCCTCTCCTGCTCAAAAATGCTGTCGGCATATCGATGCACCACGTGTGGCTCCCTTACGGACAAATTAATGTCTATCCATCCAAGAGCAGCTACCACTTTACCCTTTCAGAAGGTTACGGTTAGACAGAGGCCAGATGCAGAGTGCAGGACATAACTGGACCCCAGTCCATCACAGAAACACACACACGCTCAAATGCACACACACACACACACACACACACACACACACACACAGACACAGACACACACACACACACACACACACACACACACACAGACACACACACACACACACACACACACACAGACACACACACACAGACACACACACACACACACACACACACACACACACACACACACACACACACACACACACACACACACACACACACACACACACACACACACACACACAGACACACACACACAGACACACACACAGACACACACACAGACACACACACACAGACACACACACACTCACACATTCACACACACGTGTATACATGCCCATGTACACACAAACTCATATGACATGAGATGACCATATGTCTTTAGACATTGTACAACAATCCACAATCTTCATCAGTATACAAAAGTAGAGCATTATGATACCTGAATCCCTATCCAAAAATGTTTCCACCCCCCTTGCCACCCCAGCCGATGAGAATAAACTTAATATTAATGTGGGAGTGCTGCTGCTGACTCCCCTACAGGCCTACACCGTCTCTCTGATCGCGGATCACCGATTCCCAATCACATTTATGCACAGCCTGGTGAAATCGCTACACTTTGCCTGTGGAAAGGCTTACCACTGGCACACACACGAGAGACAAAAATCAATGCTTGGAAAGCGCGTTAGCCTGGTGCTTTAGCCACCTGGTAGGGGGAAGCCTGTGTGCAGGTTTACTCCCTGAAAGAACAGCCAGAGCAGTGCATTATGGGTATGCCCTATTTGGACGGGGCCGACTCTGAAACAGGGCATTGAATGAGCTCGAAAAGGGATTCATAGCCCATTTTATCATATTACCTTTTCATGCGGGATGCAAAAACAGAGCATCTACAGCTCGGGGCCTGAGGCGGAAAAAATGTAATATTTGTGTTGCATTTTACCCACTGCTCAGAATACTACTGCTAACAATACGGCAAAGCAGGAGTGAAATTGCAATGTAAAGTCATAAGTGCAGGTCCTAACCTTAGCAGCGTGTAGCGCAGGGCACAGAAACAGAGTAAGCTGCCGTTACGTGGTAAAGTGAAAGCTGAAGGTGTTAAGCTCTACCCACGCAAGATGAATGCATTAAGCGCTATCACTGCTAGCTGAATCTGTTAAACAACACCAGTGCTAGATGATTCCGTTAAGCAGTGCCAATGTTAGATGAATGTCTTAAGCGCTACCAACACTAGTTGAATTTGTTAGGCACTAACAATGCAAGATAACTCCAGTAAGCACTACCAATGTGATATGAATCCGTTAGCCACTTCCAATGCTAGATGAATCCATTAAGCACTTCTAATGTTAGATAAATCTGTTAAGCGCTATCAATGCTCAATGAATCCTTTAGGCTCTACCAATACTGGATGAGTCTGTTAAATGCTACCAATACTATATGAGTCTGTTAAGTGCTACCAATGCTAGATGAGTCTGCTAAGCTCTACCAATGTGAGATGGATCCTTTAAGCAGTGCCAATGCTAGATGAATCTGTTTCCCCCTCAGGAGCTCAGTCCATGTCACTGTTCACACATCATGATCCGATGTTCTGATCATCAGTGCACAGTTTTACAGTTTGATTTCTGCTGAAACTCACAGCAGTGATTTCCTCCACGTCTTCAGTGGCATGGCTGGACACACCAGAAGCTCCACTTTTAGACGCGCACAAACGTGCACATTATACTGCCACTTGAACAGCAGTGCGAACATAAAACAACAGATCACATCAGAACGTGTTTCAATCCATCATGCAGTGTTATAATAAACTAGCACCATTCTGAATACACGTCACGCACTTAGAAAATTAGCCCCAGTGGTGACACGCATACCCTGTCAAATTTGACAGCACTATGGGTGCAGGCTAGCATGTGCTTTTACATTATCAATGCCCCCCCTCCAACCACCAGCTCTGAAAGGAATGTTTTTTTCTCGCTACTACATGGATGAAGCAAGCATCTCACCAATCAGTGCACACACAATGCCCCTTCATCTTTCACCTTTCACCTGTCCACCGCCATTGTGCCATCATGCAAAGTGCTTAGCATGACTGTGAATCACTCCAAGAAATATTACAAATAGTATAAAAGTATACTTTGACAGTATGGGAAATGTAGCCTCTGTAGTTCGCCCTAGATAACAGCGATGAATCAATACGAGCATCTATCAATGAAAAATGTTTGTTCAGGCAGTTCTTTATGAAAGCTGATGCAGTAGCATACACGCCAATCGAATGCAGTTCACAGTAAACGGTCTAAGGAAGAAAACACATAGGGCTTAGAGTCAGGAGCATATCTTTAATGGAGTCTCTAAATCGATACACAAAGCATCAGCCTGGCTTCTGTGAGAGGGTATCATTTACTTTGTGCAGGCTTCTTACAAATCATGAGAGGATAAAGCCATTTTATGAGAAACATATATATCATAAGCACACACAAAAGCATCTAAATATAGTACTGATGAAGCGAGCGGACATTTTTTTTTGTCTTGTGTGAGGCCTAATGCATATAAAATTACAACAAAATAATGTTGAATTCCCTTTGAAAAGAGGTGAATCTGAGAGGTGGCCTAGGCCCTTTTTCTTCGGCACAAAGAGATCAGTGCAGCTCATTTGGAAAACATTCTGTGAGGTTCTGGAAATGAAGCACATGCCTGTGTGTTTGCACAGAGCTCTGTAATAAAGCGGAGGATAATAATAAAGCTAGCTAATTAACTGCCAGAGCGCTAACGTTACAGACAT
Organism: Megalops atlanticus; assembly: GCA_019176425.1. NCBI lineage: Eukaryota > Metazoa > Chordata > Actinopteri > Elopiformes > Megalopidae > Megalops > Megalops atlanticus. The sequence continues at coordinate 2,426,232 of CM032898.1, forward strand.
AAGCTGGTAGCGTGCAGGCACAGAACAGTGCGAGCAGCTCCGCCAAGATTACACTTTTTCAGATTTAAATTAAATCAAGGGCCTCCTTTCATATGAAACCTGGATCTCCAGTTCATTCCCAAGTAACTCCCTGATTCTCTGGGCCACAGGGGAACAGATTTGAAGAGTTAATTAAGTCAGGCACTTTTTATTCTGCCTCCATCATCAATTTCTAGGCAACAGCAGGGATTGAAGGGACGTGAATTCAGACATATGGATCTGGGTGCCCTCCCCCCAACCCCGAGCCTGAGCCCCCCCCTTCGGTTTTTAAACGGGCCGTCGTCTTTGCTGAGTTATCAGGTTTTAGCTGTTCGGCTCAATCGCGGGATTTGACATGACTCAGATAAAACCATCAGCAAATGGGGAGGATTAGCACTGTTCTGTCGGGATCAAATCGGGCGCCGTCACTTTGTCACTTGATCTGTGATCCCCGAGGGCCTTTTGCTAATGTAGCGTCTGTCTAACACCCACATTCAGAGCGGAGGGCCTGACACTGCTTAGGAATGAGAAACTGGAGTCCGGGGAATTCGAGTCTTTTTTTTTTTTTTTTTCCACTTTTATTTTGCAAAGTTCCCCCAACCTAGCAGCCCTGAAAGGTTCTTTTTGGTGATTGTGGCACCAGTGTGGCATAGTGGTAAGGAGCAGGGCTCATAAAGGTTGCTCGTTCGATTCCAAGCTGGGGCACTGCAGTTATACCCTTGGGCAAAGGTACTTAACCCAGAATCGCCTCTCTAAATATCCAGCTGTATAAATGGATTACAAGTAAAACCGAAAGCTATGTCTTTCTGGAAAAGAGCATCTGCTAAATGGTAAAAATGTTATGTAAATATAATGATTGAACACAAGTTTAGCCACCTCATTCTGTCAAACTCACACACCCATCACTAAATGGACAGGTCACATATATAGAGACTAGATATGACAGTGCAATGATGTAGATATTCCCAAAAATGTGGCTTCTTTTTCTGTCTAATTCCTGAGAATATCCATTACCAGGGGTGAACCTTTGGAGGCAGTAGCACGTGGTTAACACACTGTAGCAAACAGTTTGAGAGGTAAACGGAGTCAGTTTGTTGACTCGTAGCAGTGTGGTTGAAGTAATAGCTGCACAAATTAAAAGCGCGCACTCTTTCCACAATGCACCACCCTTCCAGCGCCACACATTATCGGGAAAATGCCAGAGACCTAGCCAAGAAACGCAGAGTAGATGACGGAGCTGTCCTCTGGGCAACCGCTAGCTGGGAAATCAAACCCGCAGCACACAGAAGCAAGCGAGCTCTGACCGCCCGCCTCACTCCCTCCTCATCGATGAATCTGGGCTTGCCGTGAGAATGTCACTCACAGCATCCACGCTCTGACATCTGAGAAGCACTTTAGATACAGAGCGACTGAGCAACATCCAGGCAGCAGGTGCACAAATGAAATCTGAAGGATTGCTGTTTGTCACCTGTGCTCAGGTGAGCTGCAGGTAGAGCGGCGGAGAGAAAGAAAGCTGCCTTTCATTTTGTGTGTTTCATATTTTCCTGCTTTTTCATTCATTTCCATCGAACTCTTGCCACAGGAAACACAGGAGTGCTTAAATCTGCCTCAAACATTTCCAGCTGAATTAGGGCCCTAGATTGTTTGGACCATTCCCATCCTGACAATCACAGCCCTCTGATCGGAAGGTCTTTTACTTCCTCAAAAGTGCAGGGACCCTAATCACACATAATCAGTCTTGTGTTCACCCAGCACACTAAAGCCACGCAAACATGACACTCTTTTGTTAGCAGCTGGCTGGGAGCTGCTTTTTAATCAAAACACTGACCCGGAGGCTAATCAGCAATTAAAAACCCTGCAGCTCCAGCAGCCTCCTTCACGTGCTCTTTTATTAATTTTTTTATTTATTTGATTTTATTTATTTTTTTTATTTGTTCTCTCGACATGTTTCGCACCCAGGCTCATTTGCGCACGTTCAAGTCATGTTGACACGCAATTTTTACAAGCTGCATGTAAGACCCAGCATATTAACCAAAGCGTACCACTCGTGGCACCATTAGAGAATTCAAGCTCATCAATCTGCAAGCGCGTAATGGAGTTTTTTAAGGGGGCCATGGTGCTGTGGCCATAGGCCGCTGACTCGTCTTATCTTAGGGTAAGTAATGGAGCTACTCTGCTTAATGGTGTAAGTTTTTCCTCTACCCTGTAAATTGCTTTGGGTTAATTTCGAAACGTGTCGAAGACAGACCCGAGATGGCTGGTCCCTTCCCTCTTATAAATCCACAGCTCTGACAGCTGCGCTCGTTTGAAATTCAGTGGACGTGCTCTGGGGAAAAAAAAAATAATATAAGCAAAATCTGGGGGAAAAAAAAAGAAAATAGATATGGTATTTGTTTGAACTTAAAGGGCAGTCGTTGTGCACGAGCTGTGGCTGCTGGAGAGAGAGAGCGGCCACAGGGCCTGAGCCCCAGATGCAACGTGATTCCACAAAGGCTTTCTGATGGGTGCCAAGCATCTGAGACAGGCGGGCAGATTCCCCATACTGGCTCGCTCGCTTTGATTTTCAGGAATAAAGTCAGTGTTGATTTGAATTGCAGTTCGGCCTCACAGTCACGTGCAGAGACTCACCCGCTCACAGAGGGGCTGGTTTCTGCAATGCCCCACCCCGCGGCCTCCAAACGCTGTCCCCTTGGCTCATTCTAGCATTCACACAACCGGAGAGAAAGTGCCCTGCTGGAAATGGCAAAGAGCCAGCGAGCTGGGTATGAGCTTTTGGACCATTTTCAAATGCTTACTGGTGTAAAATTCCTTCAAATTAAAAATGATTTATATGTATGGAAACTGAAAGGCGTGGGTTCGGCTTATTTATTTATTTGTTTATTTATTTATTTATTTGCAGGTCAGCAGTAGGAAGCCTACATGGGCGCATAAAAGTAACTTATACAGATGTTATCATAAGTCCTTCATGGCAAACCTTTGTTTCAGTGGGAGACGCGCAGGGAGGGAAGGGAGCACATGTCAGGGGAGGTTGCTTTATCCTGTGCCGGTGCCGGAATGCGTTAGGCATGTTTGCATCGGTGGCTGTGTTGTGTCTCCTGCTGAACCCCAGAATGCCATGCTGCATTTGCGTGGTGCGCAGCAGCTCCGAGGGCGCTGACCCGGCTGGTGGGGCCCCGTCGCTGCCCGGCACAGGCTGTTACTGTGACTCACATCAGGGCGCCTCCGACGGGCAGGGATCAGAGGGAGCAGTCCATTAACATTACACTGCTGCGCCGCCCTGCTAAGGAAGGGAACCTCACACAAACACACTCACACACACACACACACACACACACACACATACACATGCACACTCACACGCACACATACACTCACACACACACACACACACACACACACACACACACACACACACACACACACACTCACACAAACGCACTCACACACACACTCACACACACACTCACACAAACACTCACACAAACACACTCACACACACACACACACACACACACACACACACACACACACACACACACACGTGCACACAAACACACTCACACACGCGCACACAAACACACTCACTCACACAAACACACTCACACACACACACTCAGACACACACACTCAGACACACACACTCACACACACACACATTCACACACACACTCACTCACACATTCACACACACACACTCACACAAACACACACACACTCACACACACACTCACACTCACACACACACACGCACACACTCACACGCACACACGCACGCGCACACACACGCACGCACACACACTCACACAAGCATCCACAAACATCATATTAAACAAGCACACATGCGCACACAGGCACATGCACATACACTCACAAACACACACACACACACACACACGCACGCACACACTCACACGCACACACTCACACGCACGCGCACACACACGCACGCACACACACTCACACACGCACGCGCACACACACACACACACACACACACACACACACTCTTCCCACTCCCTCTCAGGATCAGCACAAACAGACCATAATTTTCCGACTGGGGTTAAGGAGTGGGGTGCGGGTTCGAGCTGTCTTCCCCGTGTGCCCTCTCCCTGCCTCTGGGTTCCTCTCTGCTGCAGGAGGCCGATCTCCAGAGGAAAGCGTGTCCTTCAGAGTGTCCCTCCTGCTGAGAGCCTGCAGCCATTATCCCATCCCCTCTCTCCAAACGTATCTCCACTTTCTCTCCGTCCTCTTTTCCTTTCCCAGCTAACTCAGTGTAAACCCAGCACAGGTGAAGCATGCGGAAATTACCTTCTTAGTTTAGTGGGCCAGAAGTCGGTTTTAAATGCGGTGCAGTCAGGTACAGTGGCCGATAAGGCGTGTCAGACTGTGAAAGTGAGAAGACAATATTTAATCTCACTCCAGCTGTAATAGATAACTCCTCTCAAAAAGGTAGAATTTTAATATAAAACCCATAATTCAATGAATACATTCTCAGTATGTCAAAATACTCTGCATATATGTGAAAATAAGTTAACTCTGCATGCCTAAAGATGCAAATAGATTCTTTATGTATATATGAAAACATGTAGCAGACATTATTTGGATTTCACCATATGTTGAGTGGCATGGCTTTTGATTTTGCATAACAGCAGTCCCATTCTGTTCCACGGCTCTCCACTTTGACAAAGTTGACTTTAGCCATAATTTGCTTGATAGCGAGTTCTGCAATGTTGATGAATTTAGATTGGCTCATTTTCTCAATGAGATGTAATTAGGAAAGGTTCTCCTTGGCTTGTTTAACCTTCACCAGTCGAGAATGTGAGTCTTCTAAGTGCAGCCGTCACAGGCATGGATGGCATGAACGGATTTCTGCTCAATAACTGGCTTTTCTTTATTTTTATTTTTGCATTTCCACATCAGTGTGGAAGGAGTAGCCAGGCACATGCAGACATAAATGCTCAAGATGAAAGCTTGTGTCTGACTCTGTTTATATTGGGGGGTGTTATGTGCAATGCTCCTGTGCGAATACAGCCTTTTAAAAAATTATATCTAGAAAAAGACATGAGCAGTGATCCTCGAAATGTGCACCATGAGCAGCCTGTCGATTGGGAAGCTCAGATGGTCAGCATGTAAATGCAGTGGTAAAACAGGTTTACCACAGTGAAAACAACAGCAGTGTTACCCAGCATGCTTAGATTTACAAACAAGCCACTGCTGTGACAGTGTCTGTCACTTAATCTTTTCCAACAGATCTTGAAAATAGAACACATCTGTCTGCCTGTCTGTCTGCCTGTCTGTCTGCCTGTCTGTCTGTCTGTCTGTCTGTCTGTCTGTCTGTCTGTCTGTCTGTCTGTGTGCCTGCCTGCCTGCCTGTCTGGCTGCCTGTCTGTCTGCTTGTCTGCCTGCCTGTCTGTCTTGCCTGTCTGTTCGTCTGTCTCCCTGCCTGCCTGTCTGTCTGTCTGCCTGTGTGCCTGTCTGTTTGTCTCCCTGGTGTTTTCTCCTTTTGTACAGAAGCAGAAGGAGAGGATCTGAGCACAGGCGCAGGAAGCTTGCTTGCGTATTCTAGACGGTCGCTTGCTGTCTAGATATCAGGAGTCGTGAATGTCAGTCAGTTTCCTCGAAACAAACAGTGGCACATCAGGAAAAGGCAGGCGTAAGGTATAAATTACTGAGAGTTTTATCATGTAAATAAACAGGGTTATCTGAGTCTCCTCTGAGTAAAAACCAGACAGAAAGTGACAATAATGAAAAGGAATATGAGACACTGAGCAGAAGCCAAAGACGGAACAGAAGGCTCTCCCTCTCCCTCTCTCTCTCTCCCTCTCTCTCCCTCCCTCTCTCTCTTTCATTCATCCTCCCATCTCTCCTCTCTATTTTCGATCCTCATTCCCCCCCCATCTACCCCCCACCCCCTCCTCTTTCAAAGTCCGCTAATTAGCGGTGGATATGTAACATCACTTGTCATGTGTGTTTTTCGGTCCAACCCTCTGCCCCCAGGCTGGGAGACTCATCTCGCTCACGGAACGCTTCTGCATGCTCAAATCGTGATCACGCAAATGAAGGAAAAAAAACAATGGCGGCTGTGTTTTCTGTGAGAAAACATAAGGAGGAGGTTCCCTTTTTTACGCGGTGCACTGTTTGTAATCCGAGCCCTTTAATGTCATGTTAATGGCAGTGACTCACCCTCATGTTGTCCGTGCCGCCCCGCCCTGTAGCTCAGAGAAGCACTGGCAGTCAGATCTGTTCTCCTAATACGAGGGGCTCAGTGTTATTTAGCTGTGCCCCTTTCTGTGTTTGCAGACAATCGCAGCTGCTGATTCTATCAAAAGCAGTACAAAGGAGAACTATATACTCCCTAAAGACATGCATATGTAATTCTATGTAAATAGTGATGTATTCAAGCTTTCTGACAAAAGTGCTGCCATCTTCTCTGTTCAAACTGAAACAAAACTACTTCCTGCTATATGCTAACACAAGATGAGATATAATATCCATAGCAAACAGATATTTGAATCCATGCAGAGTCATGATTTTTAGGAGCAGTCTTGGCTTACAAGTATTGACCAGCAGAGGCATGTAACTCATGGAAAGAGGAGGAGGTCAGGGCTGGGGTGTAATTCCACTGCTGAACATTATTGATTCAATGCTATACCATTGGCACTGCAGAAAAACAGATAATGGGTCAATCCGCTTGATCCAAGCATTCCTCTTCACAAAAAGCCACACTGATATTGTCCGGCAAGTGCGGGTATGCTGGCTGTACCTGCAGAACATGTGTTGGAGCTCTCCATGGTACTGCAGCCAAGATAGATGGCTGCTGTCCATGGTACCACAGCTCAGATGAAGGAGACGCTGTTCAGGGTTCTGTAGTTTAGGTGAGAAGGACATTGTTCATGGCCCTGTAGCTCCAGTGAGATGGGAGCTGACCATTGTACTGAAGGTAACAATGCTTTCATTCACATATTCCCAAATTAATTGACAATGGCTCTCATATGTCTCATTTCTTATGTACATTATATAATACAGCATATTTCACTATTATTAAACTATCTTGCATCGTGAAAGTGGCAGCACTTGACATTTACACAAAATTTAACATATCAACAATAGGTGTATCCTTTTTGCATGAACACCGGATGACTGTCTATCCCATCAGTTAGCGGGGCTTTTGGCTGCAACTACAGAAGCCAGCTTTATGATGAGCAGTGAGATGAGAAGGCTTCTCTCTTCTGTGACTCATACTGCTACCAGAAATGACTCAACTCTCCCAATGAACCACCATGGCCTGACAACACAGTTCCTGGCCCAGTGGTTTGAGAAACAGGCCTGTTTGAAGAGTTTATCCGACCTTCTGGACCCATTCAATGTTCTCCTGTGCTTCAAGCTCAAATGCAAAAAGGCTTTTTGGTGTTTTTAAACCTGCTGATGAAGTGGATGAATCCTGCAGCTTTGTTAGATGTTTTTTTTTTTTTTTTTTTTTTTTTTTTTTTTTTTTGTGAGATGGAGAGCAATCAAATCTGAAAACAGGAAAATAGAACCAGGGAGTGAGCCCCAGAAATTTTCATTTATTTCTTGGCATTTGGAGCAGGGAAAATTTAGCCCCATTTCTGAGTTCTGCTGGTCTTTTGTACGGTGCGTGCCATGGGTCAAAATTCAGTAAATGCTAAACAATTTCCACTGGGCCTAAATGAGTGTGGGATATTCTTCATTCTTCTCCCACGGGCCCTGGGTCTATAGACAAACTCTTGTGGCATTCATGCCATCAAACCTAATTTCACATTCTGCAATATAACACCACCTGCATCTGCAGAATCCCTTTCCATAGGGTATGTGATATCGGTACACTCGATGTAAAACAAATGAAGAAAAAAAAAAAGAATTACATTTTTAAACTGCTAATGGAACTAGACACTTTGATTACACGCAACATGGAAATATTTTTTCCAAAGCTCTGTTTTAAGAGGTTAATTTTATTTTTATTTATTTGTTTTTTTTTTTACAGTGTGGATTTTCTTTAAGGGGTGAGGGCCGTTATTGACTCCGTGTTCCACTGCATTTCTGAATTATTTATGCCATGCCATGCTTTCAGCTCGAGGAAGCGCACTTTCCATATTTCATATCGCAGCTGTGGAGATAATTGGAAGTGAACCCAGGTAGGGCCGTTTTTACAGTCCTCCAAGGCTGTGAAACACAGTGAAATTTAATGAAAGGTTAACCTTGACGCTGAAAGAGAGGACCTGTGAACTACAAGGCAAGCAAAGGAAGCTGCTTTACCTAACATGCATCTCTGCAGCACCTTCAGGCATAATTGGTGGCCAGCTGTTGGCTAATTCCGGTGTGCCTTTCTCAGTTTTTACCAAAGTATGTGTGAGACAGCAAAGTATGTGTAAAGTATGTGCAGCAGGCCTGTATGTGGGACAGCCAGACATGACAGCAGGTGATTTTATTTGTTTGGGTGGGCTGGACAGACAGAAATGTTCAAGCTACGGCGTTTTTGACTGCTGGCAGCAGTGTAGCATTGTGGTATGAAGTCAGGGCTCACAACCAAAAGGTTGCAGGTTCAGTTCCCCACTGGGGCCCTGCCGTTGTACAAGGTACTTAACCCAGAATTGCCTCAGTTAATATCCAGCTGTATAAGTTGATGACACGTAAAAACTGTAACTTGCTCAAGAGCGTCTGCTGAATGACGCTAATGTAATGCAATGACTGGCAGTGGCCATGTCAGAGACCATGTGGTTGTGTGTTGTGTGTGACAGGAGTCATCCGGACCGCCCTGGCGAACATGGACCGCGAGGCGAGGGAGCAGTACACCGTGGTCATCCAAGCCAAAGACATGGCGGGCCAGGTGGGCGGGCTCTCGGGTTCGACCACGGTCAACGTCACCCTGACAGACGTCAACGACAACCCGCCCAAGTTCCCTCAGAGTACGCGTCCGTCTGTATCTCACTTATCCAACACGAGACTGAACAGCTGCACATCCTCTGTCAGATTTTAATGTTTGCTTGTAATCTGGTGTGCGATGCTATACATTGACTCATGCGTTTTTAGATGAAACCCTTTTTCTCTCACATTTTGATAATAACGCATGTCCTTTCGCAAACTTTCTGGAGCGTTCTTGAAATTTAGAGGAGTTGTTCAAGGCTGTTCCTTCCTTGGTTAATATTGTTCGCGGCTCATTTGAATTTGGCTTTGTATCATCCTGTAGCTCATTAAGGAAAGCTAGACCTCCATCTGCGCAGTGTGTGGTAGGACATGGCTTAATGAAAGCACTGTATGCTGTTCTGTCTGGTCCCTTTTAATAATTAAAGCGCCCCTTATCATACATGCAAATGCCATTATGCTGATTTTCCTCTGTAAAAAAAAAAAAAAAAAAGATATGGGAGGGAAGGGAGGGTTCTTGTGTGGGTGGACAGTCCCCCAGGACTGTGCTTCCAGACCTCGTTGCCTGTGCCACACCCATCGTCACGTACAGCCCGGTCTCCTTTGTGGAACATCTTCCGCCATCCCTCAGCCAGTAATCAAATGCGTCCATCTTTCTGTGGTTTCTCCAGCCTGCAGAGCAGCGATGATCACTTTCATCGGTTTTTCGAGAGGCGAGAGCGGTAGTCTGTTTGGTGCACACTCGTGACGTTAGCTCGTCGTGTGTGGTGGGAAATAGCTTCGAGGGGTTAATTATGCGGCGCTAAGGGTCACGTTGTTGACACTGTTTAACATATCATCAGTGATTCAAACAGAGATCTGAACCGATGGCTGTTGCACTTGAATTTAAATTATCCAGCAGAGATTTAGTGTTTTTTTGTATATCCAAGTTTGATCTCAGGTTCTCTTATGATGGAGTTTTTTATCTGGTGAAAAAAACCCACACAGATCTGTGCAGGAGCCAATAACTGTACCGAGTGTGATCTTGTATCACACTGTGCAGTTTCACAGACATCTTCATAGGTGTCTTCGCTCACTTATAAGTTGATTGTCCTTTTCCCTGTTAAACCCAGCTATGCCTCATGTTCACATAACTTATGGATTCATATTGTTGTCATGTGGAGCATGTTCTCATTTGTCTTTGCAGGCGAATATAATGGTGCTTTTTTCATAAGCAATACCTACATTCAAGTGAGCACTTTGAGAGCAAACAGACTTTATTCATGCATTCTGCAAATCGTTTTCACAAGCACAGCTGTGCTTTCGTGTTCATAGAAAACTACCAGCTGTACGTGCCCGAATCGGCACAGGTCAACAAGGCTGTGGGCAAGATCAAAGCGAACGACGAGGACCTCGGGGTCAACGCGGACATCGTGTACAGCATCACCAACGCAGACGGGGCCGCCATGTTTTCCATCACTACTGACAGGGAGAAGAGGGAGGGGATCATTTCACTGAAGAAGGTGAGCCCTCAAACCCACGCCCCATCAGTGTCTTTCCCAACAGGTAGGGATACAGGTTGGGGACACTGTGCTTTAGGAGGTGCTGTCTTTCAGATGAGACGTTAAATCAAATCCCCGAATCCCTGTGGTCATTAAAGATGCATGGCTCTTCCTGCATAGAGTAGGGGATCCCCAGTGTCCTGGCCAAATTCCCAGTCAGCCTCTTTCAGTCTGGCCAGCTAATAATCCCCAGTTTAAGTGGATAAATAATTCAATCTCTCTCCACCATAGCAGGTGTGTGGAGAGCATTCTGGCACAAAATGGCTCCTATGCACCCTGGTGGGTGCTACCCAGTGGTATTTTAGGGCCCCCCACACCTTTACTGTAAAGCACTATGCGAACCATGAAATGTGCTATATAAATGCAACCATTATTGTTATGAAGTTATTACGTTATCCCATTTCACATTTATTTATGTCTAAGGACATGCACATTTAATGCAGCTCTGCAGGTTAAATAACCACATGCAGTGTGGTGTCTGGGATTCAAATCAACAACCTTATGGTATCAAACCTGGTTCTCTAATCACTTGTTAATATAACGTCCACTTTGATGCTGCCGTGGGATGCACTCAGAAGTGTTTTTCTCTGGGTCCGATTCGATGGCGTTCTCCTCCACAGCCCCTGAACTTTGAGAAGAAGAAAGCCTACAGCCTGCACATCGAGGGGGCCAATACCCACCTGGACCCCCGCTTCTCTCACCTGGGCCCCTTCCGGGACTCCACCACCCTGAAGATCATCGTGGGTGACGTGGACGAGCCGCCCGTCTTCTCTATGGACTTTTACATCATGGACGTGTACGAGAACGCCCCCATCGGGACGGAGGTGGGCGTGGTCACGGCCCAGGACCCCGACAGCTCCAACAGCGCGGTCAGGTGAGGGGGGCACCATCTGTGCAGGGATGTGGGTGGGGGTGGGGGTGCTGAATTCAGCGTTTCCCGCCCACGCGCAAAACAGTGTTTGCCTCTCTGGCTGGCACACACACACAGACACAGACACACACACAGACACACACACACACACACACCGAAGACAGAGAGACACACACACACACACACACAGACACAGAGACACACACACAGACACAGAGACACACACACATACACACCGAAGACAGAGAGACACACACACACACCGAAGACAGAGAGACACACACACACACACACACACACACACACACACACACACACACACACACACACACACACACACACACACACACACACACAGTTCCATCTCCCTGATCACTGTGTATTTCTCAAATGCCAGTGCCGTGACACAAGATATTACAAGCAGGTTATTCTGACATTGAACTCCACACATTGCCAAAATAACCTCTCCAGAGATTGGGGGCACTATGTAGCTGGGGCTAGAAATTTCATGACAGTTGGGTAAAAACTGGCATGAGAATGAATTGCTTGTTTGCTGCCATACCACAGTACCTATCAAGAAAAATCAGTGAGCACCATTTTGTTTCTATGAGACAGAGAGCAGAAGCACACTGAACTCTGGGCTGGGGTAATTCACAGTGTCATTCAAGTTCTCTAATCTGCAGCAAGGCAAGTACATGTTCTAGCCATTATATTGCTGCCTCATTAATCTGCCCCCTGAGTGAATATATTTGAGTAACAAGCCTTCACGATGGATCATTTGTAGATTGTACAACGAGTAATATGTAGAAAATATGTCTTTGGAATAAAAAAAAACGACAGAGAAGGAGTGGATTAATGGCGTAAGGATTTTTGCATATTTGAAAGGAGATATTTGCATGTAAAAGAGCAATTTGAAAGGAGCCTACCGCCAGGCCGCCATCCTTGGGTACCCAGCGTGTCCCAGCGGGTCTACCGCAGACCAGGGCGGCTCATCTGAGACACTTGGATGGCATCCATTTGAACTGCGAGTAGAAAAAGATGAAAGCACAGAAGACTCCCCGCGCTGGTCTCGGAATCAGTGTGAGGCACCATCTGACAGCTTTTTTATTAAGCGTGAAAATCAATAGAGAACCCTGTCTGATTGAATGGAAGTAAGAGTGTCTTTTGTGTGAGTTCATTATTTTTGATTACTGGAGGACTAGCAAAATAGTTTGACTTGGGTCTTGATTACAAGGACGGATGTGTGTGTGGGAGGGTGGGGGGGGGTGGCGGTAGCATAAATCTGAGGAAGAGGCAATAAGCAACACTCCGTCAAAGACTGTCCTCATGCCAAAGTACAGGGTGGAATTTTCTGCGCGTCTGCATAATGCGGTCTCTCCCCATTTGCTGGGATATTCCACAGTGATATATTTTTATCCATATAGCTGCGTGTTCTGCGTGAGCGCAGATGTTAAATAAATGATGACAGCTTTTCTGGTGCCTCTGACAATCGCGTGTACAGGAGCCTGTTGACGTCTTTCCAATTAAGTTAAACGAGCAGAAATTCTCACTGTGGATTAATGTCAGTATCTCTACAGGGACTTCATGTTTAGTATTTTTGTCTTTTGAGAATACAGTCTATTTGATGACACATTTTTGTACATAAGAACACACTCTTTACACTGTGACTGTGTGTGTGTGTGTGTGTGTGTGTGTGTATATGTAAACAAACTAAATGAGGAAACATCAAAGAAATGACTCGCTTGAAACATTTATTGTGTTTTAAAGAAATGCCTTCATAAATTAATTATTCTAAGAGAAGACAGGGGGAAATAGCTGAAATTACAGTGGTGTTGATAGATTTTTTTCTCTCCAGTGAATTTTTTTTTTTTTTTTTTTTTACTTTTTAAACTGCCTGAACGTGATGTTATGTTAGGATCCTCTTATGAAACTCACATTTTGAGGAGGTTGGTGCTTCAGCACTTGCAGCAAATAACACTCAAAAGTCTTTGTTTTATTTTATCTATATTGGTATTTATGTGTGTGTGGGAATCCACTGAATTAGACAAATTAGACCTGCAGATAATCCTTGTATTTATAGTGGTAACTTCAGATGGACATTTTACTAAGACCTTTCAGGGGGTGGAATTTTATTGTCCTTATTATTATTATTACTAATTTCAGGGCATTTCTCTGCATTACTGCTTTTTTCTGAATCTATCCAGAAGTAGCATCCGTGCAGCTTTACTTGGTCCCTTGGTCTCTATGAATAGGTACTTCATTGACCGCAGTGAGAACGGAGACGCCTACTTCAACATCGACGCCACCACAGGAGTCATCACCACCGCGCAGACCCTGGACAGAGAGGACACGGCCTGGTACAACATCACCGTGGTAGCCTCGGAGGTTGGTAAGTACGGGCACAGAGGAACCCTCTCTTCATTGATTAATGTGGCTTTGTGCTGGCCGGGGGAGGGCCAGGGGGGTCTCATTTTACCAATTTTACTTTCATCTGTTTGTGATGGAAGATTATTTTCAGTGTATAATAATAATAAATAATTTAATGATTGTTCACCAGTGCTTCCTCAGCGCTACGGCTTCTACGCACCCTGATATCGACAGGAGCAAATGAGTCCTGAAATTAGCAATGCATTGTGGGTCGCACCGCTGAGGACGCAGGGGGAAAGGGGGGGGCGTGCTGAAGGTTGATGGGGTCAATCAATTTCCCTCCAACCCCCCAACACCCCCCCGCCCCCCCACCGGTTATTTATTTTGCAGATCGTATCTTGGCAATTACCCTTACGTTTACCCTCCTTTGATGCCGCTGCCCTGCTAATGGGGTGAAACATTACCCCGGTAACGTTACGCGGGGACCACACTGATAATGTTCGGTCACTGCGTCTAAAGCGAGCGTCGCCTAAACAGCCAATGCTGCCTCGTGCAGTTCAATAAATTGCTTTCATTTACTGAGATTTGCTCTTTGATTGACGTTCGCTCGCTATCAGCTGATAAAAATGTGATTTGGCTCAAACGGGCATACATGGAAACTGCTGCTTTTATCACCCTGGTATACAAACATGTTTTAATTCAAATACAGGGTGGTTTTTTTTAAAGCATTTTTATTACATTGTAAATACAGTTTATCGTTTGAAAATATGTTGCGTTTATCTGGATTATGCTGTGGACGAAGTGCCTTCTGTTGTCATGGTTTCGGCTGGAGGAAAGTGTGAACCCTCTCCGGATGGTAATAGAGTTAGAAAACGATTGTCCTATCGACGGCCTCGCTGTCAGTCACCTCCGAAAAAAAGACATAACGTCAATTTCAGCGGACGCCGGAGCCGTGAACCCATGTGAGGAGCTAATAAAAATGTGCTTAAATTGGTCATTGAAAGTTTAGGACAAAAGGGGGCCTCTGAATAGAGGCGTTAGTCATGGACAGGAGAAGGGGATTGATTTCAGCGTTTGGGGGGGAGACTCTACTGTCTGACTGCCAGGGAGGGAGAGAATAGGTGTGAAAGGACCGCTCCGTTCAATCAGAGCAAGAGAAATGTCCTGGACCAGAATGAAAGGAAATCATACAAAGTAAATGAGACGATACAGGGGAGGTGAAGCTGGTCTCCCAGGAGAGAGGCGGCTGCCCAGGCAGACCCATGGCGGGGACTGTGAGACGGGTTCGAACGGATTGAAAATGCTGTAAACTAGGCAGCAGCTTGATATCAGTGCTGGCTGGCCTGCTGCAAGCAGGGGACACAGAGAAATCGGCTCTGTCTGATAACCGTTATCCTCAACCTGTTTATGAGTTTAAATGAGGACCACCCATTAGCAGCAGGTTCCTGATTACTTGATTGCATCTTTATTAATATTCCCTTTTGTGTATTCAGGATAATAATAAATTGAGTAAACAAACAGCTGGTGTTAAGTTCATTCTGCCCTCCATTCTGTTCTCGGTAATCAAACTGAGGCGATCAAAGCAAACCGTTCTGTTATGCTTTATTATTCAATGTAAAGTGAACCAAGGCAGTGCTGCTCTCCCCACTAGGTCAATGATTGGTTGAAAACAAACAGGAAGTGGCGTTAAGACACACCCCTTGGGGATTCTTATTGGCAGCAAAGGGGAAAGAAGGCAAAGTAGGGTCCACTCAGTTTGCTGTGATCCAATCAGTGGCAAGATTTTCAAAAAAAAAAAACATAGAATTGGCGTATCTTACCCAAATCTTATAATGATTTTCCTATCTGGTGATCAGCTCCGCTCAGTGTTTCACGTGAACGTGTGCAAACCTCGTTATTTTGCTATCGTTGGCCACCTTTTTCAACGATAGCGTTGCACTGCCACAGATCTGCTTCATAACTGATGGCTTGTGTCAGGAAAAGCCGCGTGAGTAAGAAGAGTATACCTGGAGCTCCTTCGCCAGCAGCTTGTTACAGCAGTCTCTGAGCAATCTGTGTTTGCATTGCTGAGAAGCCTCTGTCCTTCGCCTCCCTTTTGCTTGCAGGCACTGCCCTACGGGGGGGGCAGAGTGGAGCAGACAGGGAAAATCTTGCATGCTCTGTTCATCTCGGAGCCAATTGTCAGTCTTTCTTGTGCGTTTTTCCTCAAAAATTAATGTCATGCTCATTGTTATGTGGCAGCATAATATATAAGAAAGCTTGTGTTTCTATTCTCTCATGGTGGTCAGGTATCTGGGAGAAAGGTGGGTGTCTGGTATTTGTTCAAACTCCCATCTTAACAACTCAGTTGGAGTCAGTGATGGTGGGGGGGGGGAGTTTGGGTGACCCGTTGTTCTAGCTGTCCGGTCAGTTAGTGGTTGAAAGGGTGACATCACTGTCTTATAAGAGTCTGACTCACCCTGTTTCCTTTTAGATGAATCTTTCTGACTGAATAATTGCACTTTAATTGCCATCATGTTTTACACTCAGAGAAATTGGCTTTTTGCCACTTCATTCTGCTGGAATATGCTTATTTTCTGATTCAGAATAAACTCTTGATTTTTTTTTTCAGTCTAATCAGTGTAATTAGCTTGACACTTAGCCTGGTCTTTAATCAGTTTGTTTTAACGTGGTGGTCAGTGTGATTTCACCCCGTTTGGAGATAAACCCTTCCCAAACTTTCACAGTCTACAGAAAGAAGAGGCCTGCATTGTGCACATTCTGCCCTGAACACGTTTACATTTCACTGAATATTCGCTTCTGTCTGACAGAAAGTTGCAGCTGGAGGTGTATTTGCACGGCTTTAATAGTATTTGCAGTTGTTTTTTTTTTTTTTTGCTTATGGGCTCGCAGTGCACTAACACAAACAGAGAGGGACACATTAGGGGCTGGGGTTAGGTCTGGCGTGGTGGTGAGTCCGGTTTATTCTCACCGACAGCAGCTCCGGCCTCTGGGTCTTCCTCTCCTGATTACCATTCCTGCCAAGTGCTAGAAGACCTTGCGTCACCCGAGCGATTTAGATGCGGCAAAACTTTTCAACCCGCCACCGTTAGAGCGCCGCCCGTTCCACAGGTCCGCACGCGCGGTCGTTAGGGTGAATGCCGAGGGAAGCGCTGCGCAAACAGACACCCCGTGCGACCGGAGCCCTGGGATAATGATCGCTTGATTTATGTATTCATACGTTTATGAATTCATGCGGCCCTCTCTCAGTCAGGTCAGGGGAGCAGCGTGTATTGAATTTACCGGGAATCAGGAGAGTGATAATGGGGTATTTATGTCACTTCGGAGGAAGGCGTCCACTGATTATACCAGACCCAACCCTCTCCAAGCCACCTGGCAGGAAACAGGGACCGTATTTACGATGAGGCTGGAATGCTGTTACATACAGAAGCACTGCAGAAGTGTGTCTTAATGGCAGACATTTGTTCTGAGAATAATTCATGAAGGTATCCGTTCTGTCGTAAAGCAATGAAGTTATGTAATGTATTTGTAGTGTATTTAGTTATTTTTATTGACTATGATATATGCCCATTATTGGTCTCATTTTGTATTATTATGATGCTGGTTAAGCTTGCATAACTCATACATAACTCCTACAGATGGCATTTTTAGATTTTGTATTATTATTATATTTGTATTATTGTGACTTTGGTGAATTTTTTAGATTTGATTCTCTTTTTAACCGATAAAACCCAAATTAGACCAACATGTGGCAGAGCAGTACAACATTACAAAGGTATAGTATGAATTTTGAACAAAAAACATGTTAGAAATCCTGTATTGATTGCGAAAGCTTCTGGTGTGATTGTTGTGTGCATGCCCAAAATACATACAGTAGGGCTCAACAATGACCAGAGTACCTGTGACAAATCCATCCATCATATCATCTTGACCCAACTTCAGGTTCAGGTTCAGGTTCAGAGCTGGCCAATGACATGCCTGCACTGGAGTGTCCACCATCACAGCCTAAAAACTAAATGCAGTGAATAGAAATTTTAGTTTTTGTTGGTGGTGGTATTTATTGATGTTGTTGTTCAGTGGGGAAATTGATGGTTTCTTTTGAGAAATGATGCCTCAGATGTTCCAGGAGCGCAGAGGTGACCGTAATTGTCATCATTCAGAAATCTGATACTGCCGGCTGATGCACAGGCTTTTCAGTGCTCTTTTACACTGGCGCTGTTTCTTCATTCTAAACTAGAAATCTTCAGGCAGCATATTGTTAAAAGAGGGTAATGTGTTGGCCTGGAGCTATCAGTACACTCCAAATTCTGCGCTGTGCTGATGGTAGTCCTTTGTGTCTGTGTGTGTTTGTTTGTTTTTTTATCATTTCCCCAGAGAACCCCAGTCTGCTCAGTCACGTCCCTGTCACAGTTCAGGTGTTGGACGTAAACGACAACCCTCCAGAGATCCCAACGGAAGACGAGGTGATCATCTGCGAGAGTTCCAGGCCGGGTCAGGTGAGAGTCCCTCTGTCTGTCTATCCCTCACTCTCCCTATCTTTCTGTGTCCCTCGCTCTCTCTTTCTCTGTACTTCAGTCTCCCTCTTTCTATCCCTCACTCTCCATCCCTCAGTCTCTGTATCTTTCTCCCTGTATCCCTCACTCTCTTTCCCTCACTCTCCATATTTCTCTCACTGCCCTTCACTCTTCCTATCTCTGTCTATCCCTCACTGTCCGTCTATCCATTGCTTTCCCTCTTGCTGTCTATCTCTCACTGTCCCTCTCTCTCTATCTCAGACTCTCTCACCTTCTTTCCCTCACTCTCCCTATTTCTCTATATACTTATTTCTCCCTTCCTCTATGCCTTATTCTCCCTCTCTCTCTGAATCCCATATCCTGCCCCATCTCAGTCTTTTCCACTCTCCTTCTTTCTCCCTCTTTCTCCCTCTTTCTTCTCCATCCATTCTTTCTTCTTTTTTTTCTGTCCTTCTGTCCTCCTTCCTCTTACACTCTCACTGTTTTATCTTTCATAACCCCCACACCCCCAATTTGCCCCACCCCCTGTCTCCTCTCCTCTCCGTTCCTCCTTCCTTCCCTCTCTCTTTCTCTTCTCTCTCTCTCTCTCTCTCTCTCTCTCTGTTCAGCAGCAAGTTGGGTTTATCTTCAACAGCCCTGCCTTCCCCTGGCCTCTGGAGCCCATAAATTATTCAGCGGGTGCTGAGCTTCTCACGAGCAGATAGCGGCCGCGTTAAGCGCGTGGAGCAGGAGGCTAGAAAATGCTAATCACAGCTCATTCAGACAGGGGAGGGGGCACGCGCGCAGCGGCTAAGCACGTTAGCGCCCTCGCACATCGCATTCACATCCACATCTCCTCTTCATATTTTTCTATTTAAAACGAACATTAGCGCACAGACGCAGCGGGGCGCAATCAGTTAGCGGGGCCAACGCTCGCTGACGCTAGCTGACGGCCGATGCGTTCACAGAGAGGAACTCGAAGAGGATTTAGACCGCGGCTGAACGCGGTGCGAGCCGAGCAAATGCGCTGGGGGAATTGTGGGAAAGCGCGTACTGCGCCGTACTCACTCAAGACTATTCTGGGAAATAAGACAGAGGCATTCTCAGACTTAAGTAAAGCAATTAGTGTAACCGTATAAGAATCAGAAGTGGAAATGTGGTCTCTGTAATGTGGCATACTGGTCTCTGTCCCCCACAGCTGCATTGAAGACATTGAAGACATTGTTTAAATCTATCCACTGGTGTGGCTGGATGCAGAATGGCATATATGTGTGGATATATATATGTGTGTGTGTGTGTGTGTGTGTGTGTGTGTGTGTGTGTGTGTGTGTGTGTGTGTGTGTGTGTGTGTGTGTGTGTGTGTGAGTGTGAGTGTGAGTGTGTGAGAGAGAGAGAGTGTGTTTCAGTAAATGAATAAAATTGCACCTATATGCATTGGTCTGCATGTGAGACCATTCTCTTTCTGTCCACAAGGTGATTCAGACCATACGAGCTGACGACAAGGACGACTTTGCCAATGGCCGATTTTCCTACTGGCTTCCCAGTGACCTGCCCATTAATCCCAACTTCACCCTCAAGGACAACGAAGGTACTGAGAATTTAGCAAAGATATCAAGCATTATGTGTATGTTATGTGTGCATGTAATGTGCACAGTTATTCTTCCTAAATATATCTGTAAGTACATCAGCATTACGGACTCTAATAGTGTGACATCCAAAGTGTAAGATCTAGTGGGTCAGATCTGGGGAAAAATCCAAGCTAGCTAGCATGAGCAAAAATAGCATCTGCACAAGCATAAATAGATTCATTCGCAGTGTGACTGTCTTACAAAAATGTCATGTTGTGGTTTTCTGGTTATGAAAGACTGCGATATATCACTGTCCAGGATGACAGCTGGAAAAGAGTAAACTGCTGGCTGGTAGTTTGATAAGCATTTAGGACTGCTTTCCACACCATGTCTATGACATTGATGATTCAAGGTTTCATCAGTCTCCCTGTTTAAAATTGGTGATGTACTTCAAACTTCATGTGCATTCAGACATCACTGTGAAATCAGTCATGTGATATTAACAAATAAAATATAAATCTAAAGAAGTCTGATGATATCGAAACAGTTCTACTTTAAAACTGAAAAGCATCAAGACTAAATGCTATGGCTTGGTGAAATTCTCCATGATTATATTTAAAATAAAAGCACCCTAATAATATGTATTAAATATAAACTTTATTTTTTAGATTTGTATTTATTTATCTTGAAAGGGTGGTTTAGATTTGGGAAATCTGTACACAGATAGAAAGCCCTGAGCAGTCGGAGGAATCACAAACGGTTT
This sequence comes from Megalops atlanticus, assembly GCA_019176425.1. NCBI lineage: Eukaryota > Metazoa > Chordata > Actinopteri > Elopiformes > Megalopidae > Megalops > Megalops atlanticus. The sequence continues at coordinate 2,446,733 of CM032898.1, forward strand.
GTGAAAAAGTGTCTCTCCTGCTGGACGGGTCTACCCTGACCAAAGGCCTGCTGTTGCCACGGGAAACAGCCACGGCACAGGTGGGGGTTCAGACCTGGTGCTCAGCCCTCATGAATGGACTCTTAAAAATTCTACCCATCTGGAGGACTCCACCCTCCTCCCCAATGTGAAGTGTGGGAATGTTCTGAAGTTTGGGTAGGTCCCTCCAGGCCGAGACCACTGAGCAGGTCCAGGTCTTCTGATCCAGACCGACTGAGAGTTTCCCATGCTCAGTGAGGCAGTGTTTTACTGTGTTTATCTGGCTGTCAGCCTGGTGCTCCCGCCATCTCTCCCTCTCACAGTAATTTATTTAGGAATGGAGGTGCTGGCCTATCTATAGAGCGAGCTTTGCACATCATAGCCACAGCAAGCAGGGGCGCTCCACTGGAGTTTACGCAGAACAATTGCTGTTATCTTTGTGTGTGTGTGCATGTACATACATAAACATACTATGTGTGCGTGTGTGTGTGTGTGTGTGTGTGTGTGTGTGTGTGTGTGTGTGTGTGTGTATGTATATATATATATATATATACACACACACACACATAAATACATGCATACAGTATTTAATAATTGTATTGTATGTGTGTATTTATGTATATTCTCCCCAGCTGCATCATTTATGGTTAGCCTTTCTAATAGAAATATACTGAAATGAACTTTAATATCATATTCTGATAGTCACCATAATTTCCTCTGGCATCACACAATTAGGTGCCATAAATTGACAGAAAAGAATTCAGTACTCTGCATTCCGTAAAAAGGTTTTATAACAGAAATATTACTATTTTAGATTATTACTGTCAAACCTTATAGAGTCTACAGTCCTATCTATATTATGTCCATTTTCAGAATTTAGCCTAAATAAATACAAGAACAGCTGTACCAGTACCTGTGTTTGTAAATGCAAACACCAAATCTTAAAACTGGAAACTTGTGTAATGCCAGAGTCAAGGCAAACAGGTCAGTACACTTTGAAAATTGTGTTTTTGAGCTCCATCGTCTCCCTTAATTTCACCAGTGCTTGAAAAGAAGCCAGCTGTAGCAGACAGCCAGAAGCAGCAGCCATTGCAGAACCTGAAGCTTCTGAAATAGAATCAATGGAATGGTTTGAATTTCTCTGTGCCAGGGGCACACTTTCCCACTGTGAAACTGAGATGTAAAATGTTTAGCCACGAGGACCTCAGCAAAGAACAAGGGAACATAATCTCATGTGTTTGGTATTTAAATTCCAATGTTTATTGATGACTGTTTTGTTTCAGTTGTGTAGCCAGAGCCTTGTGTAAATAACTTTTAGCACTATGGGCTGATACAATGTTAAACTCGCTAATGAAATTTAAGGTCAATCATGCAAAGAAACCCAATATGAACTTCATCATTATGTAGCGGAATATATACATTTTCTGCAAGCTTTTCAGAACTTAGATGCTGTGACCTTGGCTCAACCCTTTGACTGTTGGTTTTAAATGAAATTCACATTGGTTGACTATTTATTATCTATCCCTGGTGAGAGTAATATATTCAGCAAACAATGAAAATCAGTAACTAGAGTATAGCATTTCATCTCAAGGTAAATACACACACACACACACACACACACACACACACACACACACACACACACACACACTTCTCCCTGGAATCCATTCATTATACAAACACAGTCTTATGTTACTCCTCCACACTTCATGAGAAAAGAGCCTCTCTCAGCCTTTCACGATTACAAAGAGCTTAAAAAAACAGTGCGTTGTGAAACGCTCTATATTACCTGATTCTCTGTGCTTAAAACCACCGAACCGAGCCTCTCTCTGGTGCGTGAGCTCACTGCGTGTCCCTAATTGACCTCTTTCTTGTGTGTTTAGCAAATTGGACATTATACCAACAATAGCTAATGTCTTACGATGCGTCTGTAATTGAACAGGGGCCCGGTGTGTAATAACTCACTAGCTGAGTCTCACAGTGGTGGAATCATTATAACAGAGTCAATATTCAGCCAGTGTAATCATTCCCTGGAAGGTCATTCTCCCCTGTCCTTATTTTCCATGTTAATTATTCACTAAAAAGTGTTAAAGAGAGCTACAAAGAAGCATAGTTACGGTAATTACATTTGGCTTGGATCCGTGGCTGAGGTTTATTAATCGCGCTGTATTGGTACAGAGGACTTCTGTTGTGCGTGTGTGTGCGTGCATGCGTCTGTCTGTCTGTCTGTCTGTGCGTGCGTGCGTGCGTGCGTGTGTGTGTGTGCGCATCTGTACACATGGAATGTGTGTGTTTTATAATGTCTGGCTGTGAAATGCTTGCAGGTTATCTAAAGCAAGGGCCGGTCGATTGCAATAAATCAGAGGCCAGCCTCACTGCAGAGCCTTTTCCCTGTAGAGGAGAGTAGCAGTGAGCTGTGGAGCATGGCCCTTTCCACCTTCTCCTCTCAGGTGATTCAGGGCTATTGCATTTAAAAAGAGGAGTGTGAGCAGAAGATGGTATCCTCTCTCAGGATGTTGTTTGATGACTGATGACTTCAGACTGCAGAGTTCCCTTTTGATCATAGCTGCTACTTCACAGATCATCTTACTTGTCTGCAAAGCTCTGTTTGACAAGCTATCTTCAGTTTTACACTCCCTTTTTGACATTGATGTTTATGTCATCATGCATGTAACATCACCAGCACTTTGATGGGGCAATCTGCTGTATTACTGTAAACTTGCTGTATGATATATTTCCTGTGAGTACAGGAGAAGACCCAGGATGAGTGATAATCTGGTGGTTTAGTGTTCAGAATAGGTAATGAACATAGTGACTCATCATTCTGACTCTGCACTGACTTTCCTGTATCAAGAACGTCTGTTAGTCTTGAATGAAGTTCACATTAGAATTACTAACTATTATGCATTCTCCCAAAAGGGTTAAATATCCATGAAGCAACAAGGACAAGTACCTGAAAGGTGCAAGGGTTATTTTAGCCTTACAGCCATATGTAGCATAGCGCTTGGTACGTCAAGATGATCCTTTTCAAACATCCATTTACTCCTGTCAGAAAACAAAACCTTCATGTCAAGTTCTTTTTAGATACCCAAGCCAAATGCTGATTGTCTGGCAAACTCCGAGTTATATTTCAAAGAACAGGATCTACTTCCCTCTACACTAAGATGCTGCGTGTGGGCTGACCCACTCAGTTCCCATCCTGGCCACATCTGTAATGGAATGATGTAATCAATATATAGAGCACTTTGCTACATCATTAAGCAAATGGGGTAATGGATGTACAGGGCATTTCTCTGCATGTCACATTCCATGCAAAACATGACTTGACATCTTTGTTTTTACTTTACTCAAATGCATGTGATCCATGTTCATCTGTTCACAAAATGCATTTAGTACTGTTTATTTATCAATGCATAAACAATCTGTAACATGTCCATGAAAATCATGACCATGTTTATGAAATTTAATATTTCCGTAAAATACCATATCATACAGGAAGTGGGAAGTTTCCCTTGCATGTTCCAATGCATGCTATGTATGTTCACAGTTTATCATTGTTTCTAGTGGCAGGGGTTGTGACGTGATAATTTTTAACCTGAAACCTTTCATCATCAAAGTTGAAATGCAAATTTAACAAAAAGAAGAAAGGGGGCTAAATAAAGAACCCATTTGAATGAAATCCTCAGCAGAAAAGGAATAACCTGGATTGAGGACATTCTCCTGGGCGCATGCTGAAAGATCAGAAAACAATGCGGTGTGCTTCAAGGCGCTTAATTGGAGTAAAAACCTACACAATTCCCCCCCGCGCATCCAGATCATAAACACATATGAATGGCTTTGAGTAGCCATGGCTTATCGTACTCATGAAAAATTTAAACATTGAGGGGATTGGAGGGGAGCTTATGTAAGATAAATGGTGCTTCAATGAGCTTATTTTTTTTTTAAATATAATATTACATTCTGAAGGCTGAATTAAACTTTAATCGTGTTGATAAAATAGTCACGTCGCTCCTATCACGGTCGTGGTTTCGTTTTCAGTCTGCGCACCAGCGGACCCCGAACTCTGAGAATACATGAGTAGGACCTGTCCGACAGCGAAACGCAGGCGTGTTTAAGCAGAATCCAGCTCTTGCATATTAATGCGCGTTTGTCATCTCGATATGCCCACACGTCACACTCCCTCACGCCAGGGACTTACCCAGGCTTATTCTAAAATGTGCATAAGGTATGCGCCGTGAGCGTTCCATCATGTTTAATGCAGGCATGTGAAAGAATATCTAAATATAAAGGCTGCAGAACTCGGTGTCCCTCTCACGCTTGTATAAATACCTATCTTGTTCCTTTGTGCCGGCTGAAACTGCCTTTACACGAGTGGAAATTACTGTTGACTCATTTGAAGTGGCTTCCGTAGCCATGCTGGGGGGTGAGCTTCCATTATAACCACCTGCACGGCCAAGCCGGGATCACAAAATGATTACAGCCGCCACCACCGCCACAGGTCCCTTCAGCAAATATTTCCAGGCTTACTGCAGTTACAGTGTTGTACTGTAAAAGCACCAGGGATTCATTTGCTTATCAAGCTGACTGATCACAAGAAATAAACCACTCAGTTATGCGGATAAACCATTATATATTTGCAGATTAGAAACTATGATATTATTATTTTTTAATTGTATTCTTTTAAAAAATCCCTATATTTCTCCAGCATGGTCTGCAAGAAGCCATTTAATAATCATGTGGTTAAAAAAAAACACCTTCTTAGCCTGAAAAAAAAAAATTTGAAAGGCAAGTTGACTTAGACTGACTACAACAAACCATTGGATATGTTCATACAGAGCAACAATGGGGGTAAAAAAAACAGAAACTAAAAGGATTTATAGTTTTGAATATAATACCTCATCACACACAAATGCGTATGCCATGTTTGATCTGGTTAAATGCTTATAACGTGCCACAGCCATGTTAAAATATAAGGACATGCTTAAGAAGTAGCAGGTCATTTCATGTGTGTGTGCACACACGTGTGTGTGGGGGGGTGATGGCTGTTGCATTAAGTATGCTGAAGATTTTTTTTCAGGTTATAATGTTTCATTTTTAATAGAGTAAAAATGGAAAAATGGATTTCATGATGACCAGGATGTGCCTGTTGTCTCCGAGGGGCAGATTTAAATATTAACAGCATACATTAGTCTAATAACTCTTTTGATACAATACAGATGATTAAAACTGGGCCCCCCGGGGAACAGGCCTTTAATATGGGAAGGGTCACTGAGGTAGACTCCCAGGGAGAAGAAAGTGCCCAAATTGATTAAAGTCCTTTTCAGTATGTGAGCTGAATATTTCACAGATGCAGAGAAAATTTTTGGTTTTTATTTAAATAGAAATTTTCATACGTTTTGACATTATAGTACGTTATTGTCGTTTAGCAGACACACTTATCCAAAGTGGCTTACAGACTGCATCTAATAAAGTGGCAGGAAAAGTTGCACAAACAGGACACCACTAATCACATAAGAACACAATGTCAGTGCCAAATATAGCTGAACTTCTCACATCATAGAGTGACTTGGGGGGGGTTGTCAGTACTTTTTGTACCTTTCTCTCACCACCTGGCACATCTGACTGGAGGCTGAAGTGAATGTAAAGCTATCAGGGATAAAGTCGATGTCAGTGGGTATGCAAACTCAACTCAAGGAGTGCTGCTGTGCTTGCTGCAGCACATGTTGCACACAGGGCAAATATACTTTACCTCACAACTGGTACAGTATGTAAAGCATAACTGCTATACACTTTGAGCTAAAATAGTTACTGCGGTATGCTTATATTTTAGTCTCACTTTTCAGCTTGGCAGTCAGCGATGTTCTGCATTTTCCCTTTTTATATGTTCTTGTTCTGCTTTGCTGTTTTGCTGTAATGGCCTCACAAGGCATTCTGGGTAAGAGGATCTGCCTAATGCACTAATATTAAGACTGCCAGAATGCATTAAAGTGTTTACGTACTATGTACAACCCTTGAAAAATGCAAGCATTGATGTTTTAGATAAGATGGTCTCTATGCATAAACAGAGTAGTTCCATGCTGTTTAACCACTGAAAATTCTTGGAGTGTTGTATCTGAATAAGCACTTGTGATTTCATATAAAGGTTTGTGTTGGGTTTGGGTTATGGTTGGGGAGAGGGTGGGTTCAGATGAGGTTTGATTTAAGTTTAGGGGCTTGCAATTGAATATTTAATTACAACGTAATAACTTAAGTCATAAGTCATTTGCATTCCACATGTGTGGTGTTGATACACAATAATAACATGTTTGCTACAGTGCAATTACATGTGTGATCTATCATGTAAAATGCCATGAGTTACCGCTGTTATAGTTGTGCTGGTGAGGTAGTGATGGAAATTCCAGGCTTTGGCGGCCTCAGGAAGTGAAGCCTGGGACACGGGTTTGGGAGGGGTGTGCGGTTGGATGAACTCATTTAGAAAATGAGCAGCCCACAGGACTTTCAAATGGATCCATGCATTTAAAATGTCATCTTATAATTGGAAATAATGCTCAGTTCAAGTATCAAACAAGCCTGCGTTAATCATCCTAATTTTTTTTTTCCGGCGTAAAATTGCGTGTGGTCGAATTCGAGCCAAGAATCGGTTGAAAAGTACTCATATGGTGAATTGCTTGGTTATGGATTTCCCGGCTGAGTCTGGCTTACAGCAGAAAACTTGGGGGGCAGGTTTTTATCTCCTCATTGCACATCAGTCCTGCTGGGGCCATAACAGCTGGAATCTCTGGGTAACAGAGTGGGGTTTCCATGCTCACAGCGTGTGGGGGGGAAGAATCAGTTCATATCACCTCTCTATTGGCTTTCTCTAGTTATAGTTTTAACTCCAACTCCCAGCATGCACCTTGCTAATGTGGTATTCCTCCATTAACCACTCCACTCCCTGGGGAGACGTTATGATCATCATACAATATCAGAAGGTGGGCCTGGCACGGTCACAGACAACACACCAACTGCAAAATAAAATTGTCTGAAACTTCACTCTATAAATGAAAAAAGGTGCACAACTGTAATTCATTTTGTTTTGTTTGCAATTTCCCACACCTGTGAACAACTTACTAAAACCCTTTTATGTCCCTATACTAAAAATCCTATATCCTTTTATAACCCTTTTTTAATGCAACAGAAAAATGGTGCATAATATACCATATCACAATACGAGTAAAGATTTAGTGCACACCATTAAATATGAAAGATGATGATGGAAATATTATCTTTTCCTCTGACTTAAGCCCGGCATTTCCAAACACTACAAATGAATTTAAGAGAAAAGTGCGGAGCTTTTTCATTATTTCCTGCTCCTGTTTCCCTGTGGGAATTCTTTCATTAAGGGCAGGCCATGCTGGTGTTTACTCGCTCGGTCTCTGTGGGCGTTGTTAAGTAATGAATTTTGACATGGAGCTCGTGGCCGGCGCCTGTGTGTGCTAATTTACATGCGGTGTGGATGAACACGGCTTCCCCTGGAGTGGGCACCGGCGTCTCTCCAAATACAGGAGTGTGTGTTCACCGCACACTGCACCTGACCCGAGGAGCTACGCACACACACACACACACACGCACACATTACACACACACACACACACACACACACATACACATATGCATGTGTAGACACTCACACACACACACAAACACAACCACACACATACAGACACATTCACATCTATATATATGCACACATTCACATACACATCCACACGTATAAACCCTGACTTGCTCTCACACACATACACATATGTATGCATACCCACACTCACACATACATGCGCAAACGCACAGATACACGTACACTCACTCACCGGTGAACTCACTCTAACACACAGACACACACACAGAGACACACACGCTGCAGGCTTTGTGCCGTGAGTGTTTCCACCAATCCGCATGTCAAGGCAAAAGCACGGCCCGCGTTTCTGAAGAGGGGGGTTGTGATCATGAATACAAATTCACAGCTCTGGCCATAATGCTGAAAATCCCCCAACGCCTCCAGGATGTGAAAAACGATAACATGGCACACCGCGGGCCAGAGTTAATAACGTCTGGAGTGCCTGCTGCCATTCCGGCTCTGACGCCGCTGGTCGCTTATGTGGCAGGGCTGTGGAAATGAGGAGAAAGGCGACCAAAAGGGGAGGGGTATGGCGTAAGCCTTTAGAAAATAACATACATTTCCTTACATACCTTTAAGGGCCTGTGTTTGAAATATTCTACGCAGCGTCCTGCTTCATCTCATCTCTGACTCTGGATCTTAAACCGTGAGCCACAGACGCTTCGATATTAAACACAGCTTAATGCATTCCCCACAATGCAGACAGACCATCCCTCATAATCACTCCTTTATGATCTTCGCCATTATTAAAACATGGAACAGAGATGCCTGGCCCACATACCATTAAAAGCCATGCACAGGATCGCATGCCTGGATTTGTGTGGCCTAGAGGATTTTTTTTTTTAGGATGAGTTGTTTCTTTTATTTGTTTTGCTGAAATTGTCTTTCCTTATGTGAGGCAACAGTACAAAGTGTTAACAGCTTTGCCTGTGCTTTACCTTCAGTGGCAATAAAGCACCATTACATTACATTAATGTCAGTTAGGAGAGGCTCTTATCCAGAGCAGTTTACATAGGATACAATTTTATCCATTTATACTGCTTGATATTTACTGAGGAAATTGTTGGTTAAGTGCCTTGCCCAAGGGTACAGCAGCAGTGCCCCAGTGGGGAATCCGACCAGCAACCTTTCAGTTACAAGCCCTGCTCCTTACCACTACGCTACACTGCTGCCCTGTACAGGTTGTGTGCCTGTACATGCAGACTGCCCACAGAGTCAGGGGTCTACAGCATACATCAGAGAGGGCAAAACAGAGAGGTGGGAGTCAGTCTCCGCTGTCTGCAGAGTCATTTTCCTCCATTCTCTCCCGCTCTCTCCCCCTCTTCCCCTCTCCTACCATCTCAGCATCTGTTGTTTGTTCACTTAAAGAATACCTTGGGGTGCTCAGGAAAACACGTCAAAACTTCTAACGCTGTGATCTTGGGAGACTTTGAAAAGCGAGCGCGTTGACTGGAGTAATCGTTACAGAAGCGCAGATAATGCCTGACATCCAGCCAAGCTTTGGAGTGCGATTCTCAGACCCTGCTCTGCTTTACCGTATCCATTTAGAGAAGAGAAAATTTAACCCACACCTGGCAGCAGGTACATTGGTTTCTAATATTATTCTAGTAGCATCTTTCCACATGTACACAGTCGCTGAAAAAATTGCTTTGCTCTGTGAAATGCAGCGGACCAGAGGTTTGACAGCACTTGTATGTTCTTATTTCCTCTGCAAAATTGCAGTGTAATTTTCATTGTACAGGTCTCATGTGTATCCAATTTGATACATGTGAGACCTGCCCAATCTGCCAGGTCCACGGGAAATGGCAAACATATTGATGATGTCACAGTTGCCTTGTAAGACCAGGAACTGTAACCTTTGGGTCAAACATGGTTTCTGTTTCAAATGTATTGGTTAGCTGAATATCCCAAAATGCATCTTTCTGCAATTAAATTGAAATTAATTTGAATTTGCTGGTGGGATGCAGGCAGCTTTTGTGAGCTAGCTTTGCAAAGGCAAAATCCCAAGAGAGCTCCCCGAACACTATCCCTGGGTTTCAGTTTCTTATTCAGTGGCTTCTGTTATAATTTGGATGTTACACCAGGTGCACGTCCAATGGCAGCGCTGGTTTTCCAGGCTGACAGGAAGCACATGCATTGGCTAACGGCGGGGGGGGGGGCGTGTCCTGTGTTGCAGACAGCAGCGCCAGCATCGTAGCCCGGAGACGGCGGTTCAGCCGGGCGGCGCAGGAGTTCTACTGGCTGGCGGTGGCGGTGTCAGACGGCGGGGAGCCGGCGCTGAGCAGCACGGGCACGCTGACCCTCAGGGTGTGCGCCTGCGGGCGTGGCAGGGCCGCCCGCACCTGCCGGGCCGAGGCCTTCCTGTCCGCGGCCGGGCTGAGCACCGGCGCCCTCATCGCCATCCTGCTCTGCATCGTCATCCTGCTGGGTAAGCCCCGCCCCCGTCCCGCCCCGCCCCCTGCCCCGCCCACCCCGTCCTTTCCCCCCCTCCCCGTCCCCGCCCACAGAGCCCCGAAACGCACGGCCCCGGGGTTAAAGTGTGTGGTGCAGGCATAAGAGATAATCTGCTAACACTTTACAGTAGGCTGCACTGTAGCAGTGTAGTTACATTGTAACAAGAGTGTAACCCCATGTCATTACACATTAATTACACTGTAATTGCTGTTTACTGGGTTAAACACGTGCAGCTACAGACGTAAGGGAAAACCTGCTAACACTTTACAGTAGGCTGCACTGTAGCAGTGTAGTTACATTGTAACAAGAGTGTAACCCCATGTCATTACACATTAATTACACTGTAATTGCTGTTTACTGGGTTAAACATGTGCAGCTACAGACGTAAGGGAAAACCTGCTAACACTTTACAGTAAGGTGCACTGTAGCAGTGTAGTTACATTGTAACAAGAGTGTAACCCCATGTCATTACACATTAATTACACTGTAATTGCTGTTTACTGGGTTAAACACGTGCAGCTACAGACGTAAGGGAAAACCTGCTAACACTTTACAGTAAGGTGCACTATACCAGTGTAGTTACATTGTCACAAGAGTGACTGCAAGCCATTACACATTAATTACACTGTAATTGCTGTTCATAGGATTCAACAAGTTAGATATTATAAGTAAGCTTGTAATAAGAGTGTAACTACATGGCATTAGACAGTGATGCTGATTTTGTGCAGACTTCTGTAAAATGTACCTGAAATTACATCATTGGGAAATGAACATAACACTGGCGGAGAGGGAGAGCAAGAGAAAAAGAGCGAGGGAGCAAGAGAAGGAGAGAGGGGGAGAGATTTAGAGAGAGAGAAGGCTAATTACAAAGATCAGGCAACACTCAGCAGAGGGTGAGTCAGTGGAAACAGATGCACACTGTATGCAACAGAAGAAAGAATAATAATTCAAAAATTATCGAGAAAAATGTAGCCGATGCAAACAGACACCATTTACTGACAGAATATCAGTGAAGTGGGAGAGAGAGAGAGAGAGAGAGAGAGCGCGAAGGGGAGTGAAGACAGAGAGAGACAGGGTTGCGGCTGTGGGGGGGGGAAAGATCAGAGATGCCCCCCCAAACCTCTGGGAGGGGGGCAGAGATCCTCAGGAGCTTGACAGACGCGCCCTCTTTTTCGGGTCCCATAACCCTCTTACCTGGTGTATGAGCAGAGACGAGAGAGAGCAGAGAGGGGCGGAGAGAGAGAGATCAAAGAGCAGGGAGAGACGGAGAGAGAGGGTCTGTCTCTAACAGCCATTCATCAGCAATTCCCCTCTCTGTTTTTTTGTGTTGTGTAATATGCTCTGCCAATATGTACAAAATGTGTTTCGTGCCAGTAAGGCAAATTTAATGAATTAAATTGAGAGAGAGAGCAAATGAGAGGGGGGTGTGGGGTGGGGGAGGGCGGGCGTATCTGTGATTGAAAGAGTGCTGAGTGTCTGTCTGTGGAGATTCGATGCGTGCTCATTTCAGCCATTGAACAGCATCTAACAGAAGCTCCCAGAAGGTCTCTGTTTATCTGGATCCATTCCATCTGTATTTCAGCCGAGCAAGATCAGACAGGGGAGCGGGGGGAAAAAAAAAGAAAAAGAGGGGAAAAAAAAATGTCACCCTTGGACGCTTCCCCATCTACAGTGATTTAGATGTTATGGGGAGGAACTCTCAGTGCTGCTAAGAGAAATTTCTCACTTCCTGTGTGTCAAAACCAGTTTTCACCCTGGAACTCACAGACAGAGGACTCAGAAAAAGAGGAGGATTATATTATTTATTCATTCACCTCTGCTTTTTCCATTTCTTTTCACCCTGTTTTCTGAGATCGTTCTGCAGTATGTGATGTGGAAACGTCATATACTAATGCTCAAAGCAGACTGCTGGTTAAAAAAAGGTTACAGATAGTAGTAGTAGTAGTAGTAGTAGTAGTAGTAGTAATAGTTATTATTATTAGTAATTAGTAAAAAGCCAGTGAACTAGCCAGAAACTGGAGTCATATTCTTCAAGGTATCGGGTGTTTGCAGTAGTGGATCGCCTCAAAATGTGATGTGAAAAAATATTCATACAGATTTAGTTATTTATTTTCCAGCAGACATATACTAGCATGAATCAAATTCATCATAAGCAATCAGATTGGAAAAAAGGCATATTTTAATGTTGAGTCTCAATTTAAAAAGGGTCTGGGAAACTCCTGATCAATGTGGTCCATTCTTCCGGGGGAAAGCGCATTTGAGAAATCATGGGAAAATGGTGAAAATGCAGTTATCAGCCTATGCAGCAACAATGGGGGTAACCTATGAAAACACATTATGTGAGTGAATGAGTCAGATTGCTGAGGGAGAGGGGGATTGTTAGAGACTGGTTCCTCCCAGCTCCCTGCACTCCATCCCAGTATTGCAGAGGACTCAAAAATAAAAGAGCATTCTGTCAATGGAAACTGAATTGGCGATTCTCAAAAAAAAAGAGCTCTTAAATTATTCCCTTCCATCAAATAAATGGAGTTGGATCTTTTGAGGAATTATTACTGGCCTTTCCCAGAGGAGGGGATTTGTGGTTCACTCCTGGTGGGTTACTGTGTTTCAATTAAAGCACGTGGATCATTTTACACTGTATATGCACGTTGTCCTTTTTTGGGGTGTGTGCGTGTGTGCGTGTGTGTGTCTGCGTGTGTGCGCTGGCGCGCGGATGTGTGGGTGCGCTTGTGAGTGTGAGTGTGTGTGTGTGTGTCTATGTGTGCACATGCATGTGTGAGTGCATGTGTTTGTGGTGTTTGCGTATACGGTGCAATGTGTGCACACGTACACGCAATATGCATGTGCGAGTGAGTGGCATTGCTGTGTAGCACTGTGTGTGTTTTTGTGTGACGATGTGTTAGAGAGACTAGAGAAAGGCAACACTAATGCTAGAAGCAGATAAACTGGCCTTTCTTTGCAAGGCACACCCCAAAGCAGCAGTCTTTAAAGTGAGTGTCTGATCACTGAGTCCTGGTCACTGAGCTCCTAAAGGAACCCTCTGAGAGCGGCACTAAATAGCTGCCATTCAGGGGTTATTACAGCAGCTACAGGAGTTAGGACGTGTGACGCCTCCACTCGTCTCATTGCTCCTCTGACCGCTTCCCTGACCGCTGGCCTGACCGCTCCCCTGACCATTCCCCTCATTGCTCCTCTGACCGCTTCCCTGACCGCTTACCTGACCGCTCGCCTGACCGCTCCTCTGACCACTACCCTGACCACTCTCCTGACCGCTCCCCTGACCGCCTCCCTGACCGCCCCCCTGACCGCTGGCCTGACCGCTGCTTTCCCGCCCTCTCTCCGCAGCCATCGTGGTGCTGTTCATCAACCTCCGCAGCAAGAAGGGGAAGAAGGAGCCGCTGATCATCTCCGAGGAGGACGTGCGGGAGAACGTGGTCACCTACGACGACGAGGGCGGTGGCGAGGAGGACACCGAGGCCTTCGACATCAGTGCCCTGCGGAACCCGGCGGCCGCCGAGGAGATGAAGCTGCGCAGGGACGTGCGGCCCGAGGCACGGCGAGCAGCGCCCCCTGGTGGCCGGAGGAGCTGGAGCCCCTCCCGGGTGGCACTGGACGACGTGGACGTGTGTGACATCATCAGGCGGAGACTGGCAGACGCGGACGGGGACACCAGCGTCCCCCCCTACGACTCGCTGCAGACGTACGCGTACGAGGGGCGGGGCTCGCCCGCGGGGTCCGTCAGTTCGCTGGACACGCCCGCAGGGCACTCTGAACTGGACCCCAGCGAAGTGGACGACTGGGGACCCGCCTTCCTCAAACTGGCCGAACTCGTCGGAGAGACTGAGTCAGAGGCGACCGCCTAGCTAGCGTCGCTCAACAGACAAACAAACAAACGAATAAACAGTCTCTCCCTTTCCTCCTCCAACGTTTAATAATAAAATGTAAAAAAAAAAGGAAAAATCTTTTTAAGCAGCCCAGCTGCTCACTTCTACTGCTGAGTCAACCCTTTCTACCCCGTTCTGCAAGCGGAGGACAGCTGTCTGGTTTTGGAAAAATAAACACAAAAAGTAAAAATGCAGAAAAAAAGGAAAAATATTTTCCCTGGTGTATATTTTTTATCGCTTAATAAAGTCCGTAATTCCAATTTAGTGAATATATGTGATGTGAATTTTAACCTGTGATCCCCCCCCCCCCGTTTTTTTTTTTTTTTTTTTTTAACTTTGGCAGAAATTTACATAATGACAGAAAAGCACAAGTTTCATTACTAATTGCTTGCAGTTAGTCATTTTTTTGTGATGAATTACTGGAATTTACCTTGGCACCCAGACAAAGCTAACAAGCCCTACAGAGTGGATGATATTAACCTTAAATCATTACTCACACAATCACATTGCGCACATATTTTTAAGTCAGAGGGAACTTCACAAAGCACCACTTTGTCAAATTTAATGTTTGCTGCTCCAATATTTACAAACTATACGGTTTTCTACTTCGTATTCCCATTGTGAAACCACAAATGGGCTTATTATAATTATCAAGAGCAGATGAGTGTTTTAATTGGATAACAGCAGTATTTGTGAGGAAGATAATTGGATTGAATGCATGGGTGGTCTTATTGTGTTACTTCCCGAAGGCAGATAAATCATCTGTGAGAACGTGTGTGCCAGTTCAACTGCGATCAGTTCAGCAGAAATTCGTGACCTGTAAAGAGTCAGATTACTTTAACATGCATGATAACGATGGTGACTTCTACTGATTGTTTATACTGCAATTACAATCGAGACAAGGTGTCTCACTTCTTAAATCAATATTATATTTTTAGATTTTTTTTATTGGAAATAATATCAAATGTTGGTCATGGGGCACATAAAATGTTTTTACATGGAGCTCCGGTTTTTTAGGCACAGAGTGTTCCCTTGGATTTATTTTTAAGATAATGCTTCACATTAATTTGCATATTTTTCATGTACACCAGTGTAGTTACACTGTCATTAATCTGGTAACAAGAGTGTAACTGCATGCTATAACACATTGTAATTGCTATTTATAGGGCTCAACAACTTAGTTAGGTACTGCAAAAAATTATGCAACTAGTGTGTAACTGTTCCATCACAAAGTTAGTACATTGTAATTGTTAGTACAGTAAAACTACATTGACATAATGCAAATTAATGTGAAATGTAACTTTTTAAAACATTCAAAGTGTTACAAAGCTGTGAATTGGAAAAAAAAGGAGGATTAGTTCACTGTATGCTGGAAGAGTGGCTTATGGAGCCAGTAGAATTCCACTTACTATGAAGTCACTGTCAGAGATGGATCTGCCTTTCCTTTTCTGATTTCTGTGTGGCGCAACATGTTTCATAAGTGAGACACTGGAAGGAGGTTTGACCTGTTAATCTGCACCATGTGGAGCATTTTGTGTTGTGATGGTTAAGGTATTCTTATCTTTTTAATCTGACATGCACTTTCCCATAGTCTTGATGAAATGACGGAGTAACCAAAACTGGGCAGTAATCCCTCTCATTCCAGCACATTTTTGTATTATTTTTTAGAGCAGTGTGTGCATTCTCCTTTGCACGATGTCATCATTTAAGGCCTGCAGTGAGACACTGACAGCGCTAGAGCCAAAAGACCTGCACCTCCACTACCTGCCCGGACTGACTTAACCAGCAGCGCAAGACTAGTAAGTATGTTTACTCCCAGAAACTGATGATCATGCACAGGTAGGTGGCAGGTCAGACGGCTTTAAGCGCCAAATTCTTCTGATGTCTTTCTTCACCTGTGTATTATCTGTGTGGATTTGCGTGTGTGTGAGGGAGGAGGGGGGAAAACTTTCCCTTTTATGACAGCAGGTCTGTGGTGTGCATCGGTTCACGCCTGGATAATTTCATTACAGGTGAGGACAGTGATATTAAAGAGCTGCATCACTCGCTTCTCATATGTTTGAAATGCACACGCAAGATCAATAGTGATATCCCTGCAGCATCCTAAAACCAGATTACAAACTGATATGTTCATAGTAACCCCCAAAATCCATAAAAAATATGTATGTGTGTGTCTATATATATACAATATGTATGCACACATCGTACATGTTTAGTGTTCACTTTTCTCTTCTGTTTTTAAGGATTACAGTAAATATATGCACATATATACAGAGGGAGACAGGGAGGGATAGATAGATAGATAGACAGACAGACAGACAGACAGATAGATAGAATGTCATAAAAAGATGTTACATATGTATTTCATTGATTGTATTCTCCAGTGCCACTTCAGGGGATTGCAACTATGCTCACACATTCACACACAGTGTACTTGTTCATGTCCACAGCCTGGATATCAGAAGTGCTCAAAACGAGACTCGGTCCTGCCCTATAGGTATTAATGGTGGATCAGCACTTCGGGGAAGTGGGCTGTTGCCTAGCAATAGGAAGATTTCAGAGGGGGCGGCAGCGATGTGCTGGAGAGAAGAGGTGCAGGGCTGGTAATATGAAGGTTGTGGGTTCGATCCTCCTGTAGGCTGCTGCTGTTGGATCCCTGGTCAGGGTACCTCATCCGAATTACCTGAGTAAATATTCACAATTCAATATTCAATATTCAGAAAGTCAGTATGGTCATTTACAGTCAAAACTGTAACTGCTGTGCAATTGGGAGGGCTGTTGTCATTTCTGACAGGGAGCGCCACCTTGTTCATCTGTGATAATTTTGCTCTCATACGGCATCGGCTCATGGATGGAACCCAGGTGCGTCACAGTGAAGGTAAGGTCAGCACACGCAGGACCGATCGTCCAACAGGTGGCCAAATCAATCATCTGGTCAGATTGAGCAGATGTGATTGTACTCCCCGGAGTGTTTGGAAACGCAAACACAAACAGCGAGAAAACCAGCTTTAGAATTTAATGCGATTTCGGTGGATTAGTTCATTAGGATTTGCGTGATTAAGGTTGTCGGAAAACATCGGTGCGTTTATCAACATTGGCACCTACCTAAGAGAGAAATGCGGTAGACGTACAGACACACCTGTTTCCTGGCTGGGTTGGGTGTCGTGCTTGTACGTGGGTTATGTATTATTTTTGCTTATGTGTTATGTTTCCTTGCGTGACTCTTTCCCATTAGACTACACAGTGCATAACAGCCATCTAAACGCCCCGAGGCCGTTTTATCCGAACGGGTCCTGTAGTGTCAACCCCTGTCTCCACCATCATATCAACAAGGGGACCAGAGTAATAAAGAGCCAATAAAAACAGTCATAATCCTCGCAGCGCTGAATTATTCATGGCTTGTCATTAGCCAGTGGCGTTCTCGTGGGTATATTCATACATTCCCAATCACTCTGTGGGAACGCAAATGGGTATAACTCTGCAGGAGGTTACTGTGTTTACAGGCAAGCCAGAGGTTCTCATCTTAATCATTATTACCTTTAACCTTGTGGTTTGCATTTAGTAAGTGTGAGTAATCACTGTGATAAAGATTAGTTGATCTTCACCTTTTACCTTTTCATTAATGATATCAATTTGTTTTGGATCTGCGTTATTTCCTGTCGCTAGTGGTTGCATGTTTAAACTCCAGCATGTTCAGGGTACATGCATGGTAAATCAGCTGGAAGGATAGAAACAACTCACTCAGGGGAAATTGTCAAAGAAAACGTAAGTTGTTCAGCCTCTGCACAGTCAGCCTACGCTAACATTAAGGTGGTTATCTTAACGTTAATATTAATTTCAATTATATTGAAAGTGCTTTTGCATAATTCACATGCAATCCTGTCGTGGAGACGTAAAAAAAGGTAATCCGCATGGCATATGTCATTGCTATTTCGTCTGTGTAACAAACGGACACAGACAGAACATTTTTCTTCACTATTAGGCTTGTAAGCAGGAAATTGCAGGGTCAAATCTTGTGACCTTGTGTTGTGGTACACAGGCATTTTGTCATTTAGCAGACGCACTTATCCAGAGCAACTTGCAAAGTGATATTACAACATAGTGGCAGTTTATTGGTCCAAATCTAAATGTTCAAAGTGAGGATATGCAGCTTTGTGCTTGTGCCACTAATGCATAATTTAATACATCTGGCACTCTGAGGGTGTTGCATTCCTGCCTCTGTGGGCTGTGTGATGGCAGTTTGTGATGTTTTAGGCCGGGTGGCTCAGGGACCACAGTGTGTAATTGTGGCTGTAGCAACCGTGGTGTGTTATTAGGGCGTCGTGTGCGTAGCATGTCACAGTGATGTATGACGTGCAATAACTGTGCATCTGGAAGGAGGAGAGAGATGTGATAGATGTGTGATCCATTACTGTGTAATTGCGGACGGTGTGTGAAGTGTCAGCCCTGAGGGAGGGGATTCTGTGCGGCAAGGACAGGGTGCAAGCCACGTCTGAAGCTGTGTGTGTGTGTCTGTGTGTGTGTGTGTGTGTGTGTGTGTGTGTGTGTGTGTGTGTGTGTGTCTGTGTGTGTGCGTGTGCGTGTGCGTGTTTATGTAGATTTTTGTGAGTTTTGTATATATGAAAATACAATCTAAAAATAAATGTATCACCTTGTACCTTTTTAACATGCACATTCTTTTCAACATCATAACAAGAAAGTCAAGGAAGAAAGAGGAGGGGTACAGTATTTAGTTTGACAGCAAAATTGACAGGATTGAGATAGGAAGTCAAAAGACAAGAGTGTAGAGGTTTGCTCCCTTAAAAACTTCAGAAGAAAGGTTACTTGGATATTGCTTAACTGTCTGAGTACGGTGTCTATACTGGTTTTACACAGTTTGACTGGACTGTTCGATTGGAGTTTAGTTCGTTTGCAGTTTAGTTCGTTTGCAGCTCTGTATGAAACATTGACAGTGACAGTAATCTTACCAGTTTCCCGAAATCAAATAAAAAAAATAAAACTGGGGGTGGTGGTTGTGGAACTGAACTGGCCATTTGTGATTTTGTGTCAGAAGTAAACCATGAAAACAAACAGCCACACTGCAAAAGAGCAAACTGTTCTTATTTTGCTCTGCATTATGCATAAGTGAATATGATACAAAACAATTATGTGCTATGGCTTAAAAAAATAAAATCATGTCTTCATAGTGGCGTCCAAATATTGTTGCTCATACTGATGGTGATTAACAATGAAGAGCTGGCTGGCACGATCCGAACGCATAGTCAAACATTATCCAAAAGGTCACATGTGACCTATTCAAATCCTCCCGAGTGCCTTACTCTCATAATGAGTGTCTACCTTTATGTAATCATTCGTAACATTCATAACACTCCTTTCCCAGTTAAGTACTGTACAGGTCACATGCTACACAAAAAAACATCTCCCATAAATATTCATTTCTCTCAGCGGAATTCCTGTCTCATCATGAGACTGATCGGGAGTAACGTGCCCCGCGGTTCACCCGTTCCTCACGAACCGCGGAACCCCGCCTCTGCCGTTTCCCGCGGGAAACTCGACAGCGCTCGCCGTGAACGCCACCTCTCCCTCCTGGACAAAGACTCAGAGTTTCAGAGAAGGAAGCTGCATTAGTGCAGTGGGAGGAGGAAGCTGCATTTCTGCATTAGTGCAGTGGGGAACAGAAAGCTGCATTTCTGCATTTCTTTTAGTGTGGCCCAATTTAAATCCCTTGTGCCGCTTTGAGTTGTTTCCCGAGAACGTTTTGCTTTAAACTTCCTCTGAAATTCCAAGCATTTTACTCATGTTCACCCAAGGTAAATTATTCATTCGCCTGTAGTGATTTCATATTTATGATTCTATGTACGTATAAGCACACACACACATACAAAGGGGAAGTCTTTTTTAAAAGCACACAGGTTTACATTGTACAAAGTAGGCTGTTGTTCTAAATGCAGTTAATTGTTTGGCTCCGTTCATAAGACACAAATCCTGTTGTAAAGTGAAAAGCAAGCGATGGGGATTACAGTTTGGATAATGTGACAGCAAATTCTTTGTTCAAAGCCTTTTTACACCCAGGAAAGGCCTTACAGAGTGCGAAGCAAGACATTGTATAAATATATTACTGCACTGTGGTTACAACCATTTACTACACTCTGGTATGCAGTGTAAGAAATACTAAAGATGACTTGTTACTTTTAGATCTGATTGGATCATTGGCAGGCCTCATAAATATCTTCAGATCAGATGTTATCCAGGGTGATGTAAATATCTTGCATTTATATATCAATGTATATATCTGTATGTTCACTCAAACAACTCAAGATGGATATCTCCCTTGCCCAAGGGTACAAATGGCAATGCTCAAACTAAGATTAAAACCTGAAACCTGATTACCAGTTCCCATTCTCCAAGACCATTTATTGTCCTATAAGGACAGGACAGGGGTAGTTGCACTAATCTGAGGTGGGTTGAATGTAACAGTGATGTTTGAAATCTAATAATATAAAACACAGTGGCTCAGTGAAGCATATGAATGAAATAAAATGTGTCCTGAAACGGAGCCCTGTGGGACACCAGCCAAATCACATTATAAAGATCTATGATCTGATTGAGATGGAGCACTGGGCCCTAAATAAATACTGTCAACGCCTGTGAACCAATACTCTGGCAACAACATAGGCACAGAATTAAAGGTGGGGAAAAAAGAAGAAAATCATGTTTTTTAAATTGTTCTGAAGCAACGAACTGACTGTCTTACACAATCTTTTTTTTTTTTTTTTTTTTTTCCCCATTTAGTCGGCCACCCTGAGAATAAGTGAATAAAATGTACAGAAAAGAGAAAAAAGTCAGGCAGACGGGAGACTGTGATTTCACACGGATTCGTTTTCTTTACAACATTTACATTACATATCTAGTCAAACATTCGTTGAGCCGAACGGTGTAACCTTTATGCCTGGAATTCGGAGAGCAAGTGAGTCAGATACTGTACGCACTGTGAAGGAGAACGGAAAGCAGGGGAGGCGGCCGTACAGGTGTGGCTTTGCTCTTTTTTCCAACCCTTATCTTTCATTCTCTGCCGTTCTTTATTCTTACACTGTCAGCCTAACTGATCTTAATCCTGAAATCCTGGAATCCTGGCCAGTCCTAACAGATCCTTCTTTATATATTAGTAAATATGATACTTTAATAAAGGGGAAAGGGCTTGTTACAAAATCATACCAGCAATTTGGCAGTAAGTGTGTGTGTGTGTGTATATATATATATATATATATATACATATATATATATATATATACATATATATATAAACATACATACCTGCATGAGTGCATGTATTGTTTTTATTATAATATGACATAGATACTTTAAATATGACTTTGCAATTTTTTGTAAATGTATTATGACATATGACTGTAATTTACAATAATATTAAACTTCATTAAAAAAGATAAATGATTGCTTAAGAGAACATGTCAGGATGGGACCATAATAACCTCTCTGACACATTTCTAATTAGGCTACATCGTGGAGCATGACCACCCCAACGAACCACTAAAGAGAAAAGTGTAAAATATTATTTTATCATAGCCTGATGAGTTTTAATATATGACCTCTGTGGCCCACTTCACCACCTCTTATTAGCAGACAGTAAAATGGAGAACTTAAATAGCCAGAATTCCATGAAGTGAAATTACATGACCTGGCTACAGTAATAAAGCAGGGTCTTATTCAAATTGGGAATAAATGGCCAGTGACCAAATCAATGAGGTAGTTTTTTTTTTTTTTCCTCTCTCTGAATATAAATATAATAATGTTACACATGAGTGTTGCACTGTTGTGAGAGACTGCACTCCTGCAGTGTTTAAATCTCTGCAAAAGTGGTTTATTTTGGCAGAGAGAGCCAGACAGAGGAAGGGAAAGCACACAAGTAGGTACAAGATCCTGCAGTTATGGGGTTTGCATTTCAGAGTAAATGTATTTTGCTAATTAAATTGCTCCTTCAGGGGAGAAAGAAACGGCATATGAATATTTCAGAATGTAACTCTAACTACAAACTAAACTAAACTAAATCCAAGGCTTTTACTTCCCCTTTTTCTGGCTTTAATGTTTTTTTTTTCTTTTTGAATTTGAGCTTAAAAGGACTTTTATCTCATGAAATAGGCGTTTTAGAATGTGTTTACATGGTTTGTTATTTAAACTACAGTAATTGGATGTAAGTTTTTTTCTACAGACAGAGGAATATACATATATACAGTATATATTATGTGTATAATGTGTTTAATGGCAGGGAGGCAAAAATATTTTAATATATCCGCAGCTGAATTTGAGTCCATACTGATTCAAGGCATGATCATAGGAAGCTTAAACTGGCAGCTGCTGGGGTTTTGCATTTGCTCAGCTGGTCTCTCTCAGGAACAAAAGTCATGAGAAATGCATATACCCAAGAAAAAGTAGAACCATGTTTTTAAAAAGCTTGCCTTTCGAAGGGAGCCTATTACCCACACCCTCCTCCATCCTCCAGAATGTCATATTAGAAATCTAAAAAATGCAATGAAATCATTGTGTCTCCAGCATAAAAAATAATAAAATCTACTCACCAGCTGCAAGTGAATAAGTGTGATTAACTTAGCAAGAACTGTGAGTGAAATGAAAGAAATGCTATTATGAGTAAGTGCAGGTCAAGTACTGTAGTTTCTAATGAAAAGAAGACTTTCAGTCATCAGAAACTGTTCCAGGAAATCAACCCTTACATGCAGGGCAGGGCAGATTCTCCTCTTCAGGAAACAGCACTGCGGCTCCTGTCCAATAAGGAGCCTTTCAGTGGAGGTGCCGACTGGTCTGGGGTCAGCAAAGCCAGCTTTCTTTATGTTCTTCCTAGCAGTTGTTGGGCTGATGAATGTAATAGCAGAATATGCAGATGTCAGCCATCTCCAGACCCCTTCCTTACTCCCTGTAAAGGATTCCATAGAAAGACTGGCTTCCACAATGTGTAGATGGGATTCACATTTCAGCAAAAGTCCCTGGGAATCATTGGGATTCTTTTTTGTAAATTTAGAGATATATGTGAGTGTTGATCCAAGCAACAGTAGTTATTGAGATCATGGTGAAATATTTGAAAAATCATTATTACATTGTCGGCATTTGGCAGATGCTCTTATCCAAAGCGACTTACATCAATTACAGGGTTTTACAATGTTATCCATTTATACAGCTGGATATTTACTGAGGCAATTGTGGGTTATGCCCCTTGCCCAAGGGTACAACAGCAGTGCCCCGAGGGAAGCTGAACTAGCAACTTCTTGGTTATGAGTCCTGCTCCTTACCACTTTGCTACACTGCCGCCCAAGTGTAAAATGTCACCTGTCACATACAGACACCCTAAATCCGCATCGCGTGCTGTGATTACCTGGTAAAGTAATAGAGTATGAGGCCTGTGACTCCTTAGCCATGCATGCTATGAGGCAGAGAGGTTCCGGAACACCGCTGAAGCTTGCTGTTAGTTCCGCTGCTGTCGGTTTTGCTCAGAAATCCCTCTGACTCCATTACTGCGCCCATTCATGTGCAGGACCTCTCTGCAGGTGAGCCGAGGTCACTGACTGCCAGTGACCGCTGCAGGGAAGAGCACAGAGATCACGTGACGCTTACATCTATGACGGCTGTGATCTGGGTCACGGCATCCACGCGTGGGGGTAACTGCCCCAAATACATACAGAATGAATGAATAAATAAACAAATAATCTTTTTTTTCCTTTTTGAAATGCAAAAATGTGATTTCCAGAACAAGAAAACAAAAGCTTGTACCCCCAGTATTTCTTTTCTTTTTGAAGACTCACTGTTTTATTTACCGACGGGGCCAAGCTTTTCTTTTCTAAAAAAAAAAAATGTATACATTTTTGATATGTATCTAGGCAAAATGCTGTCTGTGATTTAACAGGACGACAGAATTCTGACACCCCTGATATAATATTAATGTGTAATCATATTTAGTGACAAGTCAATATTTCAGATCAATCAATAAATCCTGTAGATGCATGCATTATTATAGCTCTGAATACATGAAAACTAGCTAAGAGAAAATATAATATTGGGAAGAAACATGGATGGGTCATATTTCATTTTGAGCCTGACTACATTGTGTTTTATATTCATTCATTCATATGTTTAATTAGCTAGGATTATATGAAAAACTCAAAAATAATTACCATTTGGCCCTCAAGTATACAGAATAACTCTTACTTTAGAGATTCATAGTCAGGAACTCAGCATTCCAGCTTTAATTGGGGATTAGATGTGTGAAGATTGCTTGGCTGATATTATTTCCCAGTTTCTGTCATAACAAAGAGACACACATTTTCAGACAAAAGCATGAGACACAAATGTATAATGAATATGTAGTTTATTCAGATAGATCACAAATAGATGCATCAGCCCACATTGCTGTTCTCTTTTCAGTCATACACAGAAGTAAACATATCTTGTCCAATGAGATGAAACTGCTCTTTGTGAAGGAGAAAATGCCCAATGAAGTCCTCTTAGCCCTTTATGCCAATTTTACATTGTGACCTGATTGGCCGGTTGATGGTCACAGCTTTGTCCCTCTTCCATCCAGAGTTGTCCCCTTAGTTCCTGTCTTTTTGCCTGATGTTTCCAGTTCATTAAACATGCATCACTTCAGCCCATGTTGGGGGCCACACATGCTAATGTAGCAGGATTTATTTTTACCCTCCTGCTTTGTCCACCTCTGCGTTGTGTTGTGCTGCGTTGCGTTGCGTTCTGTTCTGTTCTGTTCTGAGTTGAGATTTCTCGAAAACTTTTCTGCGATCTTGTGGCTTTTCTTATTGCCTACATGCAGTGATTTCTGCGTAGAGAGTGACCTAACTTGAAACACAGGCCGTTACTAACATCCATTGCTTTCCTCTGCTCTCTGCCATAGGGTTCCAGGGGGAAAGGACTGGGTGATCATCTCTCTAGGTACACATTAGCTTGGACTGAATTACATGAAAAACCACAAATGTTCAATAAAGGTGAGCAACCAGTCTGCGTAGCAATGTTGTATAACTGATAAGATACTAATGAGCTACTTGCAATAAAACAAGGGAATTTAATCAATTATAATAGAAAAGAAACTTTGGTTCAGTCCCAGATGTTCTGCTAAAAGGGCTTGCATCTCTTAAAGTGATATGCGCGGTGGGTAATTGAGTGAAAACAATACATACCCTGCTACACTAGTACCTGACAAACTATGCTAGAGTCTGACTCCTGAGCCTTCTTCATAAAAAATCAGACCCAAAGGCTTCAAGCGAGATAAGCAGTCATTTATCTCTGAATGGTGTTTTTAAAATGCATTCTGCATTTCAAAGAGAGCTTCACCAGCTTTTGAAATATGTCATCTGCTCTGCTATTATCATCTGTTTTAGAAAAATAATGAACATGCTGTTACAGGTAACTCAATTTCCTGTTTAATTTCAATAGAATTAAAACCCACAGCATGTTTAAATGATTGCAGAACCAATTACAGAATGATTGGTACAACAATGAATGGGTACCAATTTCTTTCTTTTTTCCATTGTAATTACCAAAAAATCAACAATATAATTGCTTACTTGGGTTCCAGGATGTAGCCCCAGTTAAACATCTGTTAGTATAAATTGCTGTTATACATAGAGGACCTGTTATTACCTCAGGTTATTTAGTTATTAAGTGGATAAGTGTGCAAAAAAAAAAAAACATCGCATTAATTGAGAGCAGTATGACACATTCAGGCTTGAAGGTGAAGCATATAAATGCCTTTTAATATGGCTCAGTTCTGTTTGTTGGAATTGCTTGGTGGCTGTAAAGGTATACAGGGATGAGATCGCACATGGCTTTCTGGAAGTCACAGCTGAAGTGACACAGCAGCAAACGCAGGTTTACGCCGAGGTGACTGATGAGCCAGGAAGGGACGATTAGCTTAGCAAAATCCGAGCACACCTTCCCCTCGTGCAACTTGGCCCGGTGACTAATTTGTGCAGCCGCGTATTCTCTGGGCCCGTGTCATTAATGTAGACTGTTTTAAAGATCTGGTTTTTGAACCAGGGGTACACAAACTCATAAATACCTCCTGAAAGTCAATTTCCTGGTGTGTATCTAAGTGTGTTGCTAATCAAATGTTTATGTTAGCAAGAGGTATTTGCAGCACTGCGGTACTGATAACTGCATGCGCTCTGGACTGTTAAGATACTATTCCTTTTATGGATTGTTCCCATAACAGTACTAAAGTCAGTGCACTGAAAATTGGAGCAGCTTGGAACCATGTGATAGAACATAGTATGCAATTTTATTATTATTACCTGAAGTAGTCATAGTAATAGTAGTAGTAGTAATATTCCAGTCTGTATTTACAACTTATCTGCAGACTGAATATATAACAGATGTGATTTCTACTTTAGCATTTATCACGGGGGAATATTTCGTCTCTGTTTCTTGTGTCTCAGAAATGAATGAGAATAAACATTTCTGTACATGTATAGACAACCGTTTGCATAATTCTCAAAGCATGCCCCAACCAGTTTTTCCAGTATGTGTAGATATTATTATTTACTTAAACTGTAGGTATTCTCTTTATTTAGACTGCCGTCTCTGTCATTTCTTGACCTCTTGTCTGTGATGACCTTACAGGCAGGTTTAATCATCTCGGACTCCAAGCCTAAGGTGAATTGTAATGATACAAAAGCAATATGCTGTAATACAAAAAACATATTTCATTTGCCTGGCCACTGTTTGTCGCAGAGAGAGCATGAAGGAGCATCTCACAGCAGACAGGAATCCTCGGCTGGGGATGTGGTTGCAAACTGATCGCAAATGCACATGAATAAGCACATTTGTTTTTCCAGTTAAATGACAGTCCAATGAATTCTGGGAAATGAAATTGTTTCTGACCATAATTTCACTCATGTCTTGTCTTTTCTCTGTATAATAATAATAATAATAATAATAATAATAATAATGCAAAGGTTTTTTTCTTCATATAAAAAACTCAGGCCTTATTGTTCTGGAAATATTAACCCACTTTGCATTTTGATATCCACTTATACACTTTCAGGTTAGTGAAATTGTTGCCAGGTTATGAGATTCTGAGACAGAGAGAGCAAGACAGACGGGAGGTCTTGCAAAGGGACTTACAGCCCTTGCTTCATATGAATCCTAATGAAATGCAGCACCCCAGTGTATGCGCAACATGTTGAAACAGCTTCTGCGTGTTTCTGCGATGCCAAGTGACGAACGCCTAAAATCTGGCAATGCACAGAGGTACAGCATCCTGTATCAAAGGCGTCCATTTCAGCACAGAACATTCACATTTACATTTACATTTACATTTAGGTCATTTGGCAGATGCTTTTATCCAAAGCAACTTACAAGTGAACAGCAAGCAAGCTACAGTAGTGTAGGAGACCTTAGAGTAAGCTTTAAGTGCAACCTAAACAACTAGACTCAACTAAATGAGTCAAGGAAAGTACAAAACAAAGGTAAACAAGGTGAAAACAAACAAATAGTTACAGGAGAAAAAAGTGCGAGGCAAAAAATGCGCAGAGAAGGAATTGTGTTAGAGTTGTTAGAAGTGTTTAGCAGAGGAGGTGCTCTCGGAAGAGCTGGGTCTTCAAGAGGTTCTTGAAGATAGAGAGGGATGCCCCTGCTCTTATGGCATAAGGTAGCTCGTTCCACCAGTGGGGAACAACAGTGCTCACGGCGTATCTTCCAGTTTCATTCACTCTGCATGGTGTCACTTACATTGCATTAGGTTTGCAGGGATGTAAAAGTTTTTCTTTGTTTCACACTCAGGCAGGACGCAGGAATTAACCTGGGGAGGTGGGATTTCACACCTGCGGTGCTTGCCGAATATACCAGAGAATGAGGGTGAAAACTGCTGAGAAATAGAGTCATTAGTGGGGGTTTTTTTGGCTTTGTTTTGTTTTGTTTTTTTAACAGTATTTGGCACATTCCTGCAAATGAAGGACCATTTTAAAACTGTTAACACGCTTGCCTAAACAGAATTTCCACTTTGCCAAACAGCCAAATTGTTCACTTTAACAGCCCGTCATAACTCAAATAAACATGCAGACAGACACATGAAAATACAAGGCCTACTGGCTGAGAGTGTTAAAACAATAACTTTGATTAGATTGAACAAACTCCAGTGTATTATTGTTGAAGTGCACCATTTACATGGTTTGTGAAAGCTGGAACACAAATCTTACAGTTTACAGTTTTATGCACTGACTCTTATTTTTGTTCATTTGTTTTATATCTTATTTGATTTCCATTTCCATTTTTTTCCATTGGAAAGGGCTTTATAAAGTTATTTATTGAGTGAAGTAACTTATTATTATTATCATTATTATTATTATTATTGTTATTATTATTATTATTATTATTATTACACACTGCTCATTTCTATTTCCATATTAAATATCACTAGTCAAAGTGCTGATCATTCTTGGCATGTCTTTGCTGAGTTTATTGACACATACATGCCCATGCCGATGTCCATGCCCACCCCTTGCAGCTGTGATAATGTCAGTGTGTCATGCAGTATGGTCTGTATTTTGTCGTATGTTCTACGCGATGCAGTCTGAACCATCTCGCTGTGTGAGCGCAGCAGGCGTTGAGCGTGGTGACGGTCTCCGTTCCTCAGCCTAACAGCCTGGGTTAGAACGTAAAGAGCGCTGGACTCGGCAGGCGAAACCGTCCTCCCATCTGCTGCGCGGTGCCAGGGAATGCCAAACGGGCCTCGCTCTGACCCGTAATGGCCGCCGATGCCCAGCACCACCAGATGGGACGCTGCTCCTCCGTCTTGCCAAATGGACGGCGAGGACTTCGCCTCTGGACGGCTGCAAGGGCCGTTATGGTTTAATTAAGCGGGGTAACATTCGTCTTTTTCAACCTGTCCCCCCCTGCAGTGGCTCAGGCCGCAGGACAGCTGCAGCAGTGCTGTGGCACAGTCATGAGGCACAGGCCTCATGCCCCAGAGGTTGCCAGTTCGACTCCCAGGTGGGCCACGGCTGTCATACCCTTCCTGCTTGGTGCTCAACCCACAAACGTCCAGCTGCATGAGTGGATATCCATGTTAGCCATGTAAGTCCTTCTGGATAAGAACACCTGCAGGTTTGTTTGTGTACCTAAGAAAGCAATGGACAGCATTTTGATTTGATGAGGTAAAATGCAAAATTTAAAAAAGCCAAGGCAGAGGCAGAGGGTTCGTGCTAAATCGATTTTCTTAAATGCATTAATGAAATGAGATGTGAAAGTAGTTTTAATAAGTATCAGTGCACTATCTGATTTGATCTATTAAAAATGTATCTTTTCTTTTATCTTCTTTAAAAACACATTGCATTTTAAATGGCAAATATTACACTTTCTTCAAAAAAATCTCCATCATCATGAATCAAAAATTTGTTTATAGCATCTATATAGATATTGAAACCTGCATTCCTTTGAGAGTGTTATTATTGCAGTAATGGCCTTCCATGTGTAGCCTGTTTTAGAGAGGCAACCAGTGTCTGGCACTAGAGGGATCCAGTCAAACAGACTGCCTAAGCGCTCGCTGTCTGCCCTCTACCTGGGCTTTCATGTTCCTGAATGTGAGGCCAGAGCCCCCCGGACGTCCCACACGGTCATTTCAGCCAACCCTGCCCCTTCTTATACCCCTCACTCCCGCCTCTCTGGAGCGCAAACCTAGGACCAACATCAGGAATGCCAAAGGGGGGGAAATGCCGAAAGAAGAGTACCTCCGCCATCGTTCCCTCCTCTGTGGACACATCCTCTGAGCTCCCTGCATAATCGCTGGGGTTCCATCAGAGCAGACAGGTAGAGCGCACTTCAACTTTCCCTCCTTACGAACTGAACTCCCAGCCAGTGCCCAGGTGTGGCCTCCATTTGGCAGGTAAGCCATCAGTAATTAAGTGAGGGATGACCCTTTCAGGGGGTAATCTGCCAGGCAGTGAAAACAGCATTTGGCTGATAACGACGGGATTGTATGGATGCACGTGCTGATAACACACTTTAATCATGTTGCTAAGACCCTACTATCTTCAGCTGCCACGTCATATGTGCAGAAGGAAACGCCTGGCAAGCTTAACGGAAACAGGGCCTGAAGGTGTTTCATTTTCCCAGACAACGCAAAACAGTACAGAGGCATGGTCCGCATGTTCTATATACGGATCATTCTGAGTTTTGAGTCTTTGAGGGGCTCCATCACCAGCAGATTGAGAAATGGCACCGCCTGGGTGGAAATGTTCTCAGGGAGCCAGAGAGCCATGCTCCAGACAGAATTCCCACAGAGCCAACTGAATAATCAGCTTTGTTCATGAGTATTCATGCTGGAGGGGTTTTTTTCATGTATTGTTATATTATTATTATTTCCAGTTTATTTGGAATTTATGTTTGCACCATATTTATTTTTTTCACCATGGAGGGATATCACTATCTGCTGCATGGATATTTCTTCAAAGAATAAGGCACATCCACCCCCCCCGAAAAGGGCTAGAAAGAGAAACTAAACCCCCCCCCATGCACACACAGATACACACTGTAAACACAGGCAGGGGATCGCATTTCCTGTATGCTTCTCGGTCTGATTTACAAACATGTTTGATTTTATGTCAGGGATAGGAGGGGTACGCTGCAGTGGTAAGTTTTAGTAAGGTATTGTATTCCATATTTTGCCTCGCAGTATTAATAGTTAATGATGTGTATTTGGCAAAGGCTGGGTGTGTGTATGCATGCCTGCATGCGCGTATGATATCTTTATTTTTGTGAATGCTAAGACGTTGTTGTAAAGTCTGCTTATTGTGTCATACATGTAGGAACTGCAGGAGTCCGATTCTCAGACGTGTACGGCTTTAAAGCAGCTGTATTTATGGTAAGCTGGTGCGGTCTCTGACGCCGTGTGTGTACTCCCCACACTGGAATCTCTAATCAGAGGCTTTAGCTGAAATAAATCACTGACTAAATAAAAGCGTGCCAGAAGGACATTATTATTACATTTGATGTATTTCCTGTGGGAATATTTTTGTTGTTTGTTTGGTTGTTTTATTTGTTCATCCGGGAAATAAGATGGAATTCTGTTGAGAGTGCACTGACCAATTCTTAGCCCACAGGGAGGGGGAAGCACAGTTACAGTAAACTCATCGAACCCGAGTCAGACGGCATTTCAGTGCAAACCAGTGCCCCCCTGTAACACACGCACAAGGGTAAGCCAAGGAACTGAATGTCGTGCCCTGAGATACATGTGTGCACAATAGTCAAAGCAGTAGTAGTAACACTTAATTTATTATTATTATTATTATTAGTAGTAGTAATAGTAGTACTAGTAGCAGTAGTAGTACTAGTAGTAGCAACAGTAGCAGCAGCAGCAGCAGCAGCAATAGTAGTATGTTTTTATTAATCTTAAGCCATAAATGGCAAAAGAATGCCAAAATATGATGGCTATGGACAATCTTTGCACCAGCAGTAGCTTTTCTGTGTCACTGTTTAAAAATGCGGCGGGTAGCATGAAAATGGGTGCAAAACAAGCATCAGTTTGCTTTCTAACCCAGCATGTTTCTCCTTCCCTGTCACGGCCATTTACCCCAGGCTATAGAGGAAGCCAGGGGGCTGCTCTCGCCAAATGAAGGAATACAAGAATAAATGCAGAAATCAGGAGGGTACTTTACAATTATCTCTTCAGATCTAGCTGGAGCTTGAAATAAATCTGAAACATTCTGTAAATAAGTCCATTTGAAAATAACCCTCAGGGTAAGTGTTCAATTGGGTGTACAAAAACGCACACTATATATACAAGTTTATAAATACATAGCGTACACTGAACCAAGCTATTTTCCTGTGGTCTGCTTTCTCACTGAAAACGCATGTTGAGATTTAAAATGGGGGTGTCCAGGAGCTGGTATTGTGGGGAGCTGTTAATTGGTAGCTGCTGGAATCAGAGGTGGCCAGTCCCTCTCCCTTTATCTCTCTGAGATAAAATCACTCCATCCTGCCCTGTGTAGTTCTGACTGATACTCAATTACCTGTTTAGCTTCAGTGTATTGTCAATGGTACTCCAGCCTCCTTCACACAGTCAACATCCTCCACATCAATCTGATAATGTATGGAAAATTAATTTGTTTTTTCATTATGTTTTTTAGTAGACAAGTGTGTCCCAGTAAACACGTAAATTAATTAAAATATGTCCATGATTTAAAGACAAGTGCTTATGAAATCTGTCCAGATGAGGCTCAGTAAACTAGGTGCTAGCCATTGTATTGGGCGCTGCAATTCATGGCAACCTCACAGTAATGAGTTTGTTTGTTGCCCAAGGTTTCTTTTCCTTATCATTGCTCTCCTACAGTATTGGACAGATTTGATTTTTTTGCTTTGCATCATCTGAAGGCCTTCAGTAAAATGCTTTCATCCTGAGCTACAATGCAGCCAACATCTGTGCCTGTTCCCTCAAGAAAAGGAGGCAAACTCAACGCAGTTCCACCCAGTTAAATGGACCCCCCCCCCGCCACACACCCCAAAACCACTACCTTTCTTCCTCTCTCTGTCTGCCTCTCTTTCTCATTCTTGTTTTGTTTGTGGTGGGGAAGGAGTCCCATCTGATGGCTAATGATGATGATCTCAGCTGTTGACTAACCTCATCAGCGAACCTCCCCACTCCCACACAATCTGCCCGCATAGACCCATTACAATCAGCACTGCTGGATTCTGATTGGGATGTCTGGAACAGACCATTATCGCTGCATATATATATATGATTCTTCAAATGTATGCTTTTTTCGGTACAAAACAACACAAAGGAGCACCAGAATACCAATGTGTGGAGACAGCATTCAGCAATCAGTTATACTGTGCTTATCTATACAGGCATATGCTCCACACAGAATGGACCATTTATACGGCAGATAAATCTAATTAGAATCATTCAGGGAAAATGAAGACACATGGCTTCAGTTTAATCGCACTAGTTCAGCACAATATTAGCTCTTCAGTTGCCTCTTATGTATGTATAACAACTAATCAGTTACAACTGTGTATATATGCATGTAACTAATAATTATATTACATGGAAAAGCTAACTGAAGAGCTAATAAAGTGCTACTGTGCTAACATTGTGCGTATTCATACACACACACACACACACACACACACACACACACACATACACGCACATACATAAAGACATACATACATAAACACACAGATACATAAATACATACATACGTAATTACATATATATAAGGAGCAGGATTCGTAACTGGAGACTGCTGGTTTGATTCCTTGCTGGGGTGCTACTGTTGTACCACTGGAAAAGGTACTTAACCTAGAATTGCTTCTCTAAATATCCAGCTGTGTAAATGGATTACAAGCAAAAATTGCAACCTATGTAAGCCGCACTGGATAAGAGCATCTGGTAACTGACAACGCAGTGTACAGTTGTTAGTGTTATACTGCTGTATTGCTGCATTTGTGAATTTACTACCCAAATGCTCTACTAGCCAAATGCTACCTGTCACACTCTGCATGTGTCCCATAGCACCTGCAGCTTCATGCAACTTTGCTGTGCTCTAAAGTACCACCGTCAGCAAGAGCAACTGCAAAGTGACAGACTGAAACAGGGGATGCTGGCAGGAAGCAGCACGTGGAGCAGTGTCAAGAACCTATAGATCATAGGTTCGAATCCCAAGTGAGACAAAGCTATCACACCTGTGTTTGCCGCAGATGCTTGGTTGCCAAGCAACCACAGCAGAAGTCCAGCTGCAAAAACCGACCACAGGGCATATGAGAATCCACCCTTGCGTCTCACAGAGGCTAAGGGCTAGCGGAGCATGTCATTCTCCAAATCTGAGAGAGACGCGGCAATGCCCTGACAGAGTGAGAGCGAGCACACAGAGATGTGAAGCACTGAGGACTGAGAGGATTTAACAGAGCCCGGGTGTCACTTCCACTGCCAGTGAGAGGCTTCGTCCTGCCGGATGCACATCCTTCACAATTTACACCGCCGTTTATTCGCAATGAAATAAAAAATACAATCTGAGACGGCGATGCTTCACGGGGAAGCCCTTGGATTGAAGTGCGCTTTTCCCAGACACAGGTCGTACATCTCTGCCTGTAGATACAGGCCATCCGTCAGCGTTTACTCTTGGCTTCCAGCAACACATTTGAGTCTTTTGAAGAGAAGAGAGAGTTATATCTGGGACTAGCAGGATGTAACACAGTCCCCACTGACAGCTGTTTGTAAAACAACTCATACCGGGCTAGGTTTCTGCTTCTCCTTCGCAGTAATTACATAACTGAGAATGGGGATGCAGTACAGAATTGTAGTTGTGTTTTGTTGCTAGGCACCGTCTATGACAATAGCCACATGGTATTGAACCAGGGGACCCATAGGGAGGTGATGCTGGCATTTTTAACTGTGAGAGGACAGGGAAACTGGGATCTCCGGGAGTGTAACGATGGACATGATTTACAAGATACTGAAACCGTTAAGCTGAATGTTAGGAATAGGAGAGTAGTGAGGTCCATTCTTGAACCCCTGTTTGTGGGGTGGTGTATCTCACTGCTGTGAATCATAGTATACTTGGCTTCTGTCAAAATGCACAAGTAAAGCCTATGTCCTGGGACTTGTCCAGTCCTCACGTTTACATTTGGTTGGCCATCTTCTGACGCAGACTGAAGACCCACCTCTTCAGATTGCACCTCAGTTTACACCTCAATCTCCACCCCCAAGCACCTGATACCACAAGTATTTGATGTTTATTTTACGTGTAGTGTTGTGAAGTATTTTGGATTCTGTGTTCTAGGAACTGTTGTATCGTAGTATACTTGCTTCCATCAGGGCTTGAATAGTGTTATGCTTACAGTCACTGGTTTGGTAATGTTGTTAGCCTGGTCTGACACTGTTGCTCGTTTAAACTGAATGGATACACTGGATGTTCTGTTGTGCTGGACGTTGCTCTGCATAAGAGCGTCTGCTAAATGCATGTAATGTAATGTAATGTGAAAGCCAGCTGTTTAGCGTTTGAGGTGAGGGTAAAGTTACGCGCACGGTCTCAGGGCGTGAGCCTTGGTGCTGTGTGCGGAGGCGGGAGAGAGGGAGAGCGCTCTCTGCGGCGTGGGCAGCGTGCTGGAGAAGAGCGCTCCATATCCACCAGGCAAGTGCGGGGTGCTCGTGAGAACATGGCTGCTCATTAGACCTTTGCACTCCGTCTCGCAGGAGTCTCGTCTGACACGGAAACTCGCGCCCCCCTCCCCGCGCCCCCCTCCAGCTCACCCCTCCCCGTTGCAGTGCTAAGCCCTGCATCTGTGCTCCGGCTGATTATTATGGTGAGTGCTCGACTCTCCGTGCTCTCCAACACCTGTGCTCCCTCTCTCTCAGAGACAGGTCCTCTCTCTCTCTCCTGCTGCATCTCACTCTCACTCCCTCGCTCTCTCTGTCTGTCTCTCTCTCTCTCTCTCTCTCTCTCTCTCTCTCTCTCTCTCTCTCTCTCTCTCCCTCTCTCTTTCTCTCTCTCTCCCTCTCACTCTCTCCCTCTCCATCTCTGTCTCTCTCTCTCTCTCTCTCTCTCTCCCTCTCTCACTCTGTCCCTCTCCATCTCTGTCTCTCTGTCTCTCTGCCACTCTCTCTCCCTCTCTCTCTGCCTCTCTCACTGTCTCTCTCACTGATTTTCTCCCTCTCTCTCACTCTGTATTCCATTTTGCATCTTTCTTTCTCTCCCTCTCCTTATCACCCCTACAGTCATCGCCACGGGAACGGCACTGATATCGGGCATAGCCTGGCAGTCAAACCCCTCCAGTCTGGTCTCATGAGCCAACTACCTGGTGACAGACTGAACCGGGGAGCAAAGATTGAGCTCAATTAGGTAGTTTTTTTTTCCGTTTGTTTTATTTTTTTACACATGAATAATTGATAAGTTTCTGCTATTGGGTTGTTGCCAGTGTGATATTAGTTTGTTGAAAAAACCCAAATGACTTGTCAAAATCATGTGTGAGTATGTGTGTGTACGTGCTCTACAGCCTAATATGCTCAGTCATTTTACAGACGTTTTTGATCATGTGCCACACTGCCACATATTGAATGAAAAACCGCTCGGCGAGATATAGAGAAACCACTTGACGAAATCCTTTAAAAACTCATCTGCCATCTGCTGCTGTTTTCAAAACACATGAATAAGGAGAGAAAACAGGTGTTGGCAGTGCGGGTGGGGTGAAGGGAGAGGTGGAGAGGAGCGTTTAATAACAAATTCGCAAGATCGCATCAATTAAGCTATCAGCCGTATGATCATAAGAACAGCAGCGCTCACGCACGGATCCGTTCCAAAACGCTATCTGAAAACGATGCCGTCACCTCTCAAGGATAAAAAAAAAAATCAGCATGTCGTGCCATTATAGGCGACTGCATTGTGTCAGGAGAGAAGCCCTTTAAAAACGAATTAAGCACAGCAGGGCCTGATTCAGTGTGTACGCATAAATTAGAACCCTTCACGGCACGATCGGAGGCCCGGGCAAGACGGTGCTTAACCGCGGTATGAATGTCCCGACATTCAGCCGGTGCTCAGTGCAACCTGCAGCATTAAGCTAGAAGATACGGAGGCGTCAGGTGTGCAACAGGCAGCGGTAATGCACTGGGATACGCACCCCTTTTTATGTGCGAAAGTCGATGCTCTGCTGCGTGAATGAATTAGAATATAATTGGATTAGTATCATGAAAGGATTTCACTGTCCCGTCATTCCTACTTCGTGGAGCCAGGCCCAGGAAATGAATGAAGATGTATCACGCGTTTGGTGCAGATCACTGTAGTCCACTGTATGGTTATAATGTAAATCCAAGCCGGTGTCATGGCACAAACATCGATATATCACACTTGAGCAGGGTGAATAGAGCATCGGTAAAAGACGTCTTGGGGTTGTATTACATGTAATTATTAGATTTTCCATTAAATAATGGAGTATTTAACATGAGACGCCTGCAATGTCAGCTGTGCCAGCTGTGTGAGGTGATGTAATTGGATAATGAGATTCCAGCACCATACGCGGTAAGAGTGTTCACTAAATGACATCTAATTGATTTTAATTGCACATTATTAAAAAGGCATGTTTCAAGATTTTTTTAAAAAGTATCTATCTTGTGTGTGGAGAATGTGTTGTCACAGTTGTTATTGTCACTTTAAGTCAAAATCCCACACATAGTAGATCCACTGTGATTGTTCTGAAATTACGGCAGAACACCTGGTCTATTATGTTAGCACATGTGCTAACTGTGTGCTAAATAGACTCTAGTGTAATTTACTCTTGAAATGCTATACACCGAATGTGTATATCATAATTATCTGTTTTTATTATTACAATTGGCATCAGCTGTGGAGACTGTTGCTGTCTTTTTAAACAAGAAGAAAATTTTGTTTAGATGGAAAAGAAGGTTGGATGACTTTGTACAATCTTCTCCAATGTTATTACTAATTTATTTTGACCAAGTCTGTTCTTTTTTTGAAAAATGAGTCATTGAAAATGGGGCAAAAAAAACAAACATGGCTGTGCTTCGCAGGCAATCTGTTTTATCATTTTTGTTTTTTTCTGATTTTTTTTCTTTTTTTTCAGCAGGCCAGCTTCATTAATCCCTCAATCATGAGGAGTGATAGGCTCCACACGGTCAGAACTCCCTGCGGAATCACGCACCGTGAGTAATTTCGGGGTGGTTATTTTGAAGCACCCTACAGCAGAGGATAGAAGGTTGGTGTCTGAAGTGGTGTGTGATTAAATGTAACAGGAGATTAAGTGCTGCATTTCCGTTTTACCACGGGATGGAAAACAAAATGCTGACACATTTGCCAAAGCTTCAGACAATCACCCCGCCACATAACGCGACTGAAAACTGAAAAAAAAAAGTGAAATTACGCGTTAAACCTCTTCCGACAGCTCGGTACATTTCTACTACTCTCAGACTGAAATGCTTTGCAAACTCCATCAAATAAGATTTTTTCTCTCTCTTCTTTTATCTCAGTCCCATGACACACTAATGTACTTGTTTGCTGGATATTTAATGTCATGAGAACCCATACGTTTACTAAATACTTTTTTGTTATATATCAATTTTTGCTCCACTGCTTTTTTGGTGTATACTTTTTGTATCATATGAGATGTATCAAATCTGCCTCTATCTATCTGTCTGCCTGTCTGCATGTCCATCTGTCTGTGTCTGTCTGTCTTGTGTGGTTCATAAAGATTTAAGGGAAGGATATGAGGTACTTCACATTTCCAGGACAAGTAATTCAGGGCAGCTTACAGTTTGGGTAATTCAGACTACAATCATGTAATAATTAATTATTCATTTGATGCAGGACCTTTTGTGATGTGTAAGTGATTTATGCTATTGATCTGATAGGCAAACAGAGGGGGTACTCCCAGCCTAGTATGATAATTATAGGATATGTTGTCATATAATTATCATATTATCCATTATTTCTGCCAGATATTCGGGTCAAGTACCTTACTCCAGGGTACAGCAGCAGAGGAACAGCGGATTTGATCCTGCAATCTCCCAGTTAAAGTCTGTCTCCCCACGGGCTGCACAGAATGAAAAAAAAAAAAAAAACCCACTGCAACCCACTGTTGACCCAGTCACCGATGCCTGCAGGGAATATCTCCCTCTGATACCACACTATCCCTCTTATCCACCCATGACAGAACCACAGTATCACCATAGAGACATTTCCCATATTTTCCATACTCAGCAAGCGGGACACTGCTACAACACTGACGAGATGCTGATTGAAAACCTTTAGCCATGACAGCGCAGGGCTCTTATCAGGGCCAGTGTTGCGCCTGGCTCTGGCCACACTGATGAGTACCTGTTACGGTTTCTCTGCACGCTTCCCAGCATTCTCAAATCTTTCTACAAACGTATTTCACTTGTAATGCCGGGGCTGTAAAATAATGCATCGGCATGAGGCCCCATGCGGTGCATAATTCAAAACTTTATCTTGCCTTCGCTCGTATGAAATGCTCACACAAACACATACATACACATACGCGCACACACACACACACACACACACACACACACACACACACACACACACACACACACACACACACACACACATATGAAATATACATGCAAGAGTTATGTGTGTGTGCGTGTGACCATTTCATATATGTGTGTGATTTGAAGTTTGAATTATGCACAACACTGCTCTTCATAACATTTGCACATCCATGCATATTCTCTCCAGAATGGTTAGCTGGTAGTCTTACAGTATGCGCTGGGTGTTTATATTCATAGATATCCAGTCATCAAACGATATCATCGAACTTTCTTTGCTTTAGTACAAAAGGTGTATTTTGCAGTTTTTTGCCTGCTGTAGGAGGCAAATATTTTATTTTATAAATATTTTATATTATAAATATTTTATTTATAAATAAATATTTTAAGTGTCCTCTTTTGATATCCCCCTTGCGTGAACCTAGTTCAGCTCTTTCCTTGTAAACCTTGCTAATATTACGTTGTTTGTGTATAATCCTACCCCTAGCATTCAGCACCTCCCCCTTAAATTTATGTATTCCTCTTGCACTCTTCCAGTACCTGAAATGACTGTATATTCATGGATGAGAAAATGAGTCACTATTTTTTCACATGGGAATCGCTGTGCTATACATTGAAATGTATTCACCTGCTATCCACATGCTTGATCTGTTTATGAATGTCTGGTTGTCTCGTCACCAGTACTGTGTGGGTTATTTAAGTGTGCTGCAGTGTAGCATAGTGGTAAGGAGAAGTGCTCCCAAAAAGGTTGCTGGTTCAATTCCCTGCTGGGGCACAGCTGCTGTACCCTTGGGCAAGGTACTTGGTACCGAGAATTGCCTCTAGTAAATGTGCAGTTATATAAATGGATAATTTGTACAGACCGTAACCTGTGTTACAGTCGGAGTGTTTAACCCTTTCGCATGTACGGTCACACTGGTGTGATTAGAACACTAGATTTGAAAAATTCTAGCTAATGTTAGCTTTGAGGAAACAGTGATTTAATGTCATAAAGTATATCAAATGTGGCAGTGAAAACTATGAGAAGCTTAATAATGCCAATGAAAACATAATGAACCATGTAACGTAACACACACTACATAGCCTAAAATACGTCGCGTACGAAAGGGTTAAAGCTCTGACTTTCTCTTCTTAGATGTTTGATGTGTTTTAATTGCTGGTAATAAGGTGCCTTTATTGAGAAGTTCCCTGGTCTTTGCTCCTTCTCTTAGCCCGTACCTGCCCTGCTTATCAAAGCCGGCTGTATTACTCATTACTGTGGAATTCATTATCTCATTGGAAGGATTTGCAAGGAACGGTGAAGACGCTACCAGCCGAAATCACTTTATAAAAGAGGAGCACATGATATGATATGGTACCCTTCGTTACCGTAAGTGTTGAAAATGCCACCTCAAGTCCACATTAGGTTACTCACAGAAGGAAAGCAGAAGATGACCGGCATGGCTCTCCCGGCATGGCTCTCCCGGCATGACTTCTGTGGGCTGTATAAAATCCACACCAGTGACATGGCACCAATGATTAGAGCTATTCATATCGAGTAAACTCCCCTCTTGGAGCTGCTGTCCCTGTGGGAGATTCTCTGAGACCGGCAGCTGTCGAGATTAAGGTGCCGCCTGTCCGTCTGCGTAATCTGCTCCACTGTGTGGAGTTTGACCGGCGTTCCTTCGCTAGGGACTTCTCCCCTTCCCTGCACTGGCCTCGATCCCCAACCTGTACCCTCTCAAGAAAACACCTGATTCATCAGCCATTTTAAAATCACACCAAAAAAAATCACATATTACATATTACATTTTTCCCATCCATATATTTTCCAGATGCAGTAATGCTATGTCCAACGGGCCTCCAGCATGTGCTTCATGTTGGGGGTTAATTTAGTCATCCTTCATGTTGAAAAACTGATTTCTTGCAGTATTGTCATGTCAGTATTGTCTTTTATTTGCTTGGAAGACAGGCGTCTCCAGGGTAACCTCTACATCCAGCTGTCTCACATTTCACATCCGCTTCCATAGGTGAATATTTACTGAACACATTCAGGTTAAATATCCTGAACTACAACAAATCAGCAGTTCCCCCTGAATATGCAATCGGCTCACATGAATAGTTCCCTCAATCCACCTATCCCATATATTTTCTTTCTGTTACAGTAAACAATGCCTGAAACATACCCTCATTAACAAAGTTTAATTAATTAGTGTTATTTTTATCACAGAGATGTCTGCCAAAATTTTTTTCCGCTTGCACTTGCAAATACATCATAATAGCCTGTAGTTTTTGCCTGCCTGTTATTTGTTCTATTTTACCATAGCACTGGCTAACCTTAGGCCATTGTCTCCATCATCCTTAAGCAAACCCTCATTGAGAGCCTGTGGTTATTGCGTTCCTTTTTTTCCAGGGACTCAACTGAACGTTTATAAGACCAAGCGAGGAGCTCGTTACGGCTAATTGTCAGTTATGCCGCTGATATTTTGCATGAGGTTTTCAAAGGTCTCCCGCAACCTGTCAGAGTAACCTGTACAGAGCCTCAGTCATTAATTTGACAATATCTCTGCGCCTTCAGCAAGAGCTGGCTTTCTCCTGCCGCCTCTTTTGCGCAAGGATCACGGCCGTAATGGGAGCTCCAGACCCTTGTTAAACAAACGCAGTCAGATCAAACGGCGGAGTATAGACAGGCTTCCCCATCAGCTAACCAGAGTCCAATTAGAAAGAGATTGGTGGGCTGCCAGGAAGTGTGGCGGGGGGGATAGTGGGTGGGGGTGACCCATTCCGTCAGGTGAGAATGTGTCATTCTGATTAGGGAGTCGAGAGTGTTTGTCCAAAACTAACACTACAGCCCACACCTGGCTTTAGGCCTGAGGTGAGAGGTAAGAAGGAGGTTTCGTTAAAAGGCTGGGGCGATTAGAACCCCACCTCATCGCTGCCACCACCACCATTGTAATCCATGTTACAAGTAGAAGGGTGCAGGTTAAATGCAGTTGAACCACGAGGCTAGATAGAGGCCGCATGGCAACACTGCCTTCAGTCTTCTACATTTTCCTTCTACATATTTTGCGTACCCACCCGCACTTCAAATTTTTCTCTCTTTTTTTTTTGTAATTTAGCAGACACTCTTATCCAGAATGACTTACAAAGATTGAGTGCAAAGTGCATCTAATAAAGTGGCATGAAAGACGGTGCACGCAGGAAGCAGCTGATGCTCTGTGTGAGCAATCCCAAAGCCCTCAGAGCTGCAGGAAGCACAGCGTGTGCACGGGGGGAGAGTTCGGCCTTTGAGCAGTGATCAGAGACAGACTTCCTGTCTCACTGGAGAGCTTGTCAGCACAGCACAGAAGAGCCCCTCTCAGAGGCCGCACACGCAGGGACAGCCCTGTGGCGACCGCGCAGTCCGGGAAAAGCGCGTAATCCACAGCACCTTACCCGCACTCTGCGCTGCGTTTCATCCACTCGTGCTGCTAAAATATTTAGCGAGGCGGTTCAGGTTAATGAATTTGCTCAGCGTCGCCACCCCCGAGCAGGCGCCTCTCGGGGGTTTCAGCGCGGATAAAGGCCGGTTTGCGCCAACCCTCTTCGGCTGCATGTCCGTCACATTGAAGGCTGGGTCTGGCCGTTTCCACAGCGGGCAGGGGCGGAGCCCAGCTCGGGAAACCCAAAGGCCAGAGGGCGCTAACAGGTGAAGTGAAAATAGCAGAGCAGAAATCGAAGGCCGCTGAGCTAACTGTTGCTGTAGCACGGCAGTAGGGTCCAGACAGAGGACAGCGGGACACTGTTAAATCCATTAATCACTGCTGGAGAGTGTGTGTCAACAGGTGCCCCAGTCCTGCTCAGCCACCATGATAGAACTGCTTGTATTGTAATTAGCAGGAAGGAAGCTCAGTGGAAACGCCATGAACCTCAGAGAAAAGCACAACTAATAAACCTTTCAAAGGAACTAATGTCTGTCAGGAAAATGTTCAGTCAACATGTTGTTGGTTGTGTGAATCATGGAGGACCGTAATGTGTTTCTTTGTTAATTAGGATTGATTGAGCTGTTAATTAGATGTGCCAATCTGAATTTTACACGTTTCACAGTTCTGTGCAGTAAGTCCTTTGAGAACAAAATTTGTGGTTGGAAGCGTGTTTGTGCTGGATAGTGGGGAAAAAAAAACATGACGATGTGTTTATTAACTGAGATGGTGATGGTGATGGTGGTGATTGGTGATGAATTTCCTGTTGTTTTTGAGAGACCCACTAATTAAGCCTTTATGGCTGCATTCCTGATGGGAGTATACTATAGTCAAGAGGTCAGCAGGTTGTTTTTTTCCTGTGCTGGTCTTACCTCTTGCAGTCAACAAGCTGACCAGGCAAAGTCCGGCCTCTCTCATAGGCTTGCTCAGGGCGTGGCTTTGGCTCGTAGACAAAATGGCGTGTGTGTGTAACCAAACCCTCATGTTCCCTCAAGATCGCTGCACTCTGCATCTAACCTAACCTTAACCCTAACCCAACGGGGTCTGTCTTTTCAAACACAATCCCTGTCTGTACTCTTGCCTCAGTGGTGGAATGAACTCCCCACGGGGGTTAGGACAGCGGAATCACTAGCCGTCTTCTGACGCAGACTGAAGACCCACCTCTTCAGACTGCATCTTGGTCCCACCTCAATCCCCACACCCTATCAATTATTACCTCTAGTATTTGATGTTTTTAAGGGTACTATTGTTATGTATTTTGATTCTGGGTTCTAGGGACTGTTGTATTGAGGTATAGTTGGCTTCTGTCAGATTGCACAAGTTAACTTGTGGTGCTTGAATAGTGTTATGCTCACACTCACTGGTCTGGGAGTGTTGTTAGCCTGGTCTAACACTTTTGCTCGTTTTAATTGAATGGATACACTTATGTTCTATTGTGTCAGAAGTCACTCTGGATAGGAGCATCTGCTAAATGCATGTAATGTAATGTAATGTAACCACATTACATTGTAACCTGTATAGGCCTGAGCAGTGAGAAAATATTCTCATCACGCTGGACACAAGAGTTCTGAAAACTGATTCAATTTTCCTGGACAGCGACCAACGCGAGTGACCTACGGCTGTTAGCTGTCAAGATCACTCTGTACTGAGGGCAAAAGCGTCCATCTGAGGTTGGCTCGTACAGCATGTAATGCCTTTTCTACCCCTCTCAGAAATGAGGCAGGTTTGGATTTGAGCACAGTGTTTTCTGTTCCGGTATGTGCTGAGAACCCGCTGTGAGCGTCACCAGGGGTTTAACATGGACGGGAGGTTCTGCTTTTGATGAAAATCTGATATCGCACAGTTAACTTTTCTCTTCCTCTTTGTGTGGAGGTGTGAAAACCAAACAATCTGTGAATGTGGTGAGAAGACACCAGGAGGGTGCTGTGATCTGAGATGAATTTTGATAACCTTCGCTAAGCTAGCGTATCTTCTGCTGCAAAAGCATGAGCTGATTACACTGAATTTTTAAAATATTATTAAAGAGAACACAAAGGCAGCCTGCAATACTTAAAAAAAATGTTAATGCTTTGACACATATATGTGGTAAAAGTGTTTTCTGTATGACTAAAAACATAAAACTATGACCTTCATGGACTAGTCAGAATTTCAGCTGATAATATACCCAGTGAGAAATGTTTATATCAAAGTTATGTTTTTCTCCTCCTGATCGTGCTGCTACCCTGGAGTCTGACAGGTCAGGTCACTGTTATTGGCGTTAAATTACTCAAATCTTAAGTAATTGGGGAAATTGAGTTTTGTGTCAACTGAGAACTCAGTTGTCGTTTGGAATGGCAACCTGAGGAATCAAGGAGGGCGGGGAGTCTAAAGGACTGCA
Source organism: Megalops atlanticus (assembly GCA_019176425.1). Taxonomy (NCBI): domain Eukaryota; kingdom Metazoa; phylum Chordata; class Actinopteri; order Elopiformes; family Megalopidae; genus Megalops; species Megalops atlanticus. Next base: position 2,491,617 of record CM032898.1, read on the forward strand.
TACCTAATCTAATGTGTGGAGAAAAACTAGGTGGCCAGAGGTATAGGGCCATTTCGGAAACTTTACCATGACACCAGGGGTTACCACACCTAACCTCTCCATGAGAGCAATGGGGTCTTTAATGACCAGTGTATCAGGACCTCGGCTGAATGACTCATCTGGAAGAACAGTAGCTCCTACACTGCAGTGTCCCCATCACTGCACTCTAATATTGGATTTACATTGGCTAAAGGGAAGAGTGCCCCCTATTGTCTCACCAGCATCACTTCCAGAGACAACAAGGTTTTCCCACTAATCCTCCCAACCAATTCTCATCCAAGCCCAGCCTTGGCTTGAGTTTCCCATCCCAAGAAGTATGCAAAGTGGTGCGGCTGCTGGTGGCTATAAGCTTTGGACGTGAGCGCTCCACCGCTCAGCCTTGGGGCTGCCTGTCACTCTTCCTCTGCATTGTCACGCGGCTGAACAAAAGACGATCGCAGGACGTGGGTGCAGCCATTACGTCTTCAGCAGTGACAGTGACCTCTGCTTCAGTTGCTCATTAATTCTGTCAAGTGCTTTGCCTCTGCACGAACACTTTCAATAAGCTTTCGAAACGCCGGCAAGCAGGATACATTTTCCACAGCAGCGTAACACAGTCCTGTGCACAGTATTGCGTTGTTTTCGCAGCCGTAAGAAGCAGCGGAATCAATGACGCGTGGGGTGGGCGATCTCTCACAGTGTCTGAGTGACTGTCTCTTCCTCTGGGTCTGTCGGTGGATGACAGCAGCCAGGAAGCGGCAGCGCCGGTGCTCTGGCGTGTTACCCTCAGCGACGCGGCGGTGGCTCCTGTAGCCAGACGTGTTACTTTTTTTGTAGTATCACGCCGATGACGAGCTGGATCAGAGCGTCCCGAGAGCGGATCGCAGCCGAGTGCACGTCTGCACACGCTGTTCCCTCATCAGTGTGGCCAGAGCCAGTCGCAGCGTAGCCCTGATAAGAGCCCAGTGCCGTCATGGCTAAAGGTTTTCAATCAGCATCTCATTTAAATTGTGGGAGTGTTCTGCCCGTTGAATGTGGAAAATGTGGACAGTGTCTCTTTGCTGATACTGTGGTTCTCTCATAGGCAGATAAGAGGGATGGTGTTCAGGGGCAGATATTCCTTGTTTGCATCAGCCACATTTTTCAGTGGCTGTGAAAGAATTGCCAAAGTTGCGTAGAACATAGTGTAGCATAGCACTATGTTAGCCTAGCATACCACTACCATAGCATAGCATAGTGCTAGCATGGTGTAGCATACCACTACCATAGCGTGGCACTAGCATAATGTAAAATAGCACATCTTATTATCTTAGTATAGCGTGGCATGACAGCATCTTGACCTGTCGCTGGCAGGTATTGCAATGCTTTAGTGGACACAAAGCGCACACTTCATGAAGTGCTCAGCGGTGAGTGTTCCCTGTGGGAGACAGTTCAGCTGCGTGAAGCATCGCTGATCGACCAGCAGCAGTGGGGGGGGGGTGTGAGCGTTTTTGAGCCTTGACGCGACACAGCCGTTTGCATCAGAAATAACAAGCTGCGTAATTGAGCACTTCAGGGCCGGTCTTTGCACCCTCTGCGGCGTGGAGGAAATGACTTCCAAGCCGAGCCGACTCTCCCCGAGCTGCGTGCGGCAATGCAGAGGAAACGGCGCTCTAATTTCACATCTCAGCCGAGCGAAATAATGAACACTCTTCGGAAACCCATTTCAGTCAAAAGCAGCGCTGAAGTCTTTGTAGCCCTCACAGCTGTTAATAACGCCAGAAATGTATGTATGTATGTATAGACGGCGCAGGATGCTTCTAAATTGATCACATGTTGGTTAATTGCCATAAACGGCTGACTCCAGCTACTCATTTAATCCTCAAGGAGACTGAGGCCTCTTGAAAGACATTGGGTCTGGAACACTTTCAATCACTGCTGCATGTTGCTGTGAATTACATAAATATTATTGTGCTCCTTCCATATGTTCAAAAGAAATGAAAATGAATAATTCAGTCCCCATATTAAATTTATGAGAAATCATAGTTATTACAGCTTAATAATAATTCATTCATCATAATTATCCAAAAACATAAACACAATTATTCATAATTCATAAATGGCAAGAATCTTTTTTTTTTGAAAAAGGCAGCAGTAATTAAGCACTGCCCATTCACTTTGTATGATAAACTTATTTAAATTAATTTTCTCCATCACTTCTGCTAATGTCTGTGTGTGAATCTCTGCATGTCTGTCTGCCCATGTATATATATATATATATATAATATATATATATATATATATATATATATATATATATATATATATATATATGTGTGTTTTGTTGTGTTGGTAGGTGTATGTGTTGTATTTGTGTATCTTTTGTGTATGCATGTGGATGTTTGTGTGTGTCTATAGGTGTGCATGCATTTGTGCATGTGTGCATGTGTTTATTTTGTGTGCATGTAGACATTTCTGTGTGTTTGTATATGTGTATATGTATGCTTGTTGAGAAATTATGTGCAAATGGAGTTCTGAGTGTTTGTGCGCATGCATTTACACACATCCACAGTTCAGAAAGCAAACTATGACCCATCATACCCAACAGCTCATTCCCAGATTCAGAACGCTAACTCTGACCTGACTCCGCCAAGACCTCGTTCCCAGATTCAGAACGCTAACTCTGACCTGACTCCGCCAACACCTCGTTCCCAGATTCAGAACGCTAACTCTGACCCGACTCCGCCAACAGCTCTTTATCATGTTTCAGGTTTCACTTGATGTAGCCAATCGGCTGAGAGGCACGTTCACCCACTCTCTCCGGAGGGACCGCACCGCCACCGTGCCGGCAGAGATGAATCCCGCACGCTTCGGCTTCCAGCTGCAGCTCCAGCAATGGAGAGAAACTAAGACCGTCTGCTTTACCTATCCTCCCCTTCAGCCACGTATCGGTACAGTGGAGATATGCCATGCTGTTTGGCCTGCAGGAGGCAGTCTCTACCCTGTGGTGTAAAATTACCCTGGATCTTAATGACAGGCAGACTTAAGCCCTCCATTAGGGTACATTTTAAATCCTATAAACTGACCGTGATGAAAAGGGGAATGCATGTGGACACTTGTCACTTTTTTTTTCGGGGGGGGGGGGCACTGTTTTTGATCTTATTTAGGCTATTGAAGAGTTTAGTCTTTAGTTTAATTGCTCATTTTTGACAGTCATGTCTGTTTAATTGCACATGCAGAGAGCAGAGGTTGATGTGAGCTGAGAAACATTGCAATGAAAGGCCCTGAAGAGAGGAGAAATGAGCAGTCACATGTCACAGATAACAGCTCACATCTCACCAACTTACAGCCACCTCTTTGCATGCTGAAACAGTGAGAGAAACGTACTTTCATTGGCTCACAGAAATGCAGCAGACCTCATAGTACTGAGTTTGTGAGGACCCAACACACATAGCAACATGCTACATGTCAACTCTCATTCTTGGCTTGCCTCATATTGCCTGAATTAAAATCAAATCTGTCGTGAAGTCAGATTAAAACAAACACTAACAGAGTATCCATTGGCACAGGATTGATTAGACTGGCAGCATTGATTGGCAGAGACTGTTCAGAGAAAACATCAGTCCACTGGAGAGCGTAACTTCACGAGAAGATGACTACACAATTAATACGTCCCTCCAGGTAACCGGCTATGCCATGATCATGCCAGCTGGTGGAAAACTCAATATTTGAATCAGTGTGCTGTTAACCATGTTTTAAATGTATAGTCCTGACATACGCACATCCTGCTGAACCTGTCAGATCGATAAGGGAATGTTTAAACGGAACATCACCAGCTCAACAATATAGAATAGGTGTTTCTCTCCAAACAACCCTCAACTAATTTCATAACCAAGACATCATAAGAGAAGCAGATAGCTCAAAAAATGCATTTTGGAACATCTGTATTTCATTATCAATTTTTAATTCAGAAGTCAGAATGCTACCTCTGGTTGGAGCAGATTGTACTATGTAGAAGTGAACACAGGATGGCCAGAATTAGAGGGAGTTGTGTAATCATGTGATCTAGAGTGATCTAGTTGTTATGGAAGTAGTTTTGGTTGCAAGTTTAAATTCTGGGACAGGCACTAGTGTATCACTTAACTTAATTTACTTCTGTAAAATATCCAGCCATGCAAACTGAATCATGTATATGAGAAGTGAGTCATATTAGCCACCCTGTAGAAAGGGTTTCTGTGAAGCATATAAACAGTGATATTCTTACACCCATCAATATCCTCTCTCTATATGTAGGAGCAGTCTCAATTCTTAGGTGTAGCTACCGCTAAGGAAAAAATTAAAAATGTTACCGTAGAGTATAATATTGGGTCCATCATATGAAATTCTGTTTATTTGTCTGATGGAGGGAGTGGAACTATTCTCGCTGCAGTGTAAGAGATCCATCCCGCTCTGTTTGGAATAGGGCGTCGGTCTTTGGGGACCGTAATTGCGTGTTATTTAGGCACTCGGGGATGAATGAGTGCATCCCGCCATCACACTTGTATGCTTATGAGATTCGCTCCAACACACTTTGAGCCAATTAGACACACGAGCCGGGGGTTGGCGCAGTGAGCCTCACATCCCAGGCACGCGAAAAAAATGCCGACTCTGTTACACCGCCCTCCTCGCTGACTTAATTAAAACGTATATTGTTTGTTTTCTGTCTGCCGTCTTTAATCGGAGGGCCTCATTCATCAACACCCACGCCCTCACCCCATCAGGGTGCCCTGGGCTTAGCTGTCTGAAGTCATCTGTGTAAGAAATGTTCTTGTAGGCTGCGGTTATGTCAGGTTTGAACAGCTGAGTACCTAGGGTTTGCACGTCCAGGGCGTCCTACTCAAAATTCCAGGCACACCACAGCGGTCATGGTTTCCCATGCACGACCACAAACACAGAACACATTTTTTGAGGTTGTGCAAAGGAAAACATGACCACAAGCACGTTCTCTGACACCACAACCCACAGTATGTGCTGGCAGACTGATCTCGTAATGGACGTGAACTGAAGGAATGGCTGACTGTGGCTACTCCAATTCTTACTGATGTGCCGGGTTCGGAAGAACTAGCCCACTGCAGGTGATCGGTCAGAATCACTAGTCCAAGTATAATGTTAATCCTTTTATTGAAAGGTTGCCACAACTCTTTGTTACAGGGAGCTGCTGTACATTGAAGTACAATAAAATAGTAAGGATGTGAACGGGTGTGGTTTTCTAGAAGAAACAATAAACAAACATAAACAATAATGAACATTAGTCAACTGACATGAAATAAACAGGACGGGATGGTAATTTAACGTGAAAAGAATTAAACACAGACATAAAAATCAATGTAAAGTCAACCAGCACTGGAAGGGTTGGTGCTGATCTCCACTATGCGTTGCATGTCGGAGATGACTGTTTTCACAGACATTATCTTTGCATAAAACATCAGCCAAACACAAAGGACTGCTGATGCATGAAAGAAGTCCCCTGACAGCAGAGTCCCGCCAAAATGCCGCAGAGCGACATTTAAACGGTGGACTCTGATGTATTATTTCATCACGTTTCAGACAAGCATCGTCTTTGCTGCCTTTCAAACTGGGGCGTACGGCTGTGTCTTAACTCCATACTGTTCCTTTCCTGCTCATTTTTTTCTGCATGGCTAAATCAGGTCTGCAGTAAGATAGGCATGCTGTTTCTATTGCTATCAGACAGCTGCCTGTTATTTCTCTAAGGAGAAGGGATTACAGCTAGTTCAAACTGACATTTCCTTTTGATGAAAAAAAAACTCCACACAGATAATAACTGGACAATTTGTGTCTACGATCAGTCAGTGTGATAAACCATCTCTATCACGAACGTGAGAGCAAAACATGCATGATACTCAAGCAAACTCTCTTTCTCCTTCTCTCTTTTGCTCTCTCACTCTCCTTCTTTCTCTTGCTCTCTCTCCTTCTCTCTCTCTTTCTCTCTCCCCTTCTCTCACGGTCGACCAGAGTAATCTACTTGCAAGATGGGTAGCTGCCGCAATATTTGTATGGACCTGAGCTCCCAAATATTGGCAGGAATCCGCCTCTGCAAACGGATAACCCTCCCAGATGCATTCAGTGCAGCAGATAATGCGGGCAGGAGCCTGTGGAAATAACAATGCCCCTGATTTGTTCAAACAAGCCACTCGCACAGAGTTCCAGGAGCAGATCCTAACCATTAGCGCGGCCATACAAAGTTAGCAAAGGGTGTTCAGCTGGTGATGCAAACCGAGTGCAGGACTGATGGATTGGGTGCGAACGGTGTCAAGCTCACGCTCACTGGTCTGGGAGTGCTGTTAGCCTGGTCTGACACTGTTGCTCATTTAAATTGAGTGGATACACTTATGTTCTGTTGCGATGGAAGTCGCTCTGGATAGGAGCGTCTGCTAAATGCATGTAAGGTAATGTTACGTTTACATTTATTCATTTGGCAGACGCTTTTATCCAAAGCGACGTACAAAAGTGCGTAATGTAACATAATGTGCGCTCTGTCGCTGTCCCCACCTCAGATACGTCATGCAAAAAAGTTTCCTGTTTTAATGTGTGGCATGTTTAAGAATAAGTAACCCGAACGTGTTGGTGAGTGTGTAGCAGCAGGGAGTCAGCCTGCCTTAAGGCCTGCGGGTTTGAATCCGCTTTGGGAGGCATTGCTGTCATCTGTTACTGAGCCCCAGTGACTCCAGATAATGCCCAGATGCACTTAAACAGCCATTAATGTGCAAATATAAGCTAACAAGGTCACCCTGGACAAGGGCATCTATTGAGGGAAAAAGTCATGTGAATGCAGTGAGCTGATTGACGCTGTAACCTGACATTATGCTTGTCATAAAAGCAGGCCTGTGTTTTTGCTCTTTGAGTTTGTTTGAGAGTCGGGGCTGATGCGACGCTGGTCATTGAGGTGTGTGGGCCTCTGGGACGGGAAACAGCAGCTGCCTTGGCGTGAGATTCCCGCATGCCTGCACACAGCTTCAAACCCACGTTGTGAAAGGGGAGTATGGGAAGCGAAGCTCACAGAGGTGACCATGACGAAGGGCCGTGTGTGCGTGTGTGGGGACGGGAGGGTCATGCCATTCCGCATACATAATGACATCGCCTGAATGAACAGCACACGCACATCCCCCCCCCGACACACACACACACCCACACACACCCCACCCCCGGGGCCCAACACCTGGAGCTCCTCTCACACGCCATCAGAGGAGGGGCTGCAGAGTTTCCATTCCACCACACCTGACCCCCCCCTCCATCTGGACACGCGACATGTCCCCGTCACCTTGGAGACAGCAGCCACTTGCTCGTAATCCGCCTTGATGGCTTCTGAGGGTCGGCACCTGTGGCACGCTGCCGTGACGACTGGCAGGTAGCCACGCGGCACCCGGATCAGACACCTGGGGAGGGGGAGTAAAGGGGGAGTAAGAGAGAGAGGGAGAGAGAGAGAGTAACCGAGAGAGAGAGAGAAAGAGAGAGAGAGTGAGAGCGAGGGGGGGAGAGAGAGAGGGAGAGGGAGAGAGATACCTGAGCCGACAGCACGTGCATCTGCGCAGGCTTGTGCGCCAACGCTAACCCAACAAGTTGGACGTGGCGTAACGTGTGCTGGTCTGATTCTTCGCTGAAGAGCTCTCCGGCTGTTCCTGCTAATGACCCCGGGGATGCGTTTAGCATGTTGCGTACTCTTCCGCCTCACAACAAACACCCTCGAACACCCTCCCTGTTAGGATCTCGAGCAGCACTTCACACCCATCACACGCACACAGGAACAAAACGCGCTCCTCCGCTAGGCACTAATTGGAGCCCGCTCGACAGGCCGGTGGCGAAAACGCCAAGCAATTTGCAAACATATATACAAATATGAGTATGAAAATTATATGTAATTACATAATTATCCTTTTGCTTCACCTCGCCTGTATAGATGGTTTCTCTGGCAATATTTTAAAAGTTTACAAGTACACTGCATGCCGCATTAGTAGTGTTTAATTACATACTGTGTTAGTCACGTATTGACACGGGAATCACTCAGATGTCACTGAAATGCGGCATATGCTTATGTGTCGATCTGTGTGGGTCACGTCTCTGTGAATGCAGAGCTAATTGGATGTATGGCAGAGAGTGTGAGCTTTTAAGTTGCTCCTTTGCTCCGCACAATGACGTTAAGCCAACGTTTTCCTGGCTCCCGCGGAAGCGCTCATGATTTGCGACAGCTGGTGTGACAGTGACTGCAAGGTCCTTTATACCGTATCAATTTTTTAACAGCCAGTGGCTGTGTGACCGGAATCCTGAGCAGCCAATCAGAGTCCCAGCGAGTCTCCGTTTATGGTTTCACTCGGCTGCTGAGAGAAAGTGCCGCAGAGCATCAATCTGCGAGGAAATCATAAAAAAAAATATATATATATACATATACATATATATATATATATATATATATATATATATATATATATATATATATATATATATATATATATATATAATATACAAAAACAGGAGGAAAGGTAGGAAAGGTTTGCAAAGGGTGCCTGCTCTGTTCAGAAACAATGCGCTTATTAAAATAATAACCGTGACATTTCAGAGCTCATAAAAGGAGAATCTGCAAAAAAGATTTATTTCTACACCTCCAAACGGAGCTCTTACTTGCCATTGGCTGGGAGGGTGGCAGGGAGCAGGACACAGCAGTGATTAATGAAACAGCCTGGGTCACCTGCCTCACCGCTAATCATTGCTAACCTGACACCTGATGGCAGGATGTGTGGCCACTCTCCATGTACCTCCCCGTGATGAAGGGATAAAGGTGATTTATTTCTTTGTTTTGGCGATTTAGAGGGCATACACTCTGCTCTGGAGCAGCTCCCCAAGCCGCCAGGTGGAGAGGACAGCGGAAAAGAGGAGGAGAAACACAACGCTGTTCCGACGCAGACTGAAGACCCACCTCTTCAGACTGCATCTCGGTTCCACTTCAATCCCCACCCCCTAACACCTGCTACTTCTTGCATTTGATGTTAATTTTATGCGTAGTATTATGATGTATTATGTTGTGTTCTAGGGACTGTTGTATCGTAGTATACTTGGCTTTTGTCAGAGTGCACAAGTTAACTTGCGGTAGGGCTCGAATACTGTTATGCTCACACGCACTGGTCTGGGAGTGTTTTAGCCTGGGTTGAAACTGTTGCTCATTTAACTTGAATGGATACACTTATGTTCTATTGTGCTGGAAGTCGCTCTGGATAAGAGCATCTGCTGAATGCATGGAATGGAATGGAATGGAATGTAACACTGCAGCACAGTGGTGGTGCCTGTGAACACTGCTCTCGCCCGATTGTACCGCAGGTCCTGCACCAGCCCGCAGCGGCTTGAACCGGCCCCCGCAGGCAGCCTCCCCACACGCCGTATATACAGCCTTCACGTGCTGCGAGGCCGCGGTCTACGTAAGAGCAGCGCGTCGGCGGGTTTCTCAGATCAGAGGTGAGCGGGAGCGCCGCCGCTCACTGATGCGTTAGCACGCGCAGACACGAGTTAGGAGGACAGGTGGGACTCCCGTCAGTTCGGATAAAGAGACGCAGCCCCTTAGCGATGGCCTAATCACCCCCGCCAGTCTTCCAATAGGTCAAACGTCTGCGGACGCCCTCATCCCTCTGCCCCCTTGCTGCAGTGATTCATCTTGACCAACGCCTGCAGCAGCAGAGAGGACACAACAAGGCCCAGTGAATAAGCCTGGTTAGATCATGAAATGTGACTGCCTGCAGAAGCCTGCCTGCAGCTGTGCTCCATACGTCACCCACGTCAAGCATGTTAAACAGAACATACCAGCAGCTGAGGGTGACCAGGCTCTTCTCTGAGCAGTGGTCATCACTCAGCGGTTATGTTAACAAGGTTAGCGTGGTCATTACTAGTGGCTATTCCTGCTACAGAGGCTACAGTCATAATGGTACCATGGTCATCAGCAGTGATTATTCCCATTAACTGGCTGTTGTGGTCATCACCGGTCACTATCCCTGTTAACAAGGCTGCAGTCATAATCCCAGTGTTGTCATCATCAGTGACTCTTCCTGTCATCAACGCTGTGGTCACAATCCTGGCATGACTTTCGGTCAGAAGGGATGCTGGCATCACCAGTTAACATGGTCGTGGTCGCTATGTGGCGAGTCGATTCTTCAAACCAAAGAATGGGGTAGCGCTGTTTTCCTTCCTAATTAGCTGTTCAGTTACGACACATCTCTGTCCTTCTCATCTGAATACGCCTAGCCTAATAAGCTCTGCTGGGACACAACGCCGTCATGAAAGGCGGGCGAAAAACTCCACTGCTGGCGCTGTGCTTTGCATTGTGATGGCAGTCACATTTCATTCGACCTTGATTATGTGCTTACTTTACCCTCTGCTGTTTTAAAGAGCCCCCAGAAAAAAGCCAAAAGAAATCTTCAAAAAACACATCCAAGCAAATAAAATGATTTCTCAGAGTTCTTTTCAACTGTGACCCACTTTCCATCTGTCTGACACAGAACATTAAAGCAGCAGATTAGGGTAATGCTTCTGCAATAGGCTAGCGCGCAGTGTGAGGGGAATACCTAGCAAGCGGCACCGTGACCATAAATCAAGGCCTAAATACGTAACAATGCTTGACCAATCTCAGACATTGCTCTTAGTGCATAAGTAAGATTAATACACTGCATACATCGTCCTTTTAGCAAGAGTTTAGGTTGGACTTTATGTTAAAGAGGGGTAGTACGGTAAAACTGCAGTAACATTTCAATGTTATTCTGTAATAACCTCAAACGCCCTAAGGGTATGGACATTTTGTGGAAACAAAGTATCATTTACGCTGAGGTTAAGTGGCTGTAAATTGGGTGCTGCAGAAATTGTTTGCATATTAATTCTCAGCTACATGCATTTGAAATGTTTTTTTTTTTTTCTAACAGTGCTCAATAGTAGCATGGATGAATGTTGCTTCTGATCTACAAATCCTGAAAAATCATAAATTCCTGGCATCCATATTCTCTGTAAAATCTTTCTATTCTGCTTTAACCCTATGCTTCTTGCCCTACTTTTGCATGTTTTGAGCTCCCTTCAGTTTTAGGCAGATAACTCAGTGTCTGTACTGGCCGTCCACTTGCCATTTTGTTCAGAATTAATTTGTCTAATGGAAAATGCCATTCTATGAGTAAAAGTAATTTTCGCTTGTTGAAAAAATTTGTTCTCCCAAAGGAAAAGTGTGATCTCTGTGGAGACTGAATGATAGTATAGATAGTCTGGATTGCATATATATAAAAACCGTAGGGATATTCACTCAGAATATGAAAAACAGTTAACCAGCAGGTGCCACAGAGAAGCTGCAAAAATATATTCTTTTATTTAACTGTAGTTTGTGTTTAAATGCAGACAAATGTTTTCATCATTATATCATCATTCGTGCAAGGACATCTGACAGCTTATTTACAAATATATTTTGAACCTGTGTGTGAAGAGCAAGCTCAAGGCCGGGAGGGCAGTAGTGTCTGCAGCTGTAGCTAACCTCTGCTCTACCAGCTAGCTGGTAAACATCTCTTCATCTCTCTTTCCCCTTGTTGCTCATTTCCGTTCTCTCCTGCAGATGACCTGCACACTCTGATTGGCTGAAAGGTGCAACCCTCTGCTCTACCAGCTAGCTGGTAAACATCTCTCTTTCCCCTTGTTGCTCATTTCCATTCTCTCCTGCAGATGACCCCTGCACTCTGATTGGCTGAAAGGTGCAACGCTGACACCGGCGGCTGACACGGCGTCTGCATGTTGAATATACCCCGACAGTCATCAGTGATGGGCAGCTACAGGCTAAGCGCAGAACACACCGCGGTGAATACAGGTGAGACTCAGGTGTGTGTCTTTAGCTTTATACAGCATGTTAGGTTTGTTGGTCACTGAAATGAACAAAAAAAGTAGGGCTGGCAAAAGTAATACTTTTTTTTGAGTATATGAGGCAAGGTCGCAAATGCACATTGTAGTTGGAGACAGAGGTATGGCTGAACTTAACTGATGGCTTAAGAGTGTTAACTTTAAGGAGAATTCACAGATAAGAAAAGCACATTTGGTTCCATAAACGGACCAGCATTTTCAACGGGCCATTACACAGTGATTATCATGTCCTCAGGAAACAATGTGTGCAGACAGGGACAATCCTTACATGAAGCACGCGCCACCTCTCACATATGAACAGAAAATTATGAGAAATAACTCATAACTGAATGATGTTCACTGGGGCAAAAACATCATCTCAGAAATTTGTGCAGGTCTAATCAATTCTGACCCTCGCCGTAAACTCTAAGTGTCCAGTTTAAGCCCAGTCTTTTTTTTTTTTTTTTTTTTCCCCAACACTTGGTGTGAAACTCCATTGCCAGTCTTTAGCACCTGACATCTGCTGTCAGTTTGAGTGATGCGCTCATTATGGAGTTATAATCTGCAGAAGCATGTTGACTAGTGAGCTGTCAGTTTGACATTAGCAGGTGAATGGAAAATGTATTTTGGAACGTTCGGAGGACCAAATCTAATCTATTATTAGGTTGGTCTTCTTCCTCCTCCTCCATATTTTTTTTTTCCAATAGAATAAGACAGTGAATTTGACAATGAAAATTCTAAAGGATTGTAAAGAGAATCCTGACAAAAATATTAATCACATGGTTCAGCAGACATATTGGATGGAACTTTCAATTTTGACACAATTTTGTAACTATTGAGTAGGGGTTTTTTTGGTAGTAGAGTAGTTATTATATTTGGAGTCGTAGTTATTATATCTGGAGTCATTTAGATCTCTGAATCCAATTGATGCAAAATCTGAGGCCCAGATTCTTTGTCCAGTGTTCTATCTAAGTTGTGGGGAGAAAGTCCCAACATCAGAGGAGTTGGTCATGTTTCCGGCATGTGCTTTTCCCCAAACGCTGCCCATAAGACAATATTATTCCATGCATCTGTGCTGTCTTTTTTAAATCAGTCCCATGTTTGGCAGCCATATTGGATTTCTTTCTTGTAAATGCCAGTGTTGGTCAGGACACTTTAACATCACCTCGTTGTGCATGTGCTTCGCTGTTAGATTGGATGGAGGCCTGAGTCTTAGAGAGAGCGATTCCTATGCGGCACCAGTGCCTCATGCTTCACTTCCTGCCTTTGCCATGTGGGTGAGGCTGATAACAGGGGAAGGAAGTGCATGTCTAAGCCACCAGGAAAAAATAACAACAGCGATCGAGGTGAGAGCAGGGCATGAGAAGGTGACAGAAATACCCAACCGAACGGGAACTGTTCTAACAGGTTGTCACCATGAATAAAAATTCTTCCAGTACACAGCAAAGGCTACGAAAATAAAACAATAAAAAAAGATAATTAATTCAGATAAGATGTGAAAATCAAAAGGCTTTAGATATGAGATAGTGAGGACAAACTTGCTGCATTCTCTTTAGAGGACTATCTCTGTGTACATCTGTTATCGCGGCAGCTAAAGGCGGCAGGGTGTTTGTCAGTGATGTGTCTGTGGTGCCCGTTCCTGCCCCACAGACACGGAGGAGGCAACAACGCCGGGATGCCCAGATGCCTTTGATGATGTAGGGACAAGAATGAAAGCAATACAAGGATTCCCTGCCTCAGACTTAGCAGCAGTAGCTGTAGCGGTAAGGAGCAGCAGTAGCTGTAGCGGTAAGGAGCAGCAGTAGCTGTAGCGGTAAGGAGCAGCAGTGTGGTGTAGCAGTAAGGAGCAGCAGTGTGGTGTGGCAGTAAGGAGCAGTAGTGTGGTGTTGTGGCAAGGAGTAGGGCTCATAACCCAAAGGTTTTTGGTTTAATTCCAGTTCAATTCAGACAGGCCACTGTTGTTGTACCCTTTCGACCAGCACCAAAAGCAAATTGCCTCAGTAAACATCCAGCTGTACAAACGGATAACATGTAAAAGGTGGAAGCTATGTGGGTCGTTCTGGATTAGAACGTCTGCTAAGCAAATGGATTTTAATGGGCTCAGGCAAGCTCTGTGGAATCTGGTGTCTGAATCTGAAACCTCACAGCATTTTTCCTACTTCCAGAGGTAGCAATGAACCGATGAAGGCATTGGGCACACAGTGAGAATCCCAGAAAGTACAGCTGGGGACAACCATGCATTAAACTGAGATAATATATGCACAACAGGCCGTGCAATCAAAAGTAGCAGTCGGTTTGCCCTCCCAGTCAGCAGGCACAGCAATTTGCTATTACCTAATGGACAAGGTATCAACAACACTCCTTACAAGTAGGGGTGGTCAGTTAACTCCCTGAACATGATTTATGAAAACTGAACTCACTTGGCACTGCTTGTGATATCTGGAAATATTGTTATTTCAAAACCTGAAATTAGCATTGTTATGTTTTCCTTTTGTGAAGTAGAGGGATTCAGCTTTGATTGCCATGGCAAGTCTTCCTCTAATTGCAGAAGCAGGCAGACCGCATTACCATGCTGGAGACACAGTGCTATACTTCCATTAGTTACACATGGGAAAATAAATTCGATATTGTCAAACAGATGCGCATACGTAAAAGCCAAGGCACACCTCCTTTGGCTGATTGACAGGTGTGATAGCCAGTGAGAAGCAAAAAGCAGTGAAAAATCCAGGGGCTCTTCATTGTACATCACCATTTCACAAGTGGGCGGAGTTTGTATTCAGTTTAGACCATCCATGGGGCATGTTATATTACATTACAGTATTGTCATTTAGCATATGCTATCCACAGCGACTTACTTATGTTACAATTATATCCATTTATACAACTGGATAGTTACTCAGGCAATTGTGGGTTAAGTACCTTGCCCAGGGGTACAGCAGCAGTGCCCCAGCGAGGAATCAAACCAGCAACCTTTCAGTTATGAGCCCTGATATTGACCGCAATGCCACACTGCTGCATGTGCCAAATGACCCACTCATAAACTGGCAGTGAGCCCAGCTGAACAGCAAACCACAACACTTACAAAACGCAAACGGCTGAGATGACCGACGAGGACGGGTTCACCCGATTCTGCTGCAGAACGTAATTCAGATTTGAAAGCTTTTTCCTGCCCTTGTGCAAACATGGTTACATTCAGAGTGGTGACTCAGTGTTTTAAACAGAGTTCAGATATGAGGCTAAGCTGATCACTCCCTTTACAGACGGCAGAGCAGACGGTAGGTAGTTACGGACAAAAGAGCCGCTGTTAGGCAGTGATTTTGCTGTCAGTGATTAGGGATGCAACCCCTGCTTGTGCTGATTGGTCTGTCATGTTCTCCTGATCTGCCATGCTTCGCCGCTGTCAGCGTAAACAGTCACCAGCCCTCCGTTTAAACTCAGTTTTGGAGATTTACTCCTCCCACGCTGCTGATGTAAATACAGGGTACGTTGGCGTCCAAAAAAAAAACAGCACACCCACTCCTAAAGCCACCGAAGCCTGTGATTGGCCACACTCAAGCAGAATGTAATTATCCAATGGGCAGCGAGGCACGATCGCCAATCATGCTTTATCCTGTCAATCATCACTGCCCGTGATTCAGTTTACTCCCACCTGCTCACCTGCTCCCCCAGCAAGCTGGCCCTGTCACACACACACACACACACACACACACACACACACACGTGCGCGCACACACACGCGTGCCCACACACACGCGTGCGCACGCACACGCACACACACGCACACACACACCCCCCCACAGCTCACGTTGGACAGGTGCGCTTGGTTTCACTGCATTCTCCTCTGTGCACCCTCGACAGACACCAGCAACATCCCAGAGCCTTTTGCGCCCAGTGCATCTGTATTCATAAGAAAACAGACAAGGTTTGCATGCAGATATAATCACCTTAGAAACTGAACTCAAAACTTTGCAAAATTAAACAAACAAATCTCACAAGAATAAACTGCTGATAAGCACTCACAGTTATCATGCAAATCTTAGTTTCCTCTGCATATTGGGAGCTGTCCTGCATCGTACATGGTGTTTCGGTGTGTTTTCATTAACGTGTTGTGCACCACAGCTTTCAGAAGAGAAACAGACAGATTTTGCTATTTATCTCCCTCTCAGGGAGGCGGTGGGCCGCTTTTGCCTGACGTGCGGCGGTTTTTCAGACGGCGTGAGGTTTGTTGTGGTAAGCACATTTTTCATAATTCCTCGGTTTGATTACTACTGCGGAATGATTGATGAGGGCTGCTGGCTGACTTCAGCTGACAAATTATTCGGGTCGTGGGTGGCATCATCAGATGACACAGGGAAGTGAATGCTTTCCCAGAGCATCATGGGAAGTGTTCATCCATAAGTATAGATGCATGCACACACTCACACATACTCACACACACACGCACACACACACACACACATTCACAAAATGTGACAAGTGACATTTTTTTTTAAAAGGTATACTGGATAAATGGTTGTTTTCCTCCTGGCCTGCTCCGTGCTGTGGGTCTATAAATCGTTTTTCTGAAGCTGTGATTTGTCTTGGTGTCAGTTTTTGCTACAGTAAGCGTGTTTGACTATGTGTGAAAGCTATCCAATAAAATGAAGCATGGCCTAATACAGACAATGGATCTCCTGATCTATAGTAATAATCTACAGAGGATATGAGAGTAATTAAGAGAGGAAACTATAAATCCAAAATCAAAGAGGGTCCACTCTTTCATGCATAGCATTTGCTGGGATCGACCAGACTGACTGTGAGAGGAACACAAAATACAATTTTATTTTTAAAATGGAAGAAAAAAATAAGAAAGAAAAAGAAAGACTTTGATGAAAAATTCACTGTGAGTTAAGCCATGGCACAATTAAAGTGCAGCTGGAACAGAGTGGAGAGATGCTTTTGTGTGCCTGCCAGATGCAGTGACCATGAAGTGCCTCAGACAATGACAGGTCACCAGTCTTTCCTTTTTGACTGTTGCAGATCGGCGTCCCAGACTGCGCTGAATGTGTCCAATACCAGTCATCAAACACATAATGTCTCTGGTGGGGGTAGGCAGACGGTGCAGTGTTATGATCCGTATTGGCAGAAATGTCAGAGATCTGCCTAATTCCATCTCTTAGAGGGCACACAGGCTTGCCCTGTGGGAGATACAGTCTCACAGAAAGCGTCTGGGTGGAGGTATCCCACATCAATATTTCTGTCTTGTCAGAGCCATTTACCCAAAGATCGTGCTGTGCGTCCAGCTAAAGTCTTTCCCAGAGGTTCATTTTAAAAGCGCTCATTGACTTTTTTTGTTAAAAAAGAAAAAAAAAGTTAATCGAAAAACTCCTGATAAATGAATTTCCCCTGAGCTCTCACTTTCCACCGCTTCTCATTTCCGTTGATTAGGGCACTGTGTGAGATGAAATAAGACAAGGCGGGGCGAGGCTAGCCCCATCTCCGCTGCCCGCGAAGAACGCGGCCGGGGAGGCTCCCCGGAGCAGGCCAGCTGTTTGCGGTGATCGATTTGATTGGTTTAGCTTTAGAGGTGAGGTAGCGGCCCACTCTGCCAGCACTGACAGCGAGCCAGGCCCCATGATTGGCCACTTAGCCACGCCGCTGCTTCCAGGAAGCGGGGCGGTGAATCTCGCCTCCTCATTAGGCAGGTGGCAGATCGCACGGCGATGCGGGCACCGGGCCTGGCACCGGCCCGGGCAGGAGTCCCAGTCCCCTCTTTACCACGCTCCCGTGCCCACCCGGCCCAGATTAACAAGGGACGCGATCCAAGACCACCTGGCGCCGGTCTGGCGTTGGGGGCAGCTGCGGCCTCCGTCTGTGCTGATCAATGGCCGTGAGCTAGGGAGAGACCGAGACATTTGTGTTTCTGGAGCCCGTCTGCGGAGCGGAGTAGAGCTGTCCAACATGCAGTGATGTCACCATGTCTACAGCGCGAATAACGTCCCTGAAATCTGCTGAAAAACCCGCTGCCCTGTCAATAACCATGCATGACGACACACTCCAATTGGCTGCTTGAAATGAAGTCCTGAGAGCTGATTTGTTTTGAATGAAGAGAAGCAACAGGAGGATAGCTTGAGAAGGACTCCTCCCCCTTCATTTGTCTGAGGTCAGAGTGCAATCAAGTTTTATCTGTGACATAAGAACTGAGAGACCAATTTCATAAAAATTACCATAAACAGATGTGTTAATACAGGAAAGGGTTTGGACTGACAGATTCATTCATCCATTGTGTTCCCTGGATGGTGAAATCCAGGGGTAACACTGGCCTATGTAGCACGACAATGAGCACTTTAAACCACTGATTAAAGTGATATTTGTGCATCCACACAATCAACTACGACCATTAATACCATTTCTCAAGCTGTGGAATAAACAAGCTCGTGTTTTAAGCCCCTTCTGAAGACATCATATTGCAGTTTACATCATGCCACGCCCTTAAAGAACCACAGGCGTCGGTGTAAGTTCCATTGGTGAGGTCTGCTGTATGTTGCCATTGGATACGAGGCATCAGAGGCAGCTGATTGGCTCACAGTGAGAACTGCTGTCAGAGACAGTTGCCCTGCGTGAGGAGCTGTGAGCATCCGGCGTGTGGAAATACCGAAACCTCACCCTGCGAGGCACAGCTCCTGTCGAGAACCTACAGTGGTTCCGCCAGCGTGAAACCGCCTGGCTCAGACTCAAAATGGCTCCCCACGGATCCACGAAGCGCGTATTCCAACGGACTCGTGCTAACACGCAACCCTCCCGCAAGGTCTGCTGCGAGGCTGCGATGTTGTGAGAAGATTCTGTCGTAGCTGCGGCGGGTTAAATCTCGTAAATGCGTGCAGGGATTCGCAGCGCGGGAGCCAGGAGATCCGAGGGGTGCCAAAGCCCTGCTGATTACAACCTGCGCGCACAGCCAGCCTATCGGAGGCCTGCGAGTGGTGTTAGCAGCATGGCTAACCCTCTGCCCGCGCCGTTATGCTAAGTATGATCACCTCTCCCTTATGCAGGGGTGGGCTCGTCAAATCTCTGACATGAGCAGCAAGCCAATCTTGGCCTCGGGGCTGCGAAGAAGCTCATGCCCTGCTCTGGCCTGAAGCGGACATAACAGACCCTGTCCCAGCTGGTTTCGGTTATCCGAAATCAGGACTCCGTAATCCAGTGTGGCTCACGCCTGTCTAACAAGGCAATCGCTATCAGTAACACGGGTGAGAGGGAATCTCTGCGTGGCCTAACTCACTCCAGCGCTGGAAATACCAGCCTCTCCTCACGGCTAATACATACGAGCAGAGTCTTGTGTTTTTGCTGAGATTTTGGTCTTATCTTGGTCTGCAGAAGCCATTCAGCTAAGCCATTACTCACAGCCATCATCAAATCTCTGACCCAAGCTACATGCAGAGAGGAAGGCACTTTAACAAGGTGGGCATATTTGTAATTCAGTGCATGCTGTGAAAAAAGTGCCTATACATATATCTATAAGTATGCATCAACCCTGGGATATCTGGCTCTGACCGCATGAATTCTCTTTGAACCTCCTCTCTCAGAAACTGCTATCAATTACCTGGCACCTTCAACATGAAATAGCCCCTCTACTTACATTTTTCCACTGGAGGGCTGAGCCAGCAAGCTGACTTAAAAAGAGTCACCAACGGAGACTGGATGAGGTAGCGCTGTAACATATACAATGACTGAATTTGAGTTTGTGAACTGAATTTGAGTTTGTGAGGCGTACTGTAGCGTTAATGAACAAGGCTCATAACCCAAACCTTGCATGTTTGATTCCTTGCTGAGGCACTGCTCTTGTACCATTGAGCAATGTGCTTAACCCTGAATTGTGTCAGGAAGCATCCAGCTGTGTAAATGGATAGCAGGTAAAAATTGTAACCTGTGTAAGTCCCTCTGGATATGAGTGCAAAGCCAGTACATTACATTACATTACATTACATGCATTTAGCAGATGCTCTTATCCAACACAATAGATCGTAAGTGTATCCATTCAAGTTGAATGAGCAACAGTGTCAGACCAGGCTAACAGCACCAGTGAGTGTGAGGATAACACTATTCAAGCCCTGACGGAGGCAAGTACACTACGATACAACAGTTCCTAGAACACAGAATCCAAAATACTTCACAACACTACACGTAAAATAAACATCAAATACTCGTGGTATCAGGTGCTTGAGGTGGAACCAAGGTGCAGTCTGAAGAGGTGAGTCTTCAGTCTGCGTCAGAAGATGGCCAGTGGCCAAATCTAAACTTGAGGACTGGACACGTCCCAGGACATAGGCTTTACTGTGACACCAATAAGTATCTGAATCAAGTGAGTAGCTATCAGCTACAGTAGGTGTTAGCCTGGGATTCCTGCTGTCATTGCCACTGGAAGCTGCCAGTGCAGTTCAGAGTTTAAGTTGACATATTCATGGAATGAATCCATCTTCATAATTCTGTAGTTCTGTTGCTTCAATAATAAATAATCAAAAAAAGATCAAGAAACGGTAATTATTTAAGCCTGCAGGTCAAACTAGCTATATATTACATTTTAAGGGTCTTTTTACAAAACTCGGAGTGCACTTAAGTGGAAAATCTTACCAGGGTCTTAATTATAGGTAACATTTGACATTTCGGTGAATGGAGCACTTTCAAAGATCATTTTCTCTGTGATTAGCCTACTCCATTTACATGAGCAATTTTAGCCCTTATTCTGTCAAATGGACACCGGGTAGGCATTTAAGTGCAATTTGTTTAAATTTGGCTCACTGAACCCACCTCCAAACTCCCAGTGTGAAACACCTCCTCTTCCAAACCCTTCTCTGTTCTGCAATGTTTCTTTCAGTACCTTTATCAATCTCATTGATTATGATACTAATGTTTTGTATTTGTGTTTTTATTTCCTTAAAAAATATATTAAAATATTTGATTGGCATATTGCAGATTCCATGTCACATGAAGACTTAATAGACAGGACTAAGCTCACAATCTTGCTGTCAAATAAGCCATGGATTTGGTTACATCTTGGCAGATGCTTTTTTCTTATGGTTTTATGTATCCAGACCTGCTGTGTAGTATTGCTTGCCAATTGTTTGTTTCAGTTTTAGCATAGCTGGTGCGTGGGTTTATTACAGTGGAACATTTTGGACCTTTTGGTATTGTATCGCACCCTGATTGATCTGTGGGCCAGTCAGTTCCTCCCTTTTTACAATTTTGTCCCTACCTTTGACAGACTGGCGTGTTTTATTATTCACATAACCTGTAAGCAGCTAAAAAAAAGAAACAGCTAAGAATAAACTGCAAAATAGCAAAGTGAAAACAGGCACAAAATGTTAACACATATAAGCAGAGAGTACATTCAGACAAAGGAGGGTGATCAGCCAGGTATTGAGAGGGTGTTTCTGTCCGAGCTGTAGGCTGACTGGCTCATGCAGGGGATATACCCACACCGCCTTATGAAGAAGAAGCAAAAGCATCAGCTTTCCTGAGCTGTAAAAACCACGCACAGAATAAAACAGCACACGTGATCCCCCCGCTCCTCCGCCAAAGATATTTGAAAAGGCAGAATAATAAAAAAAAGGTCAACAGCTTCTGACTCTCGGTACTATATTGATAAAACAGGTCATTAAGATTTTTTTCATTAATTTTTGTTTGGTTTTTTTGGAGCCATATTTCATTTTTCATGGATTCTCTGCTGTGTAATGAGAGGAAAACACGATACGTACAGTCCAGGAGCGTGTGGAGTCCACTGAAGTGTGCTATCGCTCTTTCGCCCTCTGCTGGTGAAGAGTTGCACATGCACTGAGAAATACAGTGCTGAAAGGGGTTTATGGAATCAAAAGTAAACTTCACTGTCGTTGGTACAGTTCTTACTGTTTTTATGTTGTTGTGCCTCGAAAAGAATGGGTTATGGTTCCTGGTGTTGGAGGGATACAAGGGTTCCCTAAATAATCTCTGAGCTGGGAGGAGTGCTCAGACTGCTTCAGTTAAGCCCATGATGCATTGCATCAAGAGAGTATTGGTTGTCTGGAAAAGGATACTGAATCCCTACTTTAAAAACCAGTCTGGTTACTGTAAGACAGTCCTTTTTGGTTCTCAACACTTGACCAGGGCAATTTGAGTGATAAAAGAATGGGACTCACCCAAATGAATCACCATGCATTTGATCTCATGGTGAAAAATGTTTGGAAAAGTCTAGAAAGTCAAACTGGTTACACTGAGTGATTATCACAAGGCCATGCTCCAAGGACTTTTATTCATTTATTTAATAATCTGAAGCACTCCTTTTTTCCACATTCCATAACCATTCCATAACCATGTATAAAATGGTTATATGTCCTACAGCTGACATTTGTCATGTACAATATATGCAGATTATTTTTGTCTGATTTTGATTTTTTTTTTCTTCCCACTGATAGGCCATGACTCAGTCTGTCAGTGAACATGTCCTGCCCTTTTCCAGGGTATACACAAATCACTCCTTCCTATTCATCAGCTCTCCGTTCCTGGAATTATTTCACCTTTTCATCTTGAATGTCAAGCCCGTTATGGATGGTCTGTGTCCAGAGTACGTCGTCATCGTCTCGTTTGCTTTCAGACAGTCCGGAGGGAAAGGCCGACGTGCCGACGGCAGATCACTACCTGCAAACGACGACGCGATTTGTGAGACACGCTGATAGCTTAGCCATATAACTCAGCTGCCATAAACCGCCGGGAAAGCTGCCTCAGTGTTTCGCCCCATGTTACATTATAATAGCTTTAGCTTTTAGAGTGAACTTTTCCTGCTGCCTTTTTGTTGTAAAACTCGTAGTGCCTCTTATTGCTTCTGTTAGATAGGCCACTGTGAATCACAGGGGACTTTTCTCATGTGCGGTTATGTTCCTTTGAGCATTGTCTTGAACGCTCTGATTGCAGATGGGCTTAATTTAACAGACATTTGCTGGTGCAAAATCCTTCATTAACACAAATATGCAATTCTTTACCTACGACTAAAACACTGATACTTTCTCAAAGGCTGAATAATTCAGTTGTTAATAGGAAAGGAAAAATTACATTGCATCTGGTCAGTTTCATGTTGAAATTCAAAAATAGATCAGTCATGTCAACTGCACACGAATATGTATATATCTAATTACTAATCTATCTAATAACTAATGTCAAGGTCATCAATATTCTCAGTAAGTGAGCTAAAAGGTAGGATTTAGTTCAGGAAATGCAAAGAATGAGTACCTATTGTGTTACATTCAAATGTACCATGCTATCAAAATCACATAGTGCTTGATCCACTCAAAACCACTTTGATAAGGTTGTGTGGGAAAAAAGGAAAACTATGACATCTGAAAGGCTCTTAATGAAGTTAAAAATACAATCACATCCTGGCTGGTTTGATGCCTCCCTCGATCTAATTGGGTGTCTGCCACCCCTGCCTAGGCTAGTAAGGGCAAAGAAAAATAATGATCCGTCTAAAACCATGGGGTGCACTACACAAGAGTCAAGCCACAAATATAAGTGTCAAATAAAGTTCCATCTGTTATCCTCACAATGCGTCTCCTGTTCCATTACAGTGTAGCTTTGCCATCTCTTGCTCTATTTCCGATGCCCTCAGCATCCAGTGGAGGTAGCAGCTATGCCATCCACTACACAGCGTAGTGGGGAATACCCTGTGGTTAAAAATGTAGACCCTTTCTGGGGCATCTCGCAGAAGTAACAACAATGGCCCTGAGGCTCTGAGGAGCCATTGGGGCCCTGAGGCCCCAATGAGGCCCCAGTGGCTCCTTCAGATATTTACTTCTGTTGCATGTAAGTTATCTGAACACACAGATTTCGGATATAACTTCATACAGCCGCAAAACAAATCGACAAGCCTGGATCAGTGTGCATATTAGTCCTTATCATTTTCTTTGTCGTGTTCTTACGTTTCCTTATGTTAAATAGTGCATTAAACAGAAGATCTGCTATACTATAGCATTTTTGCCATTTGCCACATATGACATACAAACTTTGAAAGACCTCATTCTCTTCAGGTGGTAAGATGAAATAAAGCAAGGCCAAGTTAAATAAAATAACCAAGAAAGGCTGAGTAGCATTGTTCTGGACCAGTGCTTGTCTAGTAGGTGTAATGTAATGTGGGTCAGACATTTTGTGGCTTCACCTTGATCAATATTCTTGATGGTATACCTATTTTTGTGTAGTTTTGTTTAGTTTAGTGACTTCTACGTAGTGTCTTTTTTGTATATACAATTATCTTGTCTGCATTGCAGGTATGCAAAGCATTTTTGTTTATTCTTATTCTGTATTCATGTTCTTATTTCTGCATTTCAACGAGCTGCCACGACGCTCCGTTTTTTACAGCGACTTTTACAATTGGCCAGCAGATCCAAATATGTTTAGCATAGCTAACTAGCCTTCTGATGCGCTGGGTAACAGCCCACACTTCTGAGACCACAAGGTGAAACAAGCATGCAGCCAGTGACAGTCTTAGCTGGGCAACAGGCAAAGTTGCATTCAGTCACTGGATCCTTGGGAGAGGAAGAAATCTGGGCTTATGTCATGTTCTTGAGACAGACTCAAAGGGAATGTGGCTTCTGTGATTTCAGCAGATGTTAGCATGCTTCTGTACCCATGCAGTGAGGTTGATGATATTTATCCCGTTGGGTAAAAATGACATTAGCTCTATTTCATACAGTCTTTCCAGCATATTTGAAAAAGAAATCAATGATTGCCTCTTAAATGT
Organism: Megalops atlanticus; assembly: GCA_019176425.1. Lineage (NCBI taxonomy): Eukaryota > Metazoa > Chordata > Actinopteri > Elopiformes > Megalopidae > Megalops > Megalops atlanticus. Next base: position 2,516,254 of record CM032898.1, read on the forward strand.
ATGTCTGTCTTTGTATACTGTAGATTGATTGTGCCATTACATGTTGTAAAATACATTACAAGAAACACTGAGCAGACCATTTATCAAAGTAGCAATATATGACAGTTATATCAGACAACATCGAGTAATATTTCAACTTAGGGTGTGCATTTCGACATATGTTAACATATGGGTCTTATTTCTGCATCTGGTGTTTTTCAGTGTAGTGACACAGGCCTGTTTCTTTTTTACTGGTTGGTTAATGTTCCTCTTTTTTTTCTGTCCCCGCCATCAGTTGCATAAATGCTTGCTGATATTTTAAAATATGTGACCTGCATCTTGAAGAGAAACATATAAATGTCACCATACTTTAGTCAAAGACTTTGGTTCCAGAATTCTCTGTGGCTTCAGTGAATCTGAAATCATATGCGTTGGTACCTGAAGGTCATTGCTCCCACAAAGATACAGCCCCAGGGGCCGCCTGAATCCTTTTGTAGTTTGTCGCAGGTAACCTTTGATCACAAATTAACCCACGGCTGCATATTGTTGACTGGAGAGTAGTTTTTTTTTTTTTTTTTTTTTTTTAAGTTTTATGATTTGGATCACAGCAAAAATGTAAAAATATGATTTAGAACAGCCATGTACCCTGACTTACACACACAGAGGATAAATTACCAGCTTTATATTGGGGACTGGGGTGGAGGAATCCAGCAGCAATTCATTACCTCTTAGATCTATTAATAGATTGATTCAGCAGCTTCTCATCTACTCCTTATGAAAAAGAACTGATTTACTCTGCACCTCCTGTTCTTTTTTTTTTCCTCCTGATTTTTCAAATAACAGAGTAGGAGCGTGACGCGAGGTATGCAAATGAAAGATAAAAGCGTAATGCAGGGCTGTGAGCAGCCTCGTCAGCAGCGGCAGGCCGGCAGCAGGAAAACGCGATCGCGGTGACAGCTTTGGGCCGGAAAGAGACGCGTTCGTCTAAATAAAACACATGTTTATAAAAGATCAGGTGTCACGGAGTCAAGTGCATCCGTTCGCGTAACACCTTGAAATACGCAGTCCGCTTAGCATTCGCGTCCTCCGCCGTGCTGAACGTAATGAGAAATGGCATTCTGTTCTGCAGGCAGTGTAAGGCCGCTCACAATAAATCTTATCATATAAATGATGTGTTTTTTTCCAGTTTTAATTCTAATTTCCTTTAATTAAGGAAATTACTCACACCCTGTAGGGATAGCTGGGACACAGCTTTGCTGTGTTTTCTCTCTGTTTCCAGTGACGGAGCCGTCTGAGGCGGATGTGACACAGTGGTGGTCACTGAGGCGAGTTAAAATGCCTCTTTCACTGTAAATTGCTTTAAAATCTATGAAATGCATTCTACACATGCAATCCATTATTGGATTTGGTGTTATTAATACATTACATTTTTTCATTTGGCAGATGCTTTTATCCAAAGCAACTTACTAGTGAGGACGAGTACAACACAAGCAAAAACCATACAAGGAGTCACAATAATAGAAGTGCTGAATTACCAAGTTTCAGTTGTTGGCCAGACAAAATAATATTAGTGGTGCTGGTTATGGTGCTAACTGTAATAATAAAACAGGAAGTTACAGTGGTAGCAGAAATTCATTTTCAAAAGCAAGCCTATTTTTAAAGACAGCCACGGTGTGAAGTCATTTGGAGCAGCACGTGACGTAACGGAGAGTTATGTAACCATTCACTCCAGATCCACGCTGTATTCCCGCTGCTCGGCAGGCTAAACCCGCTCTGCAGAAGCATGCTAGCGGCAGCATCCTCTCTCTCCCTCTGCAGAGCCGCGGTGCTCCGGCGGAGGAGAAGCCTGGAGACTCGCATTTTAACCAGGAGTGAATTGTGGGAGATTGCAGCTCTCGGTACGTGTCGGCGTGCGACTCCCACGCAGCTCCAGCTCTCGCTGTGATTTATGGGCACGTCACGCCCGGTCCGGCCACGGCGGCGGAGCCAGCACGGCGATCGCGGCATTTTCCGCCACGTCGGCTCTGTTTAATCGTAAAAGAGGGAGGGATCAAAAAGCGCTATAGAGACACCAGGCAATAGGTAGCCAGGTGATAGCAAAGCTGGGAAATAAAGATGCTGGACGATAGGTAGCCGGGCGACATAAACACTGGGCGAAAAAGAGACTGGGCGATAGATATCCATGTGACACAAAAGCTGGGTATTAAAGAGTTTGGGGGGATAGGTAGCTGAGTGACAGAAAGTTGGGGGAATAGATAGCCGTGAAAAAGAAAACTGGGCAATAAAGATGGCAAGCGATAGGTAGCCGGGCGATTGAAAGCCTAGGTAGGTTGAAAGCGATAGGTAGCCAAAAGATGGAGAGATCAGGTCATAGAGAAGTCACCTGACCTCTCCATCCAAAGGCGAGTGACATAGACAATGGACAACAGACAATGGAGAAGCCAAGTGATAGAGACACCGGGCGATAGAGACCCCTGTCACTATCTGCAGATCAGCGATGAGGCACCACCACTTTCTTCTCCTGTTCATTCACAACCCATCATGAGCTCATCACCGGTACTAATACTCACCATGTGGCTGGACACTTAAGTACCTCTTTCTGCAGGTGTGTTTTTTAATGCTTAAGGAGCAGAGATTGTTACCCAAAGGCTGCCGGTTCAATCCCCTGGTGGAGCGCCGTTATTGTGTGCCTGGGCAAGGTACCAAAAGTGCCTCTGTACATATCCAGCTTTACAAATGTAAATTGCCTTGGGTGAGAGCATGTGCTAAGCAACTGTAATGAAGTAGTGTAGTAATGCAGTAACATGATCTGCAGTCTCAGCTTCGCCTTGCTTTCCCCACTGTGTGTGACACTTTGGTCATGCCCTTCGCTAATGGTGGAATTCAAACCACCTGCATTGTGGTGTGATCTCAGGTTAAACCTTCCAGGAGGTGTTTCTAGATTTCTCACATGAAGCGATAATTTGGTCCCAAACAGTAGGTGAGCTCATAATGCATGCTGATAGAGCCTACTACCTTTCCAAAGGAAGGTTGCGATTCTCATAATATGCGCTCTTTTGACATAATACCGATATCTTCCCAATTTGTTCGGCTCACTTAAATTATGAAAACGTATTTAAGGTTGTCTGTGTGCTTAACACGCAGCAGGGTGACTTAATATTTCTTTGCTCAATTAAATCACGGGATTGCTTTTTTAAATAGGGCTGAATGAAAGTGTTTATCGTTCATCCGTTTCAATTTGCATGAAATTTCTTTGTAAAGTTAATCGTCTTAACAGGTCCTTGTAAATATGTTTTGGTTAGAAATCAGCAGAAAAGAAGGATTGTTCTTTTAAAGGTCTATTTTATGGAGAGGAAGCTCTGATTATTTTTTATCAGTTACAATACTGTATAATAAAATACTGTATCTGGCTATGAGTACTGAGGTGCACTGCTAGAGCAAGATATTATAATTACAGAAACACACAGATGTATTTATTTAAAAGGAAATGTATGTAGCTAACAGTATTTTAGCTGTTAAATGTTGGACTGTATTGAGGAGGAGGTGCATTTTTCTTAAGGGTGGCACACCAAGTTTTATTCATCAGGGGTTTGTGCTCAGTGCAGCCAGGAAATGATGATTTCTGATAGATTGATAGATTTGCTTCAGTATAAATCTCAGCCCTGCAAATCCAAAAGGCTCCCAGGGTGGAACTGATGTTTTATATGGGATAACGGTGAAATCAGCGAAAGTGTTTACTCGAACTGAAGATACCTGTGGGAGCCACAGAGGGCCTGCACTTGGTATGTCCTTTTCCCAAGAAAAATCTAAACCTTTTTCAAGCCTCTATTAGACATAGATGTCAAATACTCCCTAGAACAGCAAAATCTAAATTATTATTATTATTATTATTATTATTATTATTATTATTATTATTATTAGTGGTTGTAGTAGTAGTAGTAGTAACAGTAGCAGCAGCAGCAGTAGTACTTCAAGTAAAATAGTTCTAGGTGCATTTTGAATTGCCTGAATTCTAACCATGAGAAACAAACTACAGGACTCCGTAAACATTAAATTAATTCTATGACTAAATCATTAATGAATTATTTGATGCTAATCACCATAACAATGAGAATAAGCTTCATATTTCATAATTGATAGCAGGAATTTTGGAACCCTTGGAATAAATTTGCAGTTCCTGTAATACAAAATGGTATTTGCCTTTTAATCCACAAACATAAATTACACCTCTTGTGGGATGGAGGTTTATGGAAATTTTCACTTATGTATAATTCATGTTGACGGTGTTTTAATTAAGTGGACTAATCAAATTAAGCCGAATGACTGGCCATGTGGATCTGTGCCCTGGTGAATTTCTAAAGGTGATGCAGCTCTGAGCCCTTATGGAGAAGCAGTGTAAATCAGAAACTTATAGATTCTATTTTCTAACATATGACAAACCAGAAAAATATCAATTATTTCATTAAAACAATTCATAAAACATTTTCATAAAAGTGGCAGTCATTTATAAGCATGTTTTATATGACACATATATTGTGAGGCGAATCCTTGAGCAAAGACTGGTGCTTGAGGTATGGGCTCCTTTATAAGTGGGTTATGTTACCTAATGCATAATGTTATATATTGTATGTGTTTATATGTGTACTTACAGAAGGCTGTTATGATGTATGTGTTTACTATGACCTGACAGTATGTGTTGTGGTCTTACTAAGAACATTTGATTGAAAGGACCAATAAGTAATGCAGAGGTGAATTCCATTTCAGGCATGTAATAAATCAATAACAGTCTTACTAAGTCAATTCAGGGAATGAGTTGAAATTCAGCTCATGAATCGAAAATCGACCATCACTTCCAAGAAAGATTTTTCAATTAATGACCTGAATTTCAAATCAATTCCAGAACTTGCTGTATTGAAATGGAATTGACCCCAACCCTGCTGTAATGTGCCATGACATACTGACCTGCTGGGTTTGGTTCTCAAGTTTGATTTCAGGGTGGCACTGCACTTTAAAATGTGTTTAGAGTCACTCCAGCCAACAAAGAATACTAACCACTGCTTGAAAGGATGCATGGTGTCTGCAGAAGCAACACTGTCCTGCACGATGTGGCCGTGCGGCGGTATTTTCTTTATCTGAGCTTGCTTACAGACAGACAGATGGTGTCTGCAGGGGCAGTCCAGCTCAGCCCGCTGGGCTACCTCACTGATGGAGCCGTAGCTTGCAGATAAACGCAGTCATGACCCTGCCACTCAAACACCGTTGTTTTAAGTGGGCCTGACGATCAAAGCCTGCAATACCTCCCATCCCTGCCTGTCTTTACTGCCTCCTCACTGTGCCCTGGCACACTCACACCAGACCTTTCAGCACTAACAATCCATTCAGCCAGGAAAGTGCTGTTCCAGTATGCTGTGCTTTACTTCAGATTTTTTTTTTCTTTCAAAGAGGTGCAGTGGTAATTGAAATCAAGTATAGTGTAAATATTATCATTTCTCATGTAATGTATATAGTCAAAAGGTATAACTGAATAGTCTGTGTTTTTTTTTTCTTCATTTGGAACACTCAGTGGTTTTTCCCCTTTTTATCCCCATCTGGAATGGCTGTATTATAGAGATTCTGTTTATCACCACACAACCCCCGCTAACTATCCAAAAGGGCGATAGAGAGGCTGAAGCTTCAAAACATGATTTAGGCAGACTGTGGGCACCTGATTGACCAGCAGGGGTCACTACTGTGCGGTGAGACTGACAAACCCTGGCGGACCAACCCACCCCGTCCCTGGTGGAACGAAGCCAATTAATTCCGGCATTACCATCATTTGCTGATAACACAGTCAGGATCGGACACGTGCCATAGAGCTCAGCATGCATTTAAAGTGACTCATAAAGTAAAGGGACATACATGCATATAATAAGACTATATGAATAACAGCGCATCCAGAGGTACCGAACATCAGAGCATCATCTCAAGCATTGGTGTGTCACACAGTGCAACAGTAGCTGTTGCCGCACTGAATACAGATCAAATACTGTAATAATCAAAAATGGAAATGGCTAGTGTCAAAGTGCAACAAAATTATTGACGTGTCATACAAAAAAGCAAGCTTTATGTCATCTTAAATAAGTGTGAGTGATGTTTGTGCTGTACTGTATGTGCAGAGAGTGTGTCTCAAACTACATGTGAAGGGGGCCCTTCTCTACCCTGCTGAAAATGCTTACTAAGGGAATTCGCTCAGGATATTTTAAAATATCCTTTTCCCTTTTACGTTGGCTCTTACAGACTGAAAACGGATTTTGGCGAGAAAAATAACCTTCACGTTTAGCCAGAAACTTCATGTTTGACCATATGAATGTATGTGACACAAACACAATCACAGTATCTCAGAACTTTGGCATTAGTAGTGCTTAAAAAAGAAAAAAAAAAAGTCCTTTTGGTGATATATTGCTGAGCGGGACTGTTGGAATTCATGCTGCGTTCCTAGGCTGCTGCTTTAGCGGGCACTTTGGCTGCTGTCCCTGGCCACTTCTGACATTTTGAAAAAATATTCTCAGTTCAGACTATTATTTAATGCAGCCAACTAACTAATATTTCATAAATTCTCTGCTTACCAAGCATTTTCCTTTCTTTCTTGGCAACAGTTCAACATCTGAAAACAAAGAGTGTCTGTCTGTTGATGATTAAATTAAGTATATGATTGTAATTTGATTGTTTTTGAATTGGTGGTGGTAAAATGATGGATTTTAGGAACCAGGCCATGTTACTGACTGTAGTCAGTGAAATGTACATGCCTTACAACATGAAGATTGGTATTCTGTGGACTCATTTGTTTTAAAGTGCTGTGTGATTTTTCTCTGAAAGACCAATTAAAATGCACTTCACGTTGCTGAAAGCTACCCATCTAACATCTTATCACTAACAGTCAAACTCCTGACTCTAGCAGCAGAAGCCAGGTTTTTTAAGTTGGATCAAAAGAAGTACATTTTGCAAGATCAAACACAAAAGTATTTACAACTGTTAGTTTAATAATCCAAGCTAAAAAACATAACTTTGATAAACACTACCATCAAACAGTGAATTAATGCAGAAAAACATTCAGAGTAACAAAATCATTTCCAATTGAAAATAGCTGAAGGGAATTCACAGTAAATAGGACCAAACCCAACACAAACAAATTCAAGTAATTACACAAACTAACACAAGCGCAAAAAACATTCCTGCAGTTGCCAGCCAACCATTACTGTTACGCTTCTGCAATTATTCTGCACTTACTAGAACATATTGCCATAGCGACCCTGTCATTGTTTTTCTGCAACACTTCTAGACAGAGTTGTTCCATAGTTAAGTTGTGCCCTTTTGAAAGTTGTGCAGTTGTGGCTGCACTTATTCTATCAGTCCCTTGATCAGCAGTGATGTTTCTTTGAGGTTTCCTTGTGGCGAGTGCTGTTTTCGACTTGGGGGATTCCTACTAGAGTCACCCCCTGTACAGCAGTGAGCTTACCCCCCCCACATCCCAGCTATGTGCCTTCCATCCCAAACACAGCTGCACGTACAAAAGAGCTCATACAGCAGCTGTGCAACTGAAAAATGATTTTCAGCACCTACTGTAACACTATAACACCCAACAGAAGCACATGCAGTGTGGACCTGGGCACTCCACACTGCAGTTTTCAGCACAGACAATGAGGGTGATTTACCATAAAGAGGTCAACTGTGATGTCAAAGGTTGGCCCAGCCATTGACGAATGCGAGTCTTGGTTTATGACATGGTCGTCTGCTGCTGCCGCTCTCATTTGGTCTGAGATTACTGTCGCTCTAGGGCACCGACCACAGCCCTGACCACAACCAGCAAATTACAAAGCCTTCTCTATTTTGAAACAAACAACAGCTCCTGTTTCTGCCTTTTACGCTCTGATGTAGTAGTTACCAGTTTAGTTACTCTACAATCTCACATGCATTACTTTACGTTATTGTCATTTCGCAGATGCTCTTATCCAGAGCGACTTACGGAAGGAGGTTAAAGTTTTTACATGTTATCCATTTATACAGTGGGATAGTTACTGAGGCAATTTTTGGTTAAGTACTTTGCCCAAGGGTACAACTGTAGAGCCCCAGCTGAGAATTAGACTGGCAACCTTTTGATTATGAGCCCTACTCATTAACTCCACACTCCCGCCCCGTGCAAAAGGCCATTCATGGAAATGAGTTACTGTACAATTCAAATCATACATATGTTTTTCCAGAATAACCATTTGAAATGCACCCCTATGGAGGACTACAGTGAGCTGATCTCTGGAGAGTTATTCTATTTTTTTGCCACTTAAATTCGGCTTTTGCGTCAAGAGTTTTGCACTTAGTCACGAGATTAGGTATGTCTTTAAAAAGTATCAAAGCAATTGAAAAAAGAGACAGTTGTAGGTTTTGCCTTCCAAAGGCTTGTAGCGCTAACAGAGAGTGAAGTTTATCCATACTTGCTACCCTTGTAAGACCCTGGGCAATCCCCTCTAGTGCAAGGGGATTAATGACTGGATTACTTATCACTTACCCAAAAGCCACCCCTCCCATTATGCTGTACTGGGGCACTACCAATTCTCTTAAGCACTAATCACCAAGGTCAAGCTGCTGAGGAAGTGCATGTCTTTAGTACAAAAAAATTAAAATGAACGTAGCAACATACATTGACACATATTAAATGTGTAAATAGTTTATGGAGTAACATTTGAAGGAACACATTTCTTCATACAACACATGAGACAAGCACTTGAAATTTTTTTCCTGCTTGTGAATTAAATCCATATACACCTACAGTATGGACTGACAAAAATGTTTTTTCTTATGAACACAGAGAACTGCACTGTACAAAAAAATTGAAATGAAATGAAAAATTGAAGTGAAATTTGGTTTACAATAAAAAAGTACAGTTACAGTCAAGACAAAAAATATATACAACATTTCTTTAGTCACAAGATACTGAACACACATATGTTGTGGAGATGAGCATATGTCAACATTATGTTCAGTTCTGATAGATCACCACTTCTCAGTGGTTAGGTGTATGAGCAGTTTCGGTTTTTGGTTTCATACCCTTTCTGGTAAATGAGGTCCTGGGTGCGACACATTTACACAGACTGAATTTTATGCATCACCTGGCAAACGGATTTGTGAGCGGAGAAGGTGTCTGGAGAGATATTTATCTCTGCAGGTAACCTTTCTAGGGCTTGAGGCTGCGCTACTGGCCTGTCTCTCTGCTGATGTGGGACTGAAAAATGTGAGAGTAGCTGTCCTGTTACGCATCTCACGCCGGCCCCCGGCTCCTGTCACAGGTGATCATCCATCTCTAGGTATTTCACACCCCGTGTCCCCTCCCTGTCTGTGTAAAAGGTTAGCGTATGCACTTGGACACCTGGCGTCTCGGGTGATCAGAGGAATTAATTGTTCTTGCTGTGAAAAGGTTACGTCGCATGCGGGCAGAGGCCAGCTTGCACAGAGAGCGAGATCCGCCAGGACTTCTGCCTTTGGCCACAAGGGCCGGCCCCCGAAATAAACCACCCGGCCCACCTCGCCAGACCAGAATCTCAAAGTACCTCACCATCACCTTTTTGGACTTTTTTAAAGTCTCAACTGACAGAAAAATGTGCACGGAGGGCCGAGATCACAGCCTCGAGATCAAAAGACTCATGCCAATTATCCCAAAAAACTATGTAAAACATTAACATAACATTGCTATAATGGTACTCAACATGTCTACACGTCTTAAGATGAAAATAAGTAAATAGGCTAAAAAGGTTTGACATCAATTAGACAGCATGAATGTGTGTGAAAGTCCTATACTCCATTAAGCTTTCGATGCTGTCGGTTCATACATTGTTCAGATTATATCAATCAAGAGAGGGGCTGTCCATGTTTCAGCTATTCAATGGTTTGTTGCTGTTGACACCCCTCCCTTTAAAAGGGATAGCAGAACAGGCCATGCCGTAACAGTGTAATGCTGGTGTGTTGTACAGGGCACCCCTATTGAATAGAATCCCCGTTAAAGAACTGTATATACTATATATCCTTTCAAAAGAATATTCATTTGTCTGATGCCTAGTTCATGTCCAAGAATGAATTAAATAATTTCTGCTCCTTTTACACCTGGAACTGTTAACACTTACATCTAATTTTGAAAGAATTCTGTTTTACAGCCGTATAGTGTGGGATTTTTGTGGCCATTTTGTATACATACAAAGAAAGAGTGTAAGCGAGAATGAGCTTGTGTGCAATTTCTTTTTTTTTTTTTTTTTTGATTCTGCACTGCAGTATAATTGTAACAGTCGGAGAGATCCGAGAGTGGAGCAGTTGAACAGCTCTAATCAGCATCTCGCTGGACCTCCATGTAGCGATCTCCTCTGCTGTGAGTTTCACCACAGCGGTGTCTATGATAGGAAGACAGGAAAGAGTGAGCTGGAGGTGTGAGGCATTTAGTCACATTGATTCAGTTTTAAAATGAAATTCTATTTTTTTTTTTTTGAAAAATGAATCAGCAGTTTGAATAAGGTTGACCCTCTGACATTGTGGATGAGCAGGAGCTAAAATATTATACATCCAAAGGATCAGGGGGAAACTGCACCCTCTTTTTTGTATTGAATGCACATCATGGACGATTTTTTTTTTTTTTTTTGGTGTCATAAAAATTCAATTCATTTTGTACATAGTCAAGATTGCCTGATTAGCGGCTTAAGTCTTATCACAATGTCTCATTTCAATTACCAGGAACGTGTGCTCAGAGCAGAAATTCAGTTACACCTTGCATATTCTTAAGTGGGATGGCAAGGACATTTTTCAGCCATTATTCACCTCACTCATATATATGTACAGTGACACCTTAGAGTACTATGCAGCTACAAATGCTTAACAAAAATAAAAATATGTCATTACAAGTTAATGTTGGTAAATGTGTTATTGTGGTGGTGGAGAGGGTCATCACCCTGGGAATGCACTGTTGCTTTGCCATGTGTATTACCCTCCGAACATGATGTAATGTCATATCATTGATGACAAATTCATAAGTGAACTTTGAGAGGTTTCGAGGTCGCACAGTAAGAGCACACAATCCTACAGTTTGCACAGAACAGTACAATAATGATGCAAAATGAAATGGGCACAAGCAGTCAGTTCATTTATTTCTGCAGGAAAAGGTGGAGATGCTCTTGTAAAATTGCACACATCTCAAAGTGTCTATTTCTGTGTTCAGTGTTTGATAAGGAGCAGAGCGTGTACTATTCAGAAGCAAAATGTCAAGCTTGTGTGTGTGTGTGTGTGTGTATGTGTGTGTGTGTGTCTGTGTGAAGCCTTGCAGGAGTTTCTCCCTTTTTTCAGGATTCATCTTGATGTGGTTCACCTCGCCTTGACTCATTGCTGTGATCATTTTCTTCGATGAATGTGTCTTAGATATAGCATGAATGGGACCGGAGAATCCGCTCATCCGAAACGCCTCCCACCGCTGCGATTGTTTAGCATTCTGAATCACTGCAAACCGCAGCACGCCGTGGGATTACTGAATTAATTTCAAGCAAACAGACAGATAACAGCTCACCACTGCATGGGCAAAGCAGTATGACCTGCCAGCTTTCATCAGGGCCAACTCTACAGATAACACTCTGCATGCGTTTGAATAATAAATAGCACCGCAGCACTCAATCATGAGTGCTCAAGTACTAAATATATAATGACTTTTTACATATATATATATATATATATAGCTCCCACGTCATTCGGCATTCGGTGCAAATATGAAACTGTTTGCATCATAGCCGCTCTCCTAACGTGACATTAATTGGCGATTTGAAATCTTCGCCTCATGATTCAGAATCCTAGACCTTTTCTGAGTTTGTCACCAGAAATTTCGCTGGTGGTCGTGATCCTCCTGGCCAGGATGTCGCAGCGGCTGGGGTTCTGCCTTTGTAAAGCAAGACCCCCCCATATAAAAAGGAGGAAATAAAAAAGAAGAGTGGAGAACGTGTCTGTCCTTTCAGAAGCACGGTGTCTCTGTCCCCTGTCGGTAAGCCCCGTGTCTCTGTCCCCTGTCGGTAAGCCCCGGAAGCCGTCTCTCTCGTCAGGGTAATTAGTGTGGTTTCAGTGGCAGCGTTAGCCGGGTGGGCTCCTTCATTGGGAACAACAGGCTCTGTGTCATGCAGTCACGGGCGGCAAGCTGCCTGCGCTCACGGATGAAGAAAGTGGAGAACAACATGAGTTGTGATGCTACTGATGTGCACCCAGCGCAAACTCCAGCCTGTAGCACCGAGCCCGTGCCCTCAAATCCCACACCAAACCACTGCATTGTCTTCTTCTTATTCTTCTTCTTTTTCTTCTTCTTTCTTTTCTTGCTTTTAACTGTAGCTGATCCTCTGATGATGTTTCCCGTGTTACAACATCCAATAACCCACTTGTGTAAATAGAGAAACAGAGGAAAACAGTGGTGATGTTCTAAGTAGGATACAAGCCAGCCATCAGCATTGGCCAGAACGAGCTGATAACCAGCTTGATGTAATAGTTCGGTACTGATAGGTATGTAGTGATTGTAAAATTTGTGTCCTTAATTGATTCTGTGTCATTGTAGCCTGTTACAACAAGCTATGCCCCATCTTGCCTGCGTAATGCCAGGGGAGAAATCGCTGAATTCAAAAAAAAAAAAAAAAAAAAAAGATGTACATGATTGCAGACTGATCAAGTCTGATCTCTGCAATAATTGGCTTATTAGTCTGGAGTTATCAGAGTGTGAGGTTTGCTATGGGCCAATCAATTAAGAGGAAATGTAAGATCAGCTTTCTCACATCATTTGCCTGGCTGATTAATTTTTTGTGTGTGTGTGTGTGGGTGTGTGTGTGCGCATGTACATGCATGCTTGTCTATGTTCATGTGTGTGCTCATGCATGTGTGTGTGCGTGTACAGTATATGTTTTTTATACACACACAATTACTGCAAAAAGTGTCTTACAGAATCCAACAAGAAGTTCCACTACTTCATACTTTTTGAAGTAGCTCTGTATAATGAGACAGGGGGATCTCTCCGTAAGAAAAAATGATGTCTTTCTACTCTTTTTTTTTCCCTTTCTTGTTTCAAACCAAACAGGTTGCCTGTAATTTCCAGGGGACGGCAGTGACAATCGGAGAACAGAGTGACGGTGGCACTGCGTTTGATCCCCCGACGGAGAGCCGTGAAGGATCATTTTCTGCTTTGTTTGCGGTGTGATTTGTGCGCTCGCTGGGGTTTGGGACTGACAGAGGTTCGCGAAGAGGAACACTCACGCTCGAAATGAGCTCAAATTTATCATCAAATCATTGCCAGAGATAATCCATCTCCGCAGAGACTGCGCAGACTGCATTCATTCCTACTCCTGGCAAAGGAGTTCCTGTCCCCTTTTTTTTTTCCAATTGTTAAACAAAGGAGTGTCAATGGTGGAACTTTGACAGGGATGGAGGTGCAGTATTGAATCAGACTTTACTGGCCAAGTATGCTTTTACACATATATGGAATTTGACTCCGGTTCCAATGTCTCTCGTAGCGCTTTCATACAATGTCAGGGTGACAACAACAAATACCACCCAACAGCAGTGGTACAATAAACAACAACAGCAGTGCAGGACACATACATATATGGAGTAAGGATGGAATGAATGAGATATATAAAAATAAATATGATCAGATACTGTACAATAAGTTAAAGTGTATATGTATGCAGGCTGTGGCTCTGTACAACAATTAGTTATAGACAGCTATTGCACAATGAGCATGAGATAAAGTGTACCTGAGTGCCGGCTATTGATCTGCACAACTATAGTTGTACAACCATTGCCCTATGAGCACGCAGAGCAGAGAAACAGTTGAAACATTGCTAGTTTAACAGTTCAAGTGAAACTACAATGTCTTTTGGGTTCTTCTGATACAGTATCTTTGGCAGTTTCTTCAGTGGATGTGGCCTTTTTTGAGCAATGTTAGCAACATAGAGGTGAAGAGGAGCTACCATTCATGTTTAGCCTGCATCCTTAAACATACACCCCTCAGCTCTGAAAATCCCCAACAAAGAAACATGATTAGTCCCTTAGTGGGACTTAAAGCCCCTTTTACGTCCTGTTAGGTTTTTTGGATTTATGTATTTACATCTCCAAATGAAAAACATGTTTCTGCATATTTTGCTGATTCAAAGTAGCATGTGTTCCTAACAGGAGTGATAGTTTTCAAAACATTTACATCCATAAAGGAAGAAATATGTATGTGTGTAAATGTGTCATATATTCTAAAACCCAGAAGCAGATGAGAGAAGCTCAGCCTTTCTTAAGCCATGTGTACAAGTAGCATATCCAACATGAAATATGGAGTATGTTTATAAATGTACGCAGTGAATTTACAATGAAAGGTACCTCTGTGTTCCTGTGTCCACGCATTCTTTGTTTGAAGACCCCACACAAAAGGAGTGTCTGTCTCTGTGTCCAGCTCCAGCTCATTGTATTGGCCCCCGTTTTTGATTCTGATTATTGATTATTCTGTTTTCTGGCCTGTGAATTTTGTTGAGAGAACCTCCCTTGGCCAAACTGTCTGAACTCTCTCTCCAGAGCCAGACCACTGATGGCAAGTCAAACTCCACATAAACTCCGTAAATATACACCTGAAATACAGCAGCAACCTCGCAAACACTCAGCTGAGAATCAGTTTTAATAATATTCCCTCTGCCATAAATCTCATTTCATCTCAGGTTCTTAGCTCTATTATTGAGTTTTGAATCAAATCCCCAGCATAAATACCACTGAAACCTCAGTAAACGTAAATGCCTTACAAACAGCAATGAGAGCTTAAACATATTCATTGATGGTGAAATTCTGCCATCCAGTGGAAGATTTTGGGAACTTTTTCAAACTGAATTCTTCCAGGTCAGAACAGAGAAAGGAAGACGCTTCAAAAAGAAATTCTGATTGTCCTGAGTACTGAGTCATTAACTAAGTAGATCAAACTGAGACACAAAAGGCATTTACTAAGGGATTAGGTTGTACTAGTGGACTAGAACCTTATCCTGAAAACACCCCATTAACCTCATAACACAAATTCTGTCAAATTTTATACTGTGTATTCCATGATTATATGGACACATGGTATCCAGTCCATAAAATATAATTCAACCATTTCATGTCTTGAGTTGATTTTGTTTCTTTACAGATTTGTGTATGTATTTCTGTTCATGTTTATTTATGTATATTTAAACATAATTTAAGCCTTCTATGTCTGGAATGTTAGGCTATCTGATAGCAGCAAAGACTTTCATGGTCTTTTCATTTATTAATTAACTGGATGTTTTAAAATCACGAATATCCCAGTTAAAGGTGCCTGTGTCATTGCACAAAGAGATGAAGGTTTTGACCAAAGACATTACATTACATTATTGTCATTTAGCAGATTCTTTTTATCAAGAGCAACTTACATAGGTTACAATTTTTACATGTTACATACTATGCATATATACAGCAAGATATTTACTGAGGCAGTTCTGGGTTAAGTACCTTACCCAAACGACAGAATAAAAGAGAAGAGAATAAATAAAAGAGAATAAGATGCAAAAAATGCCCTTAAGTTAAACTTTTACTCACACTGAAATTTTTAAAATCCCAACCTCCTTTTAAACATGTAACATAACTTTCTGACCATGATTATTTCTTTATCATTCAGTCAGTTATCTGCATCCCCCTATTCCATTCTTTATAGAGGACAGCTGAACAGGTTTCTTTCTTTATCCCCAGGTGAGGAGGGATGCAGGGAGGTCTGGTGGTGGTCCAGGAGAAGGTGATGATGAGGACTTTAAAGTGATGCCTTCCAGGAGCCTGAGTGAGTTACAGGGAAAGGGGAGGTACTGAAGAAGGCTGGGAACAGATCACCCCCAGCTGGCTTAACCTTTGCTAGGAATCTCACTGTATTTGAAGCAATTGCTTGTAACGTCACATTATTTTCAGATTTGAAACACATCTGAATATGTGACTTTGAAGGGATTGAGGAAGGGATACTGCTACATTATTATTATGTTTTAGCATTGCAGAGTGGTCTTCTTCCCACTCAGACTGCAGTGCAGCAAGGGAACAAATCAAACACTTAGCGTTCTGCATGCAGGGTGCAGATCACTGCGATCGCTCGTTTCATGGCTGAGGAGCTTTAATTATCCTGTTGGAGGGAAACAGGACAGGAATCATAAGTGCTCAGCTCTCGCACACACCAGCTGAGTCCCCACAAGAGAGGAATCACCAAGCAGGATTCATATTTCATAATTCCATATTCAGAAGCGTGCTTTCGCAGCCACTGGTGCAGGTATGAGCTGCACATAGCCAGAATTAATGTGCTGTGAAAATCACTTCAAAAGCCAAAGAATCCTAGTGGGCAGTGCCCAATAAAATTATCATTGTCCTTCAATGGACAAATGATGATGATGATTTCATACTTGTCATTTAGCAGAAATTCTTATCCAGAGTGACTTACACAGGTTACGGGTTTATACATTTATACAATAAATGATGATGATAATGATGACGATGACAATGGTGATGGTGATGGAACTGGCCCTCTCACTCATTCTCATTCCCAGTTTGTTATAGTCAGTCAAAGTCATTTCCACTCATACCTTGATGGTCCTGGGTGCCCAACTGAGAGGCTGCAGAATCATGTACCTGCATTGTTTTGCCAGGAGATGGCGCCAAAACATTACCTGTGGTGATGCCCTGGCCTAACCCATATTCCTTTCTCCCATATTCCTAGCGGATTAGTTTCACCACAAAGGTCTGCTACAGCAGAGCCGATTACAGACTCACATCACATGGGCCTGTTAAAGTACACAACAAAGGGGGGTTCTTTCAGCTATATGAGGCGTCTGACAAAAATGTTACTGAACTATGCTTAGCAAACCAGTGGCAATGGATACGAGACAATGAGTTTAACAAACCCATCTTGATTTTGGTCCTTGCATGTGTTTATGGCTAAGCATGACATTCTCTGTCTGAGCCTGTGGAAGTGTGCCAGAGTAGTAGTGTGTAGTTTCATGTTGTGTAGTTTCAGTAGCGTGTAAGGTTCGTGCTCAACACACAGACCGGTTCCCCAGACACACTGATTTTGCCTCACTTACCTCACGCGCTTCGTCCTCGTTATTAACTGGCTGTAAAGCTGTTCTCACCTGGCCTCATGAGCAGAGCACAATATTAGGTTTCCCAGTCTGCAGCTGGGCTCCCAATCAATTCCACCATGGTGTAGAATTTAACACCACGTCCGAAGCAAGCACAGGTGTGTTGCTCACCTGCGGTAGCTTGCATAATCAGAGAGGACAGAGAGGGCTGTGGAGACCAGGGCCGGGGAACCTGGCCAGAGATTTTAACCATTATTATTATTATTGTTGTTATTATTATTATTATTATTAGTGTTGTTTCTTTCATTTTCCACCATTTTATTTTCTAATGGCTTTGAAACCCAGACAGTTTAAAAAAAAAACTCTCAGAGGTGAGGTCTTATCTTCTCCACAGACTCCAAAAGGCCACATGAGTCAGCTATAAAATGCAGTGTGACAGACAGATTTTATCTTCATGCAAAAAAAAAAAAAAAAAAAAATGTAGACCAGACATGAGCTCAGTCACGGAGTTACTTTGACATTTTGCCAGTAAAGGGATACATTACATCTAATGATCACGCTCATGTCATCTCTGCTCAAACGTTGTACTGCCGTGCATTTTGACAGATGCATCATTGCAAATGTATACAGCACATTAAATAAACCAATCAGGTTAGTTCAAATGTTCAGCTTCCTGGTTTGGAGGTATTCTATGATCCCAAGTATGCCAAGTGACTGCCTTTCCCTGGAGAGCACAAGGGATAAACATCTCATAACAGTATCTCCAGTTAAATACAGGAAATGGAATGAGGCTGTATTTTTTACATCCTGATATTCAAGTTTCAAGGTGGATTTAAGGCCAGTCTGACTCTGACTGATACTCACACACAAAGCATGCATTGTCTTTTTTTTCCTTTTTTTCCCTTCCTCAATAGCGTTGGCCATGACCCTCTAAGTCATATACTTTAGAAAATAGGTTGTAGAATGACTAGTCTTTTCACAAGGGTGGCAGGTCTTTTCAGACCCATCTTATTGTACTAGCACTTTTTCAAATTGGTAACAAATTGAACGGGGTGTCATTTTTTTCCTATACGGAAAAAAATTCCAGTCAGTTTTCCTGAAGGAGAATTGTGTTGACATAGATTTTCCACTAGGGGGAAGTATTTTTATTATTCACCTCTGCATAACCTTGACTGGTACAATATGTTCATGTATAACTTGGAGGCACCTCTCATTGGTTTATGTTCCAAATAATACAAATTCATGACTTCATCAACCTCCTCTTTTTGGGCACATCTTGGTATTTACATCCCATTGGTTTCAGAATTTGTTTATCATTGAGTGTTTGTGGTTTTCATGCTGGGAAGCTTTTATGACAAAAATTAAACATTTATTATTAATTATACTATTTTTAGTAGTATTTTTAGAGGACATTATTAAACATTTAGAGGACACAACATCAACACAATGATGCTCCCTGGTTTGCTTCATCTTGTCATGGGAAAAATTGTGTGTGTGTGTGTGTGTGTGTGTGTGTGTGTGTGTGTGTGTGTGTTTAAGAGTAAGAAAACCATCCTCTTCACAGGAAGTGTTCCTCTTGCACAGGAAGTGCTTTCCTTCTGTCAGCTGGTGGTGTGTGTTTCCTTTCTTTGTGACCTAGGACAAGGGACAAACACAATTAAGGATATGATTACCCCATTGCTCATTAATACAGGAGCCACTAATGTGGGCCCAGCTCTGATCTCTTAGGTCTTATTTCCCGGGAGTTAAAAATATTCCAAAAAAAAAAACTCCAATGCCTTTCCCACACCAACTTCCTCTTCCTCTTGAAAGAAACGCACAACCTGTGAATGAGTCGAGATATCTGGCAAACAGAATGAATTGATCATATTTTCCCGTCTCAGACCTTCACTCTGATCCAGTGAGGTAGTCTGCCTTTGCTTAATTCCTGTCATTTTTTTCTTATCAGTTTCTTTGGTCCAAAGCTGCTTGCAGTGCTCAGACTGTTGCTTCCTGTAATCTGCTTAGGCTGCTGGGTATTTGTATGAATCACACAATGCACCGTGATTCAGTGTACATCTTCAGTGAGAGGGATATGAACCAGTGACCATCTGATCCAGAGCATTGAGTCTACTGGCCATTAGCCACTCAGTACTGCTTTCTCAAAGTCGTTGGACATGCTCTTAACGTCTTGGTTCAGTTACTGTCTGCTCAAAGGAAAATAACCCTTTTTGCTCTTTCAGACCACAAACTGCTTACTGATATGAAAAGGTTTAGTGGTCTGGTGATCACTGTTAATCTGGCTGCATTAGTTCTTACCAAAATAATTAAATGTTTACATGAAAATATTGCCTGAGTATACCGTGTGAGGCATTATTCTGTCATTGTATGATCTAAATTCACTTTATCCCTACCGGATAAAGATTAATCTTTATTATTATTCCTTTCTCACTGCGTATTGCATGCTGAGGCAGGAGGCTGTGTCCGGATAAAAACCCACTGAAAGCTTTGCACTCAGGAGGTAAACTGTCAGCGATTAACTCGCGTGGTGTCGTGTGCACGATTTTTTTCCCCCTCCAAGAAATGCTTTTCTTACGGCGCTAAGTTCCTCCTTTATGTTCTGCTTGCTCTGTGCTGCAGTGGTGGGCTGTTTTTGAACGGTATCCAAGCGAGGGAGGGGAGCCCGATCGTTCCACTGCCCCGCAGCCCGAGGTTGCTACGGTATCGGGAACACGGCGTCTCTGTTGCCTCCCTCTCCTGTTTTATTACCGTCAGCCTGCTCTGCAGATGCCCGTATCCACGGGGATTTAAGCCACTTTACGTCGATACCGGTGCAGTTAGTTCTGCAAAACGCGGGGCAAAACGCATGCTGTCATGCAGTGGTTGTAAATCAATGACGCGCGAGCCGTGTGGAGCGATCCGCAGCCTTCAGTGCGCGGCCAGCAAGGCGCGCGAAGAAGCGCGTGACCGCGGCAGTCGCGTTTTTCTTCATTCCGCACCCAGGAGCGAAGGAAGCCGCTCTCCACAGCGCCGTTACCTAGCAACCCGCTTCATTTATTAATTTTTAAAATTTTTTGTTTGTTTGTTTTTGGCGCCAGATTAGCATTGTTCCGTCCCTTGAGGAACTTTGTGTCCCAGACAGGACTGTCTGTCGGAAAATGCATCAGTCAAAATAGTTTAGATGAACCCAGCAGACTTTAATCCCGCATCTAAACACTGGCCAGGAAGAAGAACAATAAGGTCACTTCCTGCCTGTAAATAAAATAACCAAAATAACTTCTCCCTGAGCTATTTCTGTTCTCTTACCTGAGAGCTTATTTGAGTCATGTAAGAAAATCCATAGTTTTTGTAAAAGCAGGCATTTCTTGGGGCAAATATATACATATTTGTGCAAATGTGCAGAACTCCACTCCACTAGAGTTTCAAGGATTTGCATATCATACCGGGGCATGACATGACAAAGAAAAGATAGAAGTGTTCAGCTTTCTA
The DNA here is from genome assembly GCA_019176425.1 of Megalops atlanticus. Taxonomy (NCBI): domain Eukaryota; kingdom Metazoa; phylum Chordata; class Actinopteri; order Elopiformes; family Megalopidae; genus Megalops; species Megalops atlanticus. Next base: position 2,536,827 of record CM032898.1, read on the forward strand.
TCTGACAACACTCCCCTATCACTTTCACTTACCGTCCTACACTGCTGACTCCTCGTAAGCGCACTGAGCGAACTGAGGAGGACTAGATTTAGAAGCCTTCACCGGGAATAATGGATGAGAAATACTCGAACCCTGGGCCCACTGGGGGCAGGACACGGAGGCGGGGCCAGACTGGGAGGGGGCGGGGCACTGCCCAATCCGCCGGCAGCTCTGCATCCTGGCCTGGCGTCCTCAGGGCTGGTCTTTGTGTGCGTGTGCGTGTATGCGCGCAACCCTCTGGTCTTTACATTGCGCTGTACCACTCCACAGTATGAAGCTGTGGTGTGTAGTTCACTCTTTTTCTGTGTCCCTCCCCCCCTTCCCCCTCCTCAAAGGGCCTCTGAACAATGATCCAATCCTCCACAGGACAGGAAAGACCGCTCAGACAGGGCCCAGGCTGAAAGTGTCACGTACGCAAGCCGTGCCCTTTAACAAGTGTCATTAAACCCCAAGTGAACACAGGTCCCAAGCAAACACCTTAATGATGTATTGTGTTCCTCAATAGGGCAGGTGTTGTCTCTGATTGTTCTGACTGGTTCCCACTGTTTGGATTCCTCTGTCGGATTGACGTCTTTTTGGAAATCCAGTACGTCTCACATGACTGAACAATGTTATTCCCAAGCTGCTATTCACAGACCGGAACTGGGTCGGACTCAAAAAGCACAGTCCAGCTCTCATTTTCTCAACTGTGGAAACGCTCTATGTAACCTTCCTTGTGCTCACCACCAGGGGGCGATCTTGGGACTAACTGATTGACCTGTGCTGGTTAGGCTGAGTTACTCCTTGACATTGGTCTTACTGTGTTCATTTCCTTAATGAGAGGGCAAAGTGTAAAAGCAGGCATGCGATAGATGGGGTTTAGTCCTCTCGTATAAATGTGTTTGTATAAGACTGTTTTCCAGTTGATGGGCACTTAACAGCCTTCACTTTGCCTGCTGACGACAACAATGATTTACTGAAACAGTGCTCAATATAGTGGCATCACACACTTCATCGTGCTTAATCCCAGAAGCTTATTCTTTTCCCTTTTGACTGAAAGTCTGACATCTGAAATCTCTTCTGCTTGTCACCAGAGGCACAGACAGCCGGCTGTTCTCCTCTGGGGCAGAGAGTGACCTACTTCCACACTGCTGGTGGAAGCACAAGGCAGGAGACGTGGAGAGGTCAGGCCCAAGTAGTGCCGTGGCATGGAAGCAGCCCGACAAAGGAAATGCACAACAGCACTGCACGGCACGGCACGGCGTGTGCAGCGATTGGCTGACAGCATCTGCATTAACATGGAGCAGGCCATATGCCATCCCATCCTCCCAGCACGGCTACGGCGATCCTGAGCAAGCTTCACCAGGAAAGAACAAGAAAATTCCATTTCGCCATGCCAACCGGAGCGAGGCATTCTGAATGTACAGAGAAGATGAATTTTGAATGAGGAATATCAGGACCAATCACAGAGCAGGACTCTGAATTGATGCGTTCCCACATTGTGACATAAGCAGTCCAAGGCCAGGTCAGTACTGTCCAAACTTTCACAGGTAGCCAAGCTTAAAGGGCCAAATGTCCAAAATATGTGTAAAAATCTGTTCTTCAAAGAGCAGATTACACAACTTTTAAACTGTTTAACCCACTATTAAGTCAATTAAGCTAAGGTTTTTCTTTTTTTTTTGTCTTCTGTAGTAAGCATTTTGCTTTTGGATCTTTATCAATTTAATTGAGCCGTTACAAGTTTAGTCTTTCCCAGAACAGTAAAACAATCCTCAGGGGTTTTGTGATGTCAGAAGGGCCTTCCGTTTAAATGAGAGAAACCTTATCCCGCACTGGCCGTAGTGTTGACACAGGGACAGCGCTTTTTCTAATGAGATGGGTCAGGTTTCCTGTGTCGGTCCTGGGAGTAGCCAAAAGCTTTTCATTTAAAGTTCATAATTCTGACTCATTCCTATTCATGCGCTCACACTCCCGCATGGAGAAGGCTGAGGTAGACTCACTGTGGGTGTCCCCACAGCAAAAAATGCAATGTCACTATGACCCTCATTGTATGTTGTCTAAACTGGAGATAATCTCTCACTCCTAGTGGGAAAGTTTTTAGTCCACCATGGTCTGTGAAAAAAATTAGGATCAACACATCGCACTACTCTGTGTGTGTGTGTGTGTGTGTGTGTGTGTGTGTGTGTGTGTGTGTGTGTGTGTGTGTGTGTGTGTGTGTGTGGTGGTGAGTGTGTGTGTGTGTGTGTGTGTGTGTGTGTGTGTGTGTGTGTGTGTGTGTGTGTAACAGTGAGAGTTATGTAAGGACATCCTTTAGGCTCTTGACACCCAGCCATTACAAGATAAAGCAATTTGTTATCATGGAACCTTTCCTGATATTATGCTCTCTTTTCAACAGAAGTACACTTGGTACTCTGCAAACCGGCAAGCTGCAGACGTTCAGATTAAAAAAAGAACTGCCAGGAGCATGGAGCCACTGTACATGCTGTCACTGTGTTTCCAAAGCAGATTGTGGGCACAGAGCAGGAAAACAAATGGCCAAAGCTCAACAATGCATTTACGTGCAGTGTATTTGCATGGCTTGACAGGGCTTGACAAAAAGCAACAAACAACATCACAATGAAGTGGTTTATCTCCACATGATAACATGTTACTGACTTGATGCTGATAGCCTGTCTGCGTATGTAAACCAAGACCTTCGCACCTTACTCAGAAACAGGTTGCAGTAAGGCGTTTCCAGAATGTTTCTCCACGATAATTATGAAGTTATATTCATGTTTGTAGGCTGTGACTGGGAAACTGTTTTCACATTTCCAGATATATGAGTGATCACTGTTTCAGCTACATTTACAGTAATGTGAGCAATCCTACTTTCAGCCAAGCTACATTTCCGGTGGCCATCTTGAATTTGTCACTCCTCAACCAACATGGCAATACCATTATCTCAGATGAACTCAGATCTCCCCTCCTTTCTGTGTTCAAGAATCTCTCAGACCTTTCCCTCGATCATTTAAGGGGCCTCCAGATTAACCCTTTCCTAGCCTAGTTGCCCATATGCCTCTCCTGAAAATGCTGTTCATCTCTTGCTGTCAGAGAAGGAATGGGGGGAAAAAAAGGACAGTCGACAACAGCACCTTCTTTTATATTCATACTTCTCATTTGTCAGAAACATGCTGAGCCTTGGAGACGATCAAACGGTTGAGTTTACGGTTGACAAAACTGTTTGCTGTCGAAGACCTTGCTGATTTAAGATGTACAGTGAGACATGAGAAAGAAGCTTTATATTCTTTCACACTTTCAGAAAAGCTAAGTGCTGTCTTTCATACATTTCGTACTTTCGTAAATCACTGCCAAGCTCAGCACGGCATCCATGGTTCTCTGGATCAGTGTCCAGGAAATATTCAGTGTCCAGGAAATATTACTGGGCCTCTTTGAAAAAATAATCACCTATAAAACTGGATTTTCAGGAGACCAAACCAAGGCTTTCACAAGAAAAATCATCTAGCTGTTTTGTTTAGTGTCACATGACTTGCCACTGCAAATGAAGCTTTTTTTATTGCTTTTTTTTTTTTAAGTTGGGATTGCACCCAACCCTCAGCCCTTGCTCTACCACAGTCCCCTGGCATTTGCTGGATATTGAAGAAAAACAATGTTTATGAATGAAGCAGTCCCTTTGAAGCTCTCAGACAAGGCCTATATAAAGATGCCGTTTGCCACGCTCAGAGGAGGGTTACGTTGTGAGTCCAGCTGTTGCTTTTACCGAAACTACCCTGCACTGTACTGCACCAGAACCAGTACTTAGGCTGGGATGTTTGGGAGGGACCAAACTGCTATTGAGCGCTGTCCTTACTTTCACACTGGCATTTTCATCAGCCACACCGCATGGCACACATCTCCCATACGCTTTCTGAAACCTATGCAACGATTTTGCAAAGTGGGCTCGGTGGTGAGGATATTGGCCACTGACTGTCACATTTCACTCTGATGGCTTATCTTGCTTCATGCAAAATGATAATTAATAAATAACTGATAAAATGCACAGTATAACACTCAGTTTATAAATTATATATTTTTTTCTTTTTTCCAGTCTGGACACACACCCACACACACACCTTTACTTAACTTTTTTTTTTTTTTTTTTTTTTTTTAATAAAGAAGAATAAGACAGTACAGAGATTATGAATAGGCATGAGTTATATGTACAATCCTGCCTTTAAAATAGTCAATAATTTTGAAATGTATCTGCTCTCTCCCAAGTAACAGAATGTTTTTATCTAGCTATTCTCTCCTTTGTCCCATAAAAAACTGGGATGCAGCCAGACCTGAATTTACACACGCCTGAGATCTCCTCACTAATAAATGGCCTGATCTCCGCAGCGCTTTGAACCCTCCCAGCTCGGCTTCCCATCCACCATGGTCCAAATAGCAAATTCAAATGAGCTTCAAATAATAGACATTGTTAGTGACTATTCATTATGGAAACAGAATTGCAAAAGAGAAAGTGTTTTCGGAAGAGCAGGACTCCTTTAGTTTGATGTCGGTGCATTTTTTTGTGATTCTTTCTCGCTGGGCTTTGCGCTATAATGTCATGCAAATCGAACTCCCCTTTAGTTCCAAATGAGAAAGAGAACAATATTTCCAAGCTCTGATGTATTCAGATTCTCGGCTGCTCTTGAGGGTAAAGACAGCGCTGATGTGATTGGACTTCAGAATCAGGCTGCTATGAGCGAGAGCGGAGGGTAAACCCACAGCCACTGAATGGAACTTTCCCTTAATGTAAAACGACAGGTCCACCATCTGCAACACCAGCCAGCCTGGCTGAGCTGTATGCGCTCATATGGAAATCTGTTTGCACCTTGCAAACAACAGAGGCATAATCCTGCAGGGACAGGAGGCGATGCGGTCACAGCAAATAAATCGGTACAGACACACACGTTAGATGGTTTTCCAGATTATTTTCCCCTAAGTTTATTTCCATCTTAGGTTATAACTGTTGTAGCCTAGATATTAATATTCATGTTCCTATTCAGCTTGGATGGATACACTGCTTTTCTTTTGTGCTGGAAGTCGCTCTGGATAAGAGCATTTGCTATATCAATACAATGTGATGTGATGTAATGTAATGTACTGCCAGGCGTGAATTGAAAATTGATCGGTTGCAGCGGGCAGACGGAAACCTTTGGGAAGATGTCACGTGTCAGCAAGCGTGTAAATACGGCTTCCGATAGGCGTGATTGGTGTGAAGATGAGCGCTGAAGCAGTCAGCTCTGTGTGTGAGTTTGTCGCGCTTTTGTGCTGTGTGTGCTGTTGGAACAAAGCAAACGGCTTACATAATCACGCAACACAACAGCTCCTCTATCGAGGCCTTCAGAGGCGTTTGCCTTTTTCAGTTTTTGAAAGCATTTTCATTAACGTCAAGCTTCACAGGGCATAATTTATTCTGGAAATAACCCAAAACAGACAGTCGCTCAGTGCCACAGTCAAAGATTCTCCTTCCTTTTGGCTGGAGTGAATTCATCCTTTATTTCTGCTTTGCAAGGATTTCCAGGCCATGCAGAAACCGGACAGAGTCTTTGTGTAAATACACAAACCTGGCTATAATCAGGAAAGGCAAACAGCTCCGTGAAAAAGTTTCACAGCAGCAGGACAATGGCATGGAAGGGTGTGCATAACTGGTTTTAGCAAGAACCTACGCAATGTCACATTCAGGAGAAAGGCGCATGTTTGCAAACACACACACAGACAAACACACACATACATATAAGGGGTGGAGTTTATTAGCAAAATTATCAGTTATCACACTACAGTGTGGTCATTTCTTTCACTCATAGTATATAACTTGTAAAGGTAACTACACACACCATTGCAATATAGTGAAAGTTACACATAATGTTATGTGCTACTTTATACACATATATGCAAGAGACAACCATTGGTACTGATGATATTTTCATATTGAAATGTTTGCACTTAGTTGCTTTTCTGAATACTGAACACTGAATACTTGTATATTTCTTGTATTTTGGTATATCTTGACACACTCATTTTCATCATCAGACACTTTGATGCAGAATCTTAACAACCTGAAATGTCCAGTTCTGCTGATATATGCTATCTTTGAAATTCAGTGTAATGTTTGTACACTGTTGAAAAAATAGTGCACCATGCACATCAGAGATGCTACTCTGCAGTTTTTCCCCACATTCTGTTGGTGTGGTGAACACACTCTCTCAGTATATAAACTCATACATTTAAAACACTGCATTTTTTGACATGAACCTCATACATAAAGGTAATGAGGTTATAATCCTAGACTGGATACGATATTAAACAAGTAGCTCCGTTCCTGCAGTGTCCACAGTGCGTTCAGATTACATGGACAGCATCCGATGTTTGTAATGTGAGCGTTAACACGGTGTCAGCCAGACAGATGACGCAGTGCAGAGGATTTCCTCGTCTTTGCCGAGCGCCAGCCGTTACTCTCGCCCACCTCATTTTGACACCTCACCCCCCATACCTCCCACCAGAGCTCCTCATCCACAGCCCGGCCTCCTTCCCAAATTCCCGTGCCCGTCTGCCATGATCCTCCCCTTCTCGCCATCCTCCCCCGAGCGATCCGTCGTTCCGTCTCTGGTGTCTCCGTGCAGACGGAGCGATTCCCTGGAGATGTACTGGGCCCCCCCCGCCCCGCCCCGCCCTGCTCAGTCTCCCTCCCCCTCTGTCACTCTGGAGCCGAGTGAGAGTCATTTTCCTCTGCCTAACATCTGTGCCTCTTTCTCTCTCACAGTCTCTGTCACTAATTCCTCTCAACCCTCTACACTGGGCCTCTACGCTGTCATGGTTGCATACGCTGTCAGACTAGCCTATGCTATCGTTGTTAGTATATGCTATCATGGTTAGCCAGCACTGTTACAATTAGCCAGGATACAATCATTAGCCTACATTGTCACAATTACCCTACGATATCATGGTAAGCCCATACCACTGTGGTTGCTCTACATTGTTACAATTAGCCAACACTCTCACGATTAACCTACTCTATTCTGGTTAGCCTACAATGTCATGGTTAGCCTGCGTCACCATAGATAGACTGTGCTATTATGGTTACCCCGAGCAATTACGATTACAGCACATTGTCATGGTTAGTCTATACAGTGATGTTTATCTCACTGCATCGTGGTTAGCCTTTGCTGTCAGGGAGAGAGTCCCTATCCAGGGTGACCCGTACCTCACATTGTGCTTTAATGTCAGCAGTTTTGTATTAACTGGATCAACAAATGCATGTGTGTGCGTTTAACCCACAAGAAACGTCGCAATACAAAATACAGACGAACATGCTGCGCTTCTCTTTTGTCAGGGAAAACAGTTATGTCGTGTGTATGTGCGTGTGTAGGCATGTGATGTCTGCCTCTATTGTCTCTCTGTCCTTCTATGTTGCTAATTAACACTTTAATTAAAGAGCCTTTATCTACTTTAATAAACTCCATAACGCTTGCAGAAACTTACAGATCATGCCTGGAATTCAGTATGCATTACATGACTTGAATAACATTTGCAGATGTCAATATTAGACATTAAATATAATACATTCACTATGTATGTATGAATGTGTTCAGGTTTTCCTTTAATGAGAAAACCCTTGAGTTTTAGATTTAATATTTGAAAGTGCATTATATGTGTGATTTGTAAGGGAGTGCAGCAAAGGTGTTTGCCTGGGCTTTGGAAGCCATTGCAATTTGAACAGTGAGCAACACAAAGGCAAAAGCCAGCGTTCGGGGAAGCGTGGACAGACTGACCGAGGGAAACCGGCAGCTTCACATCGGCTGCCGCTGAGCGTTGAGGATGAGGAGGGAGGAAGAGCGCAGCTGTGTCCGAACAGACGGCACCCGTGCGCACCCCGCCTCCCACCCCTGCACAGCTGTGCGGGACGTCCCACGCTGACACCCCTGCGGGGCCCCCGGGAGATCGCTGCGTATCAACACCGCAGGTTTCTGCCGAATTACGGGAGGAAGCCGCCGCCGACGCCTCAGAACATCCACTCACCAGGGAACAGGTTACGTAAAGCCCTGGGGGATCGTGAATCATGAATCATTTCAGATGCAGAATCAGTTCAGCTCTGCTACTTATGCCTAAGGCCCTGTCCACACGCACACGGGTATTTTTAAAAACGTAGCTTTTTCTATGCGTTTTGGCCTTTCGTCCACACGCAAACTGCGTTTTAGGTCGCTGAAAACAGATCTTTTGCAAAACACCTTCCAGGGTGAAGATTTTCAGAAACTCCGTTTTCAGTGTTCACGTGTAGACAGGGAAAACGGAGTTTTTGCCTTGTGACGTCAGAGTGTGCGCCGTAGTAACTTTTTTTTCATGCTTCTGATTGGCCAACATGGCTTTACGGTCAGGGTTATATCATCGCATGTTGGTTTGGCATGCTCTTGACAGCGTGTTTGCGTTTTCGTGTGGACAGAGATTTTTTTTAAGAACGAAGGAGGAAAACCCCCGTTTTCAAAAATACCCGTGTACGTGTGGACATGGCCTAAGACTTAAGTGTAGAGATGTATCACATAACTCGGACGAGGTCTATATGTGTGCAACATTTCACAGGGGTGAAATATTGAAATATATTGAGGCTATATCATGTCAACTAATGATGAAATTCTTTTCCATACAGCATAAAGTATCAAGGGTGGGACTTTCCCAAATCACTCATCCTGAGGGTGGCACTTGACCTGACTCAACCTACCTTCCACTGAGATGATTGTGTTTTCTCCAGTGAGCCTTTCCTTCCTTTTACTATTGAATGGTACGTGTGTATGTGTGCGCGCGCACTTGTCTACCTATCTAACAGGGGACCATGGTGTCGTTACACATCCACCTAGAGGGGACATTTTCCAGGTCCCCACTTAGCAAAGCTTTAAATCATGGTTAAATGATGCCTAGACCCCCTTGGTGAAGTTTTTTAATAATTGCCAAGTGGGGACCTAAATGTGTGTGAGTGTTAACATTCATACTCAGCACTGCCCCTGTAGGCTGGAGTTGAAATTTCAATGCCAACTCCTCCATAGGTGTTAATGGCTTGGAATCCCAGGCAGGTTTTTCAGACTGTAGGGGAACCATTTAACAGGCAAACTACTGAATGACTGTATCTCTCTAAAGACAATATATTAAATAAGTGTATGTATTTTATGGTATATTTTAATTGATATACACTAATTTTATTACATATTTATTTTGGAGATACTCTTTTTCACAGACATGTTGACCATAATGTAAAATAGTGCTGAAGTATTAGTCAATTCCCCACAATAGCAGCAGTAAAATAAGTTGTAACAACTGTAATGTATTTTTTCAGGCTTTATTAATTGAGAAACAATGTACATAACATGTTTTAAAATTGCAAATGTAAATTATATATTGAATGTTCATATATAATTTTAATATGGACATGCCTTCCACTAAGTATAATCATCCTAGATATCAAAACATTGTAAGCATTCCACTCATAATACTTCTAACATTAGACTTCTACAGATTTTTAAGGATGATTTGTTTGCTGCCTAACAACATATGATAACCATGCCAATATTTATGATATAGCACAGATTCTCATTCCATATCACTACTATAACGTACAGTACCTGAAAATTGTAGTCTAGTAACACACAAAGCATTTTTTGTTTTTTTATTAGTTGACTAATTTTTCCTTTTAGCTGAAAGAATCGATATATTAATCAGATGTTGTAGTTTTTTTTCCGTGATTTAACATGGTGTTAGTTCTTATTAAATTCATTCATTCACACAAAAGGGCATTTAATGTAGAACAACACAGATTCAGTTACTGAGAACATGGAAGGAAGGGATTTATAGAAATTTGATAATATAGTATTCCCTCTAAAGGATGGTTAAACAATGCAGATATTTTTTCAGTGCTCATGTATACATGCTGGAGTGTGAACGTCACTCCACACCATCCAAGAGAGGACCTGTATCACTTTGTGCCAGCAAAGAGGGGACTCATGTCATTCTGTAGCATCCAAGTGTGGACCACATTATTAGGAGAAATCACACCCTGTGACGCTGGTTAAGATGTACTGTAGTCTGATATAATCTTAAATATGAGCAGTCATTGTTGACCAATCAATCATTCAATCAAAAAAGTTGTTGATTAATTTTTCATTTTAGCTGAAAGAATCAGTACATCAATAGATGTTTTTTTCAGAGTTATTTACTATGGTGTTTGTTCTTATTAAATGCCTTCTTTCATACAAAAGGGCATTCAATGTAGAATAACACAGAATATGCTGCTGAGAACACAAAGTTTTTATAGATATTTTGAAATTTTGACAAAGGAACATTTATATCTTAAATATGTTAGTTGTTACTATCAGAGAAAAAAATTCTTCTCAAAATCTCAGACTTTGTTCTCTGTCCCAGTTAGGTCATAGTTTGTAATCTTTTGGGTATTTTCAGAGTCCTAAACCAAGTCATAACAATAACCAATAAAAATATGTATAAGTCAAAATTTGAACAGTATAGTGTTCCCTCTAAAGGATATGAAACAATGAAGATATTTTTTCAGTGTTTATGTATATATGCTGGGGTGTGAACGTCACTCCACACCATCCAAGAGAGGACCTGTATCACTCTGTGCCAGCAAAGAGGGGACTCATGTCATTCTGTAGCAAGTGTGGACCACATTATTAAAATAATGTTCTCATAATGTAACGGATGTTCTCAACAGACCCAAAATACGGTCTTGAGAAAACGTAGGGATGTCAGAACATATCCCAACCTCTTCTCTAGTTTTGATCAGTAACTCAACTGAATCCTTGATATTGGGTGGGAACAGTATTGGAACTTTGCGACCTCTTTTACCTTGTACCTCAACCCTTGAAAAAGTCTCGTATAATTTCTTTATAAAGGTGGAAAGGCTGTCTTGAATTTCATCCTGCATAGGGTCCATGTTTCTTTGTAAATATGTAGAAGTTTTCAGCCTGGAAACCTCTCCTTCTCTACAACGATTAAACAAGATTAATTGGGTCAGTGTAACCTGGGAGAGGTCATTCCAGGACTGAACTGTTGGGCAGGTGTGAAGTAGTTTCTTGTTGACCTCTTCAAGACTTTTTAAATGATCCTGCAGTTTCTTGAGGTCCTCAGTTAAAGGCAGCATTTGAGGCTTATTCCATTTTTTCTGGTACAGTGTTTTTAGTGCATTGGATGAGATGTGTGGTCCACTCTAATTCAATTAATTTGCTAAAACGTTCTACTTTTTCTTTTAATGTGTCATCACCTTGTCGAATAGCCTCTCCTTGTAAAATACATGCAACCTTGACAAGGGAATGGCGACGTTTCAGCGCTGTAGACGGAGTTAAGAATCTGTTATTTAATTCATCGAAGCCTGTCGTGGTTTTTATAGCCTGAAGTGTAGTGTGTTGAATTTGCAAGGATTGATCAAGTCTTTCAAAAGCACAATGTCTTTGTCGATTTTCCTATTTTCCTTGCCTCCATAACCAGTCTTGCCAGTTCCCTCATTTTACTTCTAATATCTGCATGGTGCCGAGCAACTTCCCCATTCTTGAAGAACATTCTTTGTCCCAGTGAAATGATCAGAGGATCCCTTGATACTATTTGTGTCACGCTGTCATAAACCATTTTCCAAATAATATTTTTGACTCCACTGGAAATTGAAATGTTCTTGGGTAGCATCAGTGAAGAAATTACCTGAATTTTTCTATTCAGTGGCCCACCTTCTTTAACTTTCAAACTGCAGCGTTTGTGGTGTCTCCAAAGGTCTGTTCTGACATACAAAGCAAAGCTTACATGGTAAATAGTCTGTTGCTGATGATTTAAAGGTTGCTCGTCTTTTTGGGATGATTTCCCCTTCCCCAGCACGTAGTGCGGAGCAATTGTGGTGGTAGTTCCCCATATTTCTTATTTTCATTACCAAAAGCTTTTGAAGTTTAGATCCTTGCCTGTGTGCCAGTGCCTTTGCAACATCTACTTCATTTGCGTGCTTCTGCTTTAGATGCCTTGTAATTTTGGCATATGGCTTTTCGCAAAAAAACAATATTCCTTTTGTCGTAGACACGTTGATGTTCACTGTTTGAGGACATTTTACTTTGATGTTCTGTTTTTTAGGAGTGGAGTTGTGAACGTTCTCAACCTTTGATTTGGCTTCTTGAGATTTTGAGGTCTCAGAGGATTTTGATTGGGATGATGACTTCTTGCAAACCAAGTGAAAGCTGTTCTTCCGAGTCACTGTCCAATGTCAGAGACAGGCCCTGAAATACAGAAATGCAACTTAAATTATTTTGTGATTATTATTAGATTATTATTAGCGTGCTTGCAATGCTAGACTATTATTTAGTTTTATTCTTTTTCTTCTTCTTCTTCCTCCACCAAATTTGGGGACGCTTCTCCTCCCACAGTTTTCGAGATATCCACCCCAAACCAACTGTAACCCGTCCGGTCTGACCCCGATCGGGTTGCTTGTATACAGCTAAGCTGTACCCGCACTAGTTCTCCGGTTTTTGTCGTTTTTTCATCCCTTTTTTCCCATAGACTCCCATTCATTTTCAAAATCACCCCCCTTACCCTTCATGGCCTTCTCACTCGCTCACTTTTCACCCCACACTCATCCAAGACCGTTTTGACCTGCACTCGTCTTTTTGTCATTTTTTAATCACTTTTTTTACTCATTTATTCATCCCTCCATCCTGCCATTGACTTCAATTCATTTTTCAAAGTCTTGCCGCTCGGTCACCTTTCGGCCTACGGTCACAGTACCTCACATGCTGGCTCAGGTCATGCCACCCAACACTCATTGAAAGCCATACTGACCCGCACTCGTCTTTTACTCGTTTATTCATCCCTCCATCCTCCCATTGACTTCAATTCATTTTTCAAAGTGTTACCACTTGGCCACCATTTGACCAATAGCCACAGGACCTGATATGCTGCTTTGGGTCATGTGACCCAACACTCACCAAAGGTGGGTGTGTCCCTAGCAACCATATTGTTTACCCTAGCAACCACTTAGTAACACCCTAGCAACCACTTAGAAACGCCTTTGCAACGCCCAGCGACCATATTGTTTACCCTAGCAACCGGCTAGCAACACCCTAGCAACCACTTAGAAACACCCTAGCAACCAAGTGGCAACCACTTAGCAACATTTTGGCAACCACCCAGCAACGCCCAGCGACCATATTGTTTACCCTCACAACCACCTAGCAACACCCTAGCAAAGCCCAGCAACCACTTAGAAACAATTTGGCAACCACCCACCATCGCCCTAGCAACCAAATCATATACCCTAGTAACCACCTTATATACCTTAGCAACCACCAAGTAACGCCCTGGCAACCACCTAGCAACCGCCCAGCAACGCCCTAGCAATGCCTCAGCGACTATATTGTTTACCCTAGCAACCACCTAGCAACCACTTAGCCACATCCTAGCGATCGTCTCATATACGTTACCACGTTTTCGCTGCCGGGTTGCAAGCACACTGCATTTTCTTCAGGAAATGCACTTTTCTAGTTAGTGTGCTTGCAATGCGAAGCATTCTTCTTCTTATTCCACCAAATTTGGGGACGCTTCTCCTCCCACAGTTTGAGATATCCACCCCAAACCAACTGTAACCCATCCGGTCTGACCCTGATCGGGTTGCTTGTATACAGCTAAGCTGTACCCACACTCGTTCTCTGATTTTTGTCGTTTTTTCATCCCTTTTTTCCCATAGACTCCCATTCATTTTCAAAATCACCCCCCTCACCCTTCATTGGCCTTCCCACTTGCTCACTTTTCACCCCAGAGCCACCATACCTCACATGTTGCCTTGGGACAAATCACCCAACATTCATCCAAGACTGTTTTGACCCCCACTCGTCCTTTTATCATTTTTTTACTCATTTATTCATCCCTCCATCCTGCTATTGACTTCATTTTTCAAAATCTTACCACTCTGTCACCTTTGGCCCGACAACCACCGTACCACATATGCTGCTTCAGGTCATGCCACCCAACACTCACCAAAGGTGGGTGTGTCCCTAGCAACAGCCTAGTGATCGTCTCATATACGTTACCATGTTTTCGCTGCCGGGTTGCAAGCACATTCTGCATTTTCTTCAGGAAATGCACTTTACTAGTTGATTATATTATTCACTCAGTCACGCCCCATATACAATGACCTAGATAAAATGTATTTACACATAATATGGCTGGTTTTCTATTCTTACAACTATTTTCATTAATGCTCAAAAGTGAGGGACTACTAGTTTTGCAGGAAATGTTTAGATTGCAGTCAGATACACTTATGAGCCATCTGACTTTCTGGGCCGGCCGGCCTGCCTGCCTGCCTGCCTGCCTGCCTTACTCTTAGGCTGCATCTTCAGTGTGCATCTAGTCGGCGTTCGACATCGGTCCAGGATACGGATAAGTGTATCGTTTCATTACTTGTTGATAGTTGTTGTTGTTTAGCTGTAGCTAACAGTTTGTGATTGTGTGACCAGCTAGTTGTTGATTTGTTAATTTGTCGATTTGTCACGCCTGTGCTTAGATATAGCCAGCTGAGTCGTTATTGCTTTGAACTAGGTAATTAGCACTCGCAGGTATTTAACTCTAGTCAGAGGCTGCCGGTACGGTACGGCAGCCTCGTCGCCAATCCGCTCACCACCTGCATTTCCTGTGCTGCTCTTTCTCTTTACTGACCTTACCACTCACTAAGCCATGTGCTTTCTCCCTATCCCTGTGCACTTCTCTTCTCCTCGCAGGCGATACAACCACCACGGATGCAACCCGGCCAACCTGCTCCATCCCGCTCTGTCCTCTCTGGAGGTACTCTCAGTGGCGAGCGGACTCTGAAACTGCCAGTCATCGGTCCAGAAAGCGGACTCCATCACCGCCTACGCTGAGACCAACTCCCTGCAGTTCCTGGCTCTCACTGAGACCTGGATTTCTCCTACCAACACTGCTACCCCTGCTGCCCTGTCTTCATCCTACTCCTTCACACACACACCACGGTCTTCAGGCAGAGGAGGGGGCACAGGTCTGCTAGTATCTCCATCCTGGAGATGCTGCCTTGTACCCCTCCAGAGCCTCTCCATCACCTCTTTCGAATTCCACGCAATAACTGTCCCTCATCCTGTCAAATTCACCATTGTCGTTCTATATCACCCCCCAGGTCCACTCGGTCTCTTCATTGAGGAACTTGACACGCTCCTGAGCTCCCTCCCGGACAACCCGCTGATTCTCCTGGGCGACTTCAACGTCCAACCTGACAGCTCCTCATCGGCTAGCGTGCTCTCGCTCCTGCACTCCTTCTCCCTCATCCTCTCCCCGTCTCCTGCGACCCACAAAGCCGGCAACCAGCTCGACCTTGTGCTCACGAAGAACTGCGCCACGTCCCTCTTCACGGTGACTCCTCTCCACGTATCCGATCACTACTTTGGAGAGAGAAAGATACACTCTCGACTCCTCTGACACCACCGCTACTACCTTCAGGAGGAATCTCCACTCCTTTTCTCACTCCACATTCACCTCCACTGTTCTCTCCTCCCTCCCTCCCCTCTCCTCTTTCTGAAACATGTCTGCTAATGCTGCTACAACTGTTTTTAACACATGTCTATCTGAGTCCCTAGATGCTCTCTGTCCCCTAATCTCCAGGACATCACGACCGTCGCCCTCCTCCCCATGGTTAACCGACTCCCTCCGCTCTGACAGAACTGCGCTGCGGGCCACCGAGAGGAAGTGGAGGAAATCCAGATCCCCCGAAGATCTAGCGTCCTACCACTCCCTGCTGACAGCTGTTTTCGTTGCAGCCGTAAATGCTAAGTCCTCATCTTTTCAAAACAAAATCAACGCCAACATCACTAACCCCCGCAATCTCTTCTCTACCTTTTCCACCCTCCCCCCCCCCCCTTCTCTCGTTTCTGCAGAAGACTTCAAGGTTCACTTCGAGAAGAAGTTGTCCAGCATCCAGGACTCCTTCACTCCTCCATCCGCAGCCTCAACCACCGGAAAGGCACCCAGCCACCACCTGCCCTCCTTCTCTACACTCAGCAACTCAGAAGTTCTTCAACTCGTCACATCCCACCGAGCTACAACCTGCCCCCTCGACCCCATTCCCTCCACCCCATTCCCTCCACCCTCCTCCAGTCTGTGTCCGGTGAGATCGCCCCGTATCTCTCCTCCATCATCAACACATCACGCCAGGACCTCTCCTCTTCAAGAGCTCTCGGTTACTGTTGACGGCACCACAGTAACTTCCTCCACTTCTGTGATGAGCCTGGGCGTCACCGACTACATCTCCCAGACGGCACGCTCCTGACGATTCCTCCTCTTCAACATCAGGAGGACTTGCCCTTTTTTGACCACCTACTCCACCCAGCTGCTCGTCCAGGCCACCGTGCTCTCCCACTTAGACTACTGCAACGCCCTCCTCGCTGGCCTCCCAGCCTGCACCATTCAGCCGCTACAGCTCATCCAAAACGCAGCTGCTAGGCTGATCTACAATCTTCCTAAGTTCTCCCGCGTCACCCCCTTACTGAGATCCCTCCACTGGCTCCCAATCGCAGCCAGGATCCGCTTTAAAACCTTGACTCTCACCTTTTCTGCTGCAAGAAAGACTGCCCCAACCTACCTCCAGGACCTCATCCTACCCTACGCACCCGCTCGTCAACTCCGCTCTGCTACATCCGGACGCCTCGCTCCACCCACCAATAGAACGAAAGGCCCACGCTCCTCACAACGACGCTTTTCCATCATCGCCCCCAGTGGTGGAATGAACTCCCCAACCCCCTGAGAACAACTCCGTTACCCCAACCCTTCAGACTCTACCTGGACTGATACCTCTGCCACTTGACCTTGTAAATCTGACTCCTGTCTTGTACTTGTTGCTCACTTACCTAGGTAGAATAGCGATACTTTATTGTCCCTGTAATTGTATTTGATTATGTAATCCTAGTTCAGATTAGTTGGCTCGCGACACTGACCTTGCGCTCAGCTTCAGCACTATTTGCATTGTATGACTTGTACACATCTTGCTCTTGTGGCTGTTGTTTGCCCACTTTTTGCACTTTTGTATGTTGCTTTGGATAAAAGCATCTGCCAAATGAATAAATGTAAGTGTAAATTGACTTAACGTTCCTATTGTTTGGGGTCTCACAGACCCCATCATTATATATAATAATTTGAAAATTACTTTTATAACTAACTTAACAATACGTTTCCTGTTTCCCACATCTCCTTTACTTATTTAAACCCACAAAAGCCAAATTTACTTGCTTTTGTCCTAAAAGTAGGCTTGTGTATACAGATTGAATTTTTAAACTACCATAAAATGATGAAAAACATGTTTCCCCAAAACACAAAAATAACAGTATATTACCATCAAATCTTCCCAGTAAAATGCTAAAACAAACTATGTACAAAATACAAATACCCTCCAGGACAGGCATAGATCAAAGATAGTGTCAGGACTGTGGCTTGTTAGCCTGGTTGTTGTTTTCCCCCATCCATGAGCTTTTGGTTTTCCCCTGTGTTCCAGCTCTGTGCTGAAATGGCTCATTCCCTGGCCGGGTCCCATTGCCTGCCTGCCTGCCTGCCTGCCTGCCTGCCTGCCTGCCTGCCTGCCTGCCTGCCTGCCTGCCTGCCTGCCTGCCTGCCTGCCTGCCTGCCTGCCTGCCTGCCTGCCTGCCTGCCTGCCTGCCTGCCTGCCTGCCTGCCTGCCTGCCTGCCTGCCTGCCTGCCTGCCTGCCTGCCTGCCTGCCTGCCTGCCTGCCTGCCTGCCTGCCTGCCTGCCTGCCTGCCTGGAACGCCTGCCTGCCTGCCTGCCTGCCTGCCTGCCTGCCTGCCTGCCTGCCTGCCTGCCTGCCTGCCTGCCTGCCTGCCTGCCTGCCTGCTGCCTGCCTGCCTGCCTGCCTGCCTGCCTGCCTGCCTGCCTGCCTGCCTGCCTGCCTGCCTGCCTGCCTGCCTGCCTGCCTGCCTGCCTGCCTGCCTGCCTGCCTGCCTGCCTGCCTGCCTGCCTGCCTGCCTGCCTGCCTGCCTGCCTGCCTGCCTGCCTGCCTGCCTGCCTGCCTGCCTGCCTGCCTGCCTGCCTGCCTGCCTGCCTGCCTGCCTGCCTGCCTGCCTGCCTGCCTGCCTGCCTGCCTGCCTGCCTGCCTGCCTGCCTGCCTGCCTGCCTGCCTGCCTGCCTGCCTGCCTGCCTGCCTGCCTGCCTGCCTGCCTGCCTGCCTGCCTGCCTGCCTGCCTGCCTGCCTGCCTGCCTGCCTGCCTGCCTGCCTGCCTGCCTGCCTGCCTGCCTGCCTGCCTGCCTGCCTGCCTGCCTGCCTGCCTGCCTGCCTGCCTGCCTGCCTGCCTGCCTGCCTGCCTGCCTGCCTGCCTCTCTCTCTCTCTCTCTCTCTCTCTCTCTCTCTCTCTCTCTCTCTCTCTCTCTCTCTCTCTCTCTCTCTCTCTCTCTCTCTCTCTCTCTCTCTCTCTCCAAATAAACCTTTTAAAGTCAACTTACTTGGATATCTGATCCCTTCTTGCACTTGACTTTGCCACTTTCATCATCCTCCAACTCATCGTGACTTGTCCAACGACTTCCAACTGCTTGTGTGAGCAAAGTGGTTTGTAACGTATCCAGTTTTCCATTCACATGCTCCTTAATCATAGGACAAGGATCACAGCATATGTATGAAAGAAAACACAGTATGGTTCAAGACATTTACAAATAAACACATTTGTAAATTTCAGAAATTGCTTTAAAATTACCTCACTACCTGACCAACTAATAACACTATCAAATTGCATTACATAAAAGAGACTCTGCTTTAGTAAACCATTATAATACTATAAAATCTGTTATCTGTTATGCACAAAGATGTGGTCTTTTCTGTTCATCCAGTATCTGTTGGTCAGACAGGAAACACAGTTGCAGAATATTAAGATCAAATGTTCTATGTTCACATTAAATATAGTAAAAAGAAACTTTGTATTGTAAAAATTGTCATACAATATTCAGCAGCCCAAAGTGCTTGATATGTGAAATCATTATAAAAACAGCATATAAAGTAAACAATAAATAGTCAGCTATTATTCTCAACATACATATGAGAACTAGCATAGGCTGATCAGTGATTGTGATTACTTACCAGTTTAAATTTCCTGTTTGGCATGATGTGATCATCATTTATGAATCTGCCAAGTCTTGTAGTATCCTTACTCCCATCAACACTACAAAAAGGAAAAAAAAAGCTTAGAAATATTTTTAATATATACTTGAGTCATTCATAGTAATCACATTCATAATAAGATGTTTGTTTGTTTTTACCAGAAAAGCTTTCCTTGAAAAGAGTAGAAAAACAAAAAAGCTGCATCTTCGAGTACTCTTTAAATCGAGCCTCTCCCTCAGATCCAGTGATGTATGTTCCAACATACTCCAGCAGGAACTCTCCTGGCTCAATGTCCTTCGTGGAAAATATTCCATAACCTGTTTAATTATTGATTAGCATCTATAAACAATGATGATGATCATAAATGTGTTGTATGTATTTTAAAACTATACATTCTTAAACTATTTACTTTCTCGCATGGACAATGATACAACCCATACAAATAACTAACTCAGCTGCTATAGATACTTGAGATGTGTACAATGTTTAAAACGTCTAGCCTTTGCAGCAAGTGAGATAGGCCACTTAAGGGCTGCACAGTAAATGGGAACATTTGACATTTGTATTGAAATATATATGCACACACAGAATAATAATGCAATATTTTCTTGCCTTTACATTAATCAATTCCTTAAATTAGTTCCATTTTTTGACATATTATGCTTAAAAACACAACATACCTTTGTCTTGGCTGATGAATTTCTTGTAGAATATGTCCTTATCTTTCCCAAGATCAATGAATTGCAATGCTTCCTTTTCTGGATAAACTCTTCTTTTCCTCATTTTTCTAAATTAACAAAAAAAAAACACATTTATAACCAATACCACCATAAGTATGTAGCAAACGTTTTAAGATATAAAGTATTTAAAAGCAGCATGTACACAATACCTGTTGAGTGGGGTGAAACAAAGAAGATTTTGCTTCCAGAAAATAATGTCTTCCTCCAAAAGACAGGACAGAAGGCAACACTTGCGAGAGGCACCTCTGAACCTTCTGAACTTTCTGCAGTTAGTGAGGTTGTAGATACAGATAAATATATGCAACAAAGCTGTTTTGAAGTTTTAATCTGGACAATGATTGTTTTTTATAGTGGCCTCCAAACTGCATGGTGTTAACTGCAAGTATGCCAATGGCCATTGGCATGAAAATGGAACAAATATACCTGTGTCTCTAAATATCAGAGAAATGGTGATTTATCATCAGTTGATCATTCATCAGGATGAGACAAAGGGAATGATTTGATAACAGCCTGGATTAAACTAACATTTATCACCAGCATTAACTTAAATTTAAATGTCAATGGCACAAAGTGATACAGGTCCTCTCTTGGATGGTGTGGAGTGACGTTCACACTCCAGCATGTATACATAAGCACTGAAAAAAATATCTGCAATTTTTAACATTCTTTTGAGGAAACGCCATACTGTTCAAATTTTGACTTATAAACATTTTTATTGGTTATCGTTATGACTTGGTTTAGGACTCTCTGAAAATACCCAAAAGATTACAAACTATGATCTAATTGGGACAGAGAACAAAGTCTCTGAGATTTTGAGAGGTAGTTGTTACTGTCAGAGAAAAAATAACATATTTAAGATAAAAATGTTCCTTTGTCACAATTTCAAATATTTATAAAACTTTGTGTTCTCAGCATCATAATCTGTATTATTCTACATTGAATGCCCTTTTGTATTAATGAAGGTATTTCATGAGAACAAACACCATAGTAAATAACTCTGAAAACAACATCTGATCAATATATCGATTCTTTCAGATAACAGGAAAAATTAGTGATTGGCTATCATTGGTCAACAATGACTGCTCATATTTAAGATTATATCAGACTACAGTACATCTTAACTAGCGTCACAGGGTGTGATTTCTCCTAATAATGTGGCCCACACTTGGATGCTACAGAATGACATGAGTCCCCTCTTTGCTGGCACAAAGTGATACAGGTCCTCTCTTGGATGGTGTGGAGTGACGTTCACACTCCAGCATGTATACATGAGCACTGAAAAAATATCTTCATTGTTTAACATCCTTTAGAGGGAACACTATACTGTTTAAATGATGACTTAAATATATTTTATTGGTTGTTGGCATGACCGAACTTAGAATTTTTAATGTACATGGATTATACAAATGTTCATGGTGTTTTTTTTAATTAAGCTAGACCTATTGTATCAAAATATTTATGTAATTGGATAATGTAAATTAATACTATCCCTTCTTAAAGTAAACAAAGGATTTGTGGAGAACATGGAACAGACATAGACTCAGGCCCAATGCAGGATGTGAAAGTCCCCTCTTTGTTAGGTAGGCATGGTTCAGGTCCCCTCTTGGCAGTTTTTAAAAAAAAAAAAAAAAAAAAACATTTAAAATGTTATCTCAGTAAAGATTATGAACAATGAACTTAAATGTAATTTTCTGTTTCTTTTTTATTTCATAAAAATGTTTAGAAACCACGGTCCCCCTCTTAGTAACATAGACGTTTGTGTGTGTGTGTGTGTGTGTGTGTGTGTGTGTGTGTGTGTGTGTGTGTGTGTGTCCCTGCTTTGTCTCTCTGTCCCTCAGGCATTTAACACCCATCTGTTGCTAGGTAACACTAGATTACCCGAGCAGATATTCCAAAAAGCTTTCACTCAGGCCTCAACAAGCTCTGCTTCGCCGAAACGATGATTTAATCAATCATCAATCACTCTGTTGGCAAATGAAACAATAATGCAGGAATATCCAGGATCATCCCAAAATCCTCAACCAATAAACCATCTCTTTTCTAGAGCAGCTGCATTTCAGCCATACTCCAACAGGCAAGTTCACCCACCACATCTATTCAGAGAGGCAGGAAACTCAAGTACCCAGAGATAACCACACAGATGCCGACTCCACACTGTGAGATCACAGATCTACAGTCTCAACACGGAAACGCCTCGCTGACAGATCACAGGACCCTGGACTCTGTAGGGTCACTCACTGTGCCTTAGAGAGCACCAGCACTGTCCAAAATAAAGCACACTGTGCAAAATTCCCCCACATTCATACAACACAGAGGAAAGCCGAAGAGCCTACACTTCATCACTCGTAATAAGACTTTCATCCCCATTCCTCACACTTTAGTCTCCACAAACACTGGAAGGAGGAGGAATCACCAAACACAAGGGAAGTGAAAATGTGAATCACTGGGCCACAGGGAAAGGCAGAGACAAAGATGAGGCATGGCACATGCCGTGAGTGCTTCAGAGGGCCATTAGCCATTAGCCACCAGGCCGTCCACTGTACACAGAGTACTGCATGTATGACGTGCTAAATCTGCATAGCCTCTCATACCAGGAAAGTGCATTAACTAAACTGACATGTCATTTATGTCCCAGAGTCAGCTGGTGGTGAGGGAGGTGGTTACGCAATCACACGGTTTGGGTTTCAAAGTCTGGGGACTGCACTGATGCTGTCACCTTGAGCAAGGCGTTGTACCCGAACTGGTTCAGTAAATATCCAGTTGTAAAATTGTGTATTTATCTGAACTATGCGTGTTTCCCTGAACACGTGTGTCTGCCCGCAAATAAGCATTCAAAATAGTTAAATTCTCTTGCAAGTGAATGGAGTCCTAGGATGAATGACAGACACAACAGTGGGGGAAAAACATGAGAAAACGCATTAGCTTCCATTAGCTTGTTGCGCTAAGGAGAGCGTGCGCTGTCGGCTCTTTGCGCTTTTCCACACGAAGCTCCGCTCTTCAGCACGCGATTAAAGCACATTCCGCACGCTGCCTGGGAAAGCCGCGAGCCTGCGAACACGGAGCCGTTTACATTCCAGTCACGCCCTCCCGCGCGCGGGCGAACTCCTCCCCCGCGCGCTAATCCGGGTCGCACCGCTGGAAAAGCCGCATCACGTGCCCGAGCGCGGATCGGCCACTCTTATGTAAAAGCGCTGCCAAAACCATAAAAATGAATGAGGACATTAAAATATTAACGAGGCTGTAACACAACTGTTTGTACGAGACATTCACAGGACTGCAATGAATGCATTTTACAGTGTACATGCAAATGAAACCTGAAAATGGAACACAATGGGTTTCATCAACATTGAGTCATAATTATTTATCTAGTTATGCCTCTGTATAATATGTACTGATATTATGCTCCCTGACAGCCCAAACAATTACACATTATTAAAAGGAAATTATATTCAACTATATCTGACGAGTTTTAATCATATTCAATTGCATATTTCTTCATCTTGCTTACTTCATATCATTTATGCCTCCTCTCACATTTCTGCATGTTGGACATTAAAGCTGCAGGAGACAGCCATGCCGAGAATGTGAAGTGTGTGTGTATGTGTGTGTGTGTGTGTGTGTGAGAGAGAGAGAGAGAGAGAGAGAGAGAGAGAGATAAACCAAAAAATGATTGAATTTGAGAGAGAGTCAGAGATACAAGGAAGATTAAATTTCTGAAGACTGAATCTAAATTTTATTTTGCAGACAGTGAAATGGAAATCAGTTTGCTAATCTTCTCAAATTCCCCCAGGCCCAAAATCTGGTCTAAAAATAGGATTTCACTGTCTTTTCTTAGACAAGACATGCATTTGCTGATCATTTATAAATAGCAAACATACAAACAGGATGTTATTGCTGCTAGGTAGGATGTCATCATCTGTCTGAGGGCAACAGCAAGTGTTTCAAACAATACTTCTGAATTATTGGAGTGAGAACAGACTATGGACTAAAGAGGTTTTTTCTTTCATCAAACTCTCAAAAGATTAGTGGGAGAAATAAAAAGAATGCAGAGAACTACTGAAGCAGAGCAACTCAGCACTGGCCACTAATCAACTCTTTATGGAAAGCAGCTACGATCAGGACATGAAATGTAAAACACCTTACGGAAAGGAAACTCCCTCAGCAAATGGACACATTGTTAAAGTGCAAGGAAACACCACACGGATGTGAATTTTTTTCTTTAAAAATTACAGAACGCAACTGCATGCAATCCCCAAACACACACACACACACACACACACACACACACCTGTTTACAGCACAAACAATGATCTTGTTGTGCCAACCCGTGTGACACGATTTCTTTCCTTGTTTATTTTTTTTTTCCTCCCGCCCGCGATGAAAGATGAGCGTGCTGTTGCCACGGCTACCATCCCCGCTGATCCGTGAAGAGGAAGAGCAGGCGATGGGAGGCGTGTGATGCCGGGGGGGGCTCGCCCCTGAGAGCAGTGAAGTGCCCCCGCACAGGCACTCAGAAACAGCGATAATGACACACTCGCTCAATGCCTCCTTTCACTGTGGGACAACAGCAAGCCCGCACAGGGCTTTTCTAATGAGCCAGGGCCCACACAATGCCCAGCTCCAGCTGAAGCCGCTCCGGACACCGGGCGGGAGAGCTGCCCGGCCAAGATCCGCACCCCTCCGCTGAGAACGCGGGCAGGAGCTGCACACAGGAGCTGCGTTAAAGCGGACGGGATCTTTGCATGCTCTGTTTTCTGCCATTATAATAACATAGTGAATTGCGTCCATGAAGTTACAGTTTTACTATAAAGTAATTTATTTGCTTTATTTGCTCATACATAGCTATCATTTTACAAAATCCCTCTTTAAACAGCGTGATGTTAGCAGGGGCAACTGAACTGAAGAAACCCCTTCTGTGGTGTAGAGTGGGATTTGAACCTGTGACCTACTGTTTAGCTACACCACCAGTGAATTCACAAAGTCTTAATCATGCCGTTGCGTACAAATCTATGCCGGGGTGCTCATCACCATGGCCACTTAGTCCAGCTCCCAGTCTAAGCTGAGCCTTCAGGAAAGGTCTGGCCCATGAAGCGTGTCCAGGGTTACAGAGGGGTCAGTGCATCCGGGCGTGTCCTGTCCTGGAACACACCTCCCTCTGAGAGGCCGGCGGGGCCTCATGAGGCTGGGGACAGAGCCCCAGAGACCCCCGGTCAGAGAAAAGATGCTCTGCATGTCTCTATCAATACACTATTTTTGATCCTCTCGGGTTACATATGAAACTAAAATAACGAGTATTAACAGTTGCGTGTAATTTTGAAAGGATTCTACACTTCTCAACAAAACAGATTTGTGATGGATGAGTGTATCTAGATGCCAAGAAGATGCAATCTCATGAGGGGGCTAGATCATGAGATCTAAAGCATGTGGACATGCACACCATGTGGTTTGGCCTTAAATGCTTGACTCTGTGTGTGTGTGTGTGTGTGTGTGTGTGTGTGTGTGTGTGTGTGAGTGTGAGTGTGAGTGTGTGTGTGAGTGTGAGTGTGAGTGTGAGTGTGTGTGTGTGGATGTGTGTGTGGATTTGTGTGTGTGTGTGTGTGTGTGTGTGTGTGTGTGTGTGTGCGTGTGTGTGTGGATGTGTGTGTGTGTGTGTGTGTGTGTGTGTGTGTGTGTGTGTGTGTGCGCGCGCGCAGAGGGGCTCCACATGGCTTGATGAGCGGTGGGCCTGGACCCCTGCTGTTTGTTTCTGCATGCTTCATAAAGACAGCATGGCAATGTTTTCCCACCACAAAATGTTAAGGGCTGTTTGCTGTCTAAACACACTGCCAATATCACCAGCCTCCCTTTTTATTTGTTGATGCAACGCACACTCCAGTGTCATGTAGACACCATCTTCCTCTGCCTCTAGTGGGATTTTTAACTATGCAACTTAGGGAATCAATTATGGTTAATGGTTAGAGTAAAACTGGATAATTTGATCCCACACATTCACAGCAAGACCTGAAGTCCTAACGTTGTCGCCGTGCCATTCCTACACTCTACTTAGATAAAGAAACCCCAAAAAAACACTTTACAATGATTATTGTATAATAATAGGAAGATTATTTTTTTTCCTGACTTCCTTCATAAGTTCCCTCCTGGGGACAGTGCACTGTAAAAACTTCCCTGATCAACACACACCATGGATGTGTAATCCACACATTCACATCACTGGGGATGCGTCTGAGGCATGCGTTGCAAGTAGGAAGATTTTAAGTGTTGCACAGTAAACTACAGCAGCGTGATTTCCTACAGGAAGAAGACAGAGGCGAGGGCCAGACATCCTCACAATCAGAACAGACATGAGTCACAACAAGCGAGACTTAATTATTATCATAAAATAAGACAGCAAAATAATAAAAAATATAATCACAGCACTCTGACCCGGCCTATATTACAGACAGGAGTCTTTCTTTAAGGAAAAATAATATATGCTGAGATCTGTAATGCAAAATATATATTTTAAGTATATGACAAAAATGTGCTGGAAAAAACATATTTTACAAAAATCCATGCAAAAACAACAAACATCAAATAGCTCAAAAAATAGTCAAACATGACAAATATTTCAAAAATATGGCCTGTTGGAAACTGATAAAATTGATTATTGCAGGGAGATGTTGTGATTATAACAATGCATGACCTAAACTGAACAGCATTATTTTTAATACTGTTGTGTAATAATGCCGTGCTATAATTCCAGAATAACACCGTATTTATGGTATTACAGTAGCCAACGAGGAAAAGCGAGCTGCATGGATTACATAAGTCATCTAGAGAAGACCCTCGTAATGACACTTGCAGATATGAATATCCATTTGTTGTTTCAGTCCTTCGTTTCGGTCTGTTGTTAGTAGAGACAACAATGAATTCACCCACCCTGGACAGCAGAGCAAGGTAATGTAATCTAAGGTGTGACACTAAACACAAGGCCGCTGGTGTCTCTGTTTATCATTGTGACAATTATCTCTCCAACAACACGGTCAGGAATCGCATAATCACTGTACTCAAGGGTTTTACTGTCTCAGGTATGTTAGGAAAACAAACAGAAGTGTGCTGCCGAGTCAAGGTTAAACAGACCAGGTCTAATGCAACAGGGGTGTGTGAAAGCTCTTATACCATACCGAACTTCTAGAAACAGGGGCAACGTCTAAGATTTCTTGAAATGCCAATCACTGCCTTGCATAATTATTATACATACTAATTGTACATACTGTTATACATACTAATCGGTTGCTTATCTATAAACCTTTACAAAATGCCCTCATATAGTTTTCAGTAACAAAACAATGAGGGATGAAAGATGCAGTGTGTAAGATAATGAGTCTGAGTCATGAGTACATTCCCTCCCACATTCCTCTCACTCCTACGCCCTTATGAATCGGATAAAAATGTACTTCCTTCCCCCACCAGTAGGTGGAGCACAGGCTTCCTGTTTTTGTGCACTGTGCTGTTGGTTTGTCTGTCTTTTTTTCCTGCCAAGAACACAAATGAAGAAAGCATATATAGGCCAATCTGGATGACGTGCGAAGTCTACTTTATTACAAGGAAAAAATGATTCAGTTTTCAGTTCTCAGCTCATTGCCACATACGCTACCAGCACTGGTTTCCATTATTCAGGGCAGGTTTCCTGGAAAACCACCAACACAGCTTCCAGGCATTGCCAGCTGAGCTTCCAGGCAAAGCCACAAAAGCTCCAGGCTGGTTTCCACTTGCAAACTAATGGAAAGTCTCACCAGCAGTCTAACCAGCAGAGCTCAGGTCGGTGGAAACTGCGTCCTCCAGACGGCCACCTCAGCAGACCCACGCCTGTTGGGCACGCCGCCCTCTCATTAGCTGCCAAGTTTGGCCGAGTCCGGCCTCTGCAAACACGGCCACCCGTATCGCGGCCTTCTGAGCGCGCTCAGAGCGGCCTCTGTTCTCCCGTCCCCTGCCCCGCGCGGCACCGAACTCCCTCAGCAAACACTCCCCCCGTGTCCGTGCACCGTGTTTGCCTACGCCCACGTCGCTTTTCACTCTTATCTCACCCGGTTCCCAGCGCTACCTGGCACTCCCCTGGGGGTATGGGGGTGTTGCCTCCCCGTACCAGCCACTGCAGACACCTGCTCCAGGGACTGCGTGCGGCCACACACACACACACACACACACACACACACACACACACACACACACACACACACACACACACACACACACACACACACACACACCTTAATCTGAGCTACAGTCATGGCTAACTGCCTGTGGTGCCCTGAAGGTGACAGTATGGCATAGAGGTTAAAGGAGCTGGACATGGACTGTATTTGAGGGATTGCGGGTTCATCTCCAAGAAGACACATTTCTGTCGCACCCTTGGGCAAGGTCCTAAACTTGACTTTGGACAGTAAATGCACAGCTGTACTGGACAGTGTCTAAAACTAAACCCTGGGTAAGAATGCCTGCTAAGATGAAGAGTAAGGTCATGCAAAGACTGAAATTCAGCAAGCCCTTACAACTGGTGGTTATGGAAATCCCTGCCAAGCAACTCTCCTTATACTCAGAACACACAGTCCTGCATCAAGCCATTTTCACTCTCATCTGTTTAACCTAACACTAGCATTTACAGCATTGTTACCAACAACAAAACTGATTTTACATTGTAAATGTGATTACTTTGCATCAGGAAAAATTCTCTTTCTGCATAAGCCTTTTTTTTGTTGGTGCAGTGCAGTATGCTCAGACTGGTAAGGTCTCTGCCAACTCTGTTAGATCAGAAACTCCTGTGCTTGTGGAGTGGGTCTTGCACTGCTGTTCACCTCCTGGGATCTGGGTTAGTGGCCGCTGCTCCATGGTGGCAAACTATAATTATGTCCCTACGGGTCTCAGGGGGTACAGGGGAGAGCCAGTCAACACACACACACACACACACACACACACACACACACACACACACACACACACACACACACACACACACACACTCACACACAGAGCGACTTAATGAGGAAGTGTGACCGGAATCGCAGTGCCCGTGGGGGCTTGGTGTTATGCTTCCAAACGACATGGGTTTTTGTGTTGTGTCGCCAACACTGAGATAAGCTCCACATTGTTTATTTATTTATTTTCACTTGGTGGAAATCAGAAGGTTCTGAAGACTTAAATTGCACATGTTTGTGTGCGTGTGTGTGTGTGTGTGTGTGTTTGTGTGTGTGTGTGGGTGTGGGTGCTGTACTGTATACAGCCAGATTACGAAGTAAAAGCAGTTCAAGTAAAGTTCAAGAAACCGCCCTTTGAGTTCATTTTGATTTTTTCCTCTCTAATGTGTTCAAATGCTGTTGTAGAATCAGCGCAGAGCAGCTGAAGTCCCGCATGAGCCACACAGGAGAACAGACACGCTGAAGCTAAAGTACTGCCGCGGATAAAACCTTACTGGAGGCACCTGATAGCGTGTTCAATGTTACAATTGCCACTGCATTGTATTTACGCGAGGATTATATGGAAAGCATACAGCACAGGGATTTATCTGAATGCACGCTTATGGCAGAGAAATGTTACAGACTCCATCTGAATGTCTGTATACACACACACACACACACACACACACACACACACACACACACACACACACACACACACACACAAACATCATGGTAGCTCTCGCCCATGCTAGCAGCAGCCCCAACAGGACATTAGATATCATTTACATACAGCGAATGTCTGGCATGACTAAGGCTTATGAGAAGCATATTTCCTTGTACTGTGATGAGTCACGGGGCAGATTTTACAGTGTGGCCATTAACTGCGAATCGTGGCACAAGCTGTAATCAGCAAAAAACACTGAATCTGACCATCACGTTTTGAGGGAGCCGTTCCCTCTTACTCATTCTGGAGAATTCCATCAAAAATTGCACTCTCATTGAACGTGAGTTTATGAAATGGCAAAATAAAATTTTTTTTAAAAAAATCAAACCAAATAAACCATAATAAACTACCAAATGTTTAATCGTATGGTTCATCTGCTGAATGGTCACGGTTAATTATAAGCTTTCTGTGTACCTGTGTAACGTGAGTGTGTTCCCCACACCCTAAAAAAACAACAATGCCACAAGTAATCAGCACACCTATAAATGGCAAACAGGCAAAGCACAGGGGTGGCTGGTGCGAAAGCTCTTTCTCCTCTGTCTGATCATGGGCACTAACCGCTGGAAGCTTCCCTGCTACTGCTCTAAAATGCAAATTCCGAAGCCTTTCTTCCCTTTTTCCTCTTCCTTTCTGACCACATTCTGGGCCCGTTTTAAAAAGCGTGCAGCAGTGGGAGACTCAGCCAGCTCTTTTAAATAGGACAAGAAGAACTCAGAACTCTGCCACACTGGAAAAAAAGATGGCATGGTCTTATTTCAGGCATTTTTACAGGCCGTCCTTTGAGTGCAGACTCATGGAGAAATATTTCTTTATTTTTTTACTACTGAAGTATGTACACTAACATTGTATGGCCTGTAATGTAAAAGAGGTTCACTCTACAGGGAAGCGCAGAAACTGATCGACTGATCACCCCCTTCGGTATCCACAAAAAATGGCAAAGATATTTCATTCAAAGTGAATGTGCTGCCTTACTTTTGTAATCTTAAAGGAAAATGAGTATAAGAAACACAGTTAAATTAGGTAAGTAACCCTGTCCCAAAGGGGATAAACGTCCTTCAGTGGTTCCATTTCCAGGGCAGTCCGTATCACCAGCCTAAGCAGGACAGCAGTGGGATGAGTTATTATGCGCAACAAACTGATTTGAAATTCTGAACACTGCCACCCCGGTGACCTGCTTTAATTTAGCATAACAATAACTTCAGAGCTAACACTATGTTTTTCTTCCATTATCCCACTCCTCCTCTCTAATGTACTAGGCTATACTCTACTCTAACCCACTCTACTCAACTGTGTTCCACTCTACTCTTAACTCACTCTAGTCAAGTGGAGTACACTCTACTCAACTGTACTCCACTTTACCAAATCCCACTGTACTCTACTGTACTCCACTCGGACTGTTGTTGCTGTGTAATTACTGTGCTATTGCACTGTACTGCTTGGTTTGTCAGCATGGTGCAGAGCACAGCACACAGTAACAGAGACAGCTGCCCATCCACAGACCTCCACAGCGCACAGAAACTACAGAGATGCCTCTGCACATCTGTTTAGACCAGTGTTTCCCAACAGTGTTTCTCAACTGGCACATTTTATTAGCTGCGCACACCTGATTTAATCAAGCAGCAAGGATAGATAGAAGATATGCAGGACAGGGTGCCACCAGGAATAGGGTTGAGAAACACTGGTTTAGACTGCCTCGGGTAGCCATTTCCTGTGCTATCTGTAAACAGCTGTGTGGGTGAACAGTGCCAGCATCCTGAAGGTTTGAGCTTGTGCCGCATCTTCGGCTAGCGCACTTGGCCGTTTTACTTTCTGAGACACGCTGAGTGACCTGGCTCTCCTCTTTTTTGTAATCTTTTGATACATGTGGACTTTCATGCCGGCTAGCAGTCTGTCCTGAGATGCAGAGCTGCTCGCGCCAGCTGGACTGATGGGAAAAATCATTTTTACTCCTCTAGCATGAACTGGTGTTTTTCTTACAATTGTAGTGTGTGTGGGTATGTGTTTGTATACATGTGAGTATGTGTGTAGTCGTGAGTGTGTGCATGTGTGTTTGTACGTATATATGCAGTTTTGAGTGTGTGTAGTTTTGTGTGTGCACGTGTGTGTGTTTATGTGTGCGCGCGAGTGTCTGTGTGTGCATATGCATGTGTGTGTCGACATGCATGTGTGAGTTTATGTGCGTGTGTGCATATGCATGTATGAGTGAGTGTGTATGTGTGTGTGTATGTGTGTGCATATGTATGAGTGAGTGTGTGTGGGTGGGTGTGAGTGTGTCTGTGCATGCATATGCACGTATCTGAACATGTGTGGGTGGGTGGCTAACCGAAGCATGTGCTGACAGATGAAACGAGGACTGCAGCTCATTCATTAATGCGTTTCTGAAATATGAATGTACAGCCATATGGGCCCCCGGATTTCCACCTCATCTCATTCAAAGACTGAATGTGCCTGACATGATCACACGAATCACACACATTAGCTCCACTGACACAGAAGGAGCTCGCCCACATCGAATGGAAAAAAAACAGCAAACTCCCGTCTGCTGTGCCCTGCATCCACAGTGTGACATCACTGGTGTTATCTGGCGGTCATCTGTTTTCTTTCCTGTATGTATGGGGTGGCAGTATAGCATAGCGGTAAAGAGCAGGGCTCATAACCACAACGTTGCTGGTTGAGTTCCCTACTGGGGCATTGCTGCTGTACCCTTGGGCAGGGTACCCAACCCCGAATTGCCTCAGTAACTATTTATCTGTATAAATACATAACATGTAAAATTGTAACCTATGTACGTCACTCTGGATAAGAGTGTCTGCTATTGTTTTTTTTCACCGTGGGCCAAGTAGGCAAGACCAGATGAGTTAATGACATATATAATCACCATATTCGTCCTTTTTAGTCATACATTTCCCCCATTATCAAAAACAGCGCCGGGCCTGCCTACTCACCAACACTAGCTCACAACTTCTCACTGATACTAAATCCTTAACTCCAAATAACCACTGACTCTGGTTCAGTTACAGCCCTCACAATGAGGCCGAGAGCTGATGCAGCAAAAAAAAAACTCATTAGCTAAACAAGAAAGGGGAAAAGGAGCTCGTCTAAACAGCAGGTGTGTTATGATGCTGGGATCACTAATCAAGGCTGTTTTGAAGCTGATGATGCAACTGGAGCACAACACCTGAGGGACTGCAGTCAGGTCGAGCTGAAAAACACCTTTCTCTGGTAACAGGTACTCTGTGGGGGGGGGGCCGTGAGAGACATCAGCTCCTCTAATGCAGAGGTTCACTGACAGCATAAATAACACCCACACTGTGATACGCACAGTAATGAAGCACTGAGCGTGAATGATTCTATCCGTAAGGGAAATTAACGCAGTAAGATCTTTATTGGAGAGCGCAGTGGCACAAGGAAAAACAAAACCAGTTTTACCCATTTCTCCACCCCGAGTGAAAGTGAACACCCTACTTGCCTTTGTTTCCTCCTTTCCCTTTCACTTACGTGCAGCGCTGCGACTCAGGCCGCAGTGGGTGAGAGTGTCCAGCAGGGGGCAGTGTGACGAGTCCGGCTGCTCCCCTGCTGCAGATGAGAGAGGGCATTCCGTGCGCCCTGTTAATCAGCTGATACACAGCAGCGCAATAAACTCTGTATCAGGGCCAGGCACGCTGTACCAGCAAGCAGATTAGCACATGGTGGAGACCCCACCCACCCAGACGGACCCCAGCACAGATGGGTGGGGGGGGTGTTGTTTATTTACAGCCCTTCTGACCTCTCATGTTTAATCACCAACCAAAGGCTTTGGCAGGGGGCATGTTCCACACTTTGATGATGATGATGATGATGATGATAGTGTTGGGGGTTTGGACAGGGGCCACAGATAGGGTCCAGAACCTTTAGATCCTTCAAGAGATCTGTGGGCTTTTTGATCTCTCTTGCGCACTGCTGAAGCCAAGGCCTGTTTCATTGTCACACGTATTCCTCAGTAACATCAAAGCAGTCGTCATATCTGATGTGTTCTGATGCTCTTTCCCAGTGCTAAGAGAACGAAAAATGTTAATTATATTTAATAAACACATGGGAGGGACAGTCTTAATGGTGTTAGTCAGGCATTAATTAAACCAGTAGCGACCTTCAGCTCCCTACGGTATCCGTATGATGTAACTGTAGATACAAACTGCAGATCTAGCTTCGCATGCGTTTTGAGCTTCACATCAAAATAATAATCCTGTCATACACAGTATTCTCTGAGAAATATAAGAGCAATTGAGAAGAATACTTAACACAGAATAAGAACTATTATCTGCTTCCGGATAGAAGCATTGCTGTCATTCCTGTGTACTGCTGTACCTTCCTCCGATTGGTATAAACTCCTCATGTTGCTTGTTTGGACCAATAACAGAGGAGCAAATCCTGTGTGCAAAGAGGAAAAGTATAATTTTCCTGGAGGTGCTCCAGTCCAGAGGAGCAAAATGGCTGTCAAAAAGTATGCAGACACAACAGAACTATCCGCAATTTTTTTGCTCAGAAGTTTATTATGATTATAAAACAATACCGCAGACCGTGTCTTTATTTGTTCCCCCAAACGGTGCTGCTCAGCCTCCACCATAAATTAATTATTCTCAGGGATGCAAGGCTGGCTGGACTCAGACTGGCTTTGCCTGCGGCAGCAGAAACAGAGACCCCTCTGCTTTGTTTAAATCATGTTACCCGTATCTCTGCAGCGCAGCCCTGAGTGGAGATAACCTTGCTACCTGTGTCTCACATTTCCTTTCTCTGCTGACTCTGCAGCTGTGCTCTACAGACTCTACTGCAGCAGCAACACAAACTGCATTCAGAAACCAGCAGGAAGAGGGCTCTGAGAGAGCAACTTTACCTACTCACAAACAGCTATCACAATTTAATTAATGGCTAAATGATGTGCAATTGATATAAAATTGTATTAAAATTAAGTTAATCTCTAATGTCCTGCTTCAAAACATATTACGTATATTCCAACTCTTGAAAATTCAGCAGCATTATATTTACTTATTATGAGGTCATGGGGTCATTTGTAGACCTGGTTCAATAGTGCAAGCAATGGCATTGTAGCACTGTTGGACCAGGCCTAAAGAATCAATGACCCCTTTGACCTCATAATTTCTAAATTACGACACTCTTATCCAGATCGACTTACAAAGGGTTTAGTTGCAGATGTTCTTAATGAACATGAATCCATTCTTTTTTTATGAATATTGTTTAAAATTTTAAAATCATGCTTTCACTGTACTGCAAAACGAAAAGGAAAAATACACGGACGAAAGATCGATCACTCTAAAGATTTTCCTGTCAAGTCTGGTTCTCAGCAGGCCGCTCTGAGGTCACTGCAGGTCATGTGGTCGAAACACGCCCTGACCGGAGTGACCTCAGGGCATCCAAACGGGGAACTTCACTGCAGTCAGGCAGAGTGCAGCGTCGCTTCTGGTTTTATTATTAAAAACGGGGGCGGCGGGGGAAGGCAGGAGGGGGTGAGGGGGAGGAATGTTTTCGCTTACTTCTTCATATTAATGTCAGCCACCCTGATCAAGCCAATGTTTCTGTCTGTTTATGTTTCCCTTTAGCACAAACATAAAATTAATATATGCCTCTCCTCAAAATCTATTTAATTTCCTTCACATTACGGATGAATATAAATGCCCTTCTTCTACAGAGGACACAAAAAGGAAGTAGAGTCATTATGAGGAAGTGTACAGGCTGTTCTTTCACTGTGCAGAACATCACATCTTATCTGGGTTTTTCCCACAGGGCCCGGCTCTGCTGCCCAGGCTAACCTCCGCAGGCTTCTCCCTGTCTGCACCGCAGGGATACAGGATCTCAGGTGACCGTTTGCAGGAATACGAGCAAAGTCACGCGTCGCGTAGCTGTGCACACGAAGTGCAGCTTAATCTCATTTTAGCGTCGTCACACACGCCGGCCGTGTCCTTCCAACTCCTCACAAAGAGGCACGGCACCACACAGACACCAAAGCACCATTTCAATGAGTCTCAAAGCAGTTCATCGAAGAAACCCAAATCTAATAAATCGCCAAATCTAATGTTATATGTCCACCTCTTTCATGAAAACTGTGTTCCATAGGTACAGTATTTGTTGACAAAGGACTGTGGTCTGAATGTATGTGCTACATATATATCGTATTTTTCATTGCAAAATATTACAAAAAAAATTCTATATATTATACTGCAGTGCACTATTAACAAATACATACATGCATCTCCTAGTAATGTATTAAGGAGTCTGAGGAGTCCGTGTGCATATGTGTCTACGTGAGTGCATATGTGCGTATGTGCGTGCATGTATGTTGATATGCACAGGACTCCAGTGAGTAGCGTATGGGATGTCTGATTGTCCTCTCTGTGTGAGGATTGATATGGGCAAGGCAAGAATATGACACACCCCTTTTTGCATAAACCGTGCAAAACACTCCACACCAACATATGATTATGCTGAGGACATCTACAACACCCCTGCAGACAAAGCTCTTGCATCATAATTTCAGCACTCCAGAGACTGAGCACGAAAGGGGTCCACTGCTGACCTCTCAACAATCTAAGCTGTGTTCCAGAATGAGTTTCCACAGCACTTTGATATCACAGTGTTCGATATATGCACCATGCATGTTGTTATGTAGAGCAATGAAAAATACTTCATCAGGGAAATGTTTATGATGTGCTTATGTTTCCAATGCACTACTTGCCACTTGTGTTAATTGTTGTTGATCACATCAAGTATATTCTTAAATTTCATCATCAGTTTTTTTTTTTTTTTTTTTCCAGATGGAACATTTTTCAGGAATTCTGCTTGCCATGTTGAAAGTAACAGCAAACAGGGTTCAATCATATCGTGAATAACTTTCACACACAGAAGGCTTTATGTAACCCTTGTGTCCTGCTTCTAAAAACTCAGGGTACATCTGACTTGCTTATAGTATACATAATATGCTTTTTGAATAAAAGGAAAATAGTTCTTAAAGTTACTAATAATTCATCACTCTACGTATGCCTACCCTAGTGACAGCTGTGAGTCCAGAGGGATGTTGCTCCATTTGGTTAGCTTTATCTGTTCTCTAACCTGGAAATATTTTGGCAGTCAAAGCCCCATCCAAATGAGCGGTGAACACTATGAGGAAGTGGAGGAGTGGAGGAAAGGAGGAGCAAGTATCAGCCCAGATGATGCTTCTCTAAAACCACTACATGACCTCATGAAATGTATGTCCCCCCTGTCTGAACTACCACACCCACTGACAGTGTCCCCATCTGTCAACCACTACAAATCCCAGCTCACTGTCCAGCTCTGTAAATCATTACACCCAACAACACAGTGCCCCTAAATCACTACCTCAGCCTGCTCTGTGTTCCCATCTCTAAATCACTACCTCAGCCAGCTCTGTGTTCCCATCTCTAAATCACTACCTCAGCCAGCTCTGTTCCCATCTCTAAATCACTACCTCAGCCAGCTCTGTGTTCCCATCTCTAAATCACTACCTCAGCCAGCTCTGTGTTCCCATCTCTAAATCGCTGCTTCAGCCAGCTCTGTGTTCCCATCTCTAAATCACTACCTCAGCCAGCTCTGTGTTCCCATCTCTAAATCGCTGCTTCAGCCAGCTCTGTGTTCCCATCTCTAAATCACTACCTCAGCCAGCTCTGTGTTCCCATCTCTAAATCGCTGCTTCAGCCAGCTCACTATGCCCCCTCTCTGAGTCATTACATCAGTCAGGCATTGTGCCATTGAAAGCTTGCCAATGCATTACTTGTCTCTTGCGTTGATTGCCGATGATCACATTAACAGTTACATAGGGCACTCGGTCCGTCCATGGATATTTTATGTAGATATGCAGTTCCTTTGATGTTGCCAGACACATTGCAAAATCAATATTGCAAATAAAACATTTAGATCGGGTAATTAGAGCTGATCAGGACATTCGATTTTGAATAAATGCCTGTTTCATTTCTATGATCATATTTCACTGGGACAAGAGATTACTAAACTGAAATGAATTTTCAGAGTATGTATTAGTGAGAAGGCCCAGCACGATCTGACCGGTCAGGTCTCTGCTCAGGCAACAGGGTTATCTTTAGAAGCTTCTCTACTTGAGCAGAATAATAAGAGCTCTGGACTTTCCTCACACTGCATCTTTGAACTCCCATAATCCTCTCTGGCTTGCATTAACATACTTACCACTGCAGCCTCTTTCTTACTGATGCACTTTATCCTTAAGGTTTATAGATCTATTTATGTCCTCGCTTTATAGATATTTAAGTTCACATACTGTCTGATGTCCATATTTCTGATGATCTCATTTCCTTCAGCTTTACACCATTCCTTATTTTACACATTACAGTGAATATATATATATCCTTTAATTTTGAGGCAATATATGAAAACAGAGATCATTGCCTCTGTAGGGTTTATATCCTTATATTTGTCATTTAGCACAGTCTGTCAGATGGGAATTCAGTTTCTTGTCTATTAATTGAACTGACAATGTCACTACAATAAAATATCATGCTGACATAACACTCATACTGACCACGGGTCACCATGAAGAGGAGCAAATATTTACACTTTTCTACCTATCTGCAAAAGTGCAGGTCCTGTTGTGGGATGGCTAAATGTAATTTAGGCCCCCAATGATAATGTCACCGTAAGATAGCATTGCTGTTGACATTTGAAATAAATATCCAGTTCTTTCTCCACAATGTAATATCCATTTTTCATTATGTTTATTGTCTTGTGTTATACACAGCCCTCTAAATACACTCTATAAAATATTACATGCTTAATCCCAGCACTAGTCTCTTGGGCAGAATATGCTGGTGTTTCCATCTTCAAACGTCTGGAGCGATTTTGAGATTAAAGGCAATTCTATCACGCTGACCGATGAAGCTTTGGCACTGATGGTGACGTATGAATTCAGCAGCGGCTGACTGGTCTCAAACACAGAGGGCTGAAGCCGTCTGAGCTTGGATTGGGGAGCAAATCGGCGTGACTCTCAGAAAGATCATTTCCCTGCTGCTCATCTCATATCATGTAACATTCATCTGTATGTACTGCTCTAAAAACTTCTGCCAGTTCCTGAAGTTAAAGTTAAAACTGAACCCTGGGTAAGCATGTGTATGGGCATTCAATGAGTGGACAGTAACCTGCAAAGTGGGCTCCTTTAATTACAATCATCTCATTAATAGCCATTACAGTTATCAACATTTAAACATTTCTACTGGTGGAGGTTCCCAGTATCCCTAAACAAGGAGCTGTTTGTTGCAGCTTGATATTTCACAGGGAAAAGGAA
The DNA here is from genome assembly GCA_019176425.1 of Megalops atlanticus. Taxonomy (NCBI): domain Eukaryota; kingdom Metazoa; phylum Chordata; class Actinopteri; order Elopiformes; family Megalopidae; genus Megalops; species Megalops atlanticus. The sequence continues at coordinate 2,575,715 of CM032898.1, forward strand.
TGCTGTCATGCAATAACTTCAATCCATTTCCCCCCTACATGAGCAACCATATCTTTTAGACTCCAGCTATGTGTGTGGAGTACATTAAAGGACTCCCTTTGAGGAGGGTTTTAATTTTCACTTTAATAGAGATTGGTGAGCCGGAGCGTTTCTGGGGCTGTGGGTGCACTGCAGTTCCTTTCTCCTAGAATAAAAAGGTAAAAAAAAGGAGATCTGTATCCTTAAATCCCACCCACAATTCAATGGCTGGATTATCTGGCACAGACCCTTCCTGGATGAAAGCCACCACCAGCTTCAGGGAGCCTTCATGCAGCCTTTGGAGTCCTACAGTATGGAGATTGTTTGTGTATGCACTGTGGGTCAGTGGTGGGGGGAGGGGGAACAAAGACTCCAGCCCATACAAAGTACCAAAATGGTGCATCTTGGCTACGATATGGATACAGTCATATGTGGTATCTGCATTTTTTTCCCCAGTTGCTTTCACTTATAACTGCAGCACTGCACCGTCAGTCAGCAGCCACACACTTGTGCACATGCTTTACTTAGGTATACTGCCAAAGTCTTAACAGTAACACAAACACATTAGCAGAGTAATTTCAAATAATAAACAATACTCCTACTCATTCAATTAAAGTTCATTAAAATTCAATTGTCTCCCACCTATTCCCTTTTTCTCTCTCCTACTTATTCTCTCTCATTCTCTCTCTCGTGTAATTGGGAAAAGACAGATTCTCTCTCACATACTGTATTAGATACTTAATATGCTCTAAATCTCATGGCACAAGGACAAAAGGACAATCCTGGAAAATCAATCTGCCTGAGAGGTTAGGAGGGGTCATCTTCATGTTTAATTTTAATTAAACATTGTGTTTCCCTACAGTGGCAAACATTCGCCCACTTATTTTTATGGACTTCTATCAAGGAATTGGTGATGAAAGTTGCCCAGGCAGAGCTGACCTGTATTTTTCCAACAGAGCATTTCCGATGCACTGCACAGTGCCAGACATCATTTTTCTTTGGCAGTCATGACAGTTAGGCAAATTTAATTCGCCTCTGATCAGGGGAGCTGGCGGCTTGCCACAGAAGCATCCCTTTAGACACTTTACAGAGAAGAATCCCGAGAGCTGGAGTCAGTCAACCACAAGCTGAATATCCCTGTCACTCTGTCCCCATCTTCCCCCAAGGAATTATGGGTAGGAACCAGAGCGTGTGGGGCTTGGAGCCGATGATCACTCAGGCGTGATCGCAGACTAAGCACAACCACAGTGGACGTGTCCTTCAGGGCTGCAGCCAGTTTAAAACAGGGAGGCAGAGACCGAGGAACGTCCTCACTTCAACTGCATCTCCATCACTGGATCCAGGCAATTTTCTCTTATTCAACCCCACTGTGCCTCAGAGGAGCAGATTTCATAATCATAATGAGAAGATGCTGCCCTGACATGTTTGCTTGCAAATCTAACATCCATGTATGTGTGTGAAAGCTATGTAATGCAAACCACCTGTGCTGGGGGGATGTGTCTGTAAGAAAATGTTTACAGTCATTCTTAAATGGTTACTCTTGGTGACTTCTAGGAGGAGGATATTGCTTATTTTAATGATCAATTTGGCAACAAATGCAATATAATACAAGGTCATTGCTTACAAATTTAATTCATTTTCATAAACACTTCCCCATACATTATGAAATTGCTAATATCCGTGCAAACAAAACCAGAGTGCCAGTGGCCAGCCAAAACACAGGTTTCAACTCTTTATTTGAAGTCAAACATCTTACACTCCTTAACCACTGCAATCTGAAAACAGCCATTAGATTTAGCATTAAAGAATGTTTGCCATTTAAGGACTATGCCGCTTTCTGGAGTTCCTCTCTAGATATGGAGAAACTGTTTCTCTCCAAAAGTGAAACACTGCCTTCCGATTGCATACTGCCAATGAAAACAAAACCCGCATATAAAGCATAAAAACAAGTTAAATAAAGCATGCACAGAGCGAACACCGACTCAGCATCGCAATCATCCGAAGCGTTAAACAATGAAACATTACTGAATGATTCCCGCAACATCTACATAATGCAGGATAATAGACAGATGACAGGCAATGTCAGTACTTTCATCTATCTACTATGCAAAAAAAGGAGCCAAGATAACTGCGGTCTCCCTATTACCGTAGCAATATGGAAGGAATTAGTTCGTTCTGGGTTTGTCTTTAACGCGGTGGAAAACGGGTGAAAATTCACAATGCCCAGCTAGAACTTCATCATACCCGGCAAACACTTTAACTCCTTACTGCCCTAACTGTTCAAATCTTTCCCCTCATTACGACTTCTAAGAGCAAATGCCTGATGACCTAGCAAGGAGGACCGTTTTAGAACTGCACTGTATTTGCGCAAAGTTTCGCGATGCTTTGCGACACGGAGACGACCGCCTTTGCTTTAAAACACCCCTGACCTCTGAAGTCAAAAAAACATAAGCACCGTATGCTACTACATTACATTGTATACTGAGAGACTGGAGCCCTGTATTTCTGTATTTATTACAGTTGGTACATTCGCAAAATACCCCGGTTCTGAAAAAGTGAATATATTATCATAAAATGTTACCATTATAAAATAATAAAATTAACAAATATGAATTTGCTTTAGCTTCTTTTGATTCCGTAAGTTTCGAATACAATAACATTAACAAGAACTCTAATACAGAATTTGCCGTCTTAACAGAACAAATTAAATTACTAACTAATGAAATTGGCATGACTGCAGCAATCACAACAATTGTACCTTATGACAACTGGCTAATTTCTAGGCCCACATATGCACTGTCATTCACACTGTAAATAACAGCCAAAAAGTCTGAGAAGTCCGTGTGCGGATGTGCGTATGTGTGTGCATGTGCGTACGTGTGTGCATATGTGCGTATGTGTGTGCATGTATGTTGATATGCACAGGATTCCAGTGAGTAGCGTATGGGATGTCTGATTGTCCTCTCTGTGTGAGGATTGATATGGGAAAGGCAAGAATGACACACCCCTTTTTGCATAAACCGTGCAAAACACTCCATACCGACATATGATTATGCTGAGGACATCTACAACACCCCTGCAGATAAAGCTCTTGCATCATAATTTCAGCACTCCAGAGACTGAGCACGAAAGGGGTCCATTGCTGACCTATCCAAAATCTAAGATAACAACAACCAAAAATAAAGGCGCGGGCCCGTTCGTGGCTTGTGCGTGCTGCAGCTAAAAGATAAAACAGGTAAAGGCAGGTAACTTACGTGTATATCGGTGCAGCAAGGAAAGGAACCAAGCCGCGGGGAGATGGGTAGAAGCAGTGGGCCGCGGGGAAAAGTTTCTTCATCCCAACCAGTGGAACCCAAGGCTTTTTCGGTCACACAAGGGCGCTAACTGGTCAGACTCATCTACCGTTGCTGCTAAGTAGGCCTACCAAACGCAGCAGGTTTCGTAATCACGTACAATACCGATGCTAGACTAGCATACGCTAACTAGCTACACTATGCTAGTGAAAGCTAGTCGGCTAAAATGGCGACTGGTATACACCGTCACTCTAATTGGCCTACATAACTCCTGATTAGGGTTACTTACTTTCTACCTGAACAAGGACTGTTACGCATTATATCGAGGGAATTCGCGTGAATATACTCTATTTCTATGTACGTTTTCTTCTCGGTTTCCCTAAATGTGGCTTCTTTCTCACCTGAGTTGCACTAAACACATATGACGACGTTTCAAATGAAATATTTCAATTCATGTAACTTTATTTAAAACTATGCCGTTTCACGCAATTTAAATTCAGGCAACTTTATTTAAACCAGCATACACTATCAGGCCTTCTGAAGTTCTGCCACGGGTTACATTACGTTGCATTAGATCAATGGCCGCCCGGCTTGCGTGAGCCGAATCGAGCTAGACAAGAGGGGATTTTAAAATGTCCCATAGGTGGTCCTATTTTGCCAAATATTTAAACTTAAAACGATGGCAGTAAATGATATAATGATTCTTTATAAAAGGTGGAATATTAAAAGAAACTTTCTGACTGATCTTAGCAGAGGCTTAGCTCACCTTGCTTCCTCTGAGCAGTTGCTGCAAGTTGGCGCGAACTTTTGGAGCCAGCAATCCAAACAATATACATACTCTATGATAAAGCAGACTTTCTAAATTTGGCCCCATGTTCACTTCATATGTACGTTTTGATTTACAATCTTACTTTTAAGGACTATATGTAATAAAGGACTGTATTATTTTTCCTCCTCTGTGTCCCAGGTCCTTCTGCATGGTCTTTGACCTTGACCGTAGTTTAGGTTTAGTTCTGTATTTCAGTGAGTGAGTGAGGCGAGCAGACAGGGTTTCAACAGCGCTCCAGCAGCTTCTGCTCTCATCATATTACAGAATATTCCACACACAGGGTGGGTGGTGGGGGTCAGGGGTCAACACAGGGGCAGAGTGTGTGTGATGTCATAGTTGGGGGAGGGGAGTTCTGTGTGATGTCATCAGTCAACAAGCATTTCATTTCCAGGAGTATCGATGGACAGGCCCCCAATAGGAAAAGTCAGTGTAACACAGGATTCAAGCTCCCTCACTCTGTGCTGTAGGACTATGCGTTCAGACAGGGGGGAGCAGAACCACTGTTCCACAGTGATATGCTCTCACAGCATGAATTGATGCATGCTGACCTTTTCTCTGACTATAAATGGGCTTTTTTTTTTTTTTTCCCCTGAAATAGTTACGGATTAGTGGATCATCTGTCCGTTTGCCCCTCTATCTCTCTCTAAATTCAATTCAGCTCAATTCAATATGATTTATTGGCATAAAATACCTTCCATAAACACTGCAAAAGCATCACAAAATTAAAAAAAAAATGTCTTTGTCTATGTCTGTCTATCACTTTCTCAATATTGTATTTCATCCGCAGACTAATAAGGTTATGTATCATACATAATTACAATTACAATATAAAATTGATCCAAACAATGGTGCAATGTTTCCAATCGCTTTATACTGTCTCCCTCTCCCCTGCCGCCTCCATACAGAGGTCACTGACGTCACTGAGATGAGTGACACACTCGTGTTTGTCAGTGAAGTATAATGCAGAGAGGTGACAGCCTCATGTGAAAGGAAACCACCTGCCGGCAACACCAAAACACAGCTGCACTGTTTCTCTGTATGTCCTACACAACAGTACATTAAAGAATAACATCCTTTCCCCCCTCATTCCCCCACCTCCCCCATCCCCATCCTCTCCCCTAATATCTCTCCCTCTTTCACACACAGACACACACACACGCACACACACGCAGACACACGTACACACACAGACACACACACACACTCACCGGTGTGAAAATGATGAAAGCAGGGCTTAGTCATTCCTCTCATTGATGTGTGTGGAGCCAGCAGCACTGTCCTTATAAACGCATTACTCATACCCTGACAACCAAAATCCATTAAATGGAATCAATATTAAATCAGCGTTCATTTTGTGCGCTGCAACATGCCTTAAATGAACCAATTCACTGCTTAGATGTTGTAGCATGGAAAGTGCGGTTGTGTATTTCCAGGATGTGCTGTGTTAACACGGGGCTCACTGTCCCAGATTAAAGACTGAATCAGATGGGAAGAGTAGAGGGGCTGGGAGTGATCTGTTTAAACGCACACACACACACACACACACACACACACACACACACACGTGTGCACACACAGTCACACACACACACACACACACACAGTCACACATGCACATGCACACACACGTGCACGAATGCACAAAAACAAACAAACCACACACACATATATGCACACAAAAACAAACCACACAGTCACACATACATGAAAACAAACCACACATGTGCAGATACATACAAACAAACCACATACACACAAACACACAATACTTTACATACTTAGCTATCTATGCAAGCAAACATACGCAGAAACACACAAGTACTCTCTCTCTCTCTCTCTCTCTCTCTCACACACATACACACACACATACTCAAGTTATGCATTTGTCTCCCTCCCCCTTCCCCCTTCTCTCTCTCTCGCTTTGTGGACAGTCTGACAGCAGCAGAGACAGAGTTAACATGATGGCCAATGTCACCTTCAGAAGGATGCAGAGACTGAGCCCTGGTCACATGGTGAACCATGCTAATAAGCTCTCTCCTCTGGCTCTAATTCATCTGCTTCCTCTCCCGCTGTCAGTGTCTGTGACCTGCCTCCACGCTACACAGCAGAATATGGGCTGGGAAAGGCCCAGCTGAGTCAGAGAGGGTGAGGGAATATACAGCCCTAAAAACTCAGGAAGAACGTTTGGTCGGCCTCACTAACAATGCATAAACGTGCCTTCTGCGCACCACTGACTTGGTGTGTACTGGGTAAGTCCAACCAAACATTTTCACCAGGGTATGTGTGTGTTCAAATACTCCGCTTTCTTCAGAACAAGAATATATTTCATGCTCCAAGTGAGATGTGTTTAACAGCAGTTGTACAAACTTAGCGGCTGTTCTAAACCATGGATAGACACACACACACACACATACACAGAGTCCCATTCATAGACAAATCTCAGGCACTCATCACATTAAATTACATCGTATTACATTAATTTAGCAGATGCTCTTGCCCAGAGCGACCTCCAGTAAAAGACAACAGAAATGTATCCATTTCAGCAACAGTGTCAGACCGGACCAGTGAGTGCATGCATTACACCATTCCAGCACAGTTATGGCTTTCAAGCCTTGGAGTGCTGTTTGAAGCTATCAGGGCTCAGAGGCCTGGCTACTGGCTGCCCTGCCCTGCGTCTCTTCCCCTTGAACCCGAGTGTCATGTCGGCCTGTACACTGCTCCACTTCTCCGGAGGCAAAGACCGCCCTAATAGCAGGACCCACTGGGAAAGCGGCCCTGGCTGGGGTAGCGCAGGCAGGAAGCGGGGGCGACCTTTTATGTAACCTGAAAAAAAGATCGGAGCCATTGATTGGAGGTTACCCTGCGCCTCGACGCGCTAATTAGGATGAAGATTTGGCTCTCAGTTGTAGCGGAGTCCGCAAAGAACAAAGAATGCTTGTTTTGTCTTTCCTGTTGAAATGCCTCTCATTTGCTTTCCACTCTTTTCCCAACGCGCACTAAAGAAAGCGTCCTACAGCACGCGCATTGCAGGGGCTTCTGTTCAATCTAACCTCTCCAGGCTGAAATCTGAGAAACAACCCTTACCTCAATGGGCTCTGGGCTGCACTCTGACAAAAATCAGTTTAAGCATGCATTACAGTACTTTTTCTTTTCAAACAACCAAAAAAAGATAACAACAGTTGCTGAAACTGACAAAGAAAAAACCCTGCATTGCACTGAAAGCACTGAATTGTTTACCTCTTGTAAAGTGCATTGTGGGTAGGCTGAACAGAATCTACAGTCACACTAAAGCTTAATCTGCATGATGACCTTTACCATACAGCCATTAGCAAACTGCCTCCATCACTGAAGAGATTCATACAGAGCAGCACAGGTGTCCTATACACAAACTTGATTGGCTTTAGCTCCTATTCCATTTGCGTGATTGGCTGTAATAACAAATGTGTCACTCTCAAAGGGGTTAGGTAGTGGAGAGCTCAGATTAGCCATGTTTTGGTTCAGCAACAGCCGCTGCTTACTGGATGCAAAGGCTGGTAACATGGCTTCAATCATACAAGCACTCAATGTTTAAGGTTTTCTAATATAATAAATTGGAATTTTTGTGTGTCATTTATTATAGTAATGACTATAAAATACATTTTAGCATGTGGTCACACCTGAAGCAAAGAATGAAATCAAGCATTTAAAAATAGACAAATTGGTTAAGCAGGATGGAATGTCAAGCAGGGGACGGATAAATTAACTCTATATTTATTTATTTATCTAAATTAAATTAAATCCAAAGTATATTTTAATAGATGACCATTAGAGTTGGTCACTCTGCCTCTCCCCCACAGCTGTTTTTCCATCTATAACAGGAACACATTCACACGGTTCTTGAGTACAGAAAACACAAACAGACAGCCCAAAGTCACCATCAACATTCCCACAACCTGACAGTGTTTATTCTCTCCTTGGTTTAACACACTGTTTCTTTCTGCAACTCTAATAATGACTCACCAAGTGCACAAAAAAGCAGGAACACAGGGGAATATGCTGGGCATTAGGAGGTTACAGTGGTCCAGGCTGACACTGAAAATAGGCTTCATTCATAAAGTAATTTTAGGACCATACCTCCATATACTAGTCTTTAACTGTATATGAATCTCACAGACACTTCAAAATGACAGACTTCTGACTGACAAAATGACTACCTGGTGAAGGAAAATGCACAATAACATCAATTATGGTGATCAGCTTTTGTGTGTGAATGATCAAAAGTGACAGTGATTGCCTGTCGTCTCACTCCTGAAGAGATGTGTGCGTTGTGCTTTTCAGGAGAAGATAGGTAATCTTGGGACAACAGACAACAGGGAAGGATTTAGCTTTTAAAACGCTGTGTGATTCCAGGGGGGTGCTGGTGTGATTGACACCATAGATATGACAGTACAGATGGCAGGATCAGCATGCGCTTCTCCTGGAACGCAGAGAGCTGCTCCCAGGTTCCCACTGTGCCTGGGGAGGAGCATGGCTGCGATTGGCTGTTTGAGTTCCATCTCTCTAGATGGGGAAGAGAGAACCCCGGCCCTGTGTCTCTGTGACCTGCGATTCCTGCATCTGCTGTGTCCCAGGGCAGGGAGCTTAGCCCGTGTGGCACAAAAGGTCGCTGGCTCAGGTTCCCTAGTGGGCCACTGCTGTTGGAGCCTTCAGCAAGGTACCGAACCCAAATTGCTTCAGCAAATGCCCAGCTTTAGAAATGTGAGTTATAAGCTGTGTAAGTTGCTTTGGATAAGACAGTCTGCTAAGCAAGAATTTGAAATGTAAATGGTGGTCAAGCGAGAACTACACACACACACACACACATAAATATGTGTGTGTATATTATCATATATAAAGTATGTCCATAGCAATCTATCTTTCACTAGCTGACAACACTGGTGTTAATTACATCCCCTCTGGGTCTGCAGTCTTGCGTCAGCAAATCAAATGATGCATAAGAATGGCCAACAATTTACAACTGACTTTCTCCACTAATCATTCGTGTGGTGAGCGTCAGTTAAACTGATTCTTGGTGATCTGCATTGGGATTGCGGCACAGGGCTCCCTGACCCTGATCCTGACAGTTCCCGGAACTCGGAAGTGGCATATCGCCGCAAGCTTTGCCTCTTGTTCAGAGGTTATCGGAATCTCTGTGCAACACAGGACCACCGTAGCACTCGCTTTTAATTACTGACCCCCAATAACAATCCAGAGAGGAAGTATTGACCACGTTCTGCTTCATGCACCCCTGTACAACGCTGTGCAGAGCACCATGGCAGTCATGCTCAGTCACCAGAAGACCTGAACCTCTGCTGACAATGTCACCCTGAGCCTACCCTCAGGACCAAACTGTCATCTGTGTCCTTTTGTTGCTTGGCAACACTGTAGGTGAGTGAAGGCTCTTTCTTTTACCTCACTTCCTGTGCTTTCAGAAGAGATGAAAAAAACTGGGTTTACCTCATTTCCTGTGCTCACTGAGGATGTAGGAAACTGTGTTTTTCTCACTTCCTGTTCTTTATGAAGAAATAAAAAACTGCGTGTACCCCATTTCCTGTGCTTTCTGAGGAGGTGTTTTTTAAAAGTTATGCTAACTTGGTATCTTACCAATGGGAGAGACAGGCTTCATGAAGCTCATAATGGGTGGAGCTACAGTATTCCCTCAGTCACCAGTTTGTATACAGACTAATCAAAGGGCTTTCAGGTCATTGAGTCATTATTAAGACACAATGGATCCACCCACTTTGGGATTCATGGAGCCCCACTCTTTTGATGGTCTAATGTGGACTGACACATCAAATATTACTGATGGAAAAATAAGATCTGTTTACTTGTCCAAGGGCAGATCAAGCTTTCATTCTTTCTGTTTTGGTCTTGGGTTGACAGGACGCCAGTGACATTCAATTAGCACTGTTCTTTGGGGACACTCTCTGAACATCAAAAAATGTTGTCCCTGCTTATCAGGAAGTAGATAAACAGAAAGTTCAGAAGAGTTTTTTGGAGTTAGCAGTAGAGAGGTCTTCTCAGACCCATAAATTTGTTGCCTCTGACTCTTTCCTAAACATAGTATTCAACAGGCTTCAGTTTGTATTCTGAATCTAAACCAAGCTAACTCAAAGCTCCATGCTATGATTGCACTTTCATTTTAGCAATTTATGGCTAATATTCTCTAAAATAAGGGTTCTACATGCATATTGAGCAATGCTGTATTTTTTCCCTTAAACTTGAGTCAGCTGAACTGCAACCATGTACCGTGGAGTGTAAGGACAACAGGCAAAAAACACAATGTCTTGTCAAACTGTATACCTTTGGAAAATGTATGTCAGTACATGTAAAATGCAGCAGAAATTTTGGTGCTAAATGTTTTTGACATCTACTTCTAAATGTCCAGCAAAGTTCACCAATTGTTTTTTTCTGCATGCATATGTGAAATATTGTGCACATATTTTTATGCATGTATGCAGTATATGTTATTTTACAATATCTCACAAATGAAATATGTAAATAATATGTGTTCATAACTGTTACATTTACTGTTAGAATGCCATGATTTATATTCATATGTGCCCTAAAGGAACAAAAGAAAAACACAGAAGCTGCTCATAATCTTAAAATATATTTATTTAATGGATAAAATCTCACTTCCTCTTAAAACGCCACAGCACTAACAAAAACAAAGGAAGCCATTCACACCCAATGCGGCTTATGAAATATTGCTCGGTAAGGCTCACAAACGGCTGTCTGTTCAAAAAAAAAAACAAGCTGAAGGATTTCATGGCTCTGGATAATCTTTACCAGGGAGGTGAAGAAGCTAGCCCCTATTTCACGCATTCTGCCGGTCCTCGTAGTGGCCGAACGCTCAGCGACGCTCTCCGAGGCCCTGACATCATCATAGCGAGGATGTGCTGGTCTGTGAGCCTGGCACAGCAGCCCGCTGACGACTTCTCTGATAACAAACTCCGTCGCTATTTTAAGACACGGCGAGGATGCGCAGAGGGGCTTTAAGTCATAAAACTTCATTTAGGATTCACTGAAATCTCGCTTTTTTTCATTTATCTCCTGCAAGCTGCCAGACTAATGCATCACACCATTCTAGCTGTAAGAGGCAGTAATGACGATGAGGGAAAAATGAAACTTGGAGGTTTTGTGGATACACTGTGTGATGAGCTGTAGGTGTGTTGTGCCACAGGGTGGAGCTGGAAGAAATGAAGGATGGGAATCATTTTAAAAAGTAAAGCGGTGCCGGTACGGCGTAGCGTTAACCAATCGCTGCTGTGTGCTGCTAATCCTGAGTGAGTCCTGGTGTTGGTGGTAAGAGATTACGGGACTGGACAAAGCACAGGAGTGCCACCATCTTGGGGCGGGGGAGTGGGGATGTACGAGCTTTGCTACGGGAAGAGCTGGGGGTGAGCTCTGAAGGAGATTCACAGAATCACGCAGCAATCTATAAAAATTGGCACCAGATTAAAAAATGCCCGGTCAATCTGTCGCTCCAGATTTAGATCGGATTAAAACTAAACAACAGGAAAAAAAAAATCCCCTCAGAGCCACACAGAATGACCAGGACTGAGTCAGAATAACCATAATAATGGCTTTGGTGAGCATCACACTGTAGGACAAGCAACGAAGGTCCCAGGAAGCTTTTCTTTTGGAAGTGATTTCATACAAAGCTGCAGCTCCCGGGGGGGGGCGGGTGCTCGGGGGTGGCGCTGGAGGGGGGTGCGGGCACGGGAGTGGGCGCCGTGGCAGGGTCTAGTCACTTGAAGGAGGCACGGACCTTGCGACCTTTCAGCGCCTGAGGGGGGCGGAAGTTGTCCACCATGGGGCACGTATCATCGAAATGGAGGCTGCGGAATTTAGCCATCTGGAGGGTGGGAGAGAGAAAGAGAGAGAGGGGGAGAGAGAGAGAGAGAGAAAGAGACAGACAGACAGAGAGAGAGGAATAGAGAAAGAGAGACAGAGAGAGAGAGGGATAGAGAAAGAGAGACAGAGAGACAGAGAGAGAGAGAGAGAGAGAGAGAGAGAGGGAGAGAAAGAGAGAAAGAGAGACAGAGAGACAGAGAGAGAGAGAGACAGAGAGACAGAGAGAGAGAGAGGGGTGAGAGAGAGAGAGAGAGAGGGAGGGAGGGACAGAGAGAGAAGGAGGGAGAGGAAGAACATCAGCCAGGATGGTATAACACAGTAACCCACTGCATCTTCAGGATCACATTTATCACAAGTTAAAACACAAAAAAACAAAAACAAAACAAGATGCGTGATATTTCTACCACATCCTCTGTTATGTGACACCCACATCTGTGAAGCAACTATATCTTAAAAAACCTTCCTCTTGATGATTTCCTGTGATTAGAACATTGATCACGAGTCTCTACAGACACTGTGTGTGTGTGTGTGTGTGTGTGTGTGTGTGTGTGTGTGTGTGTGTGTGTGCGAGCTTGAGTAGGTAAGGTGAGAGAGTGATTCAGGAAGGGAGAACGACACCCAATAACCATAGGCTCTGCTTTGTCACACTAAAGCCAGTCTGAATCCTTTGAGAGAGGCTGGGAGAGAGAGGTAGAGAGAGAAGGATAAAAATGTGTCTCTGGTTTGGGTCCTTGGCTCTGACGCTGGTGTTCTGAAGAGGGTCTGAGGCGTATACGACCGCAGGCTGGTCCCAGATCAGCCGAGCATATCTTACAAGCATTACAGGATGGATTTACACTGGAGGGAGATGAGAAAGCAAACCAGCGACACAAACATCTCAGCACTGTCCAATCAGTGTTGCTGATGCTGGCCATGCCCCCTTTTGGGTCTCACACCAATTCAGCATCACCGAAGTCCCATCACAACCCTCCTTCGAATCCTGATTGGCAGCTACAGGACTTCCTGTAGGTCCTGTGCCCACAAAGCGCCACAGTGTTAATCAATTTCCACTGTCAATCAATTTCAAGGCATTATCGGATGATTTCCCGATCAGCCTGACCGAGCCACCAGTCAGTTTCGTAATTCAGTCGTGATTGATCAAATCAGCACTCTTCTAATCATTCCTGGTGAAAGGACAGGCTCATACAGGTACTGCGGTCTCATGTTTACAGCCTCATGTGGAGTGCTGCTGTCATGGAGAACCAGAGCAGGAGATAAACCTGCTCTACTGCCAGCATCAATACTGCATGTCGCCACACATGTGAGGGGGCGCGGGCTGCCCTCACTGCCGCGTCTCTGTGCCCCGCGGCGGCCGCTGTGGGCAGGCGGGCTCACCTCTCCTCTCCCTCTCTGCAGAACGCTGGCGCTCTCGCCCGGTTATCAGCACCTCGCCCCAACTCCCCGTCCCGCCCACGCCTTCCAGGCCTGGGACCTGGCACAGCGACGCCACACTAAGGCCCCGCCTGCGTTCCTCTGAGCGCAAACAGGAGGGAACAATGACTCTGCACCCAGGCTGTGTGCGCACGCATCACCTTGGAGACCCATTCAGAGTCTCGATTCTGTTGACAGGGAGAGCCAGTTTTCACCTAAGCGCGAACTAGACGAACAGGAAGTGGCTCGGGTTCAGAACCGGGGCTCTGGGTCAGAGGAAGGAAGGCGCCTCAGCTACAAACAGGAATTTCTTAAAAACTTAGGATGAGGTTTATTTTATCTTGGGCATAGCTGTGCACTGCACTGAGAGGGTGTCCAATGCAAAGCTAAACAGTGAGGTTTCTGCAGAGTTCCAGCATCAAAAGTCATCTGAACCCACAAAGCAGGCAGTTAAACAGTGTCCAGTGAACGGCAGTGAGATCCGCTCCATGTAGGAGTGAGCTTTTGTGAGCTCCGCTGGTGGTGATGTAAACGCTGAGCACTCTGACTGTGAGGGCATTACGCAGCACTTAGATAAATACAGTAATCTAGCATTACAGTGGGCACCTAGACCTCACACCGCCCTGTTTTAGAGCACGGCTTGCCAAAACGCTGTAGAGTCTCTGTGATAAGCCACACACTCGCAAGCCACAACTGCACAACTGGCCAACAGCGTCACTTAAGGACATGACACAGTGCACCAGGGCAAGAAGAGTGAGTCAGAGAGTGTGAGAGAGGGAGGGAGAGAGAGTGAGAAGGGGGGAGAGCGAGAGGGAGGGAGGGGGAGAGAGGGGGAGGGGGAGAAAGGGAGGAAGAGGGAGACAGAGAAGGAGAGAGGGAGGGAGGGGGGAAAGAGAAAGAAAGAGGGAGGGAGAGGGAGGGAGAGAGAGAGAAAGAGAGAGAGGATGAGGGAGGGGGAGAGACAGAAAGAGAGAGGAAGGGGGAGAGAGAGAGAGACAGAGAGAGGGTGAGGGAGGGGGAGAGACAGAAAGAGAGAGGGGAGAGAGGGACAGAAACAGGGACACAGTCAGAGAGGGAAATAGAGCCAGAGAAAGAAAGAGAAAGAGTGGTTGTTCAAATGTTCAGACTTAATTACATGAAGCACTGGCCCTGCCTCCACACAAAGCTCATTTCACCGCAAGCATAAATGACTATGTTTAGTAACAGACTCTATTTAAACACAAAGCACCTCAGACTCCAGACTGCTGCACAGACCCAAAGTGGGTTTTCCTGCACTGAGGAAATGCAGGCTGCTCATTATGTGTCTATTGGATTCCACGTCACAGCCTCATTCAAAGCAAGCTATCCCTCAATTCTAGCCATTTATGTACTTTTACCTGCAATAATGACTTCTTTGTTTAAGGTCTTTCCACTCTTATAAATTTCATTTGAAAAACAGCTGCTGTAATGTCTACCAAATTAGTTTTGTAGCGGACTATTCCACAGTATCAGAGCTCTGAGCTCAAAAAGCCAATTTGACTTTATGGTTGATTAATGTCTGTTGACTTGGGACGTTAGGAAAGCATGTTTGTCAATGCATTTGCAAATAGAGCCTATTGACTTCTATTCATTTCATGCAATAAGTCAAACATTTAATGTGTGCCTTCAACCACTGTGACATAAGACCCCTCATTCATTATGTCTGTGTGCGTGTGTGTATGCCTGGGTGTGTGCACCTGTGTATATGAATATGTGTGTATATGAATGTGTGTGTGTGTGTGTGTGTGTGTGTGTGTGTGTGTGTGTGCGCGCGTGTACCAGTAACTATGAAGTTGCTGTTGACAAAGGTTCTGCTAAACTGAAGAGTCAGCCTATTAAAGGACAACTGTAGCTCTACTCTAGAGTAACTTCATCTTATCTTCAAATGATCATCACAACACATACACATTATTCAGATTTTTTTGGAAAATTAGTATCTGAAAATCAGCCTCTGGGGAAATGTTTGGTTGGCCCGAGTAGTTGGCCCTGACATTGAATTCTTCTTTAAACTGTTACAGTTAACGGAGCTGACTCTGATTGGACAGGAATTGTACTGTACCTGGGCGGAGCTGACGCTGACTGGCTCCCTCAGAACGATCCAGGTGACACTCTCCAACAGAGGGGGAGTGGTCAGGGACCCCTCATACGTCCAATAGTCTAGAGAACCAGGGAGCAAGATCGAGGGGTCAAAGTTGGAGAAGGTGGTCTGCATGCCCTGTAACACAGAACAGGACGGGTTGTGCTGAATCAGACATGCATGGAACAAAAGCCTGTAAATTTCATCATATAATTCCACAACCTCAGGAGAGAGCAGCCACTGTTACTCACTCAGACTGAATGAAGGTGGTATCGACAAGGCCTTACCTTATTCTTGATAGCATCCAGGGCATCTAGAACCTTCTGCAGCCGGGGGTTGGCTGCTCCGATCTGATAGGAACAGAGAGGCCACACCGATGAACATTTTCACTGTCAGTCCATTTCAAGTACATGATATGATAACCAGGTTTCCTCATTGCGTAAGGCTTATTGTCCCTTTTACTGATGTTGTTCTCCACCCACTGTATTTACTGTAGAGTTATGTTTGCTTTTTTTTTCATTGTTTGTAAATCAGTTAACATCTCGTTCTACAGCGGATGTTGCTTGGGAGTTTCCCTTTGGTATCATCAGGAAACGCATGACCCCACGACCTCAAACAGCGGAGAGCGGGCAGTGGCACTGAACGCGGGTGTGTTAAGGAGCTCTGGTCAGATCCCAGGACCGTGTAATTATCGGAATGAGCGTCAGGGTCTTCTCACAGCGCGTACACAGAGTGTGTACTGTTGCAAAGCTGTCAGATTGCATTCCTGTAGAGCTCTACTGCCTGCAGGGCTACTCTACCCTGGTTCTGGAGGGCCGCAGTGCCTGCAGGGCTACTCTACCCTGGTCCTGGAGGGCCGCAGTGCCTTCAGGGCTACTCCACCCTGGTCCTGGAGGGCCACAGTGTCTACAACCTTTCATTTCAGCCATGCAGTTAACTATCTGATTCCGCTAATCACTAATCTGGAGACGATTTTGCTTGTTCCCTGGTCTGAGAGCGGCCAGTGAGCTAAAAAGAGATTACAAACCAGGTGAACCACCCTCCCCCAGGACCTCCCCCATCTTACCACCTATAAAACCATGGACATGCGGTAATGTGTGTGTGTGTGTGTGAGCATGTGTGTGAGTGAGCATGTGTGTGTGTGTGTGTGTGTGTGTGTGTGTGTGTGAGTGTGTGAGTGTGAGTGTGTATGTGTGTGTGTTGAGTAAACTGCAGTAAGGCTGTATGTTCTGAAACGTACCTTGAGGAAAACCCCAACCACAGCGAGACCATCAGGCTGGCTGGCGGCCTCTGCAAAGCTGGGGTACTTGGTGTTCCAGTGCACCAGGTGGAGCTAGAGAGCACAGAACGGGACATGTACACATTAATGACCAGCACATGAACAGGGCAGTCAGCAGGGCCCAGAGTGCAAGGATCTGGGGCTGCAAACGGGAGGTTGCAGGTTTGATTCCACAGTGGGACTTTGAGTAGGGCCGCCAGCCTAACAGGCTCAGTGCCAGGAGAAAATACAGAGAGGTGCAATTGCAATCCATGGGGGTGCACAAAAAGTCATAAATACTCTGTAGAAATTGGGATATAAGGAGACAACTGGGGGTGCACTGAGTTCCATCTGGGGGTGCAATGCACCGCTAAGCCAACAGCCTGAACTGGTTCAGCAAACATCCAGTGGAACAGACGGGTAACATGCTAAACAGATATAAAGGAAATGGAAGTGTCTCTGGGTGAGGACTCCTGTCAATCACGCAATGTGATGTGGGATACGGGTGGAGGGGGTCGGTACCTCGCAGGCATACTTGGTGCCCCCCACGGTGTGCTCGGAGCCGTGGTCATCACTGCCCCCCCAGTGGAAATGGAACTGCCTCAGTCTGTATGTCCCAGAGATCGGGCCTCCCTTCAGAGCTGCGGGGGAACACAGAGGCTGAAGGTCAGTGTGTGTTTGTGTGTGTGTGTGTGCTTGTGCGTGTCTGTGTGTGTGTGTGTGAGTGTGCATGTGTGTACGTGTTTGTGTGTGTGCATGTGCGTGTGTGTATACATGTGTGCATGTGCGTGTGTGTGCGCAAACGTGTGTGCACGCACGTGTGCGTGCATATGTGTGTGTGTGTGTGTGTGTGTGTGTGTGTGTGTATTCATGCGTACACATATGTAATCCTGATGTCCAGCTCTCTCCCCTGTCAATGAACATCAGCTTTAGTCAGACCCATTCAATGCAATGCTTTTAGCGAGCGAGCAGAGCAAGCTCCTATTGACAGCGCACTCTAATGCAACAGCCCCCAGGTACGCGCGCTGAAGCGTTCGAGCTGGACGCCTCCAGCCACCATTAATGCCTCAGCTGGGATTCAGCGGAGCCCGGAATTTCAGCACGGGAAAGGCATCGGTTAATGTTTTTTAACAAGCAGATTGATATATCTTTTTTTCTGACAAACACACAGCAAGGTCACCGCAAGGTTTCTCGCTTGTTATAAAACAGCACTCTCTAAACGGGAGCTGTTAGCAGTTATATGCCAGATCGGCTGAGGTAGCTAACGTGATTAACACTTGTTCATTCAGTCAGGCTAGTTGGCAGAGCGTACGTCTTTTTCTTCCGTCTGTACTGAGCACACCAGTTCTGCAAATGCTGGAAGAAACTGATACAGAGCACTTTTAAATTTACAGTTTCTTCTTATATATTTCTGTCATATTTCTGTCATCTATGTGCCAATAAGTAAAAATGCTATTCACACCATGGTCAGGCGAGAAGACAAGTCTTATACGTAGGTAAAAAAAGATGAAATATGGACGTCAATCCATAGATATTTCTTAACATTTTAAAATGAAGTCTGGGATCGTCAACGACAATTAATTCCTAACCTGACTGATTATAACAAAAATAGAAGGGAAAACAATGCTATCACGAGGTTAAACAAATATGAAGAAAATTTCCTCAACATAACACGTCCTGTACACATCTTGCTCTTGTGCCTGTTGTTTGCTCACTATTTGCACTTTTGTACGTCGCTTTGGATAAAAGCGTCTGCCAAATGAATAAATGTAAATGTAAATGTAACACGTGTCTGGAATTCCAGCAATACTGGAAGGGTTAACCGCAACCAGCAACATATAATGTGCGCAAACAGACGCACAGTTTAAACATGAATTCCTAATAGCCTCTTCATTACTATGTGTAATGTTTTCAAAGTCAAAATCAACAGCTACAGCTGAAAAGTAGCAGAACGTATCGTAATAGACCCACGGCCATGAACTGACGTCCTTGCCGAGGATATGAAAACAAAAGATGACCTTCCCCAGGGCGCAAAACTCAAACCAAAAGCCTAACACGGCGCATGTTCCTGAAATAACGCCTACAGAGGCAACTCAGCTTATCGACCAATTTATCATCATTAATCATTGCAATATACAAACATGGCTTTTATAATAGGTGCGATATTCTTTATATTAAAAAATAAAAGTAAATGGAATTGCTAAACCCCGTGTTTGATTTCTAAACGTTTTCCCAGGCTTTCGGGTTACCGGGTTAATGTGTAACGAGATTTCCACGGTACAAAGCTCTTGCGTTATGACCATCTTTCTTTGCGCCGTTCACCTTGACTGCAGCTTGCCGTCCTTTGCGCGTCTGCTTGCCAGCGCATTCATGTTTGCCACTTTATTGCTTATATCACTCTGCGTAATAGGAAGTCATTAATTACTCCATGTGTACGCAAATGTATTATTTGATTTACGTAACCTGAGTCCGAAATGTCCCTTATAAATTAATGACAATAATACTAATATCCTACATAACACATTTTCACGTCTTTGATGTGCATACTGTACAGCGCGTGCCTCTGCATAATTTATGTCTGCGTTATAGCGCGAGAGTTGTAATACTGTTCATTTTTCTATTCATTTAGCACGAAGATGATGAATCATTTAGCGAAAAGTTTTTTTTGTTTTTTTCTCCTGAAAGGACCAGTAAAGGGTGATTCGGCCGTAATAATAGGTCACATATTTAGAGACATTCCCATAAAAAAATGCTGCAAATGACTAACTTGATCTGTCAGCGTCGTCGTCGAAGTCCACTTGGAAGGAGTGCCCGTTGTTGAGAATGCCCCTGGCCGTACTCGGGTCGTATTTCAGCTTCAGCGGCTTCAGAGAAGGGTCGTGTTGCGCCTGGCTGGGAACAATGTCAATAGGAGACTGCCTCGGTCCGCTGGCAAGGGGAAAGTTTTTAGCCCATGTGTCCGGCCCTGGAGACAAAAACAGAGAAAGGACAAAATAAAGTCAAAACGTCTTCGACTTAAGGAATAGAATTCAGTTGTGCATTTGTGCATTTGGTGACAAATTATTAACAGGTGTTTAACATGTTTTTTTAAAAAAAAAAAATAAACCACAAGGCTGTTCTGAGACTCTGATCAATGCAGTTTTCAATCCTTGCACAGGTGAACTTGCAGCACGGACTACAACAACGATGCTGTGTTTTACACTTGGCGTTATACTTAAAGAAAGCTTAACTGAAGCGGAGGTTGAAAAAGGCTCCGTTATGAATTACTGCGTGAAAACTGAAACATGTATTCCATTCAACACCTCCTTCATACTGACTGGACACGCAGAGTGTCCGAACGCGTGGTCAACAGCAGACTGCCACGAAGCTCACCATTATGCGGCGCGTATCCCCAGGCGTGAGACATGGTGACCAACTGTGTGCTCTCGGCAGTTTAAAGCGTGCTATCCCGTCAATTGGTTCAGACCTGGACTCGAACGGCCAGTTTGTGATACTCTCATCGGACAAGTGTCCGGTTTATATAGCCATCGCTGGGTCATATGCATCTCAAGCCGGTGGGTTTGGCCCACATGATCTCAGCACTCTTCTGCTGTCGCAGGAGGAGTTACAGAGACAAACCATCAATCGATAGGTGGCCCACTTAATACTCGCCACCGTTCCCCTCTCTCTCTCTCTCTCTCTCTCTCCCTTCCTTCCTCAAATCGCGTTGATGCTTCCACAGAATAAGCTGTACCCAGACGATCTGCTTCCTTCCAACAGCGAGGATGGAGAGACCGCAGCTGCACGGATATCGCCGATGTGTCCACGGCAAACTACATCAGCCCGCTGCTGCTTTGAAGTTGGGAGAACTCACATAAATTTAAGCTGTGGTTCAGAGGGCTCGCCTGCTCCCCAGAATTTTGTATCCGAAAATAGACAGTTTGCGTCTTGAACGGAAGCGCCCGTTCCGCTGGCATTCTCTGATGCAGGAGGACGTGCTGGGATGGCTGTTTGAGCGAGCATTCCGTCGATATTGTTATATTTGGGGAGACAGCACGCGGTGGTATAACAACCCATCTGGTTCTGAGAATAAATACATAGAATAAAAAAATAAACCAACTGTCATCCAATGCAGCAATGTGTTCTCGAACAGAAAGGTATTTTGTCGGCTGCCAGCAGCGTGCGTGTTCGTTAGCGCTCTGCAGAATCCAGCACTCTCCGTGATTGTTTTTTTCTCTGTCTTCACAAGCGCATATTTTAAAGGGACCACTACATTCCAATGGTCGAACCATCTGTCATTAGTTTGGCCGGAATAAAACAATAAATCAAATAAAAATGTATGCATGAATACAACGTTCACGTTTTGTCGGTTTAAAGGAATCCTGCCATATGATTTGTTAATAAAAGAGGAGCATCAACACTAAGTATCTTTGTCTTGTTAGCTGACGTTTTATTAATGATTTACCCACTTTTCATTGAACGCATACTACAATAACGCACACAATTACCACAAGCACGCAATAGTGCGCTACGTGGCTTTTGTTGATATAATGTACAATCGACATTGTATCGAAATATTGTTTCTGCAGAATACAATATGTCAGTGTACGAAGCTTAAATGAAACCTTGCTACTCCAAAGCACCAAAGACAATTGGTATGTACACTTCTGAACAAAAGCGCCTGCAAAATGTAAACGTCACAAGCATCAGTTTTTTCCCCCGTATAAATATGAGATGATGTTTACAATCGTGTGACGTCACGAATGTTTACCTAACCATCTATACGAAGCCTTTGTACAGGTCATACCTGGAGATGAGAGCGAAACCTGCTTCAATAATCTCGATCGTTTGCTGCCATCTTGTGACAGAAGATGGTAAATCAGCGCTCAATCTCCCTCATCTCCGGTTTGGATACATGACGACCATATATTACTGGGGCGCAAGTAAGCAAGCACTGAGTATCAGTCATTGAAGCTACTGATCCTTAACTAAACTCCACACCTCCTCCCGATACTGTCTTTAGCTCCACCATTTGGAGACGTTTCTTAATTAAACTGACGTGATTATTGGCCCTTCATTTCCATCTTTATGCACAAGTGTTTTTCTGCTAACCCACATGTGTATAGATTTGTTTGAAAACACAACACACCAATCACTGTTTCGGCATGTACATGAGATGCTTACTGAATACAACATAGAAATAAACATGGAACTCCACCCTGACATCGAGCGGTCTCATATCTATCTTTGTGTGTCTCCACTTTAAGAATATAAAAACCCATTGCATTTCTAGGTGAAGGAGCAACAACAAAAATTTCATTAATTTAAAAGAAAATACACGAATAATGCTCTGCTTGTCTTAAGGTAGCAAACAAATAACCACACATGATATACAAGCAACGCATCTCTAATAACGATATTCAACACACATTCATAACAGCGCTGATTCCGAATTAAAATGCATTATATCAAGTAAAAAAAAAACAATAAAATAAGTCTTTTCAAACTGTAATGTCTGCTAAACTGTAACAATACTACAGCGCCGAGACGATGAGACGAAAGAGAGATAAAACCTTGCTCCGTGCCCCCCCCAAGCAAGTACTAAATTTCAGAACTTGTCACCCATTAACAAATGACTACACATGATTAAAGATTGCCCAATGCTGACACCTTGTGGCAGTTTATTAACATTTCAAATATGAAACTACACTCACCAATGGTCTAAATTAAGACCAAATGATGTTGACAAGACCAGATGTTGACTCTACGACTACGTTCTCTGGTACTTATATCTGATAGGATTTTAGCTGAAATTTGCAGAAGTTTGTAAAGTAATAAACCACAGGCTTTACAAAATCCTGTTGTATGTCTCTGCTTCAATAGATTGCACACAACCAAAAGAGTCGAACAGTATCAGAATTAATTTCATCTAAAACATAAAAAAAGAAAACACAATCATAATTTGTTTGCTTCTTAATAAGACATATTCACATTAATCCTAGTTTGTCCAAGTTTTGATTGAATAAATTATGCCATCTTTGATCTGGCTTTTCTGGGCATCTGACAACACAAACACACAATTCTTAGGTCTTATTCAGGATGTTTTAGCGTATGAAAAATACTTATTTGATTACCACTAAATATTTATATACAGTGAATACATTCGTTAGAAGAAAGTGGGGAAATGAGGATTTTTACTGTAAGCAAATGTATGTAAAATTAAGTAAATAAAAGATAGTCTTCATGCATAAAGGTACCAAAAAGTTTAAGCAAAGTACAGTAACATCAGAGTGTTTCAAACTAACAGTAGGCCAACCCATGACGTCTTAAGTGTACAATGAATTCACTCATAACTTCCAAACGTAGCGCACACACAACACACTAGCTAGCTCATGGTAAACATAAAAATATACAAAACATGTTCGTAATAATGTTCGTACATTTAGACAGAGCTCAACAATCAACAGGATGGAACATTGAAGACTGCTTCATCAACTTAAGAATAATGTCTTTATAAAAAAATGTTATAAAAATCTGTTTGAAAGAACTAGTGTGCAGGCAACATTTCTTTTGCATAGCTTAAGTTAATGTCTGGCATTTAGGAAATGAGTGTGTAAATTATTATTTTTTTTGCCTTTTATGCAAATCACTATGTATTTTCACCATTTTCCAGGAGTCTCTTGACTGCCTTTTCCCAGGGTCAGGGAATAATCAACCAGTTTTTTTTCCAAATTGCTCTTGTTTTTTCCTTGGTTTTATGAATCCCTAACCCGAACCCTGACCCTAAATCCACTGTGCTACTTGTAAACTGCTTTGTGGCAATCTGAATTATAAAAATGCAATAAGAGGAACTTGACTTTACTATTCTGTGGCACAGCTGTAGAGGAGAATGTAGGTGTATGATTCTGCTTTGTTGTTTGAGAAGCGAAACGTTGCATGAATCATTTTGGCTACAGTGAAGAATGTAGTTGCAGTGGATAGCAGGACAGTCGGAGCTTTTCAGCTCTTCATTTACTTTGCCTTCATATTGTCTGACTGTTTAGAAAGCCCTGCATGATAATCTGGCAGAGAGAGTTCAGCGATTTCAGTGCAACCTCTGCTCAGCTGAAAGGACAAGCCCTTGTGTGTGGATGGCAGTGTAAGCAGAACTGTAACGATTTCAGCGATCAACGGTCCCCCGGTTGGAGTGTTACATCTCAGGTGATCCACCTGCCCGTTTCCACCAGCTAACCGTGGCAACTCACAGCGCCTGCCAAACACACACTCCTTTGTCAAGGTGTCCATTTGCTGTTCTGCATGTCATGTGATCAGGGCACTCTTATCTCCCTTCAGCCTCACTACAGCATTCACATTACATTATTGGCATTTAGCAGACTTACTTACTTATCCATGGCGACTTACATCAGTTTTCACAATTTTATCCATTTATACAGCTGGATGTTTCCTAAGGCAACTGTGGGTTAAGTACCTTGCCCAAGGGTACAGCAGCAGTGTCCCAGCGGGGAATTGAACCTTTTGGTTACGAGTCATGCTCCTTAACCACTTTGCTACACTGCCACCCCTTGTTCAGGCTTCTTGCTCAGGCTGTATGACAAAGGAACTGGGCAGGACTCTGCCCCCTGCTGGTCTAACATAATACAACCAGCTATTCACCTTAATCCAAGTTCACAGAAAACCAGCAAAGCACCCCTCCCCCCCAAGTCCTGGAGATCCCCACTCCTGGGGCTTTAGAGTCACCTCTCAACAAAAAGCCAAATGACACCTACCAAAGCAGTTACAGGCGGCTCAATCAGCCAGTGTCCTTCATGAAGCAATCATGAGCTGAAGTCCCTTTTGCACTGTAATATTTGTCAAGATATTGTGATGAAATAATCCAAGATATGAAACATCCATTAATAGATCATAAAGTTATCTATATATAGAAAACTGTATCACAGACATCTTCACATTTTGTAATCGTGTGCATATCTTTTAGTTTACATGTTTTTCAATCAAATAATTTTACAATGCACAGGAATTAATACATGAAGGTGGCAATAGCTGTTACACTTTCAAATATATACAAGATTCTTATAGATTTGTTTCTATATTGCTACCAAGGGGGACATTCAATCTAAGCACTATGGCACACTGTCCTTAACTGTAAATAGAAAATTAAACCAAATTAAAGAAGTATAACATTTTTAAAAATGGCTTTAAAAATAGTGGTTGCTTAAGTTCCAAAGACACATAAGTAAGAAAAATGACACTTGATTAAATTTGTTCATTTGTTGAGGCTCAGTTAGGTGTTGAGATCATTAGTTAAGGGCAAAGTGACTCGTCATTCAGACTGAAGCTTTCCGCCCCTCCACAGATTGCTTTGGAACATTCCATGGCTGTTGGTTGATTGGAACATTCTATGGCCGTTTTATTTGCTCAGCTGCAACAATAGTCCAGGTGCTACAGCTTACATCCCACACAGGTAAGTTGGGTTCAGACCCTCGCTCCTGGCCACACCCTCAATGGCCAATGAGGAGGTAGATCTATGAGGAAGAGGGGCTACTGGGAGGAGGGGCTATGGAGGGGCAGGAGGAGGAGTGTGTGAAGAGGCGGGGCTACAGGAGGAGGGCCAATGAGGACGTGTGCAAAGAGGCAGGGCGACAGGAGGCGGGCCAATGAGGATGTGTAAAGAGGCGGGGCTACAGGAGGAGGGCCAATGAGGACGTGTAAAGAGGCACGGCTACAGGAGGAAGACCAATGAGGACGTGTTGGGATGAGGACATGGGGCTGCAGTGGGGGAGGGCTACGGGGAGGAGCCGGAGGTTTGGCACAGGTACAGCAGCTGGCAGAGCAGGTCCACTCTGACGGAGTCGCTGAGGGATCGGCACAGCTTGCCTACGGTGCAGCCGATGGAGCCCTCCTTCATCCTCCACTTCTCCAGCGTCTGGTACACCTTCTCCTTCAGCCCATCCCGGGAGAAGTCGTGGTCGATGGTCTCCACCTCCGTCTCCGTCAGGCCGAGACGTCGGGCGCAACGCTTCCACTGCGCCCCGATATTCTCACGCAGGACGTCCAGGTGCTCCTCCCTCACCGGCCGCTCCTCTGCGGGGGACACACACAAGCACATGGGCTGCCTGGGGAACTCACCTGCGCCCCTCTCAAACAGGTGTACACACGCACGCACACACACACACACACACACACACACACACACACACACACACATACACGGGCTGCCTGGGGAACTCACCTGCGCCCCTCTCAAACAGGTGTACACACGCGCACACACACACACACACACACACACACACACACACACACACAAGCACATGGGCTGCCTGGGGAACTCACTTGCGCCCCTCTCAAACAGGTGTACACACACACACACACACACACAGGCTGCCTGGGGAAACAGCCCCTCTGAAACAGGTGTACACACACAGGTACACTACACTGTACAAGGTATACATACAGTACCAGTCAAAAGTTTGGACACACTTTTCTTTCTTTACTTTCACTGTTTTCCACAAGGATTCTGCTCACTGACATAAAAGTTAAAGTAATCTTGAAAACGACAAAGCACTGTGAGAAAGATTCGCAAAGCCAAGCTCCAGATTTCAACTAACTCACAGTGAAGCACTGTGAGAATGATAACTTAGGCCAAGGTCAGGACTTCATTTTACTCTCACTGAAGCTCTGTGAGAAAGATACTTAAAGCCAAGCTCGGGGTTTCACCTCTCTCTCAGTGAAGCTGTGTGAGAGTGATATTTAAGGCCAGGCTCAGGATTTCACCTCTGTCTCAGTGAAGCTCTGTGAGAGTGGTATTTAAAGCCAGGCTCAGGGTTTCACCTCTCTCTCAGTGAAGCTCTGTGAGAGTGACACTTAAAGCCAGGCTCAGGGCTTTATCTATCTCTCAGTGAAGCTGTGTGAGAGTGGTATTTAAAGCCAGGCTTGGGATTAGCTCTGTTAGTCTGAGGCGCGGAGCTGAGCGTTAGACGCTCTCACCGTACTGCAGCAGGAGCTCTTTGTACAGGCTGTTGTTGCTGATGGTGCTCGGCTGGTAGCTCCCCGAGCTGAGGTCCTGGCTGCGGATGCTCAGGTGGTTGTTATGACCGATCTGGATGCCGCTGGCGCTGTGTATGTACAGACTTCCTGCGCAGAAAGAGAAACAGAAACGGGGAGGGTCGGGTTTAGGGAAGAAGCCGTTCACAGCGCCCCATACCACGAGGCACGGGCTGTGCCGGGGAGCTCGAACCGTGGGCCGACACTCCCCTCTGGGTCTGAAAGAGCAGTCAGCAAACCCAGCTCTGAGGGCTGAGGAATTATGGTCTACCGTTTACATAAGCACGTGGAGAGACCGTGTCCTGTAGTCATCTTAGAAATCTAAACGCTGAATTCATTTTGAAATTTGAGAAAGGTACACTTTAATTCAAACTCACACTTTTAAAAAGGAAAACTCTTGCGATGCATGTTTGGATTGTGTAAAATAAGAATGAAGCCATTATGTTGTTAACAAGAGAACTACCTAGATCTAAAACAAAAATCATTACCTGTGTCATGGTGAACTAGTCTCTTGGGTCTTGAAAAAGTAGATTTACCCAATGAATTACAGAACAGTTACCTTGGTGCTCCTAAAACAGGACTGTGTGTCTTGATAAAGCACACAGCGTAGCATAGTGGTAAGGACTCGTAACTCACAACCGAAAAGTTGCTGGTTTGATTACCCGCTGAGGTACTACAGATGTACCCCTGGCTGAGGTACTTAACCCACAACTGCCTCAGTTAATGTCCAGCTGTATGAAGGGATAAAATTGTAACCTATGTAGGTCACTCTGTATAAGAGTGTCTGCTAGATGACAGTAATGTAATGTAATGTAAAGCATGGAAGGCTCATGAGTAGGTAACTGCCTCAAGGCTGATGAACTGATCTTACCTGGGTCCTGAGGCAGCGTCTTAGCAGAGTTTTGGCGGATTCCGGCACCCAGGTCAGGCATGTCTGACGACTCCGGCACCGGATGTGCCGGCCAGGACGGGACCCGCTGGAACGCCGGGCCCGGATAGGGCGGGTAGGGGCTCATGGGAGAGGCTCCCACGCTGTAGGCGGGGCTTGGCGGCTGACCCCTGTAATCCAGCCTGGGCGCCGCCTCCGGCGGGCTGAACCTCCGCAGGGGGTCTTCCGGGTTCGCGGGGACGGCGTCGGCCTTGCTCCAGGACTGGACGGAGGACACCTGGCGCGGGACGGTCCCCGCGGCCCTCTGCGGCCAGTCCGCGTCGTTGGCGGCGGGCCAGGGGCCGGGGGTCCAGGGGATGGCGGCGTGCTGGGGCTGGGCCGAGTGGTCCACGCAGCTGTAGCTGCCGTGCTTGTGGTAGTCGTACTCCTGCGCCAGCTTCAGGTCCAGGTCGCTGAGCACGGGGGCGGCGTCCGTCTGGAGGGAGGGCTCCGCCTCCTCCACCGGGTGGAAGTTCAGGTCCTCGATGCTCGCCTCGATGGGCACGATGTCGGAGCTGCGCAGGGGGGCCGGAGGATCTGCCAGAGCAGAGACACGAGATGCAGCCAATCACAGGGCAGGGGACGCTCATCAACCTTACAAAGGGTGGGGCTACACTACGTCACCTGCAGCTGTCTCACTGGAACTGACTGCATTCTTTTCCCATGTTTTGATTGGTTCAAACAAGCACATGGTAACTCCTCCTGTAACTCTTTTCCTATGGGCAGGAGTGTCTTTTGACAATCACAAGTCAGTGATTGATAGGCACTTACTGACGGCGCTTGACAAATCTACCATCACTGTAAAGAGAGGTGACAGTACAAACACACACACGCACACAAGCATGCATGCATGCACATGCACGTACACACACACACACACACACACACACACACACACACAAAGCTCCTTCACTTAAGCAGCCCTGTGAAAGAGCTGGCTCTGATGTGTTATTCCCAATACAGAATGCTGCATTATGCCACTGTAGGCAGGTTCTATTACTGTTCACTTTGCAATACCTCTCTGGTTCTTAACATTAAGATCAGTGCACCTCATCTTGCACAGACCCAACCCACTACTGTTAACGTCCCCAGATTAGAAAACGAAGACCACTCTCAATGGCACTCTCTGTTAAAGCCTCAGTTTTTAACCCCACAGTACGTACCAGCTTGTAGGCTGGGCCTGTCGAGCGATAGAGATTTCATGGTTTCCAAAAAGTGGTCTGGACCCTCATACATGGCCTGTTGGTCAACAAACAGTGAGTCAGATCTGAGAACCTGCAGGCGTGAGCAATCAGCACACAGTCAGCGCACCACTGTTTTCTTCTTCGTTAAAGACTTCTGGACACTCAGACGTATACGTCTATGGTCCGAGTGCTGTTTCTTCTTATTCTTTCAGTGCAATGCCCAAATCATTCCCAGATTAATTTGTTATAAGAACTACACAAACAATGAGAAACTCACCACTTAATTAAATGGAAGTATACAGTTGCTCTCAAAAATAAAAGCACTGTCTTTCTTTTTCTTTCTTTCTTTCTTTCTTTCTTTCTTTCTTTCTTTCTTTCTTTCTTTTTCTTTACCTCCAGTCAAGGATATCATTAATTACCACCGGTCTAAACAAAACAGTCTGAATTAGGACTGCTCGTTAGTACTTACCATGAGTTTATGGATATCCTGCTCCACATCCTTCTCTAGGCTGTCCTTGTAGAAGGGCTCGAATGACTCATGGCTCTCTGTAGAAGGACAGTATAATTCAATTACAGCAGTCATATGAGCTGCATTCCACAACAGCTTGTGTGAAGAGGGCAGTTTAAACTAGCAGAGGAAAAGGAGCCTGATAGGAAATATTCATTAATGTAGGGTAAATGGAATGTATAAATCACATATCTATTATTTCAACCTTAGGTCTATTGTTACAAACATCATGCATATATAGTATAACGTATTTATTACATGTATTTTTACAGTGCATGTTACAATAAATCAAAAAACAACATAAAAATGACAAATACTGGTAATTACTATGTTTCATTCTCAGTAAACAGTAATGTAAATGCATGTGTATGTAAAGATATGTGTATATTTTCCTTTTTTATGATAAAATGAGCTGTCGTGCTTTTGCTATTGTCTTAGTCGAAAAAGAAAACTGTGAAGTGCTAACCATAGCACTTCGCAGAGCTGGTGACCAATCAGGACACCGGATGACCACACTGCAAGGCTCCTGGCCAATCAGGACACCAGCTGACCTGTGAATGATGGCCGCAGCTCTGGGTCCTGCTGCCAGCATTTCTTCATTAGCGCTATCATCTCCGCGGGTGTGCAGGGGGGTATAGCGCCTTCGTCCGGCCGGTCTCCTTTCCGCACACACTGGCAGATCTGGTCCTCGCTCCGGGCGTCTTAAATGGGAGATCAAAAGTAACTCCCATCAAATGCACAATGTGAATGCTGTACAACATGCATGGAGCCTTTGTGGGGAGAGTTATAACTTATGGTTCTAAGTGGCAGGTCACCTTATACGCAGGCCAGTCCCAGGAGATATGAATTAACGGGGGCCTGCACACTCATTCTCCTGTATGAAACAGACAGCTCTTACACAAGACTCATTCTGTCTCCAATGGCTCACTCACTCTCGTATGAGACTCTCTCTCTGACAGCTCTATCTCTCCGACTCTCTCTCTGATTCCCTCTCTGACTCTCCCTCTGACTCTCTGTCGGCTCACTCACTCTCGTATGAGACTCCCTCTCTCTGACTCTCTCTCTGACAGCTGTCTCTCCGACTCGCTCTCTGACTCTCTCTCTGACTCTCCCTCTGACTCTCTCTCTGACTCTCTCTCTGACTCCCTCTCTGACTCTCTCTCTGACTCTCCCTCGGACTCTCCGGCGGCTCGCTCACTCTCGTACAAGACTCTCTCTCTGACTGTCTCTCTGACAGCTCTCTCCCTCTCTGACTCACTCTCTGACTCTCCCTCTGACTCGCTCTCTGACTCTCTCTCTGACTCTCCCTCTGACTCGCTCTCTGACTCTCTCTCTGACTCTCTCTCTCTGACTCTCCCTCGGACTCTCTCTCTGACTCTCTCTCTCTGACTCTCCCTCGGACTCTCCGGCGGCTCGCTCACTCTCGTACGGCTCCTTGCGGGTGAGGATGACCCACACGACGATGGCGAAGCTGTAGACGTCGGACTTCTCGGAGGAGCGGGTGTGGATGCTCTCCAGGTGCTCGGGGGCCATGTAGCACAGGGTGCCGCCCGTGCGGAGGGTGCCACGCCCACTGCGGCGGCTCAGCCGGCGAGACTCCTCCTTCGTCAGCTTGCTCCAGCTCTGACAGGTGGCCAGGCCCAGGTCTGCGATCTGAAACACAGCAAAGCCGCGTTTACCCAGCCCCAGAGAACACACATAGGACTAACACGCAATACACACACAGACACACACACACACACACACAAGCACAAAGACATAGAAACTCACATCCATATACCACATGCATATGTGCAGAAAAGCGTGAAAAAAAGTCAAATACATAATATTTATATAGTCAAAAACAATGGCACAAATCCTAAAATTAACTGCATGTTTATGTGTCAGGAGGCATCTGGTTCTACCATCAAACTGAAAGTGAGAGTGGTTTTGGGTTTTTAACTTGCCAAAAATTTCCATTCTACTCATCAAAAAATATTGCAAGAAGAAGGTCAGGCAGTACCTTGATGTGAAAGTCCTTGTCCACCAGAATGTTCTCTGGTTTCAGGTCTTTGTGTATGACGTTATTCTTGGCTAAGTAAACCATTCCTTCCAGGATTTCCAGAATAATTCTCCCCTTGATGGAAACTGGTACATCCACCTGCAAAAAAGTGTATTAAAAACAGGCCTTTATTACACTGAAAACTATTCCCTTTGGCCTCAAATGACTTCACAGGCAGAGATAAGCACTCGCCTATACCCAACACAAACGATACTGAGGCATCCATATACAGACAAAATAATATAGATAATGAATCTACATAATAACATTTCACTTTTCCTTTCACTTTACCAGAAACTAACCATCTGCCTGTAACAGAATACACACATGCCAGCAGCCATGCTACCCTGCAGCTTGCATCTGCCTGAAAGCTGAACCAAAGCTGGGCTAATTTGGTTAGCACTTGATGGGACACCTCTTTGCAAAACTTAGCTGCTGATGAAAGTGGTGTATGTGAACCAATAGGGGGCGCTGTTCCTTCTGCAGCGAGCAGATAATCACTGCTCCACTTCAGCAATGGGGACACTCTTCTGCAGGAGAGATGGTGAAAGGAGGTCCTGTGATAATTAAATGTGCCGTGGCACTGATCTGAGGAGCAGGGGAGTTTCCCCTGTTTGGCAATCTTCTTATCTAGCGATCTCAATCTGGCTACGTCATGACCCGACAGTTCAGTGTGGCTGTGTAAATTCCCTCCCTGTCCACCTCAGCCGGCGTGTGGTGAGTGTTCTGGTGCAGAATGGCAGCTGCGTTCCCCAGGTGTTAACACACTCCAGGTGCGCGTGCAGAACGCTCTAAGCACCCAGCTGCACTGTCTGCCAGGTGACCAGGCTTTCTGCTTTTCCCCCTCCGCTCCAGTGGCAGGGTCGGGAGTATCACTCTCCCCACCCCCAACGCCCCCGATCTGGCCGAAACCCCCCCACCCGCCCCCCGCACCTCCTCACTCACACACACACACACACACACACACCTCCTCCAGCATGGACAGCAGGTTGCCCTTGGGGATGAGCTCCATGACCAGCGAGTACGCCCCATCCTCCAGGATCAGACCCAGGAGTTTGACGATGCGCTCATGGTTCAGCCTGTGCATCAGGCTCCCTTCCTCCATCAGCGATCGTTTGTTCCCCCTGGAGGGAAGAGGAACCACGGCCTGCCAATCAGAACCCACGGGCAGAAGTTATGGCGGAACTGGCGCAGTTCCTTAAAAAGCCAAACCTTGTTATGATGTGGTTCACGGACTCCCCCTAGCCCTGATCCCAGACTGAATCTGACCACAATCTGTGCTGTCTATGACTTTCTGGGTGAATAAAATTAAGCTGCTGCATTTACTTTTTCACAGTATACGTCAATCTAATCATGACACCCAAAGTATTTAAACTAATGTGTATGTACCAAAAATTATGACAACACCTGCTTAATTATTTTTGACAGCAATTTAAAGAGAAAGCAGACTATTTCCTGAGTTCAGGCTTTCTCTTTAGCCAGGAAAAGCTGACAGACTTCTCCTGGTACTAACAAGGGCGATGCATTCATCACTTCTCTGCAGTGTTTGTGAAGGATCGCCCAATATATGACAGGAGGAGATAAACAGACATAAATAAACAGAAGCACAGATGCTTGTGGGCATCTGTGGAAGTTACCCTGGCACCTCCGACATCCCTGTTTCTGCCTTTGTGCTGCTGGAAAGGGGAAGCATTGAAAAGCCATTGCTTAATCGTATGAGAGCCAATACTGAATGTCCCCTGTGTGTGTTTCATTATGACATGCAACTTTGTCAGACGGATAAATGGGACAATAATAAAATTAACAGAGTTACATTATTCTCAAATGTGCTGCAGAGGGGGCAGTTATATCCAAATCCAAAGGGGTTGGGCCTGTATTTCCATCATAACTAAAAGGCTGTCTTCTACCTATAACTTTAACCATCAATTAAATTCAGACTAAATTGGACTGTCATAGGAATAACATTAAAGGCCATGGATTTTGCTGCCAAACAGAACGCCATATCACAGTGTGACTGGACAGTTTCACCCGCTCAGAAACAGGTAAACAGCGCAGTCACGATCACGATGCGGGTTCAAAAGCGCAGACGCGAAGCTGACCAGCAGCGACCCTGCTCTCGGACGGCTCGGGGTGACTCACTCGTTCCGCGGGGGGCCGGTGTACACGGTCTTCAGCACCACCTGGCCGTGCGTCTTGTGGTAGCACAGGTACACCTGACCACAGCCGCCATAGTCCAGCGGCTCCTTCTTGATGAGGTCGGCGGAGCTCATGAAGATAGATCCCGGCGACGCCGCCATGGCTGTCCACTCGGTCCCTCGCTCGGGGCTTGCGGAAAAGCAAAACTCACCGACGCTAATCTCTCCGCTTTCAGCCGCGGGTCCGATCCCGTGATATCCGCTCCTCTGCGCGATTCTACAGGTGGGAAAACACGAGGTGTCATCCATGGCGAGGAATGAGCAAAGGCCATGTGCAGTGTCTGGAGCTGAGAAACTTTCTGACACGGGGAAACTTTTTGACACTAACCACATTCCGGTTGTTTCCTCAAAATGTGGAAGCGCTGGACAAGCAGTAGTTTCACCGTTGCGCAACGAACTGGTGTATTCTGCAAAACTAGGCAGTGTGACGTAAAGCTCATCTGGCATGTCGTAAGATGTCATGTACTCTTACAATATGACAGCACAAAAGGTAACCAGAAACCTTTGTGCAGTCTACAGCAAAATTGTACACTGCCATACTGTCAAAGAGTGTTCAGAGATAACACGCCAAAGGGCAAAGATAGATTTAACTGCAAAATCTAAGACTGCCAAATAACAACAGCTTGTAATACTCAGAAAACCACACACACACACACACACACACACGAGAAATGGCTTTATCAAAACATGATTAGACCATTATATTTTACAAAGACCAACAGAAATTTATTCCATTTTGTTTTTATTTTGCCTTTTAGCAAATAGATAATAATACAAGGATTATTATCAATGTTTATAGGCTACATCTAATACCTCTTGGTGAAAGGCTACACAATCATAATTCACACAGTTCATGCCACGCCTCCCCATAGAAGGTAACTGGTTAAAGGCGTCTTATTTCGACATAAAAGTATACAAAAAGTTGCTATCCAGCGTAGTTTTAGTATCAACACAAATGCTACACTATGTACCGACTTACGTCCCGTTTAAAACTATTAGCGCGGCGCGCCGATGGGTTTGAATGTCTGTATCGCGCGTCGTAACTTATTTAAACACCATAAAAAATTATTTTCATGCGAAGTGGAGCAAAGCAAAAGTAAATAAAATGTTAAATACTGTTACGTTACCTTTTTACATCACACCGTCCTTAAAGACTTGGACACTTCCTGTAAGTAAACTGTAATTGAAATTGAAAGCAGGGCTGCTCGGAAACTCCAGACAGGCGTTACGAAGCGCAGGCAAGCGCAGTCGAAAGCAGAGACATGGATTGATTCGCCCAGAAAAGGTAATGCAGTTTTAATATAA
Source organism: Megalops atlanticus (assembly GCA_019176425.1). Lineage (NCBI taxonomy): Eukaryota > Metazoa > Chordata > Actinopteri > Elopiformes > Megalopidae > Megalops > Megalops atlanticus. Next base: position 2,610,677 of record CM032898.1, read on the forward strand.
TAATAATAATAATAATAATAATAATAATAATAATAATAATAATAATAATAAAGAAGTTAGTTTTAAATATAGTCATTAGAAATACTTAAGAATAATCTAACAACATTAATTGTATTGACACAGTGATTTTTGACACTTTTTCTGTTGCAATGATAAAACTGCAATGACCTTCTCCTTGCAATAATTTTTGATGAGTAGAATGGAAATTTTTGGCAAGTTAAAAACCCAAAACCACTCTCACTTTCAGTTTGATGGTAGAACCAGATGCCTCCTGACACATAAACATGCAGTTAATTTTAGGATTTGTGCCATTGTTTTTGACTATATAAATATTATGTATTTGATGCAGCATGTGTTCGTTCAACGCAGGCACACCGTGCGGAATTTTGCGCCGTTTCGCCGTAGCTGAAACTCCGCGGCAGAGATCGCTTGACCGCATCCTCTGCCGCCCACGAACGGGGGACGGAAGCGGCAGGAAACATTCGCATCCGACGCGAGGCTGTTTACTGCGGTCAGCGGCCTCGTAACGCAGAGAATAAACAAACACGAGCCCATATTCATCGAAGCTTTCTACTGCAAATGAGACTCAAAATGTAAAACGGCTTACTGTGTAAATGTACAGTACTTATCAAGGGTGAATATTAATCACAGGTTAACTGAGGCCAAAAGCGAGGTTGAGAACATTACGTTTAGGCCTAAATTACTTTAGAGGGAGAACCACTATTTAATCTCTCTGGTTAATGTTTATTGCACGATATTTATATATGCAGTATGTGTCCCTAGGTATAAGTGTGTGTTTAAAAACACTGTCGCCATCTGCTGGTTGCATACATTATTTAGAGTCAGTAACATGAGTGCACACTTTCTTTGGATTTGAATAAATGTTGTACTGGGCACATCTGCTCCCGGGCTTTGAACCCCCAACTTTCTGATTAGCGTTCCTCACTACCACGCATCTCCCCAATCAAGTATGCGCAGACGGTGCTGGTCGTCCTGGTCAGGTCCACGTCGCTCTCCCCTTTTGTTTTGGAACAGGCAGCGGGGGAAATCCCCGCCCCCTTGCACGTGGACACCCCTTTCACTCGAAAACTTTGCTCATTTTCCTCCCTGTGGTGGATGTTCTTCCGCACCCTCTGCCACACGCGCGGGCCGTCTTTTCACAGCCCTTTCCAAAATACGCGGCTGTCGCGGATGCCGGACACCCGCCCACCGCCGCCTCCCCTCGCCCCGACCTGCCCACCCCCGCCCTCGTTCCCGCTGCTTCCTTCCAGCCGCCCACCGCCGCCGCGCTCCGGGTTCGAATTCCCCCGCCTCCCGCTGGCCCTGTGATTCAGCGCGCAGACGCTGACACGCCAGAGAGCATTGTGGGGGGGTTTCCTGCCAGCTCCGACTGACCTGGTTACGGCGCCGCGGTGCCGAGTGCGTCAGCTCAAACCGCACTCTCTCTCTCTCTCTCTCTCTGCGCGTGTTTCTGAGAGGCAAGGCCGTGCTTTATGTGAAACTGGGAGGAAGCAGGGCGGCGTTTAGGTACCAGGAAATGTGCAGGGTCGCTCTAAGCCGTGGAGTTTGCCTCCACCGTGCAGACGCCCGCAGGCCAGGTCCTGTGGGAGTGTTCCACGCTAACAGTGTACGCTCACTGCAGAGAGCACCCCCGTGGTTCCCACCTGTCCACAGTCCTGCCAGACCACCATTACATTATTACATTACATTGTACATAAAAAAAAGTTGTCTGTGATTGCATTGACAGGAACAATTACACAACATTATTGGCATTTAGTAGATGCTCTTATCCAGAACAACTTGCATCATTACAGTTTTTTTTTTTTTACAATTTTATCCATTTATACAGCTGGATATTTAGTGAGGGAATTCTGGGTTAAGTTCCTTGCCCAAGGGTACAGCAGCAGTGCCCCAGTGGAGTATTGAACCAGCAACCTTTCGGTTACAAAAGGTCCTGCTGCTTACCACTATGCTACAGTGGCAGGCATTGAGTCCACAGAGATGTGTATGTGCATCTCCCCTCAGGCCCTCTAGCCACAGTCAGGTGTAGGGGGAATGTACCGTGTCGGCACAGGGACGGAAGGTGTTTGTGGGTTTTGTCGTATTTCTGCAGGTATACATGACCCTCGGACCCATTCCAGCAATGAAAGAGGTCAACTGCCTTTCACACCACCCCTGTATTAGCATTACTATTTATATTAGCAGTAGTAGTGGTAGGGACAATTGCACATAGTATCTACTTTCTGAATAGACACTATGTACAAATTGTCCCTGTGGAAGCCGTCGTGAAAATGAATTGTCTCAGCAATTATCAGAGAGCATATTTCTCCCTTTGTCACCTTCCTTTGTGGAATCCCTCAGGGATTGATTGTAGGACCAGTTTTGTTTTCTAATTTAATGTTACCTTAATAAAATTAGTATTATTAAAAGCATTTGAAAGAGTAAGTGAATATACATTACTGTTAACCACTTTTTTGTGGGTGCAAATATTAAAATGAAACAAACACAAAAATAGAAGGGGAAAAGTGATTGTGCTGCTACTTTTTTAACAGCAGTGGTAGGATCCTCCTTTTCTGAAGGCAGAACATAACTTTGCCTGGCCATTTTTCATTTCATAATTGTCCCCACGATAATGCAATAAAAGAAAAAAGCACAGACATTTATTTTCTGTTTATTTATGGAAGGCCCATGCGAGTGAAAACATCTCAATTTGTCGCTCCGCAACATCGTAAAACAGGCACATCTGCCTTTCCTCGTCCTGCTTTGATCGCACTCATCTTCCTATGGGAAAGTGACAAACGAGAGAGCCTCAACCCAGGAAATGGTCTGAAGGACTAACAGCACACTGACGTACAACTGACCCCAGACTGACCTTATAGCTCTTTTTAGGAACCCGTGGCACATCTGATGACTCTAGATCTTACAGTATTTTTCCTTTGATCATGTTTTATTATTATTATTGAGCTGGAGACATTGGGTCAAACCTCCACAAAGTATTCTTCCTGCCCCCTCTTACTCATCTTTGATTCCAGGGTGATTAAAAATCACAGAAAGCTGTGGAACAGCAGTGCAATCAGAATATTACCACTACCCTAAACAAACAGCATTGCGATTAGCCAATTATTGCAATGTACCAGTATCAGAATGAGTGTCTCAACTGTTGATCTATTTAAGTGGTATCACAATATGAAATAGGTCACTATGCCTCATTAGCTAACTACCTAATTGACGCCACTGCAATGCATACTGGGTAATTATTAATGGGTGGCAGAATAGCACAGCAGTGGTGCTAATTTGTCAATAACAATTGTTTATTTCCTGCTCCTCTTGTTTTACATTTAAGAATAACGCAGTGCTGACTTGTCTTTTTTTTCTTTGACAGAAAAAGAGGATCAAAACAAGTTCTACTGATTTCCTGGCATTATGACTAAAGCAGATTACAAGTGAAAAATGTGAGATCACTCATTGATAAAAATTTCATTCTGTCTCCGACAAGGCTGGGAAAGCACCGTGCTGGAACTTTTTTTTCAAACAATCTGTGACATGTGACCATCATGTGAGAAAAAAACGAGTCTGAATGCTGCAAAACATTCATCTGGTTTCTGGAAACGCCCCCTCTGTTTACCTCTGATCTACCATACTCTAAGCCACAAGCTGAAAGAGACAGATCAGACACAAAGTAATACAGCTAAAAATAGAACGCCCTGAAACTGGAAACCTAAGAAATAAAGAGCTACTGGAAGTGACATACTGTACATAAACAAACATGGTTTTCAATGGCATTTCCTTAGCAGATGTTCTCATCCTGGGTGACCTTCATATCTTTATGAAGATCTCAGTTTTTATATTAAAACAGCTGGATGAAGCAATCTGGGTCAGGTCAGGTGCTTTTGTCAAAGGTGCAACAGCACTGCCCCACCTGAGAATTGAACTGACAACTTTTGGGAGACAAACCCCGCTTTTTTTTTCCTTTATTAGGTTAGAGATATTAGATTATGTTTAACAGATGTATTGCGCTGAGTGCGGAAGTTCTATCTTTAGCTCATCCATTCAAGCCCAATTCACTTAATGAATGGTTAAAAAGGAATAGAGAGTAAGTTTAAGCACACAGGACCATTTAGGTCCTTATTGCTTGATTGACATATCTTGAATAATGCAAATGCACTTAGTTATTTTAACATTAACCTTTGTTTACAAAAAGGGTGCAGACAGAATCCTGAAAAACAAATACTGATGGCAAGGTGTATGCTGAAACTGAAATTCCATCAAAATAAACAAATGAAATTTGCAGGGAGGTGTGAGAACATAGCTTGTGCCATCCCCCTTGCTTTCGACCAGAGTGAGGTCTTTTTCACAGAAAAATCACGCCTCACTGCGTGGAACGGTGAGGCCTCTGTGATGCAGCTGAAAACAGGATGTTCGTTCAGAGGAGCCTGGATGCTGACAGACAGGCCCCTTACGGGCAGTGCCAGGGGGAGACTCTCTGGGTTTTTGGTGCTGGTGCTTGCTCACTCAGGCCTCCAGCGGAGTCACGCTCCGATCGGAGGCTCTCAGACACAGAGTCAGTGGGAGAGACAGGGCGTCTTCGTAGAAATGCCCGGCCGCAGTGTAGCGGCAAGTCTGCTTGTTCAGCAGCCAGGAACCCCGCGAGGGCAAAGATGCATGAGAAAGCCGTCACGTTTATCCCTCTGACTCAGAGGCGCTTGTTTATCAGAGAGGGCATCACAGAGATCTCTCTGCACATCACTGTGCTGCTGCACAAGATGGAACAGTAAACCCCCGAATCTGCTTCAAAGGGTGTTCTAAAGCGATTACAAGAAAACAACACCGTGGAAAGACTCTTCTCCCTTGTGAGGGATGAGAGGCAGCTGGCAACTCTTGACAAGCAGACTCTGACTCTTGTAAGCGAGACAGTTTTAGCTTTGATTACTTCTGTCACCCACTACCATCTTGATAATATTTGTAAAACACAATTTTATCACCTCCCCCCTGACCCATTCTATCCCAAACCAGTTTAATCCTTACGCTGACATATTCACATCAGAGTGCACACTGACTGAATATAACCTATTGTATGAGGAATGTTTTTTATTTGTTATATTTTTGGAAGACTGAAAAGCAAATCTTGTGCTGAGTATATTGTATATATCCTCTGGCACAGAAGGTCATTGTTAGAAGTGAACAGAGTGCTGCCATCGGGCAGTTCTGTCATGAGCACTGATCCAGTCACTGAAGCGTGCTCAGCGAGGACAGTGCGTCAGTGTGAACGCACTGAGCGAACACAGCCTTACTCAGTGTGCTGTGCGGGGAAGGAGTGGGGGAATGTGTAATACCGCTGCATTGTTTTTCTCCTGCCTCCATCTCACACTGCAGGCTGCCAGGGCTGGCTTTGGGCATGAGGCCTGAAACGTTACGCTGAAACAGGGACGACACACACTGTATCATACACACACACACACTCTCTCTCTCACACACACACACGCTCTCTCTCACACACACACACACTCTCTCTCACACACACCACACATACACACACTCACACGTGCTCTCTCTCTCACACACCACACATACACACACTCACACGCGCTCTCTCTCTCTCACACACACACACACGCTCTCTGTCTCTCTCTCACAAACACACTCTCTTTCTCTCTCTCTCTCACACACACACACTCTCTCTCTCACACACACACACCACACATACACGTGCTTTCTCTTTCTCACACACACACTCTTTCTCTCTCACACACATACACACACCACACATTCACTTTCTCTCTCTCTCTCTCTCACACACACACACATGCACACATAAGTTGCTACAGCTGACCTCCTTTTCATGTGCATTGCTTTGTTGAAATTTTGTATACATTTACATATAAACTCATTATAATCCATAAATGAAGAAATTACGAAAATTACGAAGGCACTGTCACAAAATTAAACCAGACAGTTAATATAATTTCAATCTAATAATGTGTTTGGTTTATTCCTGTGGGGAATACGCTTAGCAGAATGCATCGTTATTAGGAACATTAAGTCCTAGATGCTTAGATAACACATGGTAATGAACCAGCCTCTAAGTCAAACGTCGGCGTCGTTTTCAACGCCTTGCATTACACCATCCTACACGCGCATACATTTAAATCGAGGGTGTCTTGTTAACGCTCTTTGGGGAAGTGTGGTAAATGTAGTTCATACGGGCGAGACGGTGAAAGACGTTTCACATTTGAGAACTACATATCCCAAGAAGTCTCTGAAACCACGCACCCACTGTTGCGCTTGACAGCCAGCTGCGGGGTGCAAGCTTAATGTAACCGAATGGTACAGCTATAGCAGGATTCTGTCGTTATATGAACGTTAAAACTAGGCAACGATCGACACTACATTTCAACGTCGCCGGCAAAAATACTGACGTCTTTGGTGATCATGGGAAACGGAGTGAACAAGGTATTTCATGTTTGGTGTTGGCAGCGCATGTATTAATTGCCGGTGATTAAGTTGGGAAAATCACCCGTGCTCGAGGTACTTTTCGCTTTCCGAATGGCCGCAAAGTTTTAGCATGTCTCCAAAAGAAAACATTTTCTGGGCTGTGGTCAATCATTGCGTGAAATAGTCGGATATGTTGTTGAATCAAACTCATTCATTTCTTTCATGCATTTGCAAGGCAGTTAGAATACTACCGGTGGACCTTATACCAAAATTAAAGATTTTTTTATTTTGACTGTTAATTATTTGGTCGTTGGTGAGATACACTTCGGAGAGCGACGTCATTACATGAGTATGTTAGAATTATGGACACAATGTAATCTAGTATTTAGCTGTCTGTCACAGACACCCACGCAACCGGTTCATTCGTGGGCGGTGAACTCCACTTTATTTTTCACGCTATGCTCGCTAGTCGTTTTTTCTTTCTTTCTTTTGCTAACAGCTGCATGCTTTAGAAGTTACATCTTTAAGATATCGGAGTCTGAAAGCTGTGTTGGCTACATAATGTGGGAAAAAATGAAAAAGCATGCAGCATGGATCATTATACTGTAACTAGTGGGACTTAAGTGGGAACTCATTATAGAGCAGATCAGGAAAGTGCATGGAGCGCCTCGTATCCATTGTTGTGTTTTTTCCCCTCATTGTCGGGTATGTTTAATAAGCACTGACAATCGCAGATATCAGTAAGACGCACCCAAACACCCAACCGCTAACGTGTCACCGTCAGACGCATACACTACCTTTTTAAATAATGAGAATTGTGAGTTCTGACATCTGATGTGTGATTCTTATTTTGATTATTCCATTTAGTAAGTCTTGCCTTTCAGGGTAAGTTTATGACTCGACTTAAGTCTGGAAGATCTTCATCGACACTCTTCACCACTTTTCACAGTAACGTGGAAAGATCAGAAAGTCGACGCGGAAATGTTTCAGCAAGAGAATCCATCTTACAGCACATTACTGAAAACAGTGCACTGGTATATGGAAACTGGAAAATGGAATTTGGATATTGGAATTGCTCTCTCACTGTCTGCTATATTGAAATGTTATACAGCAGCTTTTGTCCTAGATATTGCTTCAGGTCATCAGACAGTAAATTCCACAGAATGTCACAGTATGTCTAGCAGCAACTTATCTGTGGTCAGAGGGTGCAGGTGTGTACCGGTTGTTAATTAAACTAAGTATTTAAGTTACTCGATCTGCTGTGAGTATTGGGAAATAAAAGCACAGGTGATAATATTGTATTAATGAGTACAAGCTTGTGCTTATTTTACCTAGATAGGATTATTTTATTTTATTTTATTTTAGGATTACATTTTAGTGTCCAAAAGGATCTCACTGTGTAAGCAGCTCCAAATGTGTTTCAGGAGCAAATATTGACACAAATATGTTGAAGGAAATGCTTTGCTTATCCTTTTACCAGCATAATCTGTAACAATGCATTTCTTCCACATGGCACTCACACACAGGAACTGCGAAAGACTAGATGGTCAGGGATGTTTCAGTTTGGATCAGTTAACAGCTCAGTCAGCCCCTAGTTATTAAAATCATTTTAAACAGAAACCAGTTCACAGCGCATCCCCGTAATGAGGCCTGAGAAACACAGGTTTAGCGGCTGTGCTCTCGGTAGGCTGTGTGCTTGAGGTGCCAGACTGAGGCCCATACGCGTTCCTGTGGAGTCTTCTCACATTCAGGGTCAGACCTCCGGCTGTTTTGGCCCTGTAGGGGGCCTGAGGGTAATGACAATTAGCAGGACCCCCTCTGAAGTGAGCCCTAGATTTCAGGGTCATTCGCGTAGGAGCCACACAGCTACAGCAACTGATTTCAGAAAGGGATAGAGAAACAAGAGTTGGTGCTCGTGTCTGGGGCCCTCGTTCTGTAAATAGGACCCCCAGTCTTGCTCCTCAAAAATGCCCCCGCCCGCCCCCGTGTCACACATTGTGCCATCTATGTTTCTCACAATGTTGTTGTGACATTTTGCTCATTGATTTTGTGGTGTCTGTGATGGAGATAAATTCATGTTGTTGAAGTCTGTCATCGGCCTCTGTGTCCTTCCTGCACACACCCAGGGTGGTCTCATTTTTTGCTCTTGGTGCTTCCCGTCCTGTAATCCACATTTTCAGGGAAGGAAAAAGCTCCAGGCACTGTGTTTAATTTTCATTTCTTGGGGGAACTAGAGGAGCCGTCACTTGGAAATGCATTGCTGTTGTTTGAAAAAAAAAAAAAAAAAGTTCAGCCAATTTTTCCAGCCGATTCCAGAAACGACCGTGTGTTCTGTAAAACTCAGCTAGGGCTTCTGTATTCAGAAACGATCTGGATATGATGAACAACCCCTGCTCACTGCATGTGGCAGCGAAACCCTGTGTGTGAGAACACAACACCACCCTGGTGTGTGAATTATGAAGAGGAAAAAAGTGGGTCAAACATCAATCCTGTTTCCTGGGCTTCTTTCAGGTCCTGCCGGGGCTATACCTGGGAAACTTCAAAGGTAGGTTTTTTAATATAAAATATATTTCTAATGATGTAATTTGATTACATTTTAAATTTTAAATGTTTTGTGTCATATTACATGCATTAGGTATGTAGGTCTGTAGGTAGGAGTCAGGTATTGTGTGCTCTGGGAAAAAGGAATGTTGGCACTGAGTACACCTGTCGGTTAGAGGTGAGAGGTGCTTGTGCTCATGCTGTTTAGTGTGTATCACCAGACATGCCGTTCTCTGGTTGGGCATGAGGTAGAGACGGCAAATTTGTTTCAGTTCCCCTCCTTATGGGTAATCTGTGAGGCAGCCGTGTGGCACTGCGGTTAGGGAACTGAGCCGAAATCTCAACCAATTGGCTGCAGCTCCCAAACCCTTGCTGAGGTAGCACTGCCGTACCTTTTAAGGTGGCGCTTAATTGCAATTTACCTGTATTCAAACAGGTAAGCTAATTGAGAACTTAGGTTCAATAATTACTCTCGAGGCTGGAAAAACTGCAAGTAAAGAGCAAGCAGACAAGATACGGGTGCGCAGAGCATACGAACAGTATGTAAGCATCAGACAACAGAGCTTAGACCTTGTGCTTGAAAACAGGAACTGGGGATGACCTAATTTCAGTATCCACTGTAACCCATTCCAGCCACTAGCTGCTGTAGAAACCAGTGGAGAACAAAGAGTGCATGGAACTTTGGCGTGACCAAAGCAATGAGCTCACTGTCTCTCTCACTGACTCACCGAGCCACTCAGAGACTGACTGAATGACTGAGTGACAGAGAGATTCTTTCATTAACAGCATTTTGTCCAAACTCATGTGGTTGCTATGAGGCTGTCATCTTAATAAATACAGTATGCATGTATGTATGCATACACATATGTATGTATACAGACACACACACACACATACAGTGTCCTGCAAAAGTAATCAGACCCTTGACCAATTTAATTTTACTGAATTACAAAGCAATAATATTAGCATATTTCAGGTTTTTATTTTCCTTAAAAATATTTTGTAACAAAACCATCGTCACCTTAAAATATTAATTTTTAGTTTCAGTATTTTTAAATATAGTGTCAAATGGAATTAAGTTGCAATGTATTTGTAATGCACTCATAATTCAGTAAAATGTGAGACTGTATATATATGTACATATGTGTGTATATAATATATACATGCGTGTTTTTTTCCCCTCACAGATGCACGGGATAGAGAGCAGCTGGCAAGACACAACATCACCCACATCCTGTCCATCCATGACAGTGCCGCCCCACTGCTGCAGGTACGAGAGGGCGGGGCTGGGCGGGGCCGGGCAGGGCCGGGCCGGGTGTTACATCACGTTACACTTGCTCATTGGCTGGGCTGATGCTTTCATCTGGGCCAATTAGCACATCTCATACAGCAGGGTTGCTCAAGGGTATTATAGCAGTGCCCCGCCTGGGAAGTGAACCAGCAACCCTGTGTTTAACAGGGTCTGCAGCAGGCAGGGTGATGATGAGGGGGCAGTAGGTGGGACCCGCTTGTCACACGTCACTGAGGCTCATGTGACACAGTTGAGGCCATGCCGTCTGTGTGGCGTGGGTCAGGAATGGGCCGGGGTACGCCTGAGATGTTTCCAAAATTAGCCCCCACTGTCCCCAGCTCTTAATTTCATAAATGGACCCGCTCTTACTGTAAAAGAGCGTGGGTGAGTGTGCGTTCGGCCTCTGAGTGGGTGAGTGATGAGCAGGTGATTTAATACACAGAGGAAATGATCAGTGTACCGGGGAATAATGTTTCTGACCCCAGAAAAACCCCGCCCCCCCCGCCCCCGCCCCCGCCCCTGCCCCTTGTCCCCCAGCACCCCTGGCTTCTTCCCGCTCCACCCCCCCACCGCAGTGAGTGTGTTTGGGCTGTTGTCGCCATCCCACCCGGCTTCTGACCGCCGCGCTCCGGCTATTCCGCTGCCTCTGTCGCCAAGGGCTACGGGGGTCGCTCGCCGTCCGCCGTCGTCATGGAAATGCCAAGAACCAAGAACACCAGTCACCCCCTCTCTCTGTTCATTTTCACAGGTTATTTTTAAGGGCGTAGGAAACGAGTTTTTCACACTTAGCGTTTATAATAAATACATGACACCTTCCTCTAGCTGTGAATCGATTCGGAGGCCCTGTGATCAGAGCGAAAATGTCAAGAGAGCCCGAGAATGTTGCACCGCCTCTATAGGTTAGAGGGTGGAGCTTCCACCACTTATATTTAAATAACTGAAGAGCAGAAATGCAAGTTTAACTCTTAGGGGGGTTTCTCTGCTTGTGTTTTCAGTGCTGCAGGGAATGAGTAATAAATTCAAGGCTCAAAGTAATTTCACTCGTAGGTAGAGAAGTAGAAGGGTGTTGGTTTGGGCTACAGTGGCCTTTATATAGAGCCTGTCATGGGGTACAAATCACCTTGGGGGTGCATCAACTCAAACACCACTGACTGTAGGTCCCACATGGGTAATTCTGTTCCAGAACACTCAGCACACATCTGCACTGTCAGCTCCTTACTGTCCCTCCCCACAGGTGCCCAGTTTGGAGCGATCTCTGTCCTGCTGCTCGGTGATTTCTGCCCTAGCAGGACAGAAATCCATCAGGAGCTGAATCGGACCGGCTTAAGGGCCTCACCTGTTAACGTGTGCTCCGCGCTATCTGCTATGGAGATTCAAAGCCACGGTCACGGCAAGCCCAAGCCAACTGTCACAGGCAAACATTTCACAGTTTGGCTTTAAATCATTTGATTTCATAATCACACCGATATAATACTGGCTAATATTTTAGCAGTGAAACATGGCTGAGCACTCTGACCAGTACCTGCACTTGGGGAACATCTGTAAGGTATCAGTGGGCAGAATTCAGTCAAACTGCCAATCTCTCAATACCAGTGATGTTATTAAAAAATGAACCATTGCTTTCTTCGGGTCACGGCCAGGCTTCTCCGCACAGCGATAGTCACCTACGGGTCAGTGGCATTCAGAAGAAGTGAAATGAACAGGCTACGGAGAAGGTCAGCAGAAGCATTCCGTTTTTATGAGGCGCTCATCCAAACAGCGAAGCCTCTTACCCCCTCCGGTAATACAGTACAGCCCTTAATCGTACCAGCCATGTTATCAGGGACTGGTAGACAGTATAGCAGGTTGAATGGGGCAGCGGTGTAGCATGGTGGTAAGGAGCAGGGCTTGTAACCCAAAGGTTGCCAGTTCAATCGCCTGCTGGGGCACTGCAGCTGTACCCTTTGGTAAGGTACTTAACCCACAGTTTCCTCAGTACATATTCAGCTGTATAAATGCAGTACATGTAAAAATCGTAACCTATGTAAATCGTTCTGGATAAGATGAGTAAAATGTAATGAATTCCTGGCCAGGCTGGAGCTACTTTACAGGAAATGCACGGGGTGTGTTTCTGGGGTGCCCCAGCGTTTCTCTGTGTTAGCTGGAGCATAGTACTTAACCCACAATCGCCTCAGTACATCTCCAGCTGTTTGAACAGATAACGTGTAAAAATTGTAACCTGGTATGCAGTTGTGTGTAAGTCACTCTGGATATGAGTGTCTGCCAGGAAACTAAAATGCGATGAATGAATTACTAGTCAGGCTGGAGCTACTTTGTAAACGTTGTCAGCCGGTGTACGCTCTGGAGCAGGAAGCCGGAGCGTAGCGTGGTATCGGGGGGCCCCCGACGCAGTGGTGTGCGACGCCCCGGCGCGGCGGGAGGGGAAGAGGGGTGCGACGTGCCGACGGCGCGGTTCCTCGTCAGGTCTCCTGTGAATTAGCGCAGTTATCTGCCCTCACAGGAGCCGGGCCTCCCTCACCTCAGAGGCTGACCTCACCTTATCTCCGCTCTCAGGCCGACACGGCTAAACGGGCCTCCTTCCTCCGAACGCGGTGAGCACCGCAGAACGCCACGTCAGACGCGAATCAACTTCGCTCCAAAGCAGGGCTCTTTCTCTTTTTTTTTTTTTTTTAAAAACTCGGAAACAGACCACGCTCTCTCAGCGGGCCTCTGAAGGACTGTTGATCTGGGGTGTGCCGGGTACGTCCCCCCAAACTCCTTCCCCGAGGCTCATTCTGACTGTTTTTAGATGACCTACAATGAGTTTTACACTCCAGACTGATAGAGGAGGTGTTCAGTGGCAATATTGAGGTAGACTGCTGATATATTTTAAGAGAAAAGGTTTGGGAACCCTTTGAAGTCATGTCCCAGAAACAGCATAACCCAAATCTATGGGCATGTGCTGTCATGGTTGATTTTTTTCCCCCCTTCTTTTCATATTTTTGACATTTTCCATCCTTTGATACCACCACTGTGTGTAACAGTGTCATATATAACATGCTCCAGTCTTTTTGCATATTTTTGACATTGTTGACATGTTTCCATACTTTGATAGTACCACCGTGTGTAACAGTGTCACATGTAACATGTTCCGTTCCTCCCTTGATGTTGCTGTAGACAGATTAGCGCTCGGATGCTCACCGTGAGTCTTCCTCACTGCGCGTCCCTCTCCGCTGTCGTAGATGCTATTTCCTTGTGTTTTGGTCCAGGTTTCTCGGAAGGGGGCGGAGCCTTGATCTGCAGAATGGCAGGGAGAAAAAAGCAGCTGTGGCTTCATGTGTAATGAGACCCCTCCCCCCGGGCCAATGTATACCTGTGGCCAATGGGGCGCTAGTCCATTCAGAGATGTGTTGTGATGTCGTCCAATCACAGGAACTCTGGGAGGTATGGACAATACAGACCAGTCAGTCAGTCGCTCTGTGAGTCCAGCAGTTCCCTGGTCTTCGTGTCTGTTTCTCCCTCCATCTGATATAAAATGTAATAAACTTAAACTGATAAACCTAAATAGGAACACGTTAACGCCCGTGTGTATTTGATACACAAGAACATTTGGAAATGAAACTTTAAAATGAGTACATGGAAACCCACAGTGTGTGTGTGCAGTGAAGCATAAGGGAGTGTGTGGGAGGTAGTGTGCAGTCTGTGAGTTCTGAACTCGTGGCCGGTTCACTGTGGTTTATCCCTGCTGGGACTCTGCAGTGCTAGTCCTCCTGCAGTGAGATCTCCTGCCGCTGGTCGTCAGCAGAGCCGTGGACCTTCGTGGGGAAGGTCCTTCTGGAGGATGGAAACGTGTCAGATCGCTAAGCTAAGGCCACAGCTGCAGTGGGATGCTGGGAGTGGTGACGACGGCCCTCGGGGGGTCTGAGGAATCCTGTTACATAATGCTAAGAGATGGATTTAAAGTGGCAGGGTGTCCGTTAGTGCGTCAAAATGTGCATGTATATGTACCAGGGTGCAGCGGTGTGTCACGTGAAGCTACAGTGTGTTACGGACGATAAGCATGTAGCTGTGTGTTGCTTTGTAGAAGTGAGTTTGGGTGAACAGTATGTAGAGGGTGTTAACAGTATGTGTGATAGAATATAGCCTGTCTTACAAGTGAGTGTCATAGCATGTAATGTCTGTCAGAGTATGTATGTATGTATGTATGTATGTATGTGTGTAATAGTGTGCAATGCATGTTAAGAGTGTGTGTGATTATGTGTAATGTGTGTTAAAAGCATGTGTGTGTAATAGTGTGCGATGCATGTTAAGAGTATGTAACTGTCAGATCTTTTTCTGCCCACAGGAAATTACCTACCTTTGCATTCCAGCGGCAGATCTCCCCACACAGAACCTGTAAGCATCTGCACTCACCTGCAGCCATTCCCTCACACACAGCTGACCCTGCAGAATCAAACATCGCTAAAACACAGACACTAAACCTGAGGCAACATGTTCCTAAGCAGAAAAGAGTGTTGTATTTCTCTGGAGCATGTGTGAATGAAGACACACACACACACACACACACAAACACACACGGCATGCACACATCCGCATGTGCACACTCGAGTGTGCACACACACACACCTGCACGCACATACCCGTGCATGCACGCGTGAGTATGCACACAACCACACGTGCACGCACGAATGTGCACAGGCACATGCACACACACAGCCTTCCTGTGGAGTGGTCAGGCCCCCTTGCTCAGGAAGGAAGCTCTCAGCTCTGTGCTAGCGACTCTGCCTCCTCTCCTCACAGCTATTTTTACCCTCCTTCAGCCTACAGGGCCCTAAACCTGTGCCTCTGAGTCGAAACTGCGCCCTTTAACCAGGCAGCACCAAGCCAGGCCATGAAACTGAGTCAGTACCGAGTCGGGCCATGAAACCTGGGAAGCACCGAGCCAAAGCACTACACTGTGTGGTTTAACCAGGCAACACAAAGCCAGGCCATGACACTGGCCCCTTTAACCAGGCAGTACCAAGCGAGGGCTTCTGTTGATCCTGTCCAGGGGTCCTCTCCCTTAGCATCCTTTACCATATGGTAGATGTCTGTACAAATTACTTACCAAACACCTCCCACAACGGACATCCAAGTAAGAATGTAATTTGTACCCCAGGGTGACGTTTTGGACCCCTTGCATTCTGACCGGTGTTTTCACGTCTCTGCAGCACGCAGTATTTTAAGGAGAGCATCGCCTTCATGCACGAGTCTCGTCTGAAGGGGGAGAGCTGTCTGGTACACTGGTGAGTGGCATCACTGGGGACTGTGACCTCAAATCCCCCCGTCGCCCTCTGACACTGATTGTTGGGGGGCTTTCACTGAGATTAATGCATGTTGCTGAAACATCTGAAGACGCAGCTCTTCCGCTCTCACCTGAGCACCTGAAACACTACCACCTAAAGGAATCTCTCATGTCTCAAAACTGTTTCCTATTAAACTACAAAAAAATGCAGTCTAATGGTTTATCTCACTCGTTATATTACCAGCTAGCTTGTACCTTGTCTGGCCAACCATTCAAACGTGGTCATGCAGTGCTTCTAATATTGTTGACTCCTTATGGATTTTTTTGCTTGTGTTGTACTCTGCCTCACCTGTAAGTCCCTTTAGATAAAAGCATCTGCCAAATGAATAAATGTAAATGTAAGGGTAATGCTGATGTCTTTGGTGCTCCTGAAATCAGCGTAAATGAACTCACCAGAGCTCAGCCAATACAACCCCACTCTGCGTGCGGACACACACGCACACAGACACGCACAGACACCCATCAACAAAGAATCGACATGACCACAAAAATTAAAAAAAAAAAAAAAAACAAGCAGGAGATTGTACTTAGAAGAGTGACGTCATCTGACGAAGCCAGGCCTACCTCTGCGAGAGCGCTGATAAGTAGGTGAGAAAGGAAGCCTATTCTTGCACTTCCCAAAACCCTTTGATAAAGCAATGCATGCAAATAGACTACTTGACCCTGGGGTGCGAAGGTGCCCGAGACCCACATGAGGAGACTTTTCTGCACAAGAGCCTGCTGGTCTTATCTTAGTGCTTGATACTGATCTCAGAGTGGTGATGTTACTGAACCAGGGGCAGGTTCACCTAGCAGCCACCAACCAAGAGTATATCCCTCCCCAACCCCTTGTTTGTGTTTTCTGCAATCAGTTCCAGACTGTCTGTCTATCTCCCTTTATCTGTCTGTTCTGTGAGTGTGGTTTCTTCTAACCCCTTTGTCTCCTGTGTGTCTGTGAGAGTGGTGGGTTTAATTTGCCTTCTCTCTCTCTATACTCTCTCTCACTCTCTCTAATGTCTCACTCAATGGAAGTACAATAAAATGGATTCACTCTCTCTTTCCTGTGAGAGAGTTCATTTGGTCTTACCTGCTGTCTTTCTGTAGAATATGAGACAGTGAATGACTAATGTCCTCACCCTCCTTTCTTTTTATTTATCTATATCCCTCTACCTCTCTGTCGGTCCCTCTCCCTGTTTCTGTCTCTCTCTTTCTATCCCTTTCCATCTCTCCCTGTCTCCCTCTCCCTCTCTACCCCCCTGCATCTTTATCCCTCTTCCTGTCTCTCTTTCCCACTCTGTCTTTCTGTCTGTCACGCTCCTGCTTTATCCCTCTCTCTTCCTCTCCCCCTCCACCATTCTCTTTCTATTCATCTCTATCCCTGTCCCTCTCTCTTGTTCCTCTCTCCCTCTCTATTCCCCTCTCCCTCCCTCTCCCTGCCCCTCCCTCTCTCTTTCTCTCCCTGCCTCCCCCCTCCATCTCTCCCTCCCTCTTCCTCTCCCCCTTTCTCTCTCTCTCCCTGCCTCTCTCTCTGTCCCTCTCTCCCCTCTCTCTCTCTCTCTCTCTCTCTCTCCCTGCCTCTCCCTCTCTCCTCCCCTTCTCTCTCCCTCTCTCTCTCCCTCTCTCTCTCTCCCCCTCTCCCCCCACCCGGTGTGTCAGTCTGGCGGGTGTGTCTCGCAGCGTCACGCTGGTGGTGGCCTACCTGATGACGGTGACGGGTCTGGGCTGGCAGGACGCTCTGGCGGCGGTGAGGGCTGCGCGGCCGTGTGCCGGGCCCAACGTTGGCTTCCTGCGGCAGCTGGAGGACTTTGAGAACACGCAGGCCGACCATGTAAGCGCACTGCCTCCGCTCCGGGACGAGGGCCCCGCCCTGACACCCTCCCACAGAAACATCCGTGCTGTTTCACTGCCATTAAACCTAGACCTAGAGACTGGTTTATCTTGGCCCGCATCTGAAAGATGATTGGTTCGTCTCATCCTTGCCTCTCAAAGGTGCTTGGTTCTTCTTGGCCTTGTCTCTCAAAGGTGATTGGTTTATCTTGGCCTGCACCTGAAAGGTGGTTGGTTTATCTTGGCCTGCCACTCTGGTTTGGTCAGGTTGTTTTGACTACCTTGGAAGAAAATGGAAAGGTTCTGAAATAAGCCGACAGAGAAAAAGTGTTGGATTTTTTGTATGTTTTTCCCTGAACCCTGATAGTTATTTTTGTCTGTTATAGGCATTGACATCAAGCTTTTCACTGAATGATTATGAGGCTGGACTAGCCTCTTTTGTACTCTACTGAATGCTTTTAACAATACTGTTTGTTAATGAAGCAGCATATTCTTTGTAAATGATACTGTGTGGATGAGTGTGACCTTTTCAGTCTTTGGTCTGAAATACTGGGTACCTGTGCAATCATACGCAATAACAGCTGTCCACCTCTGAAAAGCTTCTCTAAACAAGCCTGGATAACAGGGTAGAATTTACTCATGTTTCAGTAAAAATGGCTCTTTTGACATGACAAATGGGTACCCTTGACTAACTCTCAGACTGAAACAGCAAAGTACCTGATATGCTGTGATCCATCGAGT
Source organism: Megalops atlanticus (assembly GCA_019176425.1). Lineage (NCBI taxonomy): Eukaryota > Metazoa > Chordata > Actinopteri > Elopiformes > Megalopidae > Megalops > Megalops atlanticus. Next base: position 2,628,811 of record CM032898.1, read on the forward strand.
TGAGTTTGTTGAGCAGTAAATTTGAGCGGATTGGACAATGGCCAAAATGTATTTTGAAATGAAGGGATGTATATATATTGAAAATATAGCGTAATTATATTTGAAGGTTAATATATGCCTCGAAGTTTGCACGTTCAAATCTCGGCTGGGGCACAGCATGCCTTTGAGCAGGATAGGTAACCAGAACCGCTTCAGTACGTATTCAGCTGTATAAATGAATGATGTATAAGACACTCACTGCGTGACCTGCCCCAGGTATCGGTGTCCGTGAGGTAAGTAAGCCTGTGAACTGTGCTGTTTCTTCAGTACAGGACATGGCTGAAAGAAAAGTACAAGGAGAACCCCTTTAATGACGAGGACGAGGTCAGAGTTCTGCTGTCGCAATCCCCCAAGGCCAACGGTATGGAGTCCACCTATCTGGGAACGAGGTATACCTGACAGCGCCCCCTAGTGTCACCGATGGGTGCTGCATGGCCTCACAGACACCTCGAAGCATTTGGAGAGGGCGACTTGCGCCTGTGACCTATTCGCAGTTTTGTATAAGGGTTGGAACAGGACCCTTTTTTAACATGGCACTTTCATAGCAGGAGATGCCCACTAGCTCAGAAGGGGTCTGCTGTTTGTTTCTGTACGCAGCTGGGTGTGTGTTGGGTTGTATTTTGTTTTGATTTTTTTTTTTGATGGGAATACACTACTGTTCAAATCTCCTAAATGAATGCAAACATAAGAAAAACCACATTTGTTAATGTTGCTTTTCAAACAATTCACATACGATCATTTTTCTTGTTGCTGGTAAAATTTTGGATGTGCTTGAGCAATTTATATTTGCAGGCCCATTTTTTTGTAATACAACAAATGTTTCTCAGCAAAATGTTTGTATGAAATTGAAAATAAACTGGATTGGTGTGTCAGCATACTGTGTGTGAAGGTGTGTGTTCCTCTTCACTTTAATGTGGAAATTATGTGTTTATATATATATATATATATATATATATATATAATTAGTAATTATTATAGTGTGTATTCAATTCCCCGATTGCACACTGCTGCTGTACCCTTGGGCAAGGTACTCAACCCAGAATTGCCTCAGTAAATATCCAGTTTTATATAAATACATAACATATAAAAACTGTAACCTATGTCAGTCGCTCTGAATAAGAATAAGTCTGTTTACAATGTAAGATCCATTGCTTTAACATTGTACATCCTCCCAGCCCAGAGCTGCACAGCTCATTCATATAAGAGGATGTGCGCAGCCACACATTTTGGCCACCAGTTTTGGAAGGGTCATGTCTTACCCCACGTGTCTTACTCCTCTGGGATTTCAGGGCTAGAATCGGGCGCCTCTTCATCTGTTAGCCCCACTGGTCTCTCTCCCCTTCCTGCTAATATCAAACGCAAGGGTGGCCATGCATGAAGGTATCAGAAAACACGTCTGCACAGGCCTGCTTTTTTCAGAGAAACGGAATACGCTTAAATTTGCACCTACGGTACCTCTATAAGAAAGCCACCGCCCCCACCCCACCAAGAAATGGTTGGATGCACTCTACATAAATACTCATAGATCTTAAAATACCACTGACCCGTTCATATGTAGTTGTTCATTAACAATAACTAGAATGTTTTTCCTGCTCAGTGATTTGACTTACAATTGAACATTACTTATAATACGTCTCTTTAGCACAGTTTTATCTTCATTTGGGTTAAAGCCCGTGCGTGGATTTCACAGTGACCGTGGGCGTAAGGTCGGCAATTCCAGTGCCTCTCACCGTTGCAGTTCCTGCCTTTAACCAGAAGGTGGAGTTCATTCATGCCTCTCTTCCAGTACATGGCCGAAATCGCGAGTGTTGAAAAACCATCTACTACAGTCGAATTTAGGTAACTGGGAAGACAGGCAGTAATATGAGACAACTTTCGTCCCTGAGCAGCGTCGGTCTAACGTTTACGCACTTAGGGACTACAGTATTTATGAAATTAGTTTTTTCAGGTCCCTCCATCAAACAATATCAAACACCAACGAAACAACGGCAAGAAAAGAAGTAGTTATTAAAAACTATATATAAAAAAAATGAATTACAGCAATGCAAACGAACAACGTTGGGACATGCCGCAAAAAACAGCTATTTCAAAAGAAATGTTTTTGAATTTAAAAATAGCCGATCGTTCCATTGCTCTTGTTTATGCGGCTTGAACTTGCCGTTCGCGAGGGATTTCCCTGCTGTTTACTGTAGTTCGCTCCTCGATAAGCTTCAGAGAACTTGCGCATGCCACTAATACGCGGCTCCTCCCACAGGTCCGCCCCGAACAGACAGGTTATTAATACCAACAAAGTTCCTTCTTGCATGTTGAATTCAGTGTTATTCGTTGTGAGAACTCGCTGGATCCCAACGTTCTGAGGTAAGAGCAGTCACGGCGTCTGTTAACAGAGAGAGCGGGAGAGTTTGCACCTGCGAACAGGTGTGATTTGTCGAAGCCGAATGATAGCCGGACAGAAATGGTGATGCTGATAACATCTGCTCATCCTTGCGCTCAGGCAGACTTGATATTAAGTCAAATTGTAGGAGGAGTTACTGACTGCAAAGATATTAGAACTGTTCGACAAAGTTACTTTCAAAGTTACGAGCCTTCCGGCATGAGAAAAAATAATTGTAAGGTTGCTAAAGATGAAGTATTATATTTATGTTGCATTCTGTGGGTGTGTTATATTATTCAGTAAGTTACGCTGAAACAGCAATCAGTGTTTATCATTCAGTAACATAATTCATTCTCTGTTTAACTTTGACATTTGTGTTTTACAGTGTGCTATTTATTCTTTTGCGTGTTATTTGCTAATAAAGTGCTGCTGGTGATGCTAACAATAAGATATTGCTTTTCAAATAACTACTGCAACCCCCGACGCCAGGCTTGTTTCCTACTTCTTTATGTCTTTGTACATCGGCAGCCTTTTGCGCTTTCAAGATTCCTCTCAGCTCTCTCTCTCATCCTCCTGTCTGGCATAACTGTGTCTTGCGCAACGTATATGGTCTTGCAGGTGTTGAGCCGCCTGCGGATGCGCGCTCAGTCACCCCCACATACCCACTGTGTTGTGCATACGTTTTGTGCAGATATGAACTCAGAGAGTGACTACGGCGCGACAGTCAGTTGTGGCAATGGGAAGCTTAGACAATGGCTAATTGAGCAGATTGACAGCGGGAAGTACCCTGGATTGGTTTGGGAAAATGACGACAAAACCATTTTCAGAATCCCCTGGAAACACGCCGGCAAACAGGACTACAACAGAGACGAGGATGCTGCGCTTTTTAAGGTACGGCGTGCCAAGCGCTCACCGGCCCGACACCGCAGCACAACACAGAAGGCGTGCTACGATCGCACTTAAAACAGTATTTTAGTGATATGGTGAACCGCTGTGGTGTTTTACCATCACCCACAGTAACGAACCAGAAAAGACTTTACAAGTTTATGATTCTTTATGATTTACTGGGAGCTAATTTAAGCGCAATATATATATGGGTGTATTGACTATTTACTGATCAATATATTATTTGATTGTGACTTCTTTGTCCATACAAGCTATACTATATCTATACAAGTTATGTTTATATTGTATTTCTACTTACTTTTAATGTTTAATGATAAACACTATGATTCCGTTGGTGGATGGTTGCTTCCTTCTTGCATCTTGTAAGAAGGCCAATAATGACAGTAGTGTTACTGTAGGCAAGCCAGTAATGACAACTGTGAAATGATTTTTAAATGTGAAGTGTAATGATCATTGTCATGATAGCATGTATGGCATATCTCATATCCTCTGCCCTGGCTTATTAAGTAATTATATGTATAATATTTAATCTTTTTCTTTAATTCACTTTAATTTTAACTTTAATTAAATTTTCTTGAACAAAAGCTACTTCAATTAATGTTTCACGAACAAAGGTGTAGTGTAAATAAACCCCTAGCCTCCCTGGACATGAGGCCAGCTGATTGGAGCACACCTGTCAGACTCCGCCCATCCTGCCTGACCAATGGCATTGGCTAGAGGACTGTAAGGAGCTGGGGTTCTGAGCTGGCTGTTGCTGTTGCAGGCCTGGGCCCTCTTCAAGGGAAAATTCAGGGAGGGGATTGATAAGCCAGACCCCCCCACCTGGAAGACACGACTACGCTGTGCGCTGAACAAAAGCAACGACTTCGACGAGATGGTGGACAGGAGCCAGCTGGACATATCAGACCCCTACAAAGTCTACAGGATTATCCCTGAAGGAGCCAAGAGAGGCAAGTTACCATACGACAGTGCTTCCATATGCTGTGTGTGTGTGTGTGTGTGTGTGTGTGTGTGTGTGTGTGAGAGAGAGTGTGTGTGTGTGTGTGTGTGTGTGTGAGAGAGAGTGTGTGTGTGTGTGTGAGTGTGTGTGTGTGTGTGTGTGAGAGAGAGAGAAGATGTGCATTATTTAACTGGGATAATCTGCTGCCATATACACATACACATCAACATATCAATTCATATCATTTTTAGTGCTGACATAATATCAGAAATCATAATGCAGTGCTGGTGCAGGTACAGATAGCCAGCAAGCAAGTGCCACACAGCAACTACAAATAACACAACACAGCGCCATCCAGTTAGACCATAACTTCCTAATCATGACACCCCTCATACACTGATAATCACAATTAAAAGCATTTGGGTATTAGAACAACTAAAAACACAGAGGAGGAGCTCTACTCCGTCTGAACCTGTGATCTGCAGGACACACGACCTTGTTGTGAGGCGTGGCAGCAGTTCAGCGAAACGCAGAGAGACCTTCAGAGAAACGCAGCTTGAATGGGTTCATGTTTTTTTTTTTTTTTTGCACATGAATGGCCGGCGCTGTGCAGCTGCACATCAGGCAAACACGTTGTGTGTGAGAGTGTGTGTGTGAGTGTGTGTGTGTGTGAGTGTGTGAGTGTGTGTGTGTGAGTGTGTGTATGTGTGTGTGAGTGTGTGTGTGTGCTCTCCGTCACCAGAGCAGGAAGCGTAGAGGAAGCTGACGTGCTGCGCTGCGAAGCTCAGAGGCTTTTTTTAGAGGGCTACGGTTGCTCAGTGCAGAAAAACACAACACAGCGCGCGGACGCTTTAAACACGCACGGCCTGCGAATCGTGTCGAGTTTACACCCCCCTGCTCCCCCACTTTTTTTTTTTGTATGTTTGACGCAGTTGAATTGAGAAGAGTTCATTCAGGCTGTGTTCACAGACAGGGTTTTCCAGACTCAGTGCAAGTCCAGGATAACCACTGTGCAGTTTGTCACTGACCTAGAGTAGTTCAAGTTCAGTTACTGTAGTCTTTGTTGATGGTTTTTTATACACATTCTTTGGCCATTTCAGTGATGATGTTTTATAAGAAAGTCAATGCATCGCCTGCTCAGGTTCATAACTCAAAGGGCAGAGCTCTTAGGGGTTAAAGAGGATCTTGGCCTTAAAAATTCTCCACAGGAGCAAAGCAATTTGGACGATGACACCACATCATTCAGCCTCACCTGGCTGGTGATTCTGCCTTTAGGCTGGAGTGTATCTAGCTCTGTGTACCTAACGCTGTGGCAATGCTGTGATCTTGCGCCATCTTGTTTTTCCAGGAGCCAAGCAGATAAGCGTGGAGGACCCGTCGTCTCACTCCAACTCTCACAGCTTCTCCATGCACCCGTCCTACCCACCCCTGCAGGCTCAGGTGACTCCGCCCGTCCAGCGCTGAAATGTCGGGGTGTAGGGCTCACGAAACGGGGCGGTGACCAGACGGTGTTGCGTTCAGATCCCCAGGGCGGGGCTGATTTCTGCTTTCGCAAAGGCTTTCCGTGAACCGCTTCAAGGAGATATCCCAGCTGTGTGGTTAGAAAGAATACAGAAGAATTATTAGGTGGAGTGTGACTTCCAAGCCAAAGGGAGACTCCTTTCTGCAGGGTTTACAGAAACTGCAGTCTGGTTCCATGGAAGTCAGAGGTGTTTCCTTCTCTACACCCACTTCTTTCTGATTCTTTCCCCTGCGTGTGATCACCCTGTATGGTGTCCTTTCTGTCTTGTCTTTTCACTTTGCGATGTCTACCCTAGCAGTGTAGGAAGACATTTGACAATTTGCTGACCGACCTGTCGGTCCACCTCAAAACAACGTGGCATTTTAGCCATCTGTTGTGAAGACATACAGTATAAACCAGTGTTACCATGGAAACGTGCGTACAGGGACCTCCAAAGTGACGCTGGTCTCCCCCTTCCCTGCCCCCCAGGTGCCCGGCTATATTCCACATGAGAGAAGGGACTGGAGGGACTTTGTGCAGGATCCACAGACGCCCGCGGAGCTGCAGTTCGGCCAGTGCCCGTACCCCCCACGCAACCTCTCCTGGCAGGGGGTACCCTGTGAGAACGGTACGAGGGGGCAGGGGTGGGGGAATGGGGGCTCTCACTGTGGAGGGAGAGGAGAGAGTGCCGTGTGATCTGTATCCACCAGGAGGCTAAGCTCAGGGCTCAGTCACTCAGAGCTGGCTGTCAGTAGACCAAGGAGGTGTGGATGACTCGCCAGTTCCAGGGAATGAAAGGTCAGAGGTCACATGTGAAAGAGAGGTGTGTTCTCTGGTGGAAGGGGACTTTTGGAAAGGCCTTTTTTTCTTGTCTGTAAGAAGAACCCGCTCTTTGCAGACAGCGTGTAAAGCTGTAGTAACAATCACACCGTGTGGAGGGTGCTGACTTCCTCTTCTTCTGCTGAAGAGGTGACGCGTTTCATCAGATCCAGGCTGAAAGACAAAGAACAGATTCAGCCTTACCGCAGCACACACCTCAACTCTGAGTGATGAATTTAAACCATCATCACCCTGTTTTTGTTTGTTTGTTTCTGTCAAAAGATATTCAATTAATTCCAGAAACTGCTCTGGTGTGTAATGCTATGAAGGGAATTACAGAAACATTGGCTTTAATGTGTCCTTACTGAAACATGACTTTATTTCTCTTCAGTCAGGAGCGGTTTGCATTGCGCTTTGTGGCAGACGGTGAGAACGATCAGAGCAGGAATCTCAGGGCAGGGTTTTAAGGTGTCTTTTCTCTCTGCTGTGTCACAGGGTATCAGATAACAGGATCCTTCTACACCTGTTCACCCACAGAGTCTCAGCCTCCTCCTGCTTTCTCTATGGACCCCAGCATGAGGTCAGCGGAGGCCATGGCCCTCTCTGGTAAAGACACATACACACACACACCACACACACTCTCACACACACACTCTCTCACACACACACACACACACTCTCACACACACACCACACACACCACACACACTCACACACACACTCACACACACGCAAAGTGCTCGCTCATACAAACCCACTCACACGACTCACATTAATTACGAACTCTCACATTAATTTGGTCAAATTTAAGGCAGAATTGTCTTTTTTTTAAGCAGTCAAAAATGGTTGAGTAACTGATGGATATAATCATTCGCACTGATGTGAACCAGGTGCTGTAGAGTGAGTGTTTGGATTGAATTGCATCTTGAGATTGAAGAGTGTATGTAGATGCATAGCGGGGTTGTCTGGATAGTTCATAGTTCATTCTCCCAGTTCAGAGTTCGCATCTCAGACTCCTGGCTGTGTCTATAACTGTATGGCAGTGGTTATTAATAATTTGCTTTGGGATTTTTTTTTTGGCCGCGGTACAAAAGAGCACATTGTTGCTTAATAGAAAGGAGTAGTAGTTTGACGTGTATGATCAGGGACCACAGTGCTGCTTTTGTGCCACGTTTACTTCCCCATTCTGAATTTATTTTATTTCTCACTCCTTAGTCCAGGCTGGTTAGAGGTGAACAGGACAAGGGCTAGAAAGTTTTCCACAGAATTCCTGCACCACAGTGTATAAACATGGCTTTTGTTACTGAAGGCAGGAGGCAGTGTGGTCTTTTTTTTTCTCGAGTGCTGGATCGTAGAGCTGTCGATGAAGACATTCTGGGTCCTATATACACTGCAGTGGGTCACGTCTGTGTTCCAGTGAGATGGTCGTCTACTTCTTTTATTTGCTGTGCGTCTTCAGTCTTGTAAAAGTTTCAGCGTTCTCCCCTCACGGTGGGGTGGGGCCCACAGCGCTGGCAAACATCACAGCTTTTAACAACGCGGCTGTCAATTTTATCTATGGATTTGCTTTATAAAAATGATAAAAATCAATGAGCAAGAAACCTTATCGATGTTTGCAGTGTAAACCCTGTGTCTGTGTCACTTGCTGTGGGGCCTCAGATAGGCGTAGCGACCGGTGTTGATGGTCTAAGGCTTTTACCAATGTTTACCATGGCCTTCACAGGTTTTCACCATCAGGTGCTGGGGCTCAGACCCCCCAGACATGAGGCCCCCACTTTGAGTCAAGGGGCCCCAATAACTGTTTATTTAATCTGCACCTCCTTAGTTACTGCTGTTTTCATACACATAGTAACACAGCATTCACAGTTGTTAATCCTGTTTGTGGTTTGTGGAATAACCACAATGTGTATCTATACACTGGTTGCTGTGGAACATAGTAGAACCTGTGTATTCCCCCAGACTGCCGCCTGCACATCTCCCTGTTCTACCGCGAGTCGCTGGTGAAGGAGGTGACCACCAGCAGCCTGGAGGGCTGCCGGATCTCCACCTGCCTGGACGACAAGCTGCCCAGCAGCATGGACCAGGTGCTGTTCCCCTTCCCCTACCCCCAGTCGCAGAGGAAGGGGGCGGAGAAGCTGCCCGCCGCGCTCGAGAGGGGCGTCCTGCTGTGGATGGCGCCGGACGGGCTCTACGCCAAGCGCCTGTGCCAGGGCCGGGTGTTCTGGGAGGGGCCCCTGGCGCCCTTCGCCGACAAGCCCAACAAGCTGGAGAAGGAGCAGACCTGCAAGCTACTGGACACACAGCAGTTCCTCAGCGGTGAGCGGGACGCACGCACCCTCCGACACGGGCTCCGCAACGAGGAGCACACACCCCAATACAGGCCACAATGTAGTCTCCCTCGGACACGGGCTCCGCAACGAGGAGCACACGCCCCAATACAGGCCACAATGTAGTCTCCCTCGGACACGGGCTCCGCAACGAGGAGCACACGCCCCAATACAGGCCACAATGTCGTCTCCCTCAGACACGGGCTCCGCAACGAGGAACACACACCCCAATACAGGCCACAATGTAGTCTCCCTCGGACACGGGCTCCGCAAGGAGGAACACAAACCCCAATACAGGCCACAGTGTAGTCTCTCTCAGACACGGGCTCCGCAACGAGGAACACACGCCCCAATACAGGCCACAATGTAGTCTCCCTCAGACACGGGCTCCGCAACGAGGAGCACATGCCCCAATACAGGCCACAATGTAGTCTCCCTCAGACACAGGCTCCGCAACGAGGAGCACACGCCCCAATACAGGCCACAATGTAGTCTCCCTCGGACATGGGCTCTGCAACGAGGAACACACGCCCCAATACAGGCCACAATGTAGTCTCTCTCAGACACGAGCTCCGCAAGGAGGAACACGTAATCCAGCAGGAGCCACGGTGTATTTTCTAAAGATTAGTGGCATTAGTGGATTAGTGATCTATCTATCTATTTATCTGTATTCCATACTGAAATTAAATATTAATGGGCCCGATAATACATTTCAAGTACAATTTACATATTATGGAAAATAGAAATATGTTGCAATATGCCAAAACAGCACTCAATCACATATGTTAAATATATTTATTAAGCTAAAAATATGTTCTCTAAAACATATTTTCAAAATAGTATATATTGAACAATCAGTCCTACAATATTGGTTGTGACCAAAAGCAAAGACAAGGTTTTCAGGAGCAGTCACAGCAGGTCATCAGTGACTAGTGCAGTGCCATTTAAACATGCTTCAGAAACTACGCACTACGTCTATCTAGGGTGTGGACACAGTGAACACATCTGCCTCATTCCTACTGCTAGCCTGCAAACATCTCCCCCAGTTTCCCAGCAACACACAGCTTATTTCTGCCCACATTTTCAGTCAGCTCATCTAGCAGTCTCCATCCCTCCATCTCTCTTCTTCTCAGCTACTGCCTGACAGTTAATCAGTAATAATTTCCACAGGATCAAGGACCTAGAAACTAACAGCTAATTTCTCCTGAAATCTGTACATCCCCTTTCGCATATGGTTTGTCTGCTTTCATTTGAACAATGGAATCTAAAAAAAGAAAATCCACCAAAGCCGACCACACAGCTTTAAAAGGTCCTTAGGACTTCTTGAGAACTTTGAGGTCTGTGGGGGAGCATAAAGCAAACCTGTCTAAAAATTATGCAAAAAAAAATGTTTACTTCTTAGGTATGGAAACAGTGTCTTTTGAAAGTATCCGCCATCACGGAGAATACCTGTCACTGAGAGCTCTTGGCTGCTGTGTACCCAGTCTTTTTAAGATGACCTTCTTCAACCAATGAAAAAAAATGACTTGGACTCAAGGGTTTTCTCATTGGCTGCCTCTCGTCTTTCCGGCTTTCTCATTGGCTGCCTCTCGTCTTTCCTCACCCCTCAGAGCTCCAGGGCTTTGCCTATCATGGTAGGCCTGCCCCCAGGTTCCAGGTGGTCCTCTGTTTCGGGGACGAGTACCCCGACCCCCAGAGGCAAAGCAAGATGATCACCGCTCAGGTGGGTTACCCACAATCCATCTGCTTTTATGAACTACATGACCCAACTGTATCTCTGACAGATAGCCTCACACAACTATTATAAAGCACTGATCCTTCAGAATCTGTTTTTTTTCCTGTTCCTGTTCCAGATGTTTGGTCCTCATATCTGGCTATACTGTGGTTTTTCATGTTTGTTTCTGTTTTGACGTTGACAGGACAGCTGTAAAATATGAAATCACTGCCATTCAATCTGAGATGAAAATTGTAAGGCATGACTATGCCCTCACCAGCCGTAGACTGTTCTCTCTCTCTGGAAACAGCCTTAAACATCCCCACACCCACAATTTCCGAGAACAACAGAGTGAGGATCCCCAGTGTCCCTGCATATATTACAGGAAAAATTCAAATGAGCTTCCAAATTGGCCACACCGCTGAATCTCTTGACACCTCTTGTTACTTGACTGCGAATGATTTGCTTAAAGAGTCTGACTTTTAAAAATGCCGTCCTTCCCCTCCGGTACTCTAGGTGGAGCCAGTGTTCGCCAAGCAGCTCCTCTACTTCGCCCAGCAGTCCAGCGGTCACTACAGCCGCGGGTACGAGATGCCGGTGCAGTCGGCCACCCCCACGGAGGACTACCAGAGGCCGATCCATCACCACGCGCTGCCGGAGTGAGGGTGCCAATCCGCGGACATTAGCTGGGACTGCAAATGGACACTGCCACTACTGTGTGCGACTAAAACAGGAAGACAAGCTGGTTTCGAATGTGGACCTTGCTGAGTTCTCGTCACTAAGGTGGACATCTCTGGGCCAGGGGAGGCGAAACTACACCAGCGGACTTGGGCAGGAAAAAACGCGGCGCTCTCCTTCCGTCTCTGTCCCTCTGTCCATCCTTCCTCTCTCTGACTCCATCTTTCCGTGTCTCTCTCTCTCACTCTCTCAGCTCAGTTAGGTTAATCTGCTTTAGTGGCAGGAATTATGTTTTGTAAATATTACCAAGGCATCTTACACAATAGGTAAAGAAAAACAGAAATACATAATAAATTAACGAAAACTACACACCTAAGCCAGTGAACATGTATAAAGATGAACCTTTTTTTTCTTTCTGTACCTCTCTATTCTCTTTATATCTCTGTGCCCCTCTATTTCTCCCTCTCCCCATCTCTTTCCCTTCATACACATCGACACTCTCTCTCCCTCCCAGTATGTATTAGATTATGTGAGTTCTTTGCCCTGAATCTTGATTTACACTGAAACCAGTATGAGAAAGCTACTGCCCTCACTCAACCTGTATGGATATCTATGGACTAATGTTAAACTGAATTACTGGCACAAAATGTTATTTTCTTCTCATTTTATTTTTTTTACCAATTTGTTACTTCAATAATATTTGTATATGCAAATAAGGTGTGGTAGGGTGGTGGATGCATTGCACTGAAATGTCTCCAGGTAAATGTACAGTATACAGACAATCAGGATTTTCAAAGGATCTATGTTTTACTTGCCTTTGATTTTTTGTATTAAATCATAAAATCAATGAATAAAATCGCGATTTGTAAAAACACTCGGCTTTTTGACACTTACTCCCACCTTCTCTCAAAAAGACGCAGCGTGCTGCTGTCACCTTTGCAGATACACCCATATATGGTCTGATCCCAGTTTCCTTTGTGTGTTTTAGGTGACGGTGCAGGGAAATTGTCATATGTTTCTGGTATAGTGGCATTACACAATAAGTCTTCTGTATTCCAAGCATTTTGTGTTGCAGGTGTGTGTGTGAGAGATTGTGTTTGAGTGTGTGTGTGCGCGTGTGTTTGAGAGAGAGAGAATATGTGTGTTTGAGTTTGTGTATGTGTGTATGTGTGAGAGTGTCTGTTTGAGTGTGTGCGTGTAGGTGTGGCTGTGTGTATTTGCCTATATGAGTGTGTTTGAGCGTGTGTGTGTGTGTGTGTGTGTGTGTGTGTGTGTGTGTGAGAGAGAGGAAGAGATTGAAAGAGAGACTGAATGACAGGTGAGGGAGTAGATTCTTGTCTCAGCTCCAGGCGATATGGAGGTCTGTGACACAGTTCTGCACGAAAGTAGGGAGAAGGAGGGGGAAGACCCCAGTCTCCCCCTCTCTCTTTATTTCTCCCCCACGCCTCTCCTTCTTTCTTGTTCTTTCCTTCTGACACTTATTCTCTCTCTCTCTCTCTCTCCCTCCCACCTTTAAAATTCAAGTAAGCTTGATCAACAGGACAGGACCATACAGGTGTACTGCCAAATATAAATACTTAACTATTAAACTTATATTGATAAAAAAAAATACTTATATAGTATAAAAAATAAATATAAAAAAACTAATACAACACTAACAAACGGTAAGAAAATGAGAAAAGGGCATCTTAAAAGAAATTAACTTATGTGAAACTTTCTCTCATATTACCGTTAACGTAAAAATAAATTATATTACCCAATCCTTCATGTATCAGTTGAAAGGCTGTTGACTCATCTGTATCTATCTTGTTTAGATTTATTTGTTTAACGTTTATGAAATTGTTCCAGTAATTTCACTCAGACAACCAACTTAGTGACTCAGTCAATCAGAATGTATCAGTTAGTGGGTATTTTTACAACTGGATTGTCACAAAGTACAGAGTGAGGTGTTTTCCCAAGGGAAACAAAAACCAGAAAACTCAGAGTCAAAAGAAAAACTGGGGAAAGAAAAACTGTAAACTGAATCCATGGAGCCCAGAAAAAGGCAGCCCAGAAGCACTGCTGGAAAACTGAGGAAAGCTTATACTTACACACTCATGTGGATCATACGCATAATAATGTCAAACTCAGGTCAAAATAAAAGTATCCTGAATGTAATTCAAACACAAAGGTCTCCAATTAAATATTAAAAGAAAATACAGGAATATTGATGTTGCTGGCCATCATTCAATCAGCGTGAGGTCAGTTTCTGTAGGATCAGGATTAATTTTTTATCACATAAAGTCACACTCATTCACTTTATAGGTCATAGTTTTGCCAATGCTCTTTCGTTCTGATGTTGCCATAGCACAACCGACAAAGTCAGCATAATCTACGGGGGCTTCCCTTACTAGACACTGTTTGGCTGGTGTATATTTGGGTCACCCGATTTCAAAGAAAAGCTCCTCCAACACTGAGGCATCTGGAAGATTCCAGGACAGTGTGTCTTACAGTAAATAATGATGCATCTTAAACAAAATAAACGAAAAAGTAGTAGCGCTCAGCCCACACTTCAGAGCGAGACCAGTGGGTGTTGGAGCCGCTAAACTTGGAAGGAAACAGCTCATTTGAGGAAGGACACAAACAAGAAGAGGAGATGGTTCCTTTTCTTCTAAAGCGCTTAGGATAAGCCTTCTTGTCACCGCCCTGGTCCTTGGCAGGGCAGATTTGCGTTTATGCTTAAAGCTTGCTGCTGCTGCACAGACATTTTGGTTCTCCGGTCACTGTCAAAGCATTCTGATCAGTGGCTGGACTCCTTTCAGAAATCAGTAATGTAGCATAAGTAGCAGCGCTTGTAACCACAAGGTTGCTGGTTCAATTCCCTGCTGGGGCACTGCTGCTGTACCCTTGGGCAAGGTACTTCAGTCAGAATTGCCTCAGTAAATATCCAGCTGTATAAATGGATAAACATGTAAAACTGTAACTTATTGAAGTCGGCTCTTGATAAGAGCATCTTCTAAATGACCGTAACGCAATGTAATTACAGGTCATTACTCTCTTTGAATGAGTGAGGATGATGGCCAGGATCACATCAGCTGCAGAGCAAACTGGCCTGGACCATTGCTGCACCTTCCACTCTCAGAAGGAGGGTCTCCTCCTGCTTGAGGCTAATACTTCCATCCCCTTCCCACCTCACTAGCTTTGGAATGGTACTATTCTGATGAACTTTTGACACAAACTGATGCCTTCTGTGTTATTATGCCAGTGTTTTCCAGGAGTTTCTCCACTGCTTTTTCCCAGGGTCAGGGAATAATTTTCCATTTTTCCCCAACTAGCCTGGGTTTTCTGGTTTTTTAATTCCCTCTGGAAAATGCACTATGCTATATGTACAGCGCTTTGTGACAATCTTTGTAGTAAAAATGCGATATAACAAATAAAATTCGATTGATTGATTTCACCTGGAGATAGATGTGGGTGTGTTGGCCAGAGTTCCCAGGTCACACTGGCCCCATGCACCATAGTCAGGGGTCACTCCTCTCCAGTGGCATCAGGGGAATGTGCCTATCCTCTGTGTGGTGTCTGCCTCCTGGTGTATTGTGGGACTTGTAGTGTGAAAAGCAGTCACATTGGCTTGTATGAACCTTGCCTTGTTCTCCCACTCAGGAGTGAAAGCTGTGGCGGTTAGGTTTGGGGGGCTTAGTGGTGAGTTAGCGCTCACAGAGAGTCATGTCAAAATGGGGAAAAACAGACAAACAAATCTGCATGAAGCTGTATTGATTTTGTCTGATTTCACAGGAAATTTCCATTTTATGGGTAATCTGAATATTCCTTTGTAATCTGAAGGTTCCTTTGAACTCTTACAGGGAGTGAAACTTTAATATCAGATCTGGTTTTCCAGTGAAATTTATGGAGGGGGCATTCAATATAACAGTCATGCTAGGTATGAAAATCAATCTAAAATAATCTAAAGAACCCTTCTCTGTGTTTTCTTCTCCCTCTCTCTCTCTACCTTTTACTATTCTATTCCATTTTTGCCCAATAGTAACACTAATCCTCTCACTGTAGTGGGAAATCAGAGATAGGTTTGATCATGACTACATACCCAGTTATGGCATTTGTATTTCATACCAATTTTATTTCACTAACAAGCATTGACAAAGATGCACGCAACATAAAAAATGTGCTGGAGTCTGATGTTCCTCGAGATTTCAGTGACTAAAGAAAAGCACAAAAATCATAAATTGTTCAGTTTGTAGTGACAGTGTATAGTGGACTAATCTGAAGAGTGTGAACATCTATTATTGATTCCTCTATTGTTTGTGTAAAGTCTGGTCATTAACGTCCAGCAAGGTTTTCTGTTATATACACTAAATGTAAAATAGAAAATGATATCTGAGCGCTCACACGTCCTCGTGTAGTGACACTCTAAACGCTCTGCGCAGTCTTTGATCTACAGTGAGTCATGGGTGACAGTTAGATGTGAACCACCTCTGATGGAGACAGCAGTTAGCGCCTCTCACACTGACCAGCTTTCGTGGGTATGGTTGCCATGACGATGCCAGTCTTCTGATGGGATGTGGGCGTGGCTCAGAAGGCGTGGCACACTGGTATGTACTTGTTTTCTCTGGCGGCTCCTGAACAGGTCTTGTGACGTTCCAATTTGTGGAGGTGAACTGTGAGATGAGACACCTTTCATGTGTAGAAAGGAGAGGGAGTCCATTTTGTTATCCTTTGCAGTATAACCGCTGCAGACAGTGTAACTGTGTCTCCTTCACACACTCACACACTCACACACACACACACACACACACACACACACACACACAAACACACACATGCATGCATGCACACACGCACACACATACACATTCACACACACAGGCTAGAGACCAAACTATTCTACTGTTCACTTTAATGATCATTGCATGACTGTGATAGATTTATAAATTATATAAATTATTATATAATAATTATAATAGAAATGTGCTGCAGTGAAAGAGCTACAGTAGCCATAGAAATATATCCCTCTGAACCAACCTCTTGCATCTGTCAGATGCATGTAATTTACCTTCTAGGATTCTTACTATATCCTATCGGTATAAGGTTGACACTTTGCTCTGATGAAAGCAAACACTCCTCTGAGATGAGAGTGTGAGGTGAGCTCTCAGAGGTACAGGCCGCATGTCCGTAACAACAGGACTGGACACTTCCTTAATCTCCTCCATGCAAATTAATCCTGCTGAATGGTACAATTTCAACAGTCGCCCGCAATTGTTCTGTAGGGGAAATAAAACTTAGGGAAAGTATTTAGTTGGCCACGGGGAGTATCTAAAAATCTGCCTTTTACAGATATGTAGTTGATACATATAAGAAAACTGCTGATTGGTTTTCAGAGGTCTGGGTGCCCAGCTAAGGAACTAACCTGGTGTGTGTGCATGGGGGTGGGGGGATGGGTAGGTGTTGGGATGTTGGGGTTGTGGCTAGGGCTGTGGTTTTGTCTGGCTGTGGTTTTGTTTGCAGGAAAAAGAGGCAGATTTCTTAGATTCAGCAGTCATTTATGGCCGCAGGGTCCGGTGGTCCATCATATGAGAATGGGGGAACTACAGAGCGAGATTCAGGGTGACTGGAGACTTCATACGGCAGCCACCATGCAGCTTACATGCTAATGATTCACTGAATCATTTCTGCCAGGCAGAAAGTCATTCTGCTGCCGTTGCACATTGTCAATCCTTCTTTCAGTTGAACACTTTTCCCCCTCCTCTTTTATTCTAACCTCAAAATCAAAGACAGGGGAGAAACCTCAAAGTCATTTCTGAAGGGGCTAGATACTCATAGCTGCACAGCTGCCTGTGACCTGGAGGGGAGATGAACCATGAACTCACCACATCCACACACACACACACACACACACACACACACACACACACACACACACACACACACACACACCCCTCTCACTTAGAGACCGTTGTTTTAGAAGCTCTGCAGAGAGGCAACTCAGAGCTTTCAACAATGACATGAACAAACAAATCATTAGCAACCTGCAAAACATGAATAAATACGATGTCAGTTTACTAGTCAAATAGCATCACAATTCTCTCTCTCTCTCTCTCTCTCTCTCTCTCTCTCTCTTACATGTTGCGCATTTGGAGAATTTTCTGCCTTTTGGAGACATTTTAGACACTGGTGTCTGCTTTCTTCATGAGGACCTGAAGCCTTCAGCAGCACCGTTAAGGCTCAGTCATTGTCCAGCCCCTGACCTGATCAGGCTGGACAGCGTTTTCCCTGACAGTGTGTAAGCATTTCCTCACACAGCCACAAAGCTGCACTGAAGCCCCGGGAGAGCTACAAGAGCCGGAATATTACTTAAGGCAGCAAGGGTCTCCTCGTACATTCTAATCAGACATAAGGGTTCCTCACACGTTCCCTGTGTTTACAGGTATTTAGGAAAATGTCAGATCTCTTCCTCACCACCTCTCTGTCATGATGATGATGATGATGATGATGATGATGATGATGACTGCACCATGATTGATGATCATAACCCCTTTATTCCTTGTCATCATCTTCATCACCATAGGAGAGATTGATAGACTATTGGTGCTTTCAGTGGTGGAGTAGTGGTGAGGTTATATGTAGGTTTATAACAGAGGGTTGCAAGAATGCACAGAGGGATACTGCTGTAACCTCTATATATGTAGCCTACACAAACACACACACTCACATGCGCACACACACACATTTGTAAGAAGCTAAACACTTACAGTATAATAAGGCTTTCTCTGTGTGAGATGGTATCAGCTGTTTTTTGGTGTTGTAAAGGAAGCCGTGCTTGCAAGTGTTTCCTTGCATCTTTTTGAACAAAGTCTCACTTAAAAGACAGATTTCCTCTATTCACTGGTGTTCAGGTTATTTTCAGATTCTTTCCCACTCTTTTTTCCACCAAATAAAAAAGTCTCTCCCAAGCTTAAATTAGGTCCAGAAGATGAGAATATTCAGGTAAATCTCAGATTTTCAGGAAGATGATCACATTTTCCACTTGCAGACACTGTTAAAATGCAGGTGTTATGCGTCTAACCTTTAGAGCAAACTTCCCACTTCCTCTTTTCTCATTTCCCGTGGATACAAACACCCTGAACGCTGTGTTTGCCTCACTGTCCTGCTTTTTGCCATAGATATGCAGTAAATCGTCAGATATGTCTATGAGTAAAATGTGGTAGAACATATTGCATCCCAGCTGGGCTGAATCTCTGGAAAGGGCTGGTCCTCTATTTCTATGCCAGCAACCCTTCTTTTTTAAAATTCTTAAAATTATTAATGTTTTTAACAGATTTTGGGTCCATAAAAGCATAAAGTCACAATCAGACATCAAAAATAATGAATTATGAATAAAATAAAATAAAAATAATAAGAACAGCTAACATCATAAAACACAGCATGGAATTCATATCTGATTTGCACAAACTGAGGTTCATGTGTTCATCCCCAAAACAGTCACACATCCGAATTTTAGGTGCAAGTCACATGATGCCAGAAATGGTCCCCTGTTTTCTTTGTTTTTTCATTCCTACCCCAGTCCTTGCTAGCATAGTGCCAGTAACTTTAAATTTGGGGATAAGAATATATAACGGAAGCAGTAGCACTGTGTTTACCAGGTAACAAACTTGCAACAATGGAACACTAAATACTAATTAAAACTGAAGAAAAGCACCTCTGTTGTGTGCCCCCACCCTGGCCCTATTTCTGTGTGTTCATTATTAAAACCAGAAAAGTACATGCAATATTACAGTACCATAACTCCTGTAATGTGCAAAACAGTCTTAGGACACTTTGTCCAGCAACAGGCAAAGGCATCTAGAGAGATCACGTTAATCAGACTCTGACTTTATTGGACATTGCATGCTTTTACACTCCTGTTCCTCCAGTTCCAGTGTGCTTTCATACAATGTCAAGGTGACAACAAAAAATACCAAGAAACAGCAGTGATACAACAAACAACAGTAGTGCAGGACACATATATGGAATAAGGATGGAATGAATGAGATATATAAAAATAAATATATACAGATACTGTACAACAAGTTAAAGTGTACAGGAATGCAGGCTGTGGGTCTGTACAACAATTAGTTATATACAATTATTGCACTGTGTTATATACAACTATTGCACAATGAGCACGAGATAAAGTGTACCTGAGTGCCGGCTATGGGTATGTACAATTATAGTTACACAACTACTGCACTGTGAACACACAGTAATGGTGGTGAAGCAGTTGTTTGTCATGTTCCGGTCTGGTCGTCCAGGTTTTGAAGCAGTTCCGTTTTCGGTCTAAAGGTGCAGGTCTGCGCCAAAGCCTTGTTTCGCTTCCCTGTCCACAGACAGTCAGGTAGCGCGTGAGAGGACTTGTGGGGGAAGGCTAGCCGAACACCGCAAACATGTTTCGCAAGTCTCAACAATCCTGAGTGAGTGGTACCCGACATGACTGAGCCGAAACTATATACCCCCACGGACCTGTTCAGGTCTGAAACTAAGGAATCAGAGTGTCTGTAAAAGCCACACCACAACAAGATATCAACAACTTTTTATTTATGACTTTTACTATAACTAACCCCCAATTTACATTCAAAGTTTCCCCCACGCTGTTCCCTGTAGGCTTGCTACAAAATCAAATGTGTCGGAAGCCCCGCTTGGGAAGCCAAGAAGATTCATGAACTGCTCGGAAATACGTTCGGGGGGTACCGAGTCCTGACACATTACACATCCCACTCAGGGTCTGGTGTGACGTGGGCATGCAAAGCTTGTGGGGACAATGTCAAGGTCACCTAGTCAGATCTGAGATAAACCTCTGCCACCATGGCGTAACGAGGACAGAGCAGAGACCATTATGATTCGCACGGCCATGGGAATGCAGATTCAGGCAGACTTCCCTTTCAAAAATTCTGCCTTCAATCAAGTCACTCAGGAGCCTCCTTATGTTCAGGCTAACGATATCTTGGGATTCTCTTCATAAATGATACCTTTGATACTGGGAACTAGTCTTGTTGCCCGTCTCTGTACTTCTTCACAATGCCCTTATCATAATGTGGTATCCAGAAGTGAACAGTGCAAATGTGGTCTAATGAAAACACAGCATGATTTTATAACCTCTCTTGATTAACACTCACTACTGTTCTGCTAAATATCCCATCATCCCATTTGAGTTTTTTTTTTTTTTTTTTTACAGTTTTGGTACTTGTGCTGCTGTACTAGTTGTATGTCATTCACTTAATGCCACCAAAATCCAGATGAACTTCAACTCAGAGAGCCACCCTAGTTCCATTCATTGGTATAACCAATCCTTCCTCAAAGAAAGTGTGAAGAATAACAACAGACTCAGCATTCTCAAAGACAAGCAGGCAGTAAACGGAGCACAAGTCACCAATCTGTCAAAGTCTGCTGACATTTCACCCAGCGAAACTGCACCAAAAAACTGCACCTACTGCACCAAAAGTGAAAATGTGCCAAAAGTGAAGCTATGACTCTAATCCTAATTTCATCCAGAGCAAGTTGTATTTCACCCTCAAGCATACACACAGGTGGCTTTTTGCTGAAGGAATTTACAGAGGCAATACCTTATTTACCCAAAAATTTAAAAAAGCAGCGGCCCACCTGAACCAGCAATCTGCTCCTTACTACCACACATTCCTCCTTCACTATGCTCTCATTCATAATTACACTTGCCAGGATCGTTTTAGAATACTAGTCATTTCAGCCATGAACAGAGGAAGACTTATCACACAATGATGTAGACAAGTGGGAAGACTTGACCCATTTTAATGCACGTTTGAATCACAGAAACATGAAAGATCTTATCTGAAAGATGTGTTAGACATGTAGTAATGGTGTTATGTCTTTTATTCCTAACTCAGAGGCAAGGCTAAGGTGTGAAGCCCTGTATGGGTAGAGCCTGACTGTCTTCCTCATCCTCACTCCACATGGCCATACTTTCTACCAAAGTTCCCTTTAAGAAAACCACAATAGTTTCACCTTAGTCTTCATCTGAGGTCTCTCTCTCTCACACACACTTGCACACGCGCACACACACAACACACACACACACACACACACACATGCACACACGTACTGATGCACGCACGCGCGCACACACACACACACACACACACGCACACGCGCACACACACAACACACACACATACACATGCGCACACACACACACACACACACACACACACACACACGCACACACGTACTGATGCACGCACGCGCACACACACTCACACACACACACGCGCGCACTGATGCACGCATGCACACACACACACACACACACACACACACACACGCACACACGGACACACACACACACACACGCACACACGCACTGATGCACACACACACACCCACATACACACACACACATGCACTGATGCACGCATGCACACACACACGCGCACTGATGCACGCATGTGCACACACACACACACACACACACACACCCATGCACAAATGCTCACATGCACATCAACACACAAACACACATACATACATGCATACATACACACACGCACACATACACATGCATACACAAATACACACACACATTCACACGTGCGCACACACACACACACACACGCACTCGCACATTACGCAAGCTTATGCCTGTCCACCGTGTTTGAGGCTGTGCATGGTAGAGCTCTTGCACTTTCACACTGTTGTATGGTGAGTATGGTGACGGATATCACTGCAATGCTCACGTTGGCTAACCATTTTCCAGCTCTAACTCTGCCTCACCAAACCACCCGTTGTAGACAGAGATAACACACTCTCGGAGGACGGAGCCCTGCTGAATAAACACTGTATATCCCCTCAGTGTGCCGTGAGAAGAGAACCCCCTTCGTGTCAGCCTGCCCCCGCTGCACTGAAACCCCCAGGCTAAGAGCGCACTTCCTGTGAATCCAGCCCGCCTGGCGCTCCAACTCATCGCAAAACCGCGACCGCAGCCCCGGGAGCGGAGACACGGGAGCCGCGCTTCGCTGGAAAGCCTCGCCGGGGCTCCGGGGTTTCGGCGCCTGACGTTTGACAGGCCGGAGAGGCCGTTGTGGCGCCCCCACCCACGCGGCTGATAATGCCTGCAGCACTAGCACACGCTGACGGGTGCAGGAAACCCCCCCCGGCAGACGCAGTGGCCACCTCTCCATCCAGCGTTTACTGTAAGGAGCGCCTCTAACACGAGAGAGCGTACGCTCTACCCCTTACGCTGTGTGTTACTGTACGCAGCCCCCCTTATGCTGCCAGTTACTGTACGCAGTCCCCCTTACGCAGCGTTACTGTACAGTGCCCCCCTGCATGCTGTCGCCCTGTCCACCTCTCGTCCCAGCGTTTACTGTAAGGAGAGCCACTTACAGGAGAACGCATGTGCCACTGCAATGCAGAAATGTACGTCTAATGCCTGCTCGGTCAATACCATGTGAACACACCCTTTGGGTTTTGCAACCTGTTCATGTAATATACTTGCTATATAATACATGCAACATAATTTATAAAAATTCATGTCTTTTTACGTACATGGTCGACTGCAGATAACAACATTTTACCACAAAAACCATATTCAGAGTTATGGGTTTGGATGACTGTCAAACACTAATATTGTTTGAGCAAATTTCCACAGGGGAAGCTAGAGGTAAAAATGACAGGGGAATTTTATTGGCTAGGAAGACCCCAAACTCCTCTCCTTTTCACAGCTGTAAGGAAGTCACCCACCTGTACCCTGTCAGATCCCACCAATGGCCAGCCTAACAGTTTCTGTAGAGAAATAACTGACATTTTCTTCTATACTGGAAGAAGGTCTATGATGGATATTATGATGTATATTTTCTTCTATGTGTTTCTATACTACTGTTGAGGGGTGGTGGTCTTTTCCTTTGTTTTACAGGGGCCTCTCTCAAAAACATTTTTCAGGAAACAGGGGTCAGGAAATTTTATTCGCAGGTGTTTGCCTGGGTTTCCCTGAGCTGATATCATACATTTTCACTATAAGGACGAATGAGTCAGGTTTCATAGAAACCCCTGGCTTGATAAATGTATGTATGTTTATATACTTTGGCTGGGCCAAAATGTTCCCAAATTTCCCATGTCTCACCCACCTTGATCTCCCTTGACTGGCTAACGGTGAAGGCTTGAGTCTGTTGAAGAACGCTGGTGTTAGTTTACCGAGTGCTGTGGGGAACGGCTCCTTCTTATCTTCAATCCATCACCCAGCCCTACACACTGCCCAGGCCGCTGTACTCGGCTTCTTCGGGATACCTGGCTGCCCCCCCCATCCCAAAACTGTGCACCCTGGTCATGTCCTCTGTCCATGTTGAGCCCTGCGTGGTGGAAGAAGCTTCCTGTAATGGTCACTGGTCACCCGTAGACCCACCTCTACTCACCTGACGCCTCCCATTAAAGATCAGATTCATACAATCGTTTCTCGGATGGTTGCACAGCATTCTGGGTAAACTCAGGGGCTCTGTGGTACTCTCATTGCCTGGAATTCAAAGGCAATTTGCCTAACTTCCAGACGCAAGTTCCAGACGCAAGGGATGACGCAGATGTCATCCCAAGCGTCATGGCAATTTTGGGTTCATGAGGAATTTAGCAGCCTGGCCATGCATGCAAGGGTGTTTGACTGTACCCTAAAACATGGTGTTTTATTTTTTTCATCTGTTTTGTTTGGATACTGTGTATCAAAGTGCTGAAATGTACACCTCAGAGTTCATTTTTTTTTTTGGTGAGCAATCAAACTCGTGCATTAAAAGCAGAAATTTCACAAAACTTCGCTGGTTAATTAGGAACGCATCCGCGATGCTGTGGAGAAGGTTTGAAGCTGAGGTACAGTGAGCAGATTCCAGTAAGTCTATTTTTGCACACGCAGGGGTTGTGTTATTAAACAGGGCCTACTGAACCTGTTCTCTGGTTATTCCCCTCCGCCAGCAACACTCCTGAGCTCCCCCCACACCTCCCCACACCTCCTCCTTCATAACACCCCTGCGCCGCAACCACACTTCTGAGGTAAAAGGTGTCATTTTTGTTTTTGTTTTGTTTTCGACATATTCCACGGCTCAATCTCTCCCTCTTGGTGTGCCCCGCCGGTGCAGACCATCTCTCTCTCTCTCTCTGTCTCTCTCTCTCTGTCTCTCTCTCTCTCCGCCACAGTGACGGTTCAGAAACTGATGCTCATCAGAGCCCCACAACAAGGGCCGCCACCACACAGGTGGCGGTTCCCCGACAGGAGAAAGCCTGGCTGCTGCCTCCATTTTTTACGCGAAAGGCTTCCTGTCGGGGGCCGTGCCAGCCAGACCCCGGTCCGTCCCGGTTTGGAGCTGGCACGGCGGCGCCGTTCGCTCCTTCCCTCCTCTGCCGAGAAACGAAACCGTGAGAAACCACGTGAGGCCGCGTGGGCGTCGCCACGGCAGCGGCGGCAGGGAGAGAGCCTCCTCTACCTCACACAGTTTCCACTTTTCCAATCCCTGCGCGCGTTCACCGCACCTGACCCCACCGCGTCACCGCGCAAACAGGAAACCCGCGCAAGCATGAAATAACAACAGAAGTCTCTCTGGCAGCTTTAAATAGCACGCATTTGCTTGTAAATAACAAGCTCTTCACAGATAAGACCTGCCTCTGCTGGATAAACCACGAATGAGATCAGTTCAATCAAATATCCCACTGCGTGTTGGATTTTGTTTTTCTTAAGAAAAAACACTTCATGGGTATGAAAGATATGAAAAGTTTCAATCCATTCAGTGCAAATTCTTGTAATCCCCTTTCAAAATGATAAGTATGTAAAATGTTAGGTTTGATGTGAACCAAACATCACTGTTGTGTCCTAAAATACCCAGAGGCACTGCACACACTTAAGATGTTGAAAATAAGGGTGAGTCATTAAAATGGCTTGGGTGGCATACATTCCGTGACTGTAAGATCAAGCCGTTTGGAAAGATTTAGGTACTGTTTTTCAAATACACATTTTAAGTACCTCCAACTACTCTTTACAGATGTATTTGAAATGCACTTTTTTCAAATGCTTAGTGTTTCATTTCAGGTACAGACTGAATTTTAAAACACACTGATAATTTAACTTACAAAAAGAAATAACAAAAAAAACACAACTGGAATATTTACTGTAATAGCTGCAACATCACAGTTGCTTATCCAGAGCAGCTAGCATCATTACCATGTCATTCACTTATACAGATGGATATTTAGTGATGATGTATGGGCTAAATATCTTACTCAAAGGTACATCCGACATCAGAGTGGGTATTACATTTCAGTATAGCAGTATCAATCACAAACCGCTGAATTAAACTGTTTTGACACCTTAGTAATTCGCTACCCCTCACTGTCTCTGGAAAATTGCCATGTCTGGTAGTGAGAAGCAGTTAGAGATGGTGATGACTGATGCTAGTGACTAAGTGATGAGTGACTGATAATAATGGGTTGTCCTGTCCGCTTGCCTGTCCCCGGCCTGACCAATCCAGACCACCGTTTCAGTATTACTGCACTC
Source organism: Megalops atlanticus (assembly GCA_019176425.1). Taxonomy (NCBI): domain Eukaryota; kingdom Metazoa; phylum Chordata; class Actinopteri; order Elopiformes; family Megalopidae; genus Megalops; species Megalops atlanticus. The sequence continues at coordinate 2,654,633 of CM032898.1, forward strand.
TTGTCTCTGATGGTTTACTCAGTGTGGGAACTGCTGTGTGTCTAACCCTTCTCAGCAGGCTCTGACACCTGGATACGTGACACTACACCAGTGCGCCAGTCTCCGTGGAGTTCCGGACCGCGAAAACCCGGCCCCCTGACAGGGTGCGACAGGTGCCCCTCCCTGCACCGCGTGGTTTCAGTTCAAAGGCCCTCTGACAGGATAATAAAGAGCGGGAGAGCGGTGTGCAGGTGCCCGTGAACCAGCACTGGCCGTGCGGTCTGCCGCACCACGGCAGGACTCAGGACAACCGCTGCGTCTCAGACAAGGAGGGAATCAAGTCCATACATAAAACCAGTCCAAGTGCATCAGTTCAGCGAGACTCTTCCCTCCCTCCCTCCCTCTCTGTCTCTCTCTCTCTCCCTCCCTCTCTCCCTCTGTCTCTTCCCTCCCTCCCTCTGTGTCTCCCTCTCCCTCCCTCTCTCTCTCCCTCTGTCTCTATCTCTCTATCTCTCTGTCTCTATCTCTCTCCCTCCCTCTCTGTCTCTCTCTATCTTCCTCCCTCCCTACCCCTCTGTCTCTCTCTCTCTACCTCTCTGCCTCTCCCTCTCTCTCCCTCCCTCCCTCCCTCCCTTTCTCTCTGTCATAACTGAATCCGCATTGTCTTTTCAAGAATTATATTGATTATGAATGAGAAGACTCACAGCTTGCAATAGAAAAAAAAAAAAAAAAGTTACAGCCATTAAATAAACACAGACATGTGCAAATGGAAAAGTACCACGCAATGTTAGGGAAAAAGTGTTGACATTGATATACTGTGTGTGTGTCTCTGTATGTGTGCCTGTGTGTAAAGCCAGTGACCTCTTACATCTAATAATGACATTGAATGAATGTAATGAATTTTCATTGATGTAGAATGTTTGATAAAATAACCTCAACATTACTAATTGCCTGTGACTGCTGACAAAGCATAATAATAATACCCACTCAAATATGAATTTCTAGTTGTCTTGCTGGTTATTATATATATATAGTAGCCATTCCTGTATGCAAATCCTTTTTGTTTTAAATCATTACTCATTGTGTGTTTTTTCTTTGTTCCACTTTTCTGCAGATACAGTATGCAATGTATGTAAATATGTTCTAACCACATTGATAAGTTTTGTTATGAATTTAATATTATGGGCTGGGACAGAGGAAGCTGTCCCAGAGATGGTTGGTCTGTTACTCACTCGCTGACTGACTACCATAGTAACAACCATTAATCACCAATAGAGTTATGGTTTCTGTTCATAAACACAAGCATGTGTCATTAGCTTGGTAATAAACCAAGTGCTAAACCCTAATCTCAAGTCTGACACAGCAGTAAAGTGTCAATCAACATATTCATAAAATGTACACAATTATAAATAATTTTACCACTTCAAGACCACTGTGGGTCATTGTGTGTGAAAATTAAAACCAGAGAAAAGGGAGAGTGTTAGGTTGGACATAACAACCAATGATTGTTGAGGCTGGTGAAGGCCATGTACTTGGCCATGTATTCTGTGTCCAATAGTTTCCAAGTCCAAGAGGTTCCCTGTGTTTTATTTCAATATCATTTGTGCCTTTCTTCAGTGAATGTAAAAACCAATTTGGCACACACAATACCAGTCAAACTGGGAAACATGCATTCAAAGGCTTTTTGACTTATGCTTAAATGCTTGACCTTCATTTCTTAGACAGATATAAATAGTGAAGTTGATGCCTATGTATGAATTTATTTCCAAAACAAAAAAAGAATTAAGTTGAAAAAATATTTTCTTGGCTGTTTTAAAGAATCTAAAATAAACGACAGTTCTGATTTGTTCAACACCTTTTTGGTCACTGCATAATTCCATTGGTGTTATTTCATAGTTTTGATGTCTTTACTATTATTCTAAAATGTGGAAAATAGTAAAAATAAAGAAAAACCATGAGCTGGTGTGTCCAAACTTTTGACTGGTGCATGTCAAACATCACCAGCTAGAAGGACATCGGGCGGCAGTGTAGCATAGTGGTAAGGAACAGGACCAAAAAAAAAAGGTTGCTGGTTCAATTCCCCGCTGGGGCACTGCTGTTGTACCCTTGGGCACGGTCAAAAAAAAAAAAAAATGATATAACCCACTCTGGATAAGAGCGCCTGCTAAATGCCAACAATGTAATGTAATGTAACATTGAGACATTTCACAGAAAGAGAACAGGCTTCCTTGAAAGCTGGGTTTAAAAAAAACCCCAGTGACCCCATTGGTTCTTCTGATGTAGCTGGCAAACTTTCATCAGACATGACAAATGTCATGAACAAGCATGAGCCAGAGTGGCTGTTGGTAACCCCCTACTTTGCTGAAAACATCGCTCTGTCAACACGTACCTAAAAAAAGAACATTAATCGCACATTCTTCATATTCATTCTGCTCTTCCTCCGAACCTTCACAGGCCATCATTTTCTCAGGCACACCAAACCAGCTCAGACGGTTTTCTCCTCCTTCTCAGAATTGTGACTGCTCTCTATGGCAAATCACCAAAAGCCAAGAATATTCACTTTAAAAGCAACTTGTCCACGTCATATAGGTATTTCAGCAAGTTCCTCGGTCATAGCGAAACTTTCTGTTTAAAAATACAATTTACAATCCATTCACTGCTATGGCCCAAGGGAGGAGCACATACATGCATGATCTAAGTACCTGATGTTTAAACGGGTCCAGGTGAAGAATAAACACACACAAACACACACCCACAAACACGCACAAACAAACAGAGAGAGAGTGGGAGAGAGAGAGAGAGACAGTACTATCAATTTATTTATCCTGAAACTCTTGCAAGAGAGTGCTTTACTCTATTTTAAGAGTATTTTAAACGTATCCTGATATAGTAGAGTATCCAATAACACAGCCAAGCTGTAAATGACATCTCTTATTAGACAGCAGCAATGTGGACAGTGGGGGTATAAAGCAATGTGTGATGCTGATTATATGCTTGTAAGCTGCAGAATCCTGTTTCAATAGCACAGTGGCATTGCTGTGGCATCTCAGAATGAGCGTCTCTGATGTATAAACACATATACTAACTGTTTAATGCACCAGGACACATCGTTCTTTCATATCATTTATGCCAACTAATGGTTAAACATACACAATAAAAAGTAACATACTGTTAGACATTAAAGTATTGTGTTCTAACAAGTTAGTCTGTTCATTTTCCGTACTTTGTTTTCTTTTCCATTAATATTACATAAAAAAAAACCTTTTCCACCAAGAAGCAGAATTTTACAGTATTTTTAACCATAAAATTGACTCAAAAGACAACATGGTTAATCGCAATAGTTCTAATTGGCCAAAAAAGGTGACATCATTACATCATTAATAAGTTCAGGTAAAGCAGAGCTCCTCCACTTCATGTCACATGTGTGTTTGTCAGTGATGCGATGATCTGGAATATGGCTGTTCATATTCATCTTTTTACTCCCTTTCATCTGTGTGAAAATGCTTAGCAGGATCACTAACTGCAAGTGTGTAAGAGAAATGTATAAGAGGGAATTACGAACAAATTCAGTGACTTTGTGACAAAATACAAGAAAACAACATACTTTATTTAATGCAAATATGCATCTACAGCTATGAGAAAACACAGGCCTTCCCAAAGCAAAAGATACCACCTCAGGATTTTTTGAAATGTGTGCATTTTCAAAGCCGCTGGTTAGCAGATCCTGTTATCTGCGAGGCAGTGATTCATTATGTGTGAAGTGTTGCTGAGAGAGCATTGAGTAAGCACCCACCGAGGAGAGCGATCTGTGTCTGAGCGCGGAGGGGAACCCCCCCAAAACACTCTCAACGACTTCTGGAAAGCTGCCCCACCACACCATTGAGCCCTGCTTTACAAGAACGACCGCCCCCCCGCCCCCATGGCCTCTCCTTTAAGCAGGGGCTCTGATTTTAGACCATCCAGAAGCCTCCATGAGGATAAGCCTTTTGCTCTTCCCTAGATTCTTGAGCATTGCAGTGAGACACAGTGAAAGGTAAATGCCCTTACTAATGGCCACGTATCTGGGTTACATTTAACCTGCTATCCTGTGTGCAGCTTTGCATTTCACTTAAGTGAGCAATGTTCGGAGCCTCATTTCAGCCTACAAAGACACAGACTCCAACTGGATATAAACCTGCAACTCCATTTAAAGTTTATGACATACAGAGTCTTCCAGACAAAAAAAAAAAAGAGTCCAAAGAGACCTCCCCAAAGTAATAGGAGGAAAGAGGTCAGGATTTGTGCTGTCTTAGCCATCCCCACTGTGTTACTGTTGCTTTGATTGTCCACCAATAGAACCATCTGGAACAGTCAAACAGGTTTCTTACCTGTAGCAACCACTAACTCCATGCAGGATAGAGGTTGTAAATACCTGATATATGCACAAGAGACAAAACTTTATCATCTTGTATCAAAAAAGTCATTTCTTTGGATAAAAGTGTCTGCTAAATGAATAAATGTAAATGTAAATGTAAAAAAACAAACTGAAAATGACCAAAAAAATCTAAATCTAAATCTAAATGTAAAAAGTGAAAATAAGAGAAAAAGTATAATAATTTAAGTCTCAGAAGTGAAAATCAGAAAAAAAATCCTCAAGGTTATTAAAATGACTGATGGTGCTGATCTAAAAATATTTAAAAATAGTAAATGGCATAACAAGGAAAGCTCTTGATGAAGAGCAAGAAAAAAATATTTTTAGATTCATCTGATTTTAAGCTGGATAATGTTTTGAGAAAAACAAAAGTTACAGCAAATTGTAAACCTTGAATAGTGCAGACAGAGTTTCATTTTAGTGTAAGAGACCCAAAATAAAGCCCCAAGCTTCTTGTTTATATGGAACATAACTGGACAGAGGCAGAAGTGCAGACCGAATGCACCTTCTCTAAAATAGTATCACTTTCCAAAAATCTAAAAATGCGGTTAAGGTCAGATCAGTGAAAGCAGTAGTATTTTACAGAAAATGACACAAAGTGGAAGCTCTGAACCTGTCACCATGCCGTAACCACGGCACGGAAAGTATGATCCACTGTTTGTTTTCAGCTTTAAAATCTCAAAATACAGCTCGCAAATTTCATCCACACTGCTTTCCTGTTGTTGCTCATGTTTGAAAGAGGAATGGGTTTCATGTGGCAGCATCTTTTTATCAGATAATATTAAAGTTTCTCTCTCTGTGAAACTCCAAAGAGTGGGACTCAGTGGTTCCATATTCGCTGAAATGTACCTAAAATACCATGTTGTGAGATAGCAGACTTTTTGACAAATATTTTTAGATAAGAGTTTTCTTGAGTTCATATCGCCCATGTAAAAAGCTAATGCCATGTCTGACAGTGATTTCATCTTGAGATCACCCAGCACTGTTCTCTGAATTACAAAGTAATTATATTACTCTTAGCATGCCTGGAATTAATTTGATGTTGTCTGAAAACAAACAAACCAAAGAAAGGCATCTGAACATAAACCCTTTCGGAGTGTTATGTGCTTTGTCTTTTGCTGTACTTTTGCAACAATGCAAAAAAGAAGATAAAATGCTCATCTTTTTTCATTAATTTATGATCATTTAGACTGTATATTAATGCCCCCTGCTGGACAAATATTAAACTTCACTGTTTTCTTCCGAACCAATAATTTGCTGCTATGGTCAATAGCACAACTACTACTTTCTTTTTCTTAACAGAGAATTTTTTTATAACATTTTCTTTGAGAAAATGTTCTCAGAAGAACGCCTCATTGTTCTCTGAACAAAAAGGGCTCCAGCAGTGGGCACCAGTTAAAGGAAGTGAAAGGCCAATAGGAAATACAGTCATAGCAGGCTGCCTGACAGTGGAACTCTAGAGACGAGTGCAACGCCATGGTAACGTGTCGGCAACTGGCCTAACAACAGAACATTTTAAGTGTCAATCTCAATAAGCACGCTGCTCTTTAGTGCTTGGACAGATTTATGTCAGGATATATCCAGCCGTATCACAGAGAGGATATAATGTAAAAAAGGTGAATTTTGTTACTAACCCGGGGCACTACACAAAGAAAAGATCTCGATAACTGTTTCTACTCTGTAAATAGTAATGACTCTGGTCTGGCTGGGCATGGCAGCTCCAGAAGATGGCGCTAGCGAGCCACACCTCTGGCTGATCAAGGGTCAGTTAACACAGTACTGATCATAACCTCAGCCCTTTTACTGCAAAAGGGCGAGGCTGATCCAGACACTGACCCACCGAAAAGGGCAGCTGGTCCCATCCAAACACAGACACAACACCAACAGCTAACGCAAACAGCTATGGTTATGAAACGGGTAGGTTCCTGCAACAACATGTTCAAAAACTTGAGCTCAGTGAAAAAATACTCCACACACTTTCTGCAGGTAATCATGATTTCAAACCAAAAGTATGTGCATTTTAAGCTGGTAAGCTATCTGGCTGTTTAGATAATACGCGTCCACTTCCCGCTTCTTTTGGTTTGTGTCTGTGATCCAACAAACAGCTGTTTGCCATGATTAGGCTTTTAGTATTTCGAGTGGTTTGAATTCTGTGATCCATGGCTAAACCCTGCTGTATCATGAGTGGTAAGGTCTGCATTTCCTTTCAGACAGTTCCGCTGGCTTTAGCTGTGAGATGGCTTAATGCCAGCCCATGATGCACTGCTTCACCAGGTCCTCCCCCCCCGCACTCGCAGGTTCAACCGATGTCTGTAAGCGAGTTTGAGAGAGCACAGCTCTCTCTCTCTCTCTCTCTCTCTTCTGTCCCTGCTGCTAGCCAGAGCACAGCAACCGCAGTAACAGCAAACATCCCCCCTGTGTTTATACGGGGCAATAACAGAATGCAGGATGATAACAGTGTTTTCACAGAGCTCACCAACACTGCAGGAGCTGGTCTATGTCAGGGAGCTCGCAAACTCCACTTCAAACGTTTTGCTGTCATTTTAAAACGTCTGCCCACCAAAACCCCTGACCCCCCCAACTCATACAAACAACCAAAAAAAGCTCAACTTTTCAGTACAAACATCAGAACAAAGAATGTTTGCTCACTGTATTTTGCTGGAAATGGACATTTTTTTTTCTCCTGCCTCCATCTCACACTGCAGGCTGCCAGGGCTGGCTTTGGGCATGAGGCCTGAAACGTTACGCTGAAACAGGGACGACACACACTGTATCATACACACACACACACACTCTCTCTCTCACACACGCACACACGCTCTCTCTCACACACACCACACATACACACACTCACACGTGCTCTCTCTCTCACACACCACACATACACACACTCACACGTGCTCTCTCTCTCACACACACACACACGCTCTCTGTCTCTCTCTCACAAACACACTCTCTTTCTCTCTCTCTCTCACACACACACACTCTCTCTCTCACACACACACTCTCTCTCAAAAAAATGAAACAAAACAAAACATTCATTTGTTTCATTACAAAAGGAATACCTTTGGATTTGTCTGTTTCTGATATCAATTTCAGATTTCCTTTAAGTGCAGCACATTCTAAACGTCAATTAATTGCTCTTTTCTGTCTGTATTGACTACATATTTACCATCCTATTAACTGTGAGTGTGTGTGTGTGTCTGTGTGTGTGTCTGTGTGTGTGTCTGTGTGTGTGTGTGTTTGTGTGGTAAGCTCAGTGAACTTTGTTAAATTTGGCCAGTTCTGGTCTTGTATTTAACAACCTAAGCAAAAAATAAACTGTGTGCAATAAAGCACTGGAAGTGAGATGTTATCGCAGATTAGATTAGCCTCGAGTGTGTCATGTCTGCTCTGAAGAGACTGAAGATCGCTGATACACTGCCAGGCTGCTGCTCTGTCCTTGTTTGACTTGTAGGAATGGAGGAGGGCTGGGTCTCTCTGATGCAAGAGCTTGTAACTGCAGCACCTTAACAGACTGAACCTACTGTCCTCAAGACTCTCTGGTGAATTCCTGTCTATCAGAGACACTTAATAAGACTCCATAGAGTATTAATATATATGTTATTGCATATGTATTAACACTTAGTTACTTGTGGTGAACACATGAACTTCTGTGCTACTGTAGAGGAACTTCATTGTTTCATCATGACTGGTAAGAATGCTTCCCGTTTTCCCTCATCTTAAGAGAAACCGAGAAGTTGTTCATGACGTGTGCAAGCAGCAAGATATGGAGGCAGAGGTTTCCTTCCTGAAGTGGGAAGAAGACAGAAACCACAGAAACTTTCTTCAACAAAATCCTGAAAATATTCCCAATTTTTCTCAGCTCTGGCAGAGAGGAAAGTTTGTCATGCTGGAAGGGAGCTGTGTTTCTGCCAGCACAACCCTGAGGGACAGAAAGCACTGAATCTGGACTAAATTAGCACTGTTGCTATCTTTAGCATTGTTCTTATATTATGGATATAAGTATATCTCATGCCAATAAAGCATTTTGAATTGAATGAATCTGGGAGAGGGTCAGAGAAGAAGAGATAAAAAGACTGATAGACTGATAGAGAGAAAGAGAAAGAGAGAGAGAGAGAGAGAGAGAGAGAAAGAAATGGGGGAAGGTTGTGTACGCTATCTCCTGTTAAAAATATCAGTCATCCCTGTCACTCAGCACCACTGGCACACAGTCTGAGGTTCAGGAAGTGGTTGTAAAACAGCGAGCAGCCCGCTGATTCCTGATGGAACTTTCTCCAGAACTTTCTCTGCCAGAATGAACTTCCACTCTTCATCCGTTTTGCTGAGTTCCTCTCTGTCTTCAAGAAACATCTGAAGACACAGCTCTTCTGCTCTCACCTGAGCACCTGAAACACTACCACCTAAAGGAACTTCTCATGTCTCATAACTGTATCCTACTAAACTATTTTTTAAAAAGCAATCTAATGGTTTAATGCACTTATTATCTCTACCAGCTAGCTTGCATCTTGTCTGGCGAACCAGTGAAACCTGGTCATGCAGCACTTCTAATATTGTTGACTCCTCATGGGTTTTTGCTGTTAAACCTGGCTATTCAAAGGGGCTAGTAAAAGGATCTCTACAGATATGATTTCATGATGGAGAGGACTCCATTTGTAACATTAATGAAAAGTGAATTGTTGAAGCTGCAGGATCCATACTTGCTTTGGGTTTGCTGGTGTATGTGTACACAGCATCACCCACAGAACTGTCTGTCTTTTTCTCTCCTTTTAAGCTCCCCCCTTCCCCCAGGGGCCTCTTCCTCTCTTCTCTCCACCCATCACTCCCCTACCTTCTTCTTCTTCTTCTTCTTCTTCTCTCTCTCTCTCTCTCTCTCTCTCTCTCTCTCTCTCTCGCTCTTTCTCTCTCTGTCTCTCTCTCTCCCTCCCCCCTACCTTGTCTCTCCTCTCCCCTGTCTCTTCTTATGTAAGTACTGCAGAACACACACACTCACACACACACACACACACACAAACACAAACACACACACACACACACACACACACACACACACACACACACACACATACACAGAGTGGAGACCTACCACAGGGTAGCGGAGATCTGGCTCTTGTCTCACGGTCTCTGCTTCTACAACATTAGTCACACAGTCAGCACCACAAACTGTGTCCACTGCTCCATCCAGAAATCCTGCTCTTCTTCAAACCAAATGTTCCCATAATGCCTCACTCAGAAATGCTGTGACAGATTACAGGAAGTCACCCCTTTTAAGAGCATACTCTACATCCTGACACATTACTCCTTGGAACTGTGTCCGTTTGACAGAGGAGCACCAGCTCTGAAGGGTTTTGTTCAGGTTGCTTTTACTTCTGTTACCATCACTCATTTCCTGCTCGTCAGGTTTCAGCAGAGAGAGTCAAATAAATCTATCAAATAAGTGGATTGTCATAGAGATATCCATGCAGGGATTCACCTAACAACCTTCACATAACTTGTTATTAAGGTTCCATTAATTTTAGTACATTCTTTTAACGTCATTAAATGATATTTTTTTTATTTGGCATTGCCAACTGTAAGCATTAATGAACTGTTTGCAGTGTCTCTTGTCATCTAAATTATTTATGAATTCTCATCACACATCCATAAACACAACACAATTTAATTGACTTGCTTTGCAGGTCTTTCCTAAGGTCATTTACAAAGAGTGACCGTTACGTGCTGCTTTAACAAATGTACTGCAAAGCATGTTAATACTGCTTTAATAATGTATTAATTAATGGTTAATTAAGCAAGATATAACAGGTAATGTGTGGTGTGAGCCCTCACCCCCATCTGCCCGTCACTCTGGGGTCACAGAGAGGGGAACAGCCTCCCTCAGGTCCTGTTAATGTGATGGGGGCGATGACAAGACCCACTTCCTGTTCGAACCCTGTTAGGCCTGAGTGACCTTTGCCAGATGACCTCTGACCCGGCGGGGGAGCCAATAAAATGGCGTCTGGCCCCTCTGAACCCTGATTCTCCTCATCGACATCGCAAATCAAAACACACACACACACACACACACACACACACACACCCTTCCACTGCTGGTCACCGATATCTAGAACACAGGCCGACCATGTCCGGTCACTGACACTCTAACCAACAATGACAGAACAATTCAGTTTTACAACCTGTGGAAATCTGAGCCCTGTTAATGACTCAGCCAGTGTGTCTGTCTGGAATCATCTCAGCAGGCTCAAATAGGCTAATCTTATATAATCTTAAATATAATAATTAAGCTAGTAAAAAAAAAATCATAATTCTCGTCAATCCTCTGTACCACCTTTCAGTAGACATACATACACACACGTGCGCTGCACACAAATATATAAAGACAGATAATTCTATTAATTTCAATTCCTAATTTACAGGAGTCTCTTGACTGCCTTTTATTTGGGTCAGGGAATAATTTTCCAGTTTTTTCCCAAATGGCCTGGGTTTTCTGCTTTTTGATTCTCTCTGGAAAATGCACCATGCTACATGCACTTCAGCATAAAAATGCACTATAAAAAATAAAATTTGACTGAATGAGTGATTGACTTTAAGATGCCATGAATATGCATCCATCATTAAACAGTGAAGTGATGATAAAGAGAAACCTCCTCTGACACCTGCAATCCTCTACCATGCTGTGGAGTTTACATCAATTTACATCATTTACATCTATCTAAAATTCATGATGTTGTACTCATTCTTCATTCTGCCAGCTCTGAGGAGAACACGCAGCTTTCAGCGGATTGATTCCTCAGGGGAACAGTGACGGCTCATTCTGTGGGGACCCCAGGGGCCCGGGTGATTACACAGAGAGCCCCCAAATTAGCCCTCATTACGTGTAACCCTACCTCTCGCTCCTGCTGTAGCCTGTGCTCGGGGAGTCGCGGGCCTGGAATGCCTTTATTTATAGAAGGAAAAAAATGTTTTGGCGATAGATGGAGGAGGAAAAGAAGCACATTTTGGACTGTGGCTGAAGGAAGCAGCCTATTGAATCGGTTCTTCCCCTTGCTCTTTTAAGGACAGACCCAGACAGCTTCACACAGACGGAGTCCGAGGTGCCAGAGCCTCTGCACACAGGGACACTCCCACATGGAGTGAGGGGGTTACTGTTAGTTAGAGACATTCATCCATTTCTGACTTTACCGGGAATGACTGTTTCACTATTCTGACAGGCTTTGATTGGATGTTTGAGCTGGCTCATCAATCCCACAGTGTAATCCTCTTCTTAACAGCAGACATTACTCTAAGAGTACCTGTTTAACTTTCAGGTTTTTGTGCAAGCAGACTGTCCTCCATCTTGGTAAAGAAATTTGACACCTCTTCATTCCACAGTGACTGGTCCAACTGCGTCCACATCGAGTGTCAGGGTGAAAGGTCAAATACAGCACTTGGAACACTGGTGTTTCTTTGGTTCTCCCCTCTGAAAAATAATGAAGGATCTGTCACAACCACGCTTTCAAGATTTCTGGGCAAAACATCACCAGCCAAGTGAGTTAGAGAGCAAGTGCCTCCTGCAATAATGATGTTTTACCACTAGATGGGGATATATATGAAGACAAGTGCTGTGGGTGTTGTTTGTATAGGTATAAATTTTTTTTTCCCATTTCCCTGGGGGTTATGCTAATGTGGTCCTTAGAGGACAAGCATTTTCACTAGCAAAATTCTCAACCATGCAAAAAAAAACTGGCTTTCTGAGCAACTTTAAGAAATTTACTTCTTTCTGGATAGAGGAATTCCTCATTGGAGATGTTGTTAAATGCTAAAATAGCACAGCACTCAAAACTCTAAATTCTCAAAATAAATTTGCTGCAGCTGAACCCGTTCACACATGACCTTCTGGGATGGAAAGAAAAAAAGAGCTATCAATCTTTGTGAAGTGCTTTTAGTGAACAGTGAGATCAAGGTCTCTCTACCTCTGCCTCCTGAGTGCCGTATGTCAGTGTACTGTAAACTCTGTTCCCTGGGAGAGCTTTTGAGTGAAAGGGTGAGTGATGCTTTAAACCTACTACAAGCAGGTCAGCCCATTCAAATCAGAGAGCAGCCAGACACTACCAATGATCTTTCAGCTCAAGCCAGTCAGCAGACAGGCATTACCAAAGCTCTTTCAAATGCTTTGCCTGCCTCTGCCTCTATACTGCAGTTTCAAATCTTACCAGTTACTGACATCAGACAATAATCTGACCTATTTTATTAAATTAGATAAATAATTCTGAAAAAGAAAGGCGATTCCTATTGTTGAAGGAATGAGGGGGACAGAAAATAGAGACAGAGAGATGAGGAAAGAAAGGTGAGAGGAGGGAGAGAGAGAGAGAGAGAAAGAGACAGAGAGAGATTTTAAATGACATGCCAGCAGTGGTCGACACAGTCCTCAAGAATACAATCTCAATTTGAAAAATGAGGTGGAAAAAGATGGAATGTAAACACGTAAAAACAGAGTAAATAATCATAGCCATCAGGATGGTCACGTGACCCCCGAATCTTCTCCTGTGCCGTCTGTAACCCGGTCACGTTTTCAAACACAGGCCAGAGCAGAAGCGCTGCACACCAAACACCTAATGCAAGAACCCACTACGACAACGACAAACGCAGTCACACAAAACCACACACAACTGCATTTATGCATGTGACATTAAACACGGAGACAGTTTTGGAGAGAAACCCAGAGGCGGTGCAGTGCAGTGAGACCACGTTAGCTAACATTGTGTAGCCGGCAGAATGTGATAGTGATCAACTGTGACGTAATGATATGACGGACGCATCGAACTGCGGTAGAGAGCCATCATGCTTTTGACCAAAAGATTGTGGTTTTGAAGAAAAAAGCAGATTTCAGTCCTGATTTAGTCTGAGTACCGTAAATCAGATGTGTCTGGGCTGCAGAGATAAGCAGTGTCTACTTCGCCACATCAGAGATAAGAGAACAAGGCCAGTGTTAAGCGGAGCCCTCGTTCTCTCTACCCCTGTCAGAATTGGACAGGAAGTGAGGTCAGAGGTTAACTTCCATTTAAAGTGCTACAGCGGCCCTTCAGCAGACTTTTTCAGCGTGAGGTGTGTGTCATTTCAGGGAAAGGCCATGACCGCTGTGTTTTTACAACAGGGGATTGGGGGGGGTTGTGGGTAAGGGTTCACAGACAGATACATGCTCACACACGCACGTGTACATGCACACATCCCCATGCATGAACACAAAGACGCAAACACGCACATATATGCACATGCATGCAAACCACACACAAAACCTCTTCCTTCTTTTCACACAGAAACTTTCTCCCCCTTCCCCTCGGCTCGCTCTCTCTCTCTCTCCCTCTCTTCCTCCCTCTCGCTCTCTCTCCCTTTCTCTCTCTCTCTCTCCATCTCTCTCTCTCTCTTTCCCTCCCTCCCTGACTTTCTCTCATCTCTCTCTCTGTCCCTCTCCTCCCCCCCGGCTCTTTCTCTCCCTTCAGCCCCCCCTCCCCCTTCCCCTCCCTCCCTCCCTCTGTGGTATCCGCCCGGCCTGGCTCGGGCGTGGCCTGGTGGTGCAGAATGACAGCTCTGAGTGCTCGCATGCGAGGGGCCCGTCCAGGCCCTGTGTGGTCCGGGTGTGTGGTCTCCGGCACACGCAGGATGAGAAAAAGCCCTGTGTTTACATTACTGTGAGGCCACGCCCCCGACACACAGCCCCACGGTGGCCCTGCCCACACGGCCCCTCCCACCCCCTCACGGAGGCACTGTGGAGCCATCCGGCAGGAGTGTGCCCCTCCCGGGTGACAGCAGGGAAACTGCTCCCAGAAGGCCAGGAAGCAACAGAGAGCTTCAGCTGTTGGGGATCTGTACCTAAACCCACATGGTGACAGGACTGGCCCCCCACTGCTATACCCCACACCATGGTGCACAACCTGACCTGCTTCACTGAATATATGGCTGGATAAAGGGGTAAGATGTGGAAATTGGCCTGGGTATGCATGGGAGCTTACAATAAAGGAAAATCATATCTAGGAAACATGCAGTTTATTTCATGGACTTCCTGTGACTCATACAACCAGATGTGCAAGTGCAAGAGAAGCAAAACCCAAAACACCTCTCTGGATTTGTCTGTTCTGTGTCGCTGTTTTACAATAAAATGCTTTTTCTCTCACTACAAAGTCACTACAAATAAGAGAATCTACCACGTGCCTAAATCTAAACTTGCCGCTGTATAGAGGTCGACTTGAGCAGCCCCGGTCAGCCAATTCATATTCTCCGCGTCTTTAGCACTGTCGGTTTCAGCTGCTGTCCTGTAGAGGGCAGCAGAAGACGTGGTACTGCAGCTTCGTTCAGCTCACAGTCGCTGATCCTGGGTCAGTATCAGCGTCATCTAATAAATCAGGTTAACATTAGAGTTGGATAAGATGATTCCGTGTCAGGTTCTTCCTGATGAAAGGAGCCAGTTTGGTACCACCCTCCTGCTACAGGTTGTTAAGGCCCTTCTTGACTTTACTGCACCTGGGAAAGCTGCAGCGATATAAAATATCTTGTCAAAGGTTTGAACCTTGAGCATCACTCCTTTATGTTTCATGCCTACTATCGCCCCCATCCCACCAATATATGCATACTCTCACAGTGGGTATCCACCTATCTATCTATTGCAGTGCAAGTATAATATTAAATATACGAAAATTACAATAACTGCCACATATGGTAAAATATGTCCTGCCTTTTTTAGCATGTGTTCAGAGCCGTCTTAGTGATTTCAGATGTCTCCAAATATTGATGGGCTAACATATTTTCATTGCGGCGCTAATAACGCTCACGCCCCGCTCCTTTGGACTGCGAGGCGGGGCGCGACCCTGCCAGTCATCGCGGAGGCATTCATGTCCGAATGCTGTTAGGTCTGATTCCGCACCGACATGTTCTCCCCTTAATTACACCGTCAGAGCCAACGTTCTGGATTTCAGTAAGACGAGGGATTTGTTTGTCTTGGAGCGGGTGTTATTAACACAGGAGACGGTTAGTCATTTTCTCACACGGCGCAATTCAGCGCGAGTTACCGCAACACGTCTCATTAATTGCTGGCCTTGACCGAAATTTTTCTCAGAAGTGCTTAAAAGCAACTCTTGGCTGCAGTCCTGAGTGAACTGGAGTGAAAAGTGAACTGTGGGTAATCGAAAGCAAGGAACTCAATTAAACGCGCAAACCATCAAAAAACCTTCTCATGTAAAAATAAAATAAAATAAAATAAAATTAGACTACGGCGTAAACAGACATGACACTGAAAAACCCGTATCGTGTGAAGTACAGTAAACCAGACACGTAGTAATTACGCAACATAATATATAATTCTGCAAATATATTCTGCAAGTAATTAACTCCGCGCGGGGGACACATTTATGTGGGGGTGCTGGGGTGGGTAAAAGCTCGAGAGAATATGAAACCTCTGTTTGTTTTCTTCTTCCTATAATTATGAGTGTTTTTCATTCGAGGCTCCATTGCAGATGCTGAAAGCGGCTTGAGAGAGAAACGGAGTAAATCGAGGAACGGTTTTGTGCTCCCAGTGTTGGGGAGAACACGGAAAACAAAATATGTACATCAATGCAAATGGACGTGATTACATGTTGATGTGTGTCAGTTCTGCACATATACACAAAGGAAAAACAAGAAGAAAAAATTCACATATCCAACCTGAAAAATCTTTAGATTTTCAAGAATCTTTGGTATTCCCTGAAACTCTTTAGAGTTCAGATATTCATTTTTTAAAATTTCTTCATATTCCAGACCATACAGACAGCTTGTTCAGAATACACTAATTAGATTTGATTTAGGAGTGATATACAATGTCACAAGGTATTGGCATATTAAAATCATGTAAAACTGAAGACTTGAATAACTCTTAATTGTGTGCTATTCATAAAAAAAATTTCTGTCCTTGTCAACAGGTTGCAACACAAGACAAAAAAAAATTAAAAACAATAATAAATCTTTAGTAGCAATGGTTGAAGTTTAAATATTATACAGCATGACTCAGCAGTTTCAAGCATTGTTTTAGCTTAGCACAAGCCTCATCTACCATGTTTTTTGAGTCTTGATTGTTTGTTTGCTTATATGTTTTACACAGGCTATACACAAGCTTCCAAATTTAATACTGAAATAATAAACACAATTTATTACAACATAAGGATTAATCACAATGTTTTTTGAAAGCCAAGACTAAAGGAAACAAAATTACATTGGAACAGAGGTTAAACTGTGAGAACTGTGCTGTCTCTTTCTATAATACGGCAACATTAGAGATTTGTAAATCCTGTATATCATGCAATTACACTATACAGGTTGACTGGAATGAAGTGACTGATTATAATTTTGCATAACTCGTGGCTGTCTGTAACCATCACTCCTGTTCAAACGCAGGACAGTGCAGCACGCTTTGGCCAGCTGATGAACAGTCAAAAATATTGCCCCATGCTGCTAAACCAGGGTGACTGAGGGTCAATTCCAGCATATGACCAGGTGTAGTGGAGCACTGCAGCTGTCACCATGGGAACAGGAATGATGCTATGGAAACCACACTCTGTGTGGGAGCCTTCCTCAGCAGATTGTTGCCTGTGTTGGTCAAGTACTGAGATGACTGTGTGCTAACAACAGTGTCCTCAACAGGCCCTCCCCAATGAGTACCTCCCTCCCTTTTGACCGCCCACAGCCAAACCCCCAAACCCCCAGCTCTGTCTGGTCTCTGTAAGGCAGCACCGCTGGGAAAGTGCAGTGAAAACCCAATGTGCTGTTTTTTTCTTTCGCTCCACCTACATAAATAAGCCAGGCCACCCAAACTTCCAATTAGCGTTAGCGCAGCGGGCAGGAAACGGGGTGGCGACCCGACGAAAGGGCACCCCAGGGGCCTTCCCCGGGATACGGGACAGTGACAGGAAGGCTCCCGAAGGAACAAACCCCCGCCGCCATTGCCCCCCCCGAACCGCGCGATGATGGCGCCCTCAATCCAAACTGGCGCTGCCAGGTCAGCGCAGACTTCCTGAGACACCCATCCCCCGATTTCATTCTGACACAAGATTTCAACACACACACAGGATTCAGATTTTCCATCACAATGTGCGTTCGTATTGTTTAACGTATCCATAAATGCAATAACACTGGTGGGCTTAAGTCACATTAAAGATCTCAGGTCCTGAGCTGCGCAAACAGAGGAAAGCACTTAGTGTGCGAATTCCCCGGGCCCAGCTGAAACAGCAGCCGCACCGGGGCTGCGCGCTACTGCTCGGGGTGTGGGGGGGCAGGGGACGGTCCGGCCGCCGCCAGGGGGGTCAAAGAGGCTTTGTCTCTCCCCTAACGAGGGGTCACAGATCCTGGGAACGCCTCTCTTAAAGGCCTGTGCTTTTCTCCCGTGTCGACTGTAATCGGTAATGAGTGGAGATTTTAGGCGAGAACAAGTTGCTGTAAGGAAGGTGAGAGTGTTTATGACTGTGGGTTTGGGAGGATAAGACAGTTCATGGTCCTGTGTTACTAGTAAAATGCATTCATTCTGGTGCAGTGGAACACACCTTTTTGTTTTCCCTTATTTATGTTATATTGATACATAAAATGACTGAGATGATCTTTATGACGTTTTTGGAAGCAACCATTTACAAGATAATAGGACTGTCAGGAGTGGAGCTGAAACTACATTGCTGAAACTGAATCTACTGTGACACATCAAATTTCATTGAAACTTTTGACTTGTCCACGGTAATATCAACTGGGCATTAGAGCTGGAGAGATATCAAGCCACTTTCGACTAAGATGTGCTATGCAAGGTCTAGAATGTCAGACAGACATACAGACAGAGAGAGACACGCAGAGACAGACATACACAGACATAGACAAACACACACACACACACACACACACACACAGAATCAAAATGAAAGGCAGACCAACAGACGGGTAGTCGAATAGAAAAACAGGCAGTCAGTCAGGCAGGCAGACAGACAGGCAGGCAGACAGACAGATGGACAGATGGCCGGATGAACAGACGGACGGACACACCGCAGCCCTGTGGAGCACGCTCTCAGGTAGCATGCAGCATTAGCTCGCTGACAGTCCTCCCAGTGTTCTCCTCAGCACCTGATCACAGTAAATCTCCCAGGAGGTCGGCGGCGCAGCGTCAGGGCTGGCTGAGGGGGCCGGGTCATCCCGAGCGTGAACGGCTGCGTTTACGAGCTGGCTTTCCGAAGACGTTTATCGAGGACCTGCTGCTTCACCGCAGGTTTGTAAACCCCCCATGCCATCCATCATTCTGTTCTCACTTCCAGTTTACAGTCCCGGAGACGCCACTGTGCTGACCACACAGCAATGTTCGTGGGTGGAGCGTTGCCACAGCAACCGCAAAACGTCCACCTTAAACATTCAGGAAAGGAACCTAGAATGAACATGGATACATGCATGTAATCGGTCTCTCGTGTGCATGTTCCTCTTTTATGACGGATTCATGGGAGTCCTTTTTCTCTACCTGTCCCTTTCTATGTCCTCCTCACTCTCTTTTTTTCTCTCTCTTTCTCTGCGTCCATCTCTATTTAAAAGACCCGCAAAGTGAAGGGTATAACCGCGGCGAGGGATAATGCCAGCACTTTAAACGCACAATGGCAAGCCAAAGTTCAAAGCAGCAGTCCTCCCGGGAACACATGTTCCTCCTAATCGGACCAGCGTGTGAAGGTTCCAGGCGCGTCCTGGAGACGGCTCTCCAGATCAGATCCAGTCAGGCAGCAGGACAACGTGGCCGTTCCTCTCTACTCTGATGAGGTCAACAGCTCGCCTCTGCTCTTACCGGACAGAGCAGGCACGGCAGAAGGCTGCGTTCAGATCCAGCTGGGACAGTGATGAAAAACACTGAGCAACGCGGCTTCCAAAAGGATCTTTTTTCACTTTCTTCTTCATTTTTACTATTTCACTACATGTGAATATGTTTTGATGTGATGTGGTGTTTTCATATGCTTACCTATTCTTTGCATTGTTACATTACATTTCGTTACATTACAATCATTTAGGAGACGCTCTTATCCAGAGCCACTTCCAACACAATAGAACATAAGTGTATCCGTTCAAGTTGAATTATTACTGGAATATGTTTAACCTGCACAGTGCTGTTTCAGTGTTCCTCATTCATTCAAGAGTGAAAGTTCAGGGTGGAGCTGCTTAGAAACAATCCTGTTATTTTCAGTTTTTTTTTTTTTTTTGCTTTCTTCCTTTTCTGTAAATGCGTACATTTTGTTGCCACATTGCTGCCTTCGCAGTTGTTCTGGGAACAGCAACGGCGTCCTCAGGAGCTAACCCCCAGGACCACCCAAGTTCATTGAAGACGAATATGTATTTATTGGAGTTAATTGCCCTGGACGGGGCAGGCGGGCGGACAGGGGAGGAGGGATCCCCCGAGTCTGTATTTTCCTATTACGCCGAGGTCGGGCTGCTAATTGATGGGCCCAGATCTGGGCGGCTGGCGATCAGCCCATCGGCTGCACCGTTGCCTGGCGAACGACTGCGGTTCAGCGGTAAACAGCGCAAGGGCCATTTCTCAGCGTAAGCACATAACTCACGCAGATCAGGCCTACTGCACAGAGACATCACAGCCCTTTTCCGAGGGAGACACGCTTGTGCGTCCCGCGTTTCGACCCGTTCTCTGCGGTACACACTGACCTTTTGAGGTGACCTTTCATCAGTTTCGCGGGTCAGGACAACCGGGGCGAGACTGACGCTTGGGGGTGCCCTGGCAAGGGTAGATCTTCACCTCCCTGATCAGCTGGCTTCTGGTGGAAGCCCAGTGCCTGCTGGGAAATGGGGATCTCTTCCTTTCAGGGTAGCCATTTTGATGTAAGTTTCTCTGGATAAGAGCGTCTGCTAAATGCCAATAATGTAATGTATATACAATCAAACCTCGCAGACAGAGGACATGAGGGACACAGGGGCTGAATATCTGGTCATAATGAAGTGTCTGTGACGGAACTTATATGCCCCAATATGCCCCAATTCATAAACAGACCAGCACACACAGAGGGGTTACACAGTGCGATTCCACAGGTGTGTCCAGTCATCCCGAGACAGCAGTGTTTTTCAGTTGAGGAGGCGGAGGCCTCTTCTCCCATGGTACATTGCTGTCTCAGACACTATTGTTCATCGCTTGCTTTTGTTCTGTTTCCCGTGGCCCAGGGGCCTACCCCAGGAAGTTCTCCCTGTAAATATCACACCGATATCCTGTCCAGCTTTTTTTGGAAACATCCAGAGACAGCATGTAAGCAGAGGATGACTTGTGTTTTTTCCTTGAAAACAGTTTTTTTCCCCCAGAATTTCAGCAGCCACCATCAGTTAAACAATGAGAATCGGTTATGACTCTGCAAGGTATTCCAATGGCAATAAGTCATTCCACATTCCAAAATCAGTACTCCAAACTTCCATTTTTTTATTCTATCCAGATTCCAGTAATAATGTTCTATAATAGCATTCTTCTGTCACCCGATTATGTGCTGAGGATTTTGATTTGTTATCTGATAATACCCTGCTGGATAGTCACATTCTGTTAAACTCCTCCAGCCGCACTTACTCCTGTTACATGCATACTCCAGGTTAAGTACAAAGCCTGCTCCGGTAGACCATCAAGATTGACTACACTGTGATCCACTGCTTATCGCACTGGAGCACAGTTTGCGAGGGCTGTGTCGTGGCTGGAGGGGGTCTGACCTATGAAGTAGGGCTTGTCGGGTTATTCCCAGGAGAGGCTCTACTGTTGTCCCCTCAGGCAATGTGCTTACCCTGAACTGCTTTCGCAAATACCCAGCAGTATGAATGGATAATGATTATAATGTGCACTCTGTATAGTAAGTCACCCTGGATACAAGTTCACGCTAAGCAAATACAGTAATGTTATTCTGCGCATAGTGAGTGTGCTCCTCTGTCCTGTCTGATGCTGTTCCTGTAAAGAGGGTTGCCAGATCCTGCTTCATGGAGGGAAAGGGGGGGAAAGGAGGAGCAATAAGGAGATGTTTGCATTGAAGACATTAGAGTCCATTCATTAGACAGGAAGTACAACAGAGCGTCTTTCCAGTGCAAAGCAGTGTAGTTATCCTGCTCATATAAATACTGTCATGGTTGTGTCAGCCTGGCTGTGCCTCAGCTCTGAGATCTTTGCTCTGTGCAAGCGTTTGGTTTCAATAACCAGGTGTCCTTACTTTCTGTGCTTTCTGCTGAGTTGCCAGGCCGATTTCAAAATCCAAAGCCAAAGTCATCTGTCAGCCAAAGAGCCCACGATAAAAGCCAAGATCTCGAGTGATGTCAATACCTCTTATTCTGTTTGAAACAAGCCAGAAATAACAACAAAAAATTGGTTTCTTACAGGAAACTATTCCCTACGGGCTGGAAGGTATGCCATTGATTCTGTAGTGCATTCTTGGTTCGTCAGAATACTACGGTTCAAGTTTTTTCCCTTCTTTTTCTTTTTCTTTGTTTTGACAACTTCGGACACCTGATCACACACCTCTCGTCCTCTCACCCCTCTGAAAAGCCTCGCTTCCCGCTGCCAAACCTCCCAGATCGCTGCAACTCACATCATCTTAACACGGACGTTTCACAACCCCAGCCAGCACTGACAGCGAGAGGAATCTACAGCGAGACATGATGCCAACCTGCCACATGCTGGGAGTAAAAGCAAACACAAAGCCGCTGCTATTTTAGCCCGAGAGATACAGAGAGAGAAGGAGAGGCAGAAATCGTGAGAGCGGGAGGACGAGTGTGTGGGAGGGGGGTGAGAAGGAGATTGGCACACAATCATGTTTGAAAGTGGGTACATGCAAATTCTTGATTTGTTAAATAAAAGAGCTGAACAGATGAATCACCCAATGAATCTAGTGCTGATGTCGCATCGTTATAATTACATTAGGTTCTCATGGCAGTTACCTCAGGTGAATCAGCCATATGAAAACACCAGCTTAATTATGTGCAGGACGACACACAGACAGGCTAGCACACTATGGGTACTATCAGATATGATTACGGTGTCCATCGTAGGACATTTATCTGTCCCACTGCCACCTTCGAAACTCTTTAAAAAAAAGGAGAGAGTTTCAAATGAGGCTGTAGGAAGGATGCCTTTTACCTAAATTAACACATGATGGGTGCCAATATTACATAACAGGGCATGTCTCAACAATCACTCATTCTCCCGCTTAATGAATAAGCTCCACACAACATTTCTGCACCTAATGCTCCATTTAATTGGCTAATTACCCTTAATGTCATGGGGCCAATTATCCTTCATTTCACTCATCAATTACCCTTTGCGGCTTGAAAAGGGGAAAAAAAATCTAGCATTCAAAATTCAGTATTTCTGTGTAAATGACCAAAAAAATGTTAAAGTAAAAAACTAACACTAATGGCAGTGTTTATCTACAATAAAGATATTCAGCAACTCAATTATTTCATAGGAAGTTTATTGTTTAATTAAAGAGGGCCAATAAAAAAGAGACTCAGTGAATTATCAGTTAGAAAAGGTCTGTAGTCAAAAATAGTTATGATATCACACTGTAGGAAATGGACTGTAAAGGAAGGTTGTGAGGCATTGGTGATGGAACAACCAAACCCAGCTCGGTGGGGATGTCTAGCTGGAGGGCAGTTATCTTCTTCTCTTGCCCTTCTTTTCAAAATGAATGCCTGCATTCATGTCACCTTAAATCGCTACATCTTTCACAGAAATCTGTAGGCTTGGGTAAATCCTACTGTTAGCCAAGATGTTTTGAGAGATCACAGACTAGAGGGTCAAATCAGTCGAAATTAGCGAATGAAAAATCTGCTCTGTAACTGCAGGGAGAGCAAACTACCACAGCAATCGGGAAAACATAAAACGTCAGATCCAGTGTTTAGCCAGGCTTAGACGTACACCTGTTTCAAGTTAGTGCTAACATTAACAGAATTTCTCTTCAAGCACCAGAACATTCCGGAACATTCTATGTTTTTTTCTTTTTTTTTCCTCCAGTCTGAAAGAGGATGGACCTGAGGGATTTACTGAGAGATTTCCCAGGAGGCTCTCCTTTCCCTGAAAGCCGTTGCAGATGGCAACGTAACATGGCACAGGTGATTGTAGCAAAGTCTGGTGGTTTTCGGAAAGATATAAAAATGGTAACAAAAGAAAAACTAGCATTCTTCTTCTGGGGCCTTACATTGTGAAAAAATCTGTGTTGCTAAAGAGGGGTGCATACAGTGCATAGGATTCTGTTTTGAAGACTTTATTGCGTAGTTTTAGCCAGCTGTATTTTGGAGAAATAGAGTACCTATGAGGCGCATGGCGCAGGTGGGTGTGGCGTGGGATTGAAGTGTGGTGGTTGTTGAAAAGACATCACAAATAAAATAATAAAAGTAACTGAAAAGGGTGAAAAACTAGTATTCTGCCTCTGGGGAGAAACTATGAAGTCATTTGTGCTGCTATAGTAAGGTGCATACTGTGCATGGGGTACTTTTTTTAATAGAATTACAAACCGATCACATTTTAATACACAATCTGACATGTAGGTAGTTGCAGCCAACTGTACATTGGAAAAATCCAGGACCTGTGAACTTTAGAATCAGAATTTCCAGGATACCTGGTGTCTGTAGTCCTTTAATGAGGAATTCTCTCAAATTTATGTCATAGTGCAGTGAAAACTGAAATCTATCTGCATTTACTTCCTTAAACAATATGATGGATATGATAACATCATGCAGCATTAACTGCAGGGATGTGAGAACAAATTAAAGGCTGAATGAGAGACACTTTTTTAGTTTATAAGAAATGTCCTTTGCGTGTCAAAATCAACTGCAGCGATGTTCCATTTCTATGCGTAGAGCTTCTATGTTGTATAAGGGGCATTTTGTGGTTTAACACATTCCTTCTCTTCTAATATGATACTACATTACAGTAGCAGTCCATTCAAAATCTACCATTTGATATGTTGGATTGTATGTTTGGAACCTTACCTTTATGACTGGGAGTGATGATGTCATAGTGCTGTTAGCCCAGAACCCAATCCCCTCCTTACTGATGATGTCACTGGGAATAAGGCCATTCTGCACTGCTTCTGGTAGGGAGAGACACAGTGAGAAGAAGGAAATATTCTGTAATATTTTGTACATTTACACACTCAGAATACATGTATTCTGATTGTAAAGGAATTGAAAACCCCTCCGTTTTTATCCTTGTTTTCTTCCCGAGATTCATTTCACTGGGTTTAACTGGAGATTTGAAACTTATTTAGGATTTTAATCAACCACCTGACATATCACAGTATAATTAACTACCACCTGACATATAACAGTATATTTAATTTACATTTTCTATAAATACAGTCATTGCATGTGTTTCAGGTTATGGATTATGAACTACTGGGAGTATTCCCATGCATTTTCTTATTTTAAATTTATTATGAATTAGGCACCTTGTTTCAGGTTGCAACAGAAAGATACTGTCTGGGATCTGACCCCACAAGGTTCTGGTGACAAGGGAAGTGAACAACTGAAGGCAGTAAATTATATTAAAATATTACTGGATGAAATATCAGCGTAATCATATATAAGAAGACATATGGGCCTGAGAATGTGTGACTTCCTTACAGCAGTGTTAACTGTAAGGGTTTCTGGACCAGTAGGTCTGTCCTATCTGTCAGGTGGGAAACAGCTGTTTTTACAGTGTTTATTTTGTCTTTTCTCCAGTCAGGGAAGAGGGCTGATGATGATTTGCATTGGCCAGCACATTCTGTAAGCCCGGCAATGAAAGTGTCATTATGAGACCTTCCGCCACCCACATTAAGGGTGGTAAAAGTTCACCCTGCCACCAAAGCACGGCTATTGTGTCCCTCAATTACTCATTCAAATTCACTTTTACTATTTCCAAATGCTTAAATGCTCTGGAATCCACTTCCTTGTTGGAGTTTTTGTGCAGTGGATTACATCAAATGAAACTATTGTACAGGCTAATACTGTAAAGCACGCTGTTTCTCCATGTCCGCTTACATTGGAAACTGAGGGCAAAATTTACACACACTTAAGCAAACACACACACACACATTCACACACACACACACACACACACACACACACACACACACACACACACACACACACACACACACACACTCTCTCTCTCACACACACACACACACACACACACACTCTCTCACACACACACACACACATACACTCACACACACACTCACACACACTCACACACACACACACACACATTCACACACACACACACACACACTCACACACTCACACACACACACACACACACACATGCACACGCACTCTCTCACACACACTCTCTCACACACACACACACACACACACACACATGCACACACACTCTCTGTCACACACACACACACACACACACACACACACACACACACACACACACACATACACACACACACAGTGCGCGGCTGCAGGGCTCCATGTGCAGGCTTGTTGAGTCCCTCCCCATGCGGGCAGGCCTGCCAGCGGGATTTACGGTGTGTGTGTGGCTGTGGTATGCCCATCGCGTGAGAGAGGCACACTCTGCAGCTCAGCACGGCCTGTCCCGCGCACATGCACCGCATGCCGTAAAACCTGTTTCCACAGATAATCGGGCGACAGTTGGATGTTATCTAAATCTGAAACAAAGGACCGATTGAGCATTTGTGACATTTCTCGCTAACCGCGCGCTGAACTGAAATTCAACTCGCCCCCCGGGCTAATCGCCCGCCGGGCGTATTGGCGAGTGAACGGGGACCTGGAAACACACAGCGGTGAGCATCAGTATAAACGCACAAACACATTCACACCCTGGCGACAGGCAACTGAAGCACAGTTACAAACCAAACGCGGGAGGGACCGTGGAGCTTCCCACCTCTCCTTAAAACCTGAAATACATGGACTACACGGCAGTGTAGCATAGTAGTAAGGAGCAGGGCTCACAACTGAAAGGTTGCTGGTTTGATTCCTTGCTGGGGCACTGCTGCTGTAACCTTACTTAACTCACAACTGCCTCAGTTAATATCCAGCTGTATCCATAGAAAATGTACTTGTAAGAATTGTAAAGTTGCTCTGGATAAGACCACCTGCTAAATGAAAATAATGTAATAACCTAACAAGCTGGCCATTACTGTTAAAAAGTTAGTCAGCTAGTTTAGACAGATGTTGTTAGAAAAAGAACTGTTCAGTACAACTGGCTAGCAAGCTATCTGGATGTCTGAAAGCTGGCGCATGAAATTGCAAGGTCATAGCAATGTTCTAAAAGCGGATGTGAAGCTCCCAAAGTAGCTAGCTAGTCAACTGTTTTAACGAAGAGTGAAAATGAAAATGAAAATTAGGCTTCCGAACATTCTGTAACCTCAGAAATCTTCCTATAAATCAAAACAAATGCACATCCCCAGCTCTGATTGGCCAGGTGCAGAGGGCAGTGAAAAAAATAACTGAGACATGCCGTGCTGCAGAGGTGCTCAAATTAGCGTCCCCGCCCACTTCTGGGAAGGAGGAACATTTATTACCACACAGGGTTCTAGAACTAAAATTCCATGCCTGTCCACCACCAATGCGTGAGCAGTTTAAGATGGCACAGAGAGCAGAGATGCTTCTGATTCTTCTTCTCTGGTTTACGCAAGCATGTAAACACACAACCAAAAGGCAGCATGCACCTCTCAGCATGTTACAACTTCAAGCAAATATCTAAAGGAATTAAGAAAGCTGATACAGTGAAATTACTGCACTGTCATGGATTTTCTCCCCTTCAGCCAACTGCATTAACACTTGCAGACATCAGGGCATTTCGGCTGGCATGGAAACCTGTCGTGATTCTGTCGTGAAAATGTCAGCTGAATATAAAGGTCTGTTTCACGCAACACGCGGCCAACAGAGGTAATTCATGCCAGTTCCTGCCAGAGAGGGTGATTCTAGGGTTTCTTTATTTTGACATTCAGTGGTGATTCAGCTGTCACAGCATGCTGAAATGTGTACACCCCGCGCAGCCCCCCCCCCCCAAGCCAAAATCCACCCTGTACATTCAGAGGAATTCAGTAAAAGTCAGCAGCCATGTAAGAACTCTATGGTCAAGAGAGGTGAGATATTGTGGCTGGTGGGGGGGAGGTTGGGGTATTTGCTGAGAGTGATCATCACAGGTACATCTTAAACCTGAGGAATGGGTTGGAAAGACATGCTGCATGTAATGTAACAGCATTACTGATCTAGTTAATGTCGATTACAGGCATTTTCATTGATTTATAACCAGAGGGTTGCCAGTTTGATTCCCATGTGAGCCCCTGAGGGAGGAGCTTACCTGGAATCACTTCTCACTCAATTCCGGAACTGCATGCGGAATTAGGTGCCTGTCTGTACCAGCTGCACGCAAAAAGTGATGTGCAAACATGATGCAGCATGATGTATGCAACACCACGTGCTTCTTCCACGCAAGCCAAAATACTGGATAACTGTAAACTGTGACTCATTTCGAGCTCATCCCAGTGACTGTCGTGGTGAACTGCTGGTAAAGATCACAGTGACCTGAATGAGGCATCCTGCCCCCCACTGTACCCCCAGGGCAGAAACCGAGGTGTTTATTCGCAGCCAGATGCAGCTGGCTTTGTGAACCCAGGGAGTCTCCCGTCAGGAAAACATCTCACACGAAGCTCGGCTCTCGTTCCTTGCAGCTTCTCTGTTTGCGCTGCTGTTTGTGCCATGGCCATGTGCACAGGGCTAACACTGCTCTGAGAACAGTAAACCTGCGGCTGACAAAGACAAAGACAGAATTGTGTTTACTCTGTAAGTACATAACGCTTATAGGCATTAACGCTTGTTCAACCCTAGTTAATAAGAACAGTAAGTTATTAAGCCAGTTTACTAATAAGTTCCCGGAAATATACAGCTTACATACAAGCTTCTGCTCACAGTATAAACCCACAGTGCATGTAAGGGTTGTTGTCTCAGACCAATGAATCCATATATATTTATGGCCACAGTGAGGTAGTGCATGCACCCTCTCATAAATGCACTTTGGGTACATGAGACTTCACATTAGATATCTGTCTATACTGTAACTTATCCATTTCCCATTTGCAACCACCAAAGTATTGCTTACAGTCCACCTGGGCTATCATTTTATCAGTGGGTGTAAGTCATCCTCAATTGTGAAATGGGCTATTACATAACCAAAAAAAAAAAAAAAAGACTTTATTTCAACTGAACCATTACCTCAACCGTGATTATTACCGAGGGAGGTGAAAACAAATGCGTGCCGTCTCCTGTGTCCTGCAGGAGGGCAGGGATCCTCTGGAGATTACGGCTCATGTGTGCGGAGCTGAAACTCAATCGTCCTCCCAAACTATTGACATGAACAAGCCAGCGCAGGTGTTACTGCCCGCACTCCTGGGGTTGCATGTGTCCGCTTATGTAAGGGTTCCGAGCTCGGGCGGCTAAATATTACCCTGACTATACTGAAATCATGCCCTCGTAAGCAACAACAAAACAATACATACATAATAATACTACATTTTTTGGGACTCTGTACATGAAATCTACTGCTTTGTATCAGAAACTGTAGTACATATTTCCAATGTGATGAAAAGGACTCACGAGACTGAAAGATTCAAGTTTGATAAGAAAAAAGCTAGATAAGATACATTTGTTGACGGTCACCCTGTTGGGTGTTCTCTCTCTCTCTCTCTCTCTCTCTCTCTCTCTCTCTCTCCCTCCTCCTCCTCTCCGTCCTTCTCTCCCTTCATCTCTCCCCCTCTCCTTCCTTATAATCATCCGCTGACTCCTGCGGCGGACAGGCATGTCTGTTTATCTCCGCTGAAGCCGCCCCCATTGCGTGCCAGACGGCTATCTCTGCGGCAGGAACAGGCCGGGGAGCGCTACACAAACAGCTAATGCTCCTGCTGCCACTATAGGTATAACAACAAGCGCTTCCACAATCATGTCTGCAACGCGTGTTTAAGCTCCTCAGATCAAAACCTTGTGCAATCAAAGGTGACAAGAGCATGGAGATAGCTCCATCAGTAAACAGATACCTGTAGCAAACGGGTAAAAAAAAAAAAAAAGCCACACCTGCTACAGTTAGCATGACAGGAGAAAACAAACAACACTGACAAGGAAAAGGATGGCGAGCCAAACAAGTGAATAAATAACCGGAAGACGTCAATCTTTCTACGCACAGGATGCTAATGTAAACCACTGAGTGGGTGTGCCGTCCTTCTGACAGCTAACGCTGCGAGAGGGAACCTGACTTCTGAGGCTGGGTTCACTCCAGTACTGTCCGCTAAAAACAGCCAGGCAGAAACAGTCCTTTAGCACAACTTACTGGGACAGGGAACACAGGACATCGAGCTGAACGGGCAACAGAAGCAGGGAGTGGAGTGGAGAGGAGAGAGAGAGCTCCAGCTACATGCCCTCCTGCTGTTATAAACCAGTCCTACCATCAACTACTTCTCATGCACCGACCTTTTCCAGTCTCTACTTCTACATTCACCTTTACCAAAGTCTCAATTTTTTCATCTTTTACATGACTTGCATGAGTTTTTTTTTAATTTTTTTAATATGCTTTATGCGCATATGCTTACATTTCCATGCTTTAATTCTGCTTTGTGTTTCACCACTCAGAGAAACATAATTAACATAAATAAAGGAACCACTTCTTGAGAAAGAGGCATGACTCACGTTTCCTCTGTGCTGTTATTTTGGAGTGACTCACGGCTCACTCATGGGTGTTGGGCAAAGCCACAGAGTACCTGGGGGATATACGTGGCTAGTGTGTGTTTGTGTGTTTTTCTGTGCGTGTGTGTCCACATTACTCACTGCTGTTAATTAGGCTGTTTAGATATGCAAATCATTCTTAGCTGACGCCTCCTAAATTTCTTAGGCTAAGAAGTTTATAGCCCCAAAGAAAGGACTTGTGCTTTTTGCTACAGAGTAGTGTGGCACAGACATTAAGCTGATGAAATGTATTGCCACATGAGCAGAAGAAAGACAAAACCCCGTAAGTGAATCCATAAATAAAAGTCCTGACACCTTTCATGGCATGAGTTACGAATACAATAAGTGTAAGGGAGGCTAGGCTAGGTATAAGAGAATACTTTGCTTACTTTGCTGAACTCAGCAAAAAGTAATGCATTATTTATGATCATGGGAAGCTGTATTCATAAAGAGCTAACCTGCCACTAACCCTGCCATTTCCAATAAAAGCAATATTATTTTTATTGTTATTGGTCGGTTATGAATACCGATATTCTTATTCCTGCTTTAATTATTAGTGATACTTTGAATCCTGGTGCAGCTTCATAAAGCATAAACAACATATCCTTGAGTATGTAATTACTACTCTATATCATAGTTATAACTAAAAGTGGCATGTAAAATACAGCATATAACTGTAAGCTGCCTTGAAGCACTGAAGTAAGTAATGAATAATAATAATAATAAAAATAATAATAATAATAATAATAATAATAATAATATGACTGTGATCTAAGCATCCCGTGATAATTCTCCCAGTACAGGGAACACTGGGATTGTTTTCTGCCCGTATCTGCGTTGGGGCACAGTGTGTAGCTCTGGGCGGCGTGCGTTGGGGCACAGTGTGAGGCTCTGGGTGGAGTGCGTTGGGGCACAGTGTGAGACTCTGGGCGGAGTGCGTTGGGGCACAGTGTGAGGCTCTGGGCGGAGTGTGGGCACAGCCGCAAAGCGGGCCCTATCAGGACACATCAGAGACGGACAGATGGAGAGTGTGCTCTCTTAGTGAGACACTGCAATGGGGGGGGAGGGAGAGAGAGAGAGAGAGAGAGAGAGAGAGAGAGAGAGAGAGAGAGAGAGAGAGAGAGAGAGAGAGAGGGAGAGGGAGAGGGAGAGGGAGAGAGGGGGAGGGAGAGAAGGAGAGGGAGAGAGAGAGAAAGAGGGGGAGAGGGGGAGAGAGAGACAGAGAGAGAGAGAGAGAGAGAGAGAGAGGGAGAGGGAGAGGGAGAGAAGGAGAGGGAGAGAGGGAGAGAGGGAGAGGGAGAGAGAGCCCATGCAAA
This sequence comes from Megalops atlanticus, assembly GCA_019176425.1. NCBI lineage: Eukaryota > Metazoa > Chordata > Actinopteri > Elopiformes > Megalopidae > Megalops > Megalops atlanticus. Next base: position 2,686,055 of record CM032898.1, read on the forward strand.
TCTGAAGCTGACACAACCAACCAGCAGCTACCAAGTATGACTGACAGAGATGGTGAGTGTATGTGTGTGTGTGTGTGTGTGTCTCTTTTTTAAGTTTTCCCATTTAAAAAAGGAGACCAGAAGGACTGAGGTGGCTCTACAACCTGCTATAAAAACCCAGAGTGCAATGACAGAGGTCATCTGATATCTGTCTGTGTCATTCTGGCGTTCTGTCTCTTTAGTTCTTTTTTCTTTGTCTTTCTTTCTTTCTTTCTTTCTTTCTTTCTTTCTTTCTTTCTTTCTTCATTTTGTCTTTCTGTCTTTCTTCTTTCCAAATAGGCATTGCATCATGTTTTAGTATATGCAGGAAAATAAACAAATAGAAATTTCACGCCCACACATACGGAATCACCTCCGTAAACTCTACTTCACTAATGAGTAAATATCCCATGTTGCCAATATTCTAATGTGGTTTGCAGTGCATTATGGGTAATATTATCTTGCCAGGTCTGGTGTGTTTAGTTTGATGACGGCAGAGCTGAGATCACACAACAGCACAGTTCAGACACAAGCCTCTGTACCATGAGGGCCAATGTCCTCAGACTTTAGGTCTGTGCACCTGTGACATGAGTCTGTTTGTCCGAAGAGAATTTTAGGTGTTCAAAGAAGCCTAATTCCCTAAGCATGACTGACAGTGTAAGTATTGTTGGCCTGGTACACTTGTTCTCCTCTTAACTGGAACTTAAGAATTAAATGTCATGATTTCATGAGAGTTTGAAGGAGCATTCTTGGTTTCAAAAGAAATGCATTGATATAACCACTGGCCTGACTGATATAGAATGGACATAATGGGACCCTATATCAACCATAGTGCTGAAAGAAGGATAACGCCCCAGAACAGAGACTATTTACCCAGCCCTGACAAGCATGAAGGTTATATTGCACTATACTATATCTCACTGGACATGATTAATATTAAAAAAATATATGCAATATAAGATCATTTTTGCTGAATGGTTTGGTTGGACCCACAGTACCAAGCATTAATAAATCCACTTCAGTAGTGCCACTACCTGGCTGTGTACTTGGTGCTTCAAGCAGTGCAGAATTTCCTGAAGTAAATACTCTAGGTGACATGGAAGTAAAAAACAACAAGATCAGGCCTGGCTGTGGTGAATGTCTCACCATCCTGAAAGCTATCTCTGTTGTAATCTTGAGCGTGCATTGAGTGTGTTGCCAGTCAATGGCCCCAGCTTTGACTCATTCTCGCCTCCAAAAACAAACAAACAAAACACAGCCATCGTTGGGTAAACCAGGAGTGATCCTCCATCAGATAGTCTCTGTGATCCTTTGGGCCAGTAGCTATTGTCTCCCTGTGTTTTTGAGATTCAATCCTCCTGACTCACCCCTTTGTTTTCCGTAACTCTCACTTGCACAGGGGCTGGATCTCAGGGGAGATCAGTTTTGTTCTGCTTTGTTGTTTTTTCCTCGCCTTTGTAAGATGATCTGTTTATTATGACATCATGTTTGCGATGATATTATGATGTCACAAAATGAGGCAGATTCTGCTCTGAGCTCTGTTATGTATCAGGGCCTTGTAAGAGAGTGTGTTTCCAAATATAAACTTAAATTATCCACTGATTTACAGACTACCCTTTTATACAGCTGAATACTTAAACAGTGGTAATTCAGGTTAACCATCTTGTTGAAGGGTACAACAGCAATGCCCTATCAAGGGCTTGAACTCATAACCTTCTGGTTCTAAGTTCAGGTTTTCAAACACTATCTCATGCTGATGCCACTCTGTTGCTTATAACAAGCAATAGAAATGGCTGCCACCTTTATGAGTATGATTTTCAAAGAGCGCTGTGTAATCCACTGAGAAATGAAACAGCATTCCAGAAAGCAGTGGAGACGCAGCACCCAGCCCACATCCGTGACCTGTCCCGAGGGACACGGCGTTTCGGGTGAGAGGGCGTGGATGTCCGACAGCGAGCGGGAAGACTTCCTGCGTGATGTTTGAGCCAGCCGCATCAGCTCGACAGCTGCATCCCCGGCTTTAACCAAGAACCGGCCTGCTCACCTCAGACGCGTCCCTTGAAAGAGCTCAGCGACAGAGCTGACATGACTGCAGGTATCTGCCACCGAGCTCAAAGGGAAGCACACGATCAAAGAGTGTGCGAGATAAGAGTGTCAGAGCACTGAAGAATACGTCACAGGGAGCAGAGGATCTGGGGACAGAGGCTCTTCTCTAACAGGGGAGAGAGAGAGAGAGACAGTTGATGTGTAAAAGCTCAGCTCCATATATGTTTTTCAGTCTTTGCATAATGTTCCGCTTTGTCTCTTGATTTCAGGGCATTGAAACAATATTCAGAACAAAAGGTTAAAAAAAATTCTAATGGACTATCAAGAATAGTGACATTGATTTACACACATGAGCACAGAGTTTGTGTAAGGTCACTGTCAATTACTGCCTGTTACTATGACAACCTCTCCTGCTTCACTCAAATTTTATTTCAAATACAAATATACCCTTTCATCCCCCCCCCTGCCAAATTTCCAAAAGCTGCTTTATCCAACCATAGCAGCCATTATGCATCAGCATAGTAATACAGAGAATGATGTGATCCTCCATCTGAGGGTTGGATTTAACCACTATGACCTCCCACCATCTTTGGCAAGCGTTCTCCGATATCAGACTGGAGGGTGTGATTGGTAGCATATTGTGTGACATCATAAAGGCCTCACTTACCTCCCATTCCATTGTGACATCATAAAGACCTGACTTCCTTCCGATTTTACTGTGACATCATAAAGACTGGATTGCACCCCTGTACCAGGGGCTCAAAAGCTCAGTGGCAAACACTACCCTCTCCAAAATAAAAACATTAGGCTATCCGTCCCTCACACACACTCAGAACCCTCACACTCTCAACACATGCACAGAAAAGGAAACATCCTCACATCCTGTCTTGCTTCTTGCTCTACCAAAGATCCACCATGACTTATACAACCCTGAGGTCATCTTTAACGAACAGAGTGTGGAAGAGCACTTTAAAAAGGGCTACAGCATGAAGTCCCTGGGGACCAGAGGCCCTTACTTTAAGCGATAAATAGGCACAACAAAAGCAAACACTTCAGTTTAACCTATGTGTAGGTCCCTGGTAAAGGCAGAGACAGTAAAAAGGCCCTTTTTATAGGGACATTCACAATAGCACCATCTACCAGATATTGGTCTCGAACCAAACTACAAGCAACATGAAAATATAAAAAAGTATATAGTTGTGTGTGTATGGGTATGAAAAGCCTGACTAATACCTTCATTGATAAGAGCATAGCTTCCTTTTTACTTTCTAATCCATGTTTAACCTATGGCAGTATGTAAGGTGATTCCTCACCTCAGATTACAGACTGCCACAGGTCTATAGCATCCCCCTCCCCCAACCCCCGGGACCCGGCGCTCTCCGCAGTGCGTGAGATCAGTGTTTTCCCTGCTCCTTGTTTATGTTTTTGCGATCTGTCACCGCGTCCCTGATGGAAGATAGCTCTCCCCTCCCATTCTTCACTCGGGAGGCCGAGCTCCGATAGGAACACCCTCTCCGCCAGGTGTATCAAAGCTATCTCCATCTCCCCCCACTGAAGCACAAGTCCCATTCAAGCACCTCCTCACATCTCCTCCCGTCTCTCCCAAACACTCCACCCCGAGCCATGAGAGCCTGATTCAGGCAGCCGGTTTTCTCTGCCGGCTAAATAACTCGTAAGGGTCAAAACATTAAGCATCAGCGATGACTTTTTGCATACTGTAAAGTGCAAATTAGCATGCACATAGTGTCCCACTGATGGCAAAAATATTATTGTTGAACAAAAATCACTGCTTTCGGGTGATGAAAGCAATAATCTTTTTTTGAATTACTTTTTGCCTCTCATTTTAATTTTAACAAGTCAAGTTAAAAACAGCTCAAGGTTATTCTCAAAAGATTCAGGCACAATGAAAAGTGCCTTTTTAGTTATCAGAGACAGTGAGATAATTATGAGAGATATTTTCATAGTGTTATATTACATTGCATTACAATTCATCATCATTAGCAGATTTTTGCACTGCTGTTTTCTTGGAGTGTGGTTTTCAGTGCTGTGTTTTGGTGCATCTGGCCCGTTTCCATGGTACGCGGGGTGTCTCTGGCGGCTTTCACCTCACGTCTGGCGTCAGCCGAGCCCACACAGGCTCCGCACCGCAGCCAACCATGAACGGGGCCACCCCTCCAGCCAATGGCGTTGCGCGGTCCAGCTCTCGGAACAACAAATGAGCAGAAGGCACTCCTTAACGTGCGTCATTGTGGGGGAAACGCGTACGGTCACGCTACGTTTTTAACCGTGCGTGAGAGCGCAGGAGGGTGCAGAATTTCTGGGTAGTGTGTGGCATTAAATTCATTCATTTTCATCGATGGCTCTCTTCCTTGGGAGTGCACTGGAAGCTCGCAGTTCCCTGCCTGCTTTCAGGGTGAATACAGAACCCGATCTGGGGATGCACTGACACCCCCTAACCCTACTGCCTGACTGATGGAAATCCAAAAAGCTTACCCCCCCGGTCACAGGGGTGCACACAGGACATTACATTACATTTACATTGCTGAAGGGTACAGACGGAGTACCCCATCTGGGAATCAAACCGGCAACCTTCTGGTTACGAGTCCTGCTCCGTAACCACTATGCTACACTTCTGACATCCTCCACACCTGCTGTGTGCACACTCTGAGAAGATGGAGTGCCATAAAGCACTCACTGTAAGTTTCCGAAACCTTCACCCCTCTGCAGGTATGGGTGCCGGCAGCATCGGGTAGAGAACCTCTAGCGCTCTATGTTCAGGAGGAGGGCACGCCTTTACACCAGCACTAACGGAAAGAAAGCGGCCCCACACTAAGGACCGTGGCCTTGCCTTTCTGCCCGTGCGTGGAGCGTGTAGCGGCCTTCCATCACCGCACAATCCTCACACATTATCTTACGACCTGTGACCCCCTGGGGGCAATCAACAACAGCCACCAGAAGGGGGGAGTGGACAGAGCATGGCTGTCCCACCCAGCAACACAGTTTACCTCTGTTTCTCCAGAGAAGACACGGCTGTTAGATTGATTTATGAGTATGCAGTGTTAGTCAACGTCTGAGCAAACATTCTTTCCACACCAATCAAAATACAGAGACACGCCTCTTTGCTTTTCATAACAGACGGCTAGGCCAATTCAACATTGTGTTATGTAACAAAACACTTTTCATGGGTTTTTTTTATTTTCTTATAGAATAGCTGTGGTGTCATTTGAAGGCTGGATCTATGCCTTTTCCTTCCAATTGTTATGTGTTGATATTTCCCTGTTGTTATGCAGCTTTTCAGTTGTGAATCTCCTTGGTGAGAATTTCCCTGCAGCAAGCAAATTATGAAAATGCATAGACCTTTTTTTCCTTCATCTTGAAATGAGCGTGGTTTGTTGAAAGCCTAAAACACTAAACACTGCGGCATGTGGCTTTTTCATTTGATGTTCATTGGGGGGGGGGGGTGCTGGGGGGGTCTATGAGATGAGGTTGGTGGCCCGGCACTTTCCGCAGAACGAGGAACAAACCGCGAGGCATTCTCCTCTAGCGCTCCGTCGCTTGGGTCGTCTCCAAGGAGGTTATCTCTGCCGCGGCACTTTGTGTTTTTCATGTTCTGAATATTTTAGTGTGCTGTTTTTTTTTTTTTTTTTTTTATATCTCTGATGTTTATATAAAGTGATTTGAAGGCTAATCTGATCCATCTAATCTGATGGCGAAGGTGGATGATTCATTAAACCTAGTGGAGCAAACTGTCACGCACCTCCCGGCCCCGGCTTCGGCAGCGTTCCAACGAGGAGGGACACCCTGCTGACGTCACCTGGCCCAGGTAAACAGCGCTGGGAGTCACGCAACTGAGCCGCGGCGCGCCGGGGTGCAGCGGGCGAACAGCCGGGCCCTCGGAGGCGACGGGGCGCGTTTCATTTCCCTCCAATTTGTCTGCGCCGAGGCGTGCCTCACGGTTCCAGCCAATCGGAAAACCCCCTCCGGCCCTCTCTCCATGAGAAACAAAGTGCTGATCGTGTTAAACAAACAAAGGGAGAGTCTTTGAAAGCGAAGCCGCGCTGTTTAATGTTAGTGACTGACAGCGTTGCTTAATTACTTTAATCATGCATGAGAAAATGTTAGTCTCTAAGCCCTTTCCCTGTGGTGGGCCTTCAGACGGAATTGCACTACTCAATCATATATATTAATACGCACACGCACACACACACACACACACACACACACACACACACACACACACACACACACACACACACACACACTCACACATATACCGTATGTATGTTGAGTACGTTCGCATGCATACTTCTGTTAGATTTTTCAGCACATAGACATCGCAATCACCGAGATAAAAATCTTGTGAGAGGAGAGGATTGTGTAAGAAGTTATTATTCAAAATTACAGACAAAGCGCCATAGGGGTTAGATGGAATGTCCCTTTTAACAGATACTGATCCTCATTAGGTCTGTACCTGCGTGGGTTTGTGTGCCTGTTCAGTGTGTTCCCATCAGCGTGTTCCACCGAAATCTCCAGAGGCTAAGAACACCGACAGCATGCCTTTGTGATCGGCAAGGATTAGGTCTCAGAGATGACCCGCTGTGATCTCCATCCTCTGTGTGCACGAACAGTGACCCGCAAGGTGAGTCTTACAGCAATTCAGTCAAGCAGGTACGAACGACAGAAATATCTTGGGGCCCTATCATCCCTGATCGAACGACCTGCAGATCATTCAGAACACACTGCTCACCTGACGCAACGCAACAGGCTATCGGTAATCTTTCAGGACACAACAGACCGTCGTTATGTTTGCTTAGCAGACAGCTCATGCATCTGACAGCTTTTATAGGTCATCCATTTATACAGCTGGATATTAAACTGAGGCAGTTCGGCTTAAGAACCCTGCCCAACAGCAGTGCCCCGCCTGGGAAGTGAGCCGTTAACCTTTGTGTCACCAGTGCTGCCGTCTACGCCACGCCGCTGCCCAGACCATCGTCTATGCCAGAAATGTCACAGCATAAGAGTGGCACAAGCATGAGGGGCGGACACCTTTACACGCGTGTTTGACCTGGGGGGGCGGAGCCTGAGGGATCTCCAGTGAGAAGGCAGTAAGATCAGCAATGGAGGATATCGGACCATGTGACAGCTGCACCCGACCCGCAGGTGCCCGTTCACAGCCTGTTTCCGAACAAACAAAAAAAGCCCAGCGCTGTCGGGGCAGGTCCACCCCCAGAACCACTCGCTCATCGTAACAGGTTTGGCAAAAGTGATTACACCATTAAAGGGGCCGCTTTCTCATCTCAAACCTCAGTTCACTGGGCGCTAAACTCATTCAGAGTGGGTCTGAGGCATTTAAGTGGAAGCATGAGACTGGATGGAGATTTTTGATTAATGTCAATTTCCGTTCCATTGAAATGGTATGGTTGTGATGTTGACACAGCTTTGGGTAGCATGTCATGACAGGCGACTGATCACCACCAACCCTGTCAAAGACAGACAACATTGCGAGCCTAGAAAATTCAAGAAAAAAAAAACGTTTCCTTACAAAAATTCAGATTCTTCCAATACCAATATTCAATTTTGTGCTTGAATTTATACATCTTATCCAAACAATTTTTTGTATAGATTTTTCTATACACACAGACACAGACACACACACACACACACTTTAGTGTGCTCTTCCGAGTAAACACGGGAAAAATGCACAAAATGAGTAGGTTTACAACCAGAGCATGTTTGGAGGCCTCATTCTGAAATATCTTTCAGCAGTATTTACACTTAACCATCTGTACCTCCCACAGCATAAAAGACTGGGCTAGAACTGGTCAAAACATGCCATATTTTACATTCCTCCGGTTCTAATCCAAACATGGACATGGTCTTATGATCCGTACCTGTCTCCAGAAGCCCCGCTACCATTCCTAGGAGGTGTGGGGCTGTACAGGTAACTGTATATTCAGAAGTCACTTTGGAGAGGAAGATTTTCAGTGTTTCATGTTGAGCTGGGCTTTACCGACTCACTGCTGACAGTGAGAAACACTAAGGGACGACTAAATATGCTTTCTGAACTCAAGCTGCACTGAACAGCCAGGGAAATCATTTTAGGAAAAAATCCAACATCGTCAATATGTCAAAGGCCTTTTGGTTCAGTTTGTGTGGATTAACCCTACACATATTCAGAAATCTGCTGAATATGTGTAGCTCAGTGCAGTTTTGTAAGATGTGTCAGTGTAGTGGATATTGAAATATTTCTGACAGAGAACAAATGTGCGCATAACAGCACTGATATTTCATAGATCATTCCACCTTGTGACTTAACAAAAACAAACCCTTATGATGGTCTGCCTGTTACTGAAGTTGAAGGTAAAAAAGATTCTAAGGAATGAAAAGACCCTTGAGGGGGAATTCAATAATGCTCCCAGTGATATACCCTGAAATGTAATTAATTTTGTTGTGATTAAGTAGTCTCCTTTTGTTACACAACAATATTCATTAATCTTAGTGACTGACAAACATGTGAGGAGGAAGTTGAACTGAAATGCCACCTGACTGTTCTGCTGTTACTTTGTTTTTTTGCGAAGCGGTTCTTCATGCCAGCAAAGCCGCAGAAACGGAGGGGAGAACATCTCAAGCTTCGTCTGCAGGGCTGCAGGGGAGAGCGGGAAGAGAGAGCCCGGGTTCGAGAGGCTTTCGCCCTCTCCGGATCACGCTGGAGGGGGCGCTGACATCACCGCCTCGCACGGCAGCATTCTTTTCTGACATCAATCACCCGGCTGTTGCATCGTTCGTCAGAGGAGGGTATTCTGAGCCATACAATTAAAGGCTATTTTTAGACCGTGCTCAGTAATGGATGCCAGGCCGAGACAGTAGCTGTAACCTGATAGAGGCCCAGGTGCAGAGGCGCTGACACGCCGAGGCTGAAGCTCCGCCCCCCACTCAAACCGGTTCCCGCGTGGGTACGCCGTGTGACTCCCCTGTCTGTCACGAACATCTGAGGAGGAGAACAAAGCCCCAGGGACCTGGGGGAAAGCCCTTTACTCTGACACCTGTCCGTGAAATCCTCCAGGAAGCTCTCGCCTGTCCCCGAACAATGCAGGAAGCGGAGATACGAGGAAACCACAGAGACGCCGGTGACTTTCCCTGAGTCACACGCATCTCAGACAAACCCCCAGTGGAAAGGCCACTGGCAGTTGCACAACATAACCTAGAGAATAAATAATTTTTTCAAACAAAATGCCTATTAAAATATTGATTATTTACCAAAGGTAGCTCAGCTCAAACACCTGCAACAGCCTAATACACCAAATGGTGTAGAAGGTCTCAGTTCCATGCTTGTCATCTTATTACACTTCTCCTTCTCTCAAAGTGCGTCATCGCAGAACACACCACAAGACACCTTATTCTGACGCCCCTCCTCGGGGGGCATTACAGCACACACGCTTTATTGTTGTGTCGATATTGTAACCCTGTAAATGTGAGCGCTTTTCATACATAAGAAAAAGGGGGGATTCCTTTCACAGGCCAGGGAATCCACCTGCTGAGTGTTTCTCATTTACCCTATGGGGTTACCCAAAAAAGCAACCACACTTCCATCCCCCACAGCGTGTCAGGTATAAGACGGGGGGGGGGGGGGATCAGGAGTCCCCTCCCCAGGCGCAGTGTGAGCTGTCTGCGCGGGAGGAGGTCTGGGGTGATGGCGGAGCTGGTGTTCTGCAGAGGAGTGAGGCACACCGGCCCTGTAGAGACGCTCCTGAGAGAGAGGGAGGGAACAGAGGCCTGCCAGCCTGGCTCCGGCAGCAGCTGGGGGGCTTCAGAGCAGGCTGGAACATGCTGATGTCGACTGAGATGGTGTCCTCTGCATACACACAGACATACAACACACGCACACACACACACACACGCACACACACACACACACCACCTCCAGGGGCGCCAGTAGGAATTTTGGGCCCCCTGAAAGGTTAATGCACCGGACCCCTATATGTGCGACAAAAATATATGGTAGAATCTTTGAGGGGCCCATGTCTGCTTTGGGCCCTTGGAATTTCCCAACCTTCCTCCCCCTTATGGCGCCCCTGACCACATCCATACAGACATACAACAATCAAGTACCACACACGCACACACGCACTCACACACACGTGCACTGACACACACACACACACACACACGCACACACACACACACTCACACACACACACATACACACATGCACTCACACACACACACACTCACACACACACTCACAAGCACTCACACACACTCACACACACACACACACGCACTCACACACACACACATACACACATGCACTCACACACACGTGCACTGACACACACACACACACACACACACACTCACACACTCGCACACACGCACACACGCACACACGCACTCACACACACACACATACACACATGCACTCACACACACACGCACTCACACACACACACACACACAAGCACTCACACACACACACACACACACGCACACACGCACTCACACACACACACATACACACATGCATTCACACACACACGCACTCACACACACACACTCACAAGCACTCACACACACTCACACACACACGCACTCACACACACACACACACACGCACTCACACGCACTCACACGCACTCACACACACACACACACACACACATGCACTCACACGCACGCACTCAAACACACACACACACGCACGCACTCACACACACACACACACACTCACACACACACACGCACTCACACACACACATGCACCCGAGGGCAGAGAGCACTGTGTTGTTCCCCGGCCCTCCAGAATGAGTCTGGCAGTGTGATCCTGGGAAATAAATTTCATGCAATGCAGCTGTCAGTTTCAATTCGCCCTGATGCGTGAAAGGCCATTGATCAAACTGCATCCTGTCAGCTGTGTGTGCTTACAGTAAACGTATTTGCACATCGTAATCCTTCCTTTTACAATTATACACCCTTCCCTGGCTACAGAGGCCTGTGGGTTTACAGATGTTCGCCAGGGAACTCAGTTTACAAATGCTCACCAGGGAACCTTACAGATGCCCAACAGGAAACTTAGTTTACAGCATGCCACTGGGGAACATTACAGATGCCCACCAGGGAACATTACAGATGCCCACCAGGGAACATTACAGATGCCCACCAGGGAACTTTACAGATGCCCAACAGGGAGCTTTATAAATTCCCACCAGGACAGCCTTTATGCCTCAGCCTCCTATTTTCTTTAAATTTCATGTACTTATAATGAAATATTTATTCAACATCACCGACTCAAAAAACAAGGATACAAAAACAAAAACCGTCAATCCAACTGGAACAAAAAAGCTAACACATGTAGAGTGCGTACACGCGAAACATGAGTACAAACTGAATTTTGCCTAGTGAGCAAGCTGTACACCTTTCACGTATGCAACTATACACGCATACAGGCAGGAGAGGAGCTAACATGCTTTCAAAATACACGAGTAATCTCACTGGAGAAAATCCAGGTAAAGCAGAAAGCTCCCTGGAGAAGCCCCGCACTTTCAGAAGCAGAGGGGAAAAAAAGGAAAAAGGGGGAGAAACAAGGAGAGAAAAAGTGGGAGCTGCAGAACGGATCGAGCAGCTGTTCCGTGCAAAGCCGGCACTACCACGGGTTCAAACGCAGCGAGTTTCTGGCACTTTTATCATGCACAAGCCTTTGTTGCTGGTGCTGCAAAGTGTTTGAGAGTAGCCCAAACAGGTTGTGTAGTAAGCACAATATTATCTGAGCGAACTTCACCTGGGGGCGGGGGGCCGGGGGGAGCTTCGTCACAGCCAGGGAGATTCTGACCCTGTCTGCACGCACATCGCCTGGGGGGAAAAAGCTTTTACAAGCAAACAAGAGGGATACCCGTCAGGGCAGGCCGGGCCCTGCTCACACCTCCTCTCCCTCGCTGTTTTTTCCCTGCTCTTTCTTTCAGAGGGTGTACTATAAATAAACATTATTCAGGTTTGATAGCGCACACAGGCTTTGGGCTCAGATCGCTTGTTTGGATAGAGAGCTCGTCAGGTGTAACTACATAAATAGTTACCAGCTTGTTGTTCCTACACAGCGGATTATACCAGAACATTTCAGAAAGTTTAATTTAAGTTGATGAAGCGTGAGTACAGCACACATGAAAGAGTAATTGGTGCCAATTATGGTTATTCATTTTTTTTTTTTTTGAAACTTGATCTCTGAACATAGCAGAAGAAATTAAAACCCACTACTGACAATCAACACTATAAATATCCTGCAATCTGTCCTTCAGGGAATAATCCATCTCTGTGGCACATTTATTTTTACTTCCTTTAAATAGATGGTAACACAATGAGTGATACGCATTATAGGGTTTACGGGTCTGCTGACAGCATATTAGCATGGCACTTTTGCAGTCTGATGCATTGGCTAGCTCTGGACACTGCACCTAGAACACATCTTACAATCTGACAGTATTTTATTAATGAATGTGTGTGTGTTTTCTAAATATGAGTTGCATATAAATTATGTTTAAGGTTTACTTCATATGGGTCACCGAAAAGGAAAAACCCCAAGCATGTCTTCATTGTTTGTTCAACAGACCATTCAGCCTGTCCAGGACCACTTTTCTGCCTGTTGTCTGGGGTGCATTTAGCCCTGGTCTGTATGAAAGAATACTTCCTGGTGTCCCTATGAAAGAATACTTCCTGGTGTCTTTGTAGAATATGACCTCATTTGAATTAGGCTCACTGCTTTGCTCTGTATCCCAGCATGCTTTGTACCATATTATTGCTTCAGCACAATTTCTCAATCCAGATTGATCCAGGTCACCTTCGACACCTGCGTCTTTCATATTGCACACACCCTTCTTTAGCAACACCTCGCGCAATACTCATGCTTTAAATCATTTTACAACATGTATAACTTTACATTTGGCAAAGACAGACTGTTTAATTTGCCAGATTGTCTTCAGATTGTACTTTGAGAAGCTCGGCAGAGTCAGAAGGTATGTCCAAGTGGAGGCAACTGCTGCTTGTCTCATTATATATGATAACATTGATATTTGTTAATAAAAAATTGTCAGATTCTAAGATGCGTTCTGGGTGCAGTATCCAAACTAGCTGAAGCATCAGGGTGCAAATGCTCCAGGTTTATGTGCTGTCAGCAGATTCATAAACCAGGGCCTACTGAGTGCATTGCTTATTGTTTTTGTGCCATATTTAAAACAATTAAAATAAAATATTACTATTACTTTTATTATCACATTATCATCAAATACTGAGTGGAAAAATATACTGAACTGCACAACTATTAAAAAACCATAACGTATCAAATTAAAATATTTTATTGTGAATGGTTTCAGAATCCAAGAACTGAATTTACAGAGATGTACAAATGTAAGACTAAGAGCACTCAAGTTATTTTTGCATTCAATTTCCCCCTCTCTTTGTTTGCATATAATTGGCATTAGATAACCAGTCAAGGACAGAAAAAAAATTATTTATTCAGACACAGTGCAAGGTTATTTCCAGGTCAGTTCAGCACACATCACCTTCTACGATAAGAGGCACTTAAACAACACTGGCATTGTGCCCATCTGTGCCACACATAAACCTTAATGAAGGTTTCCCATGGTGCTCGCATCTCCACGAAGCACTGAATACGGATGTGCATCACACCAAAACAACACAAATCAATAAAGCGCTGTCTCTGTGGACACACTGTGCAGCTCCTCGTTTTTTTGAAGAAGCAACTGGGTAACTTGCCAGAAACAGTTTATAACTTTTTTCCTGGAATTGTAGTAAGTGCTTTATAACTTTATACCCAATCCCGCTGTAGCCCGGACATATAGCGGGTCACCATCACCCACAGCATACTCGTCGGCATTTTTCAGCAATTTTAAGGCATGTGCTCTCCCTGCTGTGTTTTTTTTTTTTTAATGCTCGGCTAATTTCCACAGAGCATAAAGCCTCAGCATGCAAAGACTGGAGCTGTCTGTTAATCGGCAGACGCAGAAGATTAACGATCAGGGCCCCGCCCTTTTCAAACGCTGTCATTAACCAATCAGTCAAAGGAACAGCGGGAGATTTACACTTACAGCAGAGAGCAATTTGTCACAGGAGTTGTTCTGGACCCAGAGCTTGCCATAGCACGCTTAAATACCTCAGCGAGGACAGGGTATCGCCGCTGCCAGGGACGGTGACATATGGGACACGCTGACCTGACGTACATTCAGCATGTGTTAACCAGCGGTGGTCGCGTGAGGCTTCACAAACTCCATAAGGGGCGGAGCCACCACGTGCTGCCAATCACCGGCGTGAACCAATGAAGCAAAATGCTTCGGTCTCCACAGCAACACAATGTGACTGGTTAAGACCAGTGAGCCACTGAGGAGGCTTTGTGAAGACTCACTGTCACGAGTCTGAACACATCAGACATGACACGTCAATCAAATTAAAATGAATTTTCTGAGGAAATTTGGAAAAAAAAAATCTTTTGTTTGTTTTTTCTCCTTTTCATATCTGATATTTACCGATTGATTCCAGTTACTGCCAAACTGGTGATGATGTGTAAAAACAAAACATTACATATATATGGTACTATACTATATTATATACAATATATATAATGTATATAATATGACATATGTACATAACAAAACATTATGAGGTGTTGTCTGAGCACAAGCAGACAGTGGGTAGGAGATCTAATCCGGTCCTGCATGACTCACGGGCATGTGTGATTTTTCCACTCTGTATGCGGACTCGAAATGTCGAAATAATCCCTTTCAGCCAGAAACCTGCTCTGACCACAGTAAACACAAACCCACACACCAAACAGACACACGTATGTGCTTAACTATGCATGTGTATACACGTGTATGAGCAACATGTAGGCCCACGGGCTCATACATAATGAATGTATGTGCTTGTTCATAGCAACAGTATCAGTGTCAGCGTTATACAGGAGAGGGATGTGTTTCTCACTGTTCAGATAAGTGGTCAGACAATGGTGCTTATGTAAACCCTTGCTGATTTGGTCTACAGAAAGCCTTCTCTCTACTATATGACCGGTGGCATGCGCCTTTGGAATGCCACTGCTCTTCTTCATACACAAAATGACTCACGGCCGTGCTGATGTGCATGTATGTAATACTCATGGACACATAAATCGTATGCACTACACACGTACAATGTTCACGTACATGTATGCACCCTTGTGCACATTAAAATACACAAATAAACCATCAAACACCTATGCACATATGCTGACATATGGCCTTGCACATGCAAATAACACAACTGTTATGCTAACACACTCAGGCAAGTGTGCACGCGCGCGCACACACACACACACACACACACACATACACAGATATGATTACAACAACTCACACACACAATTGCACTCACTCCTAAACATGCACAAAGACACACAAATATACCAAAATATGATTATGCTCACTAACACACATAATTACAGTCACTCTCAGACAGGCACACACTCTCAGACCAGATGCAAAGACATGCATTGCCATGCAGTCCTGAGATCCTTCTGTGTTTCCCCCGGGTCAGAAAGTGAGGTGTATTAATAAACAGTCAGCTGACATCACCACATTCCAGGGATTACAGCAGGCCACACCCTCCTCCTGGTCCCCCAACAGGGAGGGGGGGTGTTAGGGGGGGCCCCCACAGTGCCCTGAAAGGGTAAAATCTCCTTCTAGGGCTATGCGTGAGAAGAGTGATTGGCTCATGTTTCGAAACAGAAAACGGGGGAAATACTGAAACACAGCCAGGGAAACAGTGATCTGTTAGCTTCTCCTGAGGAGGGAGGGGTCAGGTTGGCCTTCTGCTGCTTCTGTTTGCTGAGGTGTTTCTGCTAACAATAAAACCTTTGACCCCTCTTCCACACAGAGGGCAGTAAGGCGGACACAGATTCAGCAACTGCCAGTGTTTATGACTCTTGACATCTTACTTTACGGTCTTGCTGAGCTCTATAAAGTTCAATTACATTCAACTGCCATAATGTTGCCCTATTGGCTGCATTTCCCCAGTGCAAAAAGCAATCCTCCCTCCACAGGATCTGCAGGTTAAGTAACTGTAAATGACTTTAATGACTGTGTGCTTCAAATTGCCTGCTGTTTAAAGATATATTATCAATGTACACAACTCATTTAAACCCTGGGTTCTCTCTCTTTCTCTCTCTCTCTCTCCTGTTTCAGCTGTGTTGTGATGGATTTCTTTACCTGAACTAATGTTCATCTGCCACATTTTATGAAGTATGTAACTCACTCTGTATGAGTGCTAACTGACTGAATGCAATGCAATATGATGTAATGTAATGTAATGTAATGTAACCTTTAGTAACCTCGTTCTTGAAGCAGTGAGGGCCTTCCAGGGGACCTCAAACTGTGCTTCAGTACACAGCCTGTCATTATGTCTTAGTTTTCATTTCGAAACAAGCACTGAACTGAAAACTTGTTGTTCATGACATTCCCATTTGTCACTCGTTCCCGTGACAGCAGAAGCTGTTGCCATCCCTTTGTTCTGCTGTCTGATTCATGCAGAGGTGTGATTTCGACATTACCCCGAAAAGGCGTCGGTGCGGGCAAAACAACCCCCTCGTCCCTGATTTGCATAATGTCCAGGTGATTCACGCCCTGAGAATAACGGAAGGCGACACAGGTCACGCTACGCCGTTCGACCCAAACCCTGCTGCTCAGCGCAGCTAGGGCTTATGCAGTGTGGCCCCTCCTATGCTAATCAGGTGTCACAACATTATTTCACAACATCACTAGCAGTTGCATCTCCATGAATGTCCTTTAACACCAGACCAAAGACATGAGGATTGATTTATGCTATAAATTATTACTGTGCTAATTTCTAGATAGATTTAGTTTTCAGTTTGTCTCCAAAACCCTGAAGTACATTTTTAATATTTTGATTGTTTTCAGTATGGAGGCATTCTGCACACAGAACTTGTGCTTATGCACAGAGACATACACACAGACCCGTGTACACACACATGTGCAAACACACGCCCAAATGTGCACACACTGAAGCACACAAAAATAAGCAAACAGTACCATGCACACACGTTCACACATAACACACATACGCACCTAAAGCACACCCTGCACAAATGCACACAAAACCCAGCAACACACGCACACACACACACACACACATGCACACGCATGCACGCACACATACATACACACACGCACGCACACATACACACACACACGCACACACACACATACACACACGCACACACACACACATGCATACACATGCACGCACACACACACACACACACACACACACACATACACACACGCATACACACACACACACACACGCACACATACACACACAGCACTGCAGTTTTCATAACCACACCCAGACGAAGCCAGTCCCTTCTGGCACATATTTATACATTGTACATGCGTGCCGTTTCTCGTCACCTGTAGGTAACCTTCTTCACTCATTATTTTAATTGATGGTGCTGATACATTTTTTCCACTTGTTTGGCAGACTGTG
The DNA here is from genome assembly GCA_019176425.1 of Megalops atlanticus. Taxonomy (NCBI): domain Eukaryota; kingdom Metazoa; phylum Chordata; class Actinopteri; order Elopiformes; family Megalopidae; genus Megalops; species Megalops atlanticus. The sequence continues at coordinate 2,703,656 of CM032898.1, forward strand.
TACTGTGCTGTACTGGTTAAGACTCAACAAACCCAAATAAGAAACACCTCGCCAAAGACAGGTACATACATGTAAGGTCACAAGCTGGTTGCTGTATACTAAATCAAGTGTTAACCACCACAGAAACTACTTCAGATTTAATCATATCCATTTCAAAATAATTAAAATACACATAAATATGTGCGTGTATGCCTTATCCAAAAGACCACAGTTCAGACCCCAGGGTTCCTTCTAATCCGAACACATAAGCACTTTGCTCACCTAATTACTGAAAACCTGTTGAATGACCTCCCTCCAGGACCACGGCTGAGGACCTATGGCTTTGTAGGATCGTCACCGTGGATCCCAGCGTGGGGAGAGCAACGTATGTAAAAAGGGTGAGTCACAATGTTTGGTGTCACACTGACCTCCCCTCACAGCTTTCTGACCATCATTACACTCTGACCGTTCTCCTCACGCTATGACCATTCTCCTGCTATGACCACTCTCCCCATACAATGAGCATTTTCCTCCTATGACCACTCTCCCTATTCGATGACCATTCTCCTGCTATGACCACTCTCCCCATACGATGACCATTTTCCTACTATGACCACTCTCCCCATACGATGACCATTTTCCTGCTGTGACCACTCTCCCAACGCAACGACCATTCTCTGACTGTTCACACGCCATGACCGTCATGTTATCACCATTTAATGGCTATGACCGATCCCCAGGCTCTTTGGCTGCTAGGTAACCCAGTAGGCTGACACTGGCGTTCTGAAATGGATGTGAGCTTTTATGTAGCGAGAGGAGAGAGATCAGCAGGGGAGAGACCTGAGAATTTTCCTCGTGCTGTGACTCTCCTGCGTAACCGCTCTCCTCGTGGAAGCTGTTTGCACGGTGACTGTTGGACTTGGCACACAGGGTGGGAGATGCTATCTGTCCACGCAGTGCACTCGTAAAATCAACTGAGGACTTTCTCACAGCAATGCACATTACAAACAAATTTTACAATGCATTTTTTTTTTCCTTTTCATCATAAATACTTCAGCGCTATGAATTATATAGCGGTGACGCATTTTCTTTCGAAACTTCAAGCTAAAACTGGGCAGCGAGGCATGGAAAAGTGTTTAAAAGAGACGCATCTCAGGATAATGACCGTAATTACTGTCTGTGGGGGTGTAAATCGAATGGAACGTATTCTACTGCATAGGTGAACCCAGCCTTCTTATTGTGAGTGACGCAAAAAATGTCTGGTATTAGCGAGGAATGCATGAGCCTTGTATTTCCAACGTTTGAGACAGTCCGCACTCCGCGGTTGGTGAAGCATGTCCATTATCAGGGTGTTTTCAAAGGCGAATTCTACGGCAGAAAATGCAAAACATCTGGGACGTTATCAGCGCGGCTCTACGCACGCATATTTTTGTGTTTATTTAGAGTGAGAGGGGTGCAGCTTTCCCTGCTTTTGAGTGACTAGCACCAACAGACTACGTCGCACACAAACACGCAGACATGCCGCTCGGCGCGTCACTCAACAGATCCGAAGGAGTCGATATTTTTAGAGAGCGCGGGCAATTAAATGCAACAGTTTACATTATTCAAATACTTCACAAGTCAACACTTACGTATTTTTTTCTCTGTGTTTCTTTCTCCCTCTCTCCCGTTTTACAATAGGCATTTCTAAATTGAACCGTTTTGAAAAACATTAGAGAAAGAAAGAAAGAAAGAAAGAAAGAAAGAGAAGAAAACAGGGTGCAAAAAAAATCAAATCCTGCAAGTGTTTGTCATCTTGTATTTCAGTCAACAAAGCATACCTCTGTCTTTATTCATTTTCTGAGAAAACGCTTAATGTGAAAGGGGAAACTCGCGTGGTTTACATTTCCATCTTTATCATCTTACACAGCAGTATATTCACCGAGGTAATTCAGGTTAAGCACAACAGCAGTGCCCCTGCCTGGATCTGAACCCACAAGTCTCACGTTACATGTACCGTTGCCCAACTACTATTGTACGTCACAATACAATAATAATTTCAAATAATAATTACTTCAAAGCAATCTATCATACTGCCCACTCCAGTTAATGCAAACATCTGAAAGATGCTAATGAGAGTGGCTATAGCCTGGTGCACTGTGTACTGATGATTTTGGATTCTGCATGGGGACTGCACATGGTATGGGGCTGAAAAACTCACTCACACTTCGGCTTTGTCACAACAGGCTATCCTCATATCTGGGGCAGGGTGAATGCGATGTGAACTACAGTACCCACGGGCCCTTGGGTCTGCACATCACAGCCACTGTAGAACTCTGCAATGTGGAATGGGGAGTGGGGTGTGTGTGTGTGTGTATGTGTGTGTTTGTGTGTGTGTCAGTGTCCCAGACAAAAAGGCAATACTGTGAGCAATGTACTTGATTCCCAAAACAAAAAAAAAACTAAACAAACTCACGAGGACGTGGCAGTCTGGAAGCCAGACACTTTTTTTGCTGTTTGCATTATTGCAGTGTATCTTAGTTTCAAGAACTAAGAACTCAAGAACTCAAGAACTCTTTCCGCTCATCAGATCTGGTGAAAGACCCATTAAAGTTAAGATGAAAAAAACAGATCACACTTTTGTAAAAGATACAACATGCAATGCTTATACGACTACTGCTGATATCATCTAACAGATATCCGTCCTTTAACCAGGAAAAAAATCTACTGTCACTGGCAAGACAAATGAATTCCTTTGAAGGCAGCCAGCCCAAAAGAATGAAAGCATTCTGTTCAGATCATTCACTCCCATTTCAGCGATTAAACATTTTTTGGTGAACCTCCTTTTGTCAACTGTTTCTTGAAGCTCGGGATTTTATTGACCAGGAAACTGAGTATGGTGCATCTTGAAATAAACTACCTTACTTACCAGACCACAGGGCAACACACATCAACTCATTTTTTTAAATTTACCATAGATAAATCGCTGCATACATTTCTCTTTAGTCGACAACTGCTTTGGTCTAAGTCACGCGTGACAGGTACACCAGTCTGTGCGAAAACAGCCAGGTGCAAATATGCTGAGGCTCGTGCTGTCACCTGTGAGAGACCGAAGCCCTACGTCAGCCCAGCATTCTCTCATACATCACAGCGGCACTGGATCGCAGAGGAATACTGAAAAACCCTTATCAGATTAGCTGGCTGAGAAAGCACCAGGCATTCGCAGAATGATAATCTCGCCAAGCACCCCACAGTCAGAGCCCGGGAGGCCTGTTGACGTCAGGGTGTGTCTGTGGGGGGGGTTGGACCTGAGCCATGTTACCTGTAAAAGCACGGAGTCTGTTCCAGGCCTGTTTACACCACCACTGGCTTGTTCCGGCTGTCAACGAGGGAACACCGCGTATGGGCCAGGACTCTCGAGTCACAACATCACTGCAAGCTCTGACTCCAGCCCCCGGTCTCGCTTCGGCCTGTCCTGACGGTTCAGCTCACCTGTGGAGCTCTTCACTCTCAAAACAACTTTTTCCTCCTTCCTCATTAAAACGCCCTTAAAAGACACTCGCAGAGTCGTATTTCCATCAGGTGATATTGTTACACTGATATTGGGGGTATTGAAGGGTATTAAAGGCATTGAGTGTAATGATTTGCCCTTAACTTTAGGTCATCATCTGGGACCTCCCAGCCACCACAGCTGTTGCACTGAATGGGCTCTCCCACCTCCCCCACCTTTATTCTATGTCACATTATGGTGCAAGCACGTCATATGATATTTCATTAAACTGCTGCAGAACATATTATGCCATTACTTTAATTTATGTGGTTTACTTTATTAGCTAATTACTTCAGCAAACAGATCCTTCATCGTGCGTGTCACCTCAAGGAGCCGCTGAAGCGAGATGTCAGGTACGGTTTTTCGGCGCTACGTGATGTACCCTGACTGCCCTGTTTGTCTCCCGTGCGCGCGGTCCTGCCTTCTCTCGTTAAGAAGGGGCACTCTGGGACTTTCGCCTGTGGCGCGGAGCAGAATGTAATCTAACGTCTCCATAAATCTCAGCTGGCGGGTACGGCACAGGCAGGGGGCCCCAGGCTGCTGTTGTCTCAGGGGAAAGAGGCCTGGCGCAGCCCGTATATCTGTCTTTATTGCTGCTCAAACACTGGGCGAGGCTGCAAAGTGTAGCTACGGCGACCTACACCGGTTAACCTTTGACCCCGTTTCTGACAACGACTTCTCATGCGCTGTTTTGTACTGATGGACACCATACATGTACACACGTACATGCTCACGTACATGTATGCACGTACACATACACATGCAGGCATGCACGCACTACACAGACACGCATTCCACCACAAGTGATGGTAAAGTACTCTCATCTGTGCTGAGAAACAAAGCACAGATATAATATGGTACTGCTTGGCTGGAATAAACATATAGGGGTCTATAAACTTTAACAGCTTTAAGCAGTAAACAGCAGGGTGTAGTTGTGTTGGTTGGCAGGTAAGCATCATTTAAAACTGCATATGGGAGGCAGTAAAGGTGAAACACAACAAGCATATCCTTTATGTATATATATATTTGTTGGTTAGTTTTTTTTTTACTTTGTTGTGAATATGCTTTCTGCATATTTTACTTTCAAACTGAACGAGTCTCTGAAAGAGCCCCTGGTTTGAGGCTTAAAACACTTCCTCGAAAAACCTGCGAAATCCCCTTTGGGAGGGGTGAAGCCGCAGGCGGGTGGGGGTACAGAGCCTCGCCCCTCTTACCACACAGAGAGCGGAGCCCAGCCTGCTCCGAGACGTTACCCCACACCTCAGCCTGCCGTGTCAGCAGAGAGCACGGCCCCGAGTGTCGACACCCACCGCACGCACACGCAACCCGGAGAAACCTCCCTGCCCTCAGCCGAAACCCCGCTCAGCCCCACGGAACCCTCTGGAAGGTCATTCTGCCTCTTACCAGAGTCTGAAATGTAGCTTTCAGGAAGTTTTAAATAATTTGGTATTGATACTTTTTTCCCCCATTTTTGGATTAATACAGAGAGTGTCGTCAGTGCTGTGAAAAAAAAAAACAAAGGAAAAAAAAGAGTTTGCAATGAGACAGCTTCATGGATATCAGTAATTAGAACAACCTTTGACCTTAGAGTGGGCTTCATTTAGTGACATTACTCCATGGGAGGGGGCTGTGACCTCACACTCCTGGTTTAAGTGCAAAATTCACAGTTCTGGCCTGAGTCCCAACCAAAACACGGATGTGGACAGGAAATGACAGAAATGACATTCAGTGGGATGGGGATATTTAGCAGGACTCAGGCAGGATAAGCATGCTACAGACAGCGAATACCATCTAACAATACTGCCCTCCAACACTAGAGCATAATCAACACTGCAATAATGCGCACAGCATAAAATGAAAAGAAAAAGAGTAATAAAATCATAATATCATAAAATATCATCATAAAAGTGCATGAAATCTCTTTGAGCTCTATGACATTTTAATAAGATGGAACACCTGAGGCAGCTGTTACAGTCCTTATCTTGGCCTAGGTGTTAATTTTTCCACCCCACACAGGTCCAAAATGTGAGGTCAAACTATAAACCATCAGAACAAACGAGTGAGTGAAATAAATTGGACCTTTGTAGACCGCCAGCAGTACATATGCCAGTTTAGCTCCTGACAACAGAGATATACATATTTCATGCAACCAGAGTGCATACACCTCTTGCCATTTGAAATAATTTCTTTACAAATTCTAATTAAGGGATCTGTGAAGATTATGCGTAAAAACATTTGCATTAACAGACACAACCATATATATTTTATGGGAATTTCTTGAATTTCTTGCCCACATATGTTGCCCAGCACAGCAAAAAAAAAAGAAAAAAAAAAAAAAAAACAAAGCAAACAATATTACACCTTAACACCTGCAGAGGCGGGGCCTCCGAGAGGCCAGACACGCGGGGTTTTAACAGATCAGCGCACACAAGCCCCCACATGCGGGCCAAGGCGGCACACACATCATTTAAGCCTTAGCCATTGTGCAGCGGCATTATGGGGGATCGCCAGTAAACAGAGGGAGCTCCAAAACGCTGACCTCACCTGCGAGCCGGCGTGACATACATGTAAACAGATTACAGCACCAAAACCGCACGCGTCAAAGAGCCCCGCCCGCCGAAACACAACCAGATACGAGCGGACCTGCGTCCCTGCCTCCCAAGAACAGAGACAGCGCATGACTCACTTCGATTTAATATGACAGAATTATGTTATATATATTTTAATATAATAAGTTACAAAATCTACACAGGCAGCAGCATGGCATGGTGGGAAAGAGGAGGGTTTCTAACCAAAAGGTTGCTGGTTCAATTCCCCTCTGAGGCACTGCTGTTGTACCCTTGGGCAAAGTACTTATCCCACAATTGCTTCAGCAAATATCCAGCTGTATAAACGGATAAAAGTTTGCTCCGGAAAAGAGCGTCTTTTAAATGCCAATAATGTAATGTAATAATTCTACTCCTTCTTTGAGAATATGGCCTACTGTTTATAAAACAACAACATCATTTTTTAAAGGGGACATGTACCTCATGCACGGAAAAGGTCATTATTCCTGTGTTCTTGTGCCGTTGAGACTTCAAGGTGCATTTACATAGAGGCATTCATTTTCATTACTGACGCGCAGGTACATGTTATGCACCATTATGCATCATTCCAGAGGGCAACAGCATGCGAGCAGCATGCCAAAGCAAGCAGGCAGCATGCAGCACACGTCTCACGCCGAATCCTCGGTTTGTTCGCTGCTCTCGTCACCGTGGGAACCGAGCCCTCGGCGAAGCTCTCCTTCGTGAGGGAGCGCGCAGGTGGCCTCCGTCACAATCGCGGCCTTCCAGGAAACGTGCTGCTTGGCCCGGGCCAAGCCTCGCCGGTGCCAGGGTGATAATTACTATGGTCGTGTTTACTCGTGTGAGGGGCACAGCGGAGCTCGGCTAACGCCAGGGAAAAAATGCCGCGGGCCCGAAGGTGGAATGCAGACTGCCTGCATAGGGACAGCAGGTGTTTGCCGTAACAATGGGGACTGAATTCCTCCTGCATTAATTACACCTTACAGTCAGAGGCCACCGCAAGGTCACCCCTCTCTCAGGGAACAGAGGAGCTCAGGTCGGCTTGGGGCATACCCCCTTTCGAGTACACCGGTGAAACTGAACTCAATGAATCCTAAAGAACTGCACTGTACAGAGCAGCAGTAAGGAATAAAAACATGTAAGCCTACAGGTATATCAGTCACTCTCCTAAATGTAAGAATTTGCTTTGGGACACTTGCACTAGGCCTCTCAGACTTGACACAGAGAGGAGTGAGTGTGTAGTGACTGCCATGACGATAAGACAGCTGGTCTGAGTGGGTAGACAGGGAAGGTGATGGGGACAGGCCTGAGGGCTTATGCAGAGAGGGTTATGGAGATGGACAGCAGATATGAGTGGTAACATAGACTGCAGGTATAAGTGGTTAGACAGAGAGGGTTATGGGGACAGGTAGCAGGTGTGAGTGGCTGTTTAGAGAAGGTTAATGGGACAGAGGGCAGGTATGAGTAGTAAGATAGAGAGGGTTATGGGGACAGGTAGCAGGTATGAGTGGTTATTTAGAGAAGGTTAATGGGACAGAGGGCAGGTATGCGTGGTTATATAGAGAGGGTTATGGGGACAGGTAGCAGGTATGAGTGGTTATTTAGAGAAGGTTAATGGGACAGAGGGCAGGTATGCGTGGTTATATAGAGAGGGTTATGGGGACAGGTAGCAGGTATGCGTGGTTATATAGAGAAGGGCATTGGGATGCAGCCACTCGCGGGGAACGCCGTGTTTGCGTGCCTGTTCTGTGAACCCGGCAGCACACAGCAGATGGGAATATTTCAAATTCATGTGAAGTCAGCAGGGCCTGGAGGCTGTGCTTAGGCGTGGTGTGAACAGACAGGTTACCCGATTACCATTAGCACCAGGAACGACTCGTAACTCACAACTCTCAGACCTCTGGCTTCTCCTCTCCCTCTCTCCCTCTCTCTCTCTCCCTCTGTGTGTGTGTGTGTGTGTGTGTGTGTGTGGAGGCATAAAGGACCTGAGAGAAACTGTGAAGTCCCCTTGTTAACTTCCTAAAACACACACAGTGTAAAGTACATGTAATTTATTAATCTTTCTGGAATTATTGTATGTGATGTGCATGTTCACTAACACATATAAATATTTCAATGTCATCAGACATCACACTTATTAATTATAAAAATAACACGAAGAGGAGGGTTATTAAGAGGGACTATTAAGTGTATTTACTCTCATAACTGGCATCACTATGCATTCATGTAATTCTCCTAAATTGCTTTGACAGGAGAAAGCTTTCAACTGAGCTACATCCATGAATGTGGAGTAAGATGGAAGGAAGGAAGGAAAAAGAAAGAAAGAAAGAAAGAAAGAAAGAAAGAAAGAAAGAAAGAAAGAAAGAAAGAAGGACGATTCACCAACAAGGCCCTCCACCTTTATGGGAATGCCCAAAGCACGTTGGTGGCCTACACAGCATTTCTGAAAAACCAATAAAATGATCACTTAGCGTGGACATACCACCAGAGCAATAAGAGCATGATATTAAATTATAAAGCGTTATGGAAAAACTGCATAAATATTTTAAAAAGTAACCCATGGGGAGTATATGCATAGACATGCCAAGCACCCGGTGAGTCTTCTGTACTTACAATGAAGATTTATACATGCTTGTCTGACCAAACACTCTCTGGAGTTTATTCACTACAGAACAGTCCTGTAAGGACTGTCAGAAGAATCAGCATTAGCAAAAGACACACACACACACCGACCGTTGCTTATATATCCCATAAAGAAACAGGAGTGGGCGACACTACAAGTATAACACTCATCCAAAAGCAACTGGCTTCAGAGGCAAGCAGTAAAAAAAGTGAGGCAGGTGTTTGAATCGAAAAGAAACACTTGAGGTATTGAGAACCATACACAGAAAATGCATCATACTGTCAGATGTTTGTTTATACTCAAACATTCCAGGGCTCGGAATCCACCCGTTAGTGATGGAATGAGCTTTGAACTGCATGTAGTCTCTCCTGCAGTCTGTAGGTAAGCAGGTCTCACTCCAGGAACGCGCGAACTCAGCTGAGAGGTACTCAGACTCAATCTAACCACAAAGCACCTTGTCGTTTTTAGTACCATTCACATAAAACTGTGTTTTATTTATTACAGTTTATTTAAAACAGCGAATTCGGTAGGGGCTGAAATTAACATGCCGAGTAAGAACCGCAAAAATGTGACGCCCGCTTAACTTTGTTACGTGAATTATGGAAATACGCATTGCCTACAGAATGAACCTGGGATTCGGTCTGTGTTTAACATCATGTAAGTGATGTAAGGAATGTTTCTTAAACAAAAAAAATGTTTCCTAAAATGTTTCCCACAACCTTTAGATCTAAACCGTTAATAGAACTAAGATGAAAGACTTTCATTCCTGACAGGTTTTGACAGCTAGCATTACAAGTGGATTGGGGTGCGTGATTTTCAGCGCAAAACTATTAGAATCCGATTAGAATTTAGAGGCAGATTAGATTACAAACGTTAAAACTGACAACTAAACGATGTGACCAAACTGTACATGTATGAGCACAAACAAGCTTTTTATCCAGGTATGAAATAAACAGAGCTCTCATCTGCGGACGTACTTCTAAATTGCTGGATGAAACGACGCACACTCATTTTAAGAACATGAACTGTATATATTTTTGTAAATACGGCAAAACGTTTATTTATTTACTTGTTTAGAATGTTGTTGTTATTATTATACCGATATTTTAAATCACATCATCACTTTAAATAATTTTACTCATTTTTCCAACTCTATATATGTCTAGGTTGATTTGATTTGCTCTAAACCGAAATGAGTAAATGCAGAGTGTCACTGAAAAGGGTGTTTTTAAAATCATATGACAGCGTTATGTGGCGTGGACACATCCATGCCTAGTGAAAACGCGCCACCTGGTTGCCTTCAGCGGGTGGAATGTCTATCCTGCTCCGGTGTCTCAGGTGAGACGGCTTGTTTTTACACAGGTGAGCGGAGAGCGACACGGGGAAAGTCATACGATAGCTGTAAGTGTTATGTAAATACAAAGCATTCCCAAGCTCCTCACAACGGTGTTTTTTTTTTTTTTGCTGCTTCTGCTGTTTCGTGATAAAAACCATCACCCAACCCGCCTGTTGCTTCAGCGAATTTGATACAGCTGGGAGGTGAAGTCCCGCCTCCGTGGGCAGGTCTTCCGAAGTGATGATATTTTAAAAGGGCTCCGGGCACTCTCGAAAGACAGTTTGGGAATTAGCGTCACCGTGGATGTGACTGCTCCGGTTGGATGCTCTGCAGTGCTTAAAGCGCTCTCCGCTTGCGTCGGTCATTAACCTTGACAACGTTGCCCGCTTATTCAGGCCTTGTTCACGGGGAAAACATATAATCGGGCAACAGCTGTTCTAACGACTGGGCTGCAGGAGCAGGAACTCCAACATCCCTTGAGCGGTGGAAAAAATAAGACACCAAAAACATGAAACTGGAAGTATTCTGCGGGAGTCACTTTGCAGTTAAACCCCCCGAGGTGTGCAGCGACGGCGAGGGCAGCGTCCCTTCGCCGCTCTCGGGCGAGGATGAACTGGGTTCGGATGGAGACTGTGTGGCCAACAGTCCGGCACCTGCCACGCCGCTGGCTGACGGGAAAGGCAAACCCTACACCCGGAGACCAAAGCCACCGTACTCCTACATCGCCCTGATCGCCATGGCTATCCGTGACTCTCAAACGGGGCGGCTCACTTTAGCGGAGATCAATGACTACCTGATGAAAAAATTCCCCTTTTTCAGGGGCAGCTACACCGGCTGGAGGAACTCGGTGCGTCATAACCTGTCGCTGAATGACTGCTTTCTTAAAGTTCTGCGGGACCCGTCCAGACCGTGGGGGAAGGACAACTACTGGATGCTGAACCCTCACAGCGAGTACACCTTTGCCGACGGGGTGTTCCGTCGCCGGAGGAAGCGCATCATCAAAAAGGCTATCAAAGACCACGACACCGCAGAGCAGGTTGCCAGCAAGGATGCGCCGGCCTCGCTCACCTCCGCGTCGCCTAAAGAAGACGGACAAAACGCCAAGTTCTCCAGCTCGTTCGCCATTGACAGCATCCTCAGCAAACCATTTCTTAGAAACGAGGATGGTCAGCACGAGACGGACGGCATCCCCTCCGGTTACCGCGTGAGGTGGCCCGGCGTTACCCACGCGATGCCTTATGCAATGCGGTATCCACCTGCCGCGATGGCCTACTCACCGCCGGTGTTCCAGAGTTGTCCCGGCGGCACGCATTTGCTGCAGGCGTACACATGCGGCTACCCAGACCCAGTCCGGACAGGGGACGTTTTTACCGCTGTTCAGCTGACGTCAGAGAGTTCGCCAGCCTCTGGGACATTTTCTCCTGTTCAGGTGGCTACCACGACCAAAGGCGGCAGCTACCACCCATTCAAAATAGACTATTTGCTTTCCTAACACAGGAGTCAAAGCTGTGTTGGTTAATTTGTTATCGTAAGCACTTTTACATGCACTGTATAAACATAAGAGCTAAATGCATCTCTCTGCATTGACTAGGGAGTGGCAACCAGTTGCTGCAGACAGACTGACATATGTTTCGTGATGTTGGTATATCACGGAAACTACATGGTACGACGATTATTATATTTTTGGTCAACAAAAGAAAGAACAAGGAGTTGTAAAGAAACTTATAATTGCAATAATTTACTTATGTGTAAAATCATTCGTAGGTTACTTCTCGTGCAAACGATGGCATCCATGTGCCAAAAGTGGAACTTGTTGAAAATGTTCTTAGCTTTTTTAACTTTTTTTTTTTTTTAAATGTTCAGGTGTCAAATGCTGACTGGTTTTGTTTGTGACAATGCTCGAATCGAGCTGTACCAGAAACTGAATTTACAGTTCAAGAAATTGGAAGGCAGTAACTGCATATTTTCGTAAAAAACAAGGACAAATGCATGGATATTATTTTGTAATAAATAATGCTAAACTGTAAGTATTGAATGGACGTTTGATTTCGTTAAAACATTAGCAAATGGTGAGCGTCAGAAGATGTTGCACATACAAATACGCACATGCTGACACTGTGGTCTCTTGCATATGATGTCACATTTCTTTCAATAATTAATTTCAGTTTGTTCCAACTGTTTCCAAGTGTTTAAAGGGCACGGAATCCATTTCCTTGTTGGGATCGTGTCAAATGGACTACACCCAATGACACTTACACGCCAATTATGTTTTACTGTTCCACACAAGCGTAAAGATTTACTAATTAACTCAAAACAAGGCCTCAAGTTTGCCTTCAACACATGCATACATCACAGTCTCTCTCTCTCTCTCACACACACACACACACACACCTTTAGGCATGCCTTCAGGTAAATGTGATAGATAGATAGATAGATAGATAGATAGATAGATAGATAGATAGATAGGCAGGCAGACAATCAGTACATACACGCGCCGTGTACATTCTGTGCAATTTCTTTCTTCCGTCATCAAGTTCCAGGAATTTGTTATGCAGGTGTTCACACTTATTACGGGTATTTCACTCATGAAGCCAGTTCGTTTCAACACACTTCCACGAATGTATCACCGATTGCCAAACCTCTGCTCCTCGCAGCAGTGTTTCGGTCCCACACATCATGCGATTGCTTTCTTTTGCACGCGTTCTAGTGGAAATCTGAGCACAGGACAAGGCTCGTAGCAACGCCCGATTCTCCCGGGCAGCGGGTGTACTGTCTCCCGGGCAACGGGTGTACTGTCCCCCGGGCAGCGGGTGTACTGTCTCCCGGGCAGCGGGTGTACTACATGGTCAAGCGCGCTTATCTAAAACAATATCAAAGGGATCTATCACGCATTCCCACTAAATGCCACACCTTTTAAAGCAGCAGACTAAATAGGTCTGGAAATTAATACGCGGTTTCGTAGCAAAATAACCACATTAAAATACACTGATACCAGTCTTGGCGATTGTGCTGGTCGGGCTGATCCAAATGCAGAGAACGAAATTCCCCCATGGGGATCAATAAAGTATCTGATGATTATTATTCTGGTGTGAATTTTTTTGACCGTTTTAACACCAATCATGACGCTAAAATGTTATCAGAATAACTGAAGCAGGAATATTTAAAAAAATGTTGCTGACTTTAAGATTGCAAGTATTCAAACATAAACTTTATAAAAACACCATTTTTACTCAGATATTTTCACTGTGATATGACGCGATATATACCACTACAGCGCATTCCGGTCCCCACAGAACTGTTTTAACTGACTTTGGAGACAAAACCCAGCTTGCACCCAACCACAATGTGTTCTTGGTAAGTTTGATTAGTGAATTCAGTTCAGGCAGACACACGCGGACGTTATGACCACTTCAGTGGTTGCTGGAATTAAGAACGTCAAAGAATGTTGAATCTGTGAGAAGAATGGAATCTGTCTGTTTGATGTATGACGAAACAGAGGTCAAGAAGTGTCGCGCTCCAGCATTACTCAGAATTACCAGCAGGCAGTGCCCTGAACACAGTCGTAAGGAACCGTTCAATGTAACCGCAAAGTGATGTGAACTTTCAGCTGACTTCAACTGACTGATTTAAGGGAAACACTGGTTACTGCACATAATTTGAATTATGTGGCATTCTGAACAAGGCGCGATTATCATCTGAGTTTTGTTGAAGGACTCGGACTGGTGGATACCGCTGGACAGGGCAGTCCCATAAAACTAAGATCCGAAAGGTACGCGTCACTGTACTGTATTGGGACAATATTGGTTCAGCAATATCTCAAGCCCCAATAAGCCAACATACACCCAGCCTATCCTTAAAGCAGTCACTTTAAAAATAGGTCCTGGCAGAAAAAAAGCGATGCCACGAGCTGTCCACGGTCCTGAAGCATACGAGTCGACTAAGGGTTGTTCATCCTTACATCTTCTTATTGATTGCGATATATCGCGCTAACGGAAGCAACGGATATAGGATGATTAGAATTATCGGCTCAAAGGTGAAGTGGAAAAAATTGGATGAAAGAGCAAACAGCCTACAGTAAACGGTTCACCTTGTACGGTTCACAACATCCGGTTTGAAGTTCATTTTGCTTTATGTGTTTCAAAAGAATAGACAAGCTGTTTCATAATTGAATAGTAACCAAACGATGCAACGTGTATTCTTTAATTGAAATAAAAGGAGTAGTTTCAGACTGATCAAAACTATTCAGTCAGATGTAAACGTGTGTAAAATAAACAGTATCTATGCACACAATCATGCATAATTGAATTGGTTTATTTTTATGTGTTAATAATATTGTACTGATTCAGGAATATTTTAAAGTAACGGTGAACTGATTTTTAAGACCAAAACAACGACGCTGTAATTAAAATATCTAATTTGTGAATTGGACTTCATGACAGACGACATACACTCACAGAAGTGCTGTTGTAAAATAATTAAATCAGGTCGCCTCCACTGGACGGCTGGACGCAGACAGTTTAAAGCATGATTTTAAAGCTACTGAAACAGCTTTGGACGGTTTCTTTTTTGCTACTGGGTATGTATTGCAATTCAAACCTGTTAAAATGCAGTTCTTACCTAATGAGCGCATGATCAACATCGCTCGTTCACCCAATAAATCGCATTTTCGATCAGAATTGTCATTCAAAACACTCTGATCAAAATATACCACTGCGTATATTTATATAATGGCAATGGAACAAAAGGGAAATTCGTTAATACCCGTCCCCAACGTGTTTAACGTATATGTTCACAGGAAATTCTTGTTGGTTTTCTACCTCTGTTCTCACCCGTTCCGCGCTCAGCTTAAATCTAATTACATATATTTTTAAAATTAGCAGCTGCGCCCGGGAAAATGCTTGGAAGAATATATTTACAACGCCACATGTTATAGGTAGCTGCGCCGCGGAATTCTCCGCAGGTAACACTGGAGGATGGACGAGAAGAAAAAAACCGAATGGGATTTCAAGTAGAATGCTGCAACCTGCAGGTCGAACAACAGAATGGAAAGCTTGACACCGTTGGAAAACCTCCCTCATGCGTGCGTCCAGACCTGTAAATAATTTTATAACAAAGCATCATAACATATAGAAGTTACATGCCTCACCTGTACTTGTCATTATTTGACCCGTTTTTGTAGAGAACTGAATTTTGAACAAATGCACTGAACACGAAGCGGACAAACGTCGTGGGAAGACCTGCTTTCTCTGTACTGAAAGCGCATCAATCAGCCTACTGCTCTAGACAACAAAATTTCCCCAAAAGCATACATCAGAAACAGTTAAAAAATAGAACTGAATACAGAATACTGACAGTAGATATCAAATTAGACAGAAATTAACTGACAACAATAAGAGTACTACTACTACTACTACTACTACTAATAATAATAATAATAATAATAATAATATTTTATTAATTCAATAAATTAATAATAATTTTAAATAATTAAATTAACTTTCAGCGACCGTTGCAAAGGTTATGCAATACATTTTTCTGTTGAGAAAAATGAGATCCCGCGGTTGCAGACGTTTCCTATATCACCCAGGCGCTGTTCTCAATGTCAGATCCTGTGACCCGCTTTCTAGCGAGCTAACAGAACTCCATGGTGTTAAAGAAACAACTCTTGAACAATGCCTTTAAACAATGACTTCTGCTCTTTAAAAAATATGGGATGTATAGATAAAACAATTTCCCTGTGAATCAACAGAAGTCAAAGAACACAGAATCGGCCGCTGCGTGAACTGTAACACCCCCCGCTGGGCGCAGGACGCAGCGCGGCCTGAGAGGAAGCTTTGCTCGGGCCAGAACACTTTGAAGTCCTGGAAGATATTAATACTGTTGCTTACACAGTTAGGGATCCTGTTTTAAAGCAATGCCCTGTAATCATACGGGCGGCGCTGACTCAATGGCACGCACTAAAAACCAACACAATTCTCGCGGTTTTTGTCATTAGCACAAAATCCGATCCGTAGCTGCACAAAAGCAGCGTGGAGCTGTACGCGAATTCCCCTCACGCGCCCAGTGCGCGCGAGGATTCCGCCATTTCCAGCTACAAACACAAAATCTAAACAGCCTGCAGATTATACATCTGCTTGAAGCGTGTTTCGTGGAAAAAGGTAAGAATAAACCATTCTCCGCTGAAACGGATAAACAATGCTGGCAGACACAGCACAAGTGTTTAAAATTCCTGTGTAAAAACATTTCCCGTGAAGAGACAGTCCGGTTTCCAAATGCAAAGGTCAAAGCGCAAAAAATACCATTATTCAATACCGTTTTATTTATGATGATAACAAAAGCAATTATTATTATTATTATTATTATTATTATTATTATTATTATTATTATTATTATTATGAGGAGTACTAGTTTCATCATTATCATGGTTTTGAAAAAGTTCTTTGGGTGCGGGCAGGGCAAAGTCTCTAAGTCTCATAGATTGATGATTGTTCACCAACCGCAGTCGTAAATAGTATTGACGTGCTGAAGACAACTGTGCCGTGTGCCTTTAAGAACACAGATGTGTGTTTTGTATAATAATAACAACAAAAGTAGCAGTAGTATAAATAGTAGCCGATGTTTCCGTTCTAGTTGTATCCAAATGATGATAATTATTGTCACGGTTATTTTTAAAGGCGAAGAAATTACATCATCTTGAACGAATCTTAAGACTATGCCATGTCCATTAAAGGGGGCGGGGTGTCGACCCCGCGCGCCACAGTTAGGTTTGCTTTCCCGCAGTTAATGTGGAGCTGAGGGAATAGGGTCCATGCTCTCGGCGGTAAGCTGACACTGGCGCGCTGTGTGTGGCATGCAGGCAGCGCCGGACGGAAAAAGCCTGCTTACACTCACGTCAAATCCATTTCCCCAGAACAACCCCCGCCGTGCACGCGCCTGCATGCCGCCGAGCACATCTCCCGTCTGTGAGCCCATCCCATTGCGAACTAACGCGCTCTCCGGTCCCCGTTTTAAGGTTGTTGAGAGACATTTTACATCACGATTTTTTAATTATTGTATTACTTATATCCTCATTTTCCCGTTCTTTTTCAAAACCCGTGTACCCACGTACCAACGTCTCTAAATTTATACAAACCATTTGTATATCAGACTGTTTCGTTTGCATGCACAGTACGCCCATCCCACTGTTTTCATTTGATTTCTATTTATGCATTATTGTAGAACGAAACCCTGGTCTGAGATACCCGAGCAAAAAGTGGAAAGCTTTACCTTGCGGCCATGTGGCGGTGTTGAGTGCAACGCTCGGAGGGGCTTTGACTAATGTTGTAAACGATTTAGTGCACTAGCAACGCCTGTGGAAGGAACTGTGCTGCCGCGCGCACTGGGTAGGAAGATAACTGGACACGGGCCAGACGTGGGAGGGGGAAGCGGGCCCCCGGTTGCTGCTGATTTCTTGCAGGGATTTAGAGTGGATCTGAGGGAAAGAAAGATTTACGAATTGATAGGTGGTCGCGTTTTGTTTGGCTGAGCGGCCGTTCGTAAAAAAAAGCCGAGGAGCTCTGTGTTTCCTCTACTTAAAGGATTAGGGCGAGTGATGGCCACCAGGTGGGGGGTAGAGCACCAGTTCCAGCTACACAGACCCATTGTCTTGGAGTAAACTTTACGGAAAATCAAAAACCGGGCTGACACGTTTCTTAGACATTTTCCTCTCTTTCCCATAAACATTCTCTCAATTCACCAAAAGGGGATCACGCGGGACCTTTTTATCCCTCGGTGCTTTTCGTCCGGTGGCCGAGAGAAGTTGAACGAGGCGTTCCTTCGCTTCTTCCTTCAGGGACCGTAGCTGTATCTGGGACTCCCACATCGCGCATCTGTCCTTGCAGCCTCCTTTTCTCGAGCTCAGCTGTGGATGTGATTTCGCCCGCACGAGATGACGACTGAAACCCCACAACAGCAACTCGACCCGCCGCCACCTTTAAGATCAAGTCCGGCGCCCGGTGTCTTACACTCCGCCCTGATGAACACACCAACCGCTGCAGAGACCATGGCCACAGCAGCCGCTGCCAAAGGAAAGAAGGCGAACTCGGGTCTGAGGCGACCCGAAAAGCCACCCTATTCATACATAGCCCTCATAGTGATGGCTATCCAGAGCTCCCCGACGAAGAGGCTGACGCTGAGCGAGATTTATCAGTTTCTGCAAGCCAGGTTCCCGTTCTTTAGAGGGTCTTATCAGGGATGGAAGAATTCAGTGCGGCACAATTTGTCTCTGAACGAATGTTTCATCAAATTACCCAAAGGCCTCGGAAGACCAGGCAAAGGCCACTACTGGACCATTGACCCGGACAGCGAGTTCATGTTTGAGGAAGGCTCGTTCCGCCGCAGACCTCGGGGATTCCGGAGAAAATGCCAAGCTCTGAAGCCCATGTACCGGATGATGAACGGAATTGGTTTCGGCACATCCATACTACCGCAGGGCTTTGATTTCCAATCACCCTCGGCGTCCCTTGCGTGCCACACCAATGGCTACAACCTGGACATCATGGCAAACTCCATGCCAGGGGGCTACGACGGACAAAGCGGTGGCCACCACGTCCCTCACTTATCTCCTAGCACAGGATCCACCTACATGGCCAGCTGTCCAGTGGCGTCTAACGGAGACTACGGGCCAGACAGCAGCAGCAGTCCGATGCCTTCTTCCCCGGCCATAGCGAGCGCCTTAGATTGTCACTCTCCGTATTCCACGACCCCCGCGCACTGGCCGTCTCCAGGAGGCTCTCCGTACATCAAACAGCAACCGCTGACATCTGCCAGCCCCACATCCTCCGGTTTACAGTCCGGCATGTCGCCCTACTCTCTGGACCAGGGCTATCTTCACCACAACGCCAGAGATACGGCTGATATTTCAGGTAGAGTTTTTTTTTTTTTTTTTTTTTGTGGATGCCCTTTTTTCTAAATAGGTATTAATCATTTCAATTAATTTACAAATTGAGCGTATTCTCTCTGACCTGTTTTTCTGTCTCTTCTACGTATATGCTTTGTCAGTTCGGAGGGTTAAACTATTTACAAAGTTACGCTGCCTGTTTAAATGCCCAACTGAAAAGGAATTTTCAATTCGTTTTAAATTAATTTTATTATTATTATTATTATTATTATTATTATTATTATTATTATTATTATTATTATTATTATTATTATGATGCACAAGGTGTGTTTCAGTTATATTCAAACATCACTATGAAAATATATTACGTCCCAAAGCATGCGCTGTAGTGGAAATATTACACGTGAGAAAAATAAATACATAGTTTATCAGTATTCATACAGCAAAGTTGCTGCATACTGGGTCCATAAGATGTGTTTTGACGGTAACTTGCTTGCGTATATTGCATATTTTTTACAAGCTGATATTAGAGCACATTACATTTTGCATGACAAAACAATATTTATAAGACAAAGCTATAGTTGAAATAAACTGTTTGAAATGGCTTCCTGGAAAAAAATATATATATAAATTGGTATGATAGTTTAGATCTCGGTCACGTGCATCACACAAACGCGCTTTAGAGGACTGGAGATGATGCAGGAAAGGTCTCTCCGCATAACCTTCCTAACTTCATATTTTGAAACCTGGGTCGCGGAGGTTAAGCAAACAAAGACCTTTTGAGCCGGTTCTGCGAGGATGGAAATCCGTGACTTGACCGCACTGAGGGAGATTTCAATCAATGGGCCCACGGGAGAGTTAGGCCTGGCTAAACTTTATGGGGATTTCGGCTATTTATAACACAGACAGTTATTTGTACTCGCTAATTCTGTGCGCAATAAGAACTGTCAATCACTTAGAATGTTAGTTTTGAAAACCGGACAAGGTAAAGACCTTTTCAGGGTAAAAACAAAATATTCTGTACGTGGACTCATCACGTGTAGGATAATTCGACCCCCCATGGCGTTGTAACCCTGAACAAATATATACACTTGGTTATTTCAAACCATTCATAAGACTGTAAACATACAGCCAAGGTCACGGCATTTGTAGTTGTTTCTCCAATAACAGGCCCACACAATTTAATACATATATATTTATTGAAAGATAACGTGTATGCAGCAATTATTTGGAATATTTATGAGTTACGGTTGTTCAGTTACTGATTATTACACTACGCGTCTCCTGAAAGGCGACATTCGTTGCTTAGTTTTGTTATCGCATTTTAGTCCTAACAAATACTTAAATTCGTGTTTATATTTAACGAGCCTGTTGCGCAATGTTTACCTCACGTTTAGATTCTGAGATGTACGAGTACTTAAACTTTACAGCAAACGGCTGAGTGATACCATTTATTTTGTCATTGTCATTTTGTCAGTTTTGTTTTACGTAATTCCATCTTAAATATAAGGACTGTCAGTTGTGATGAAGATAAAAAAATACAGACGTGCGTTCGCATTCCTCTGCATGTAGAAATGCGGAGTGCGGGAATCTGGCTTGCAGAGTCGAGCTCATTCATCACAAAATCGTAAAATGTCTTAATAAAAATTGCGGCTAGTTATCTTAATAACTTGCCATGTCATTTCAGAGATTTAAAAATTTGTCGTGGTTGCAATCAGATTTCTAATTTTTGGAGTCCTTTAGACACAAAGATAGTTTTGGTTAGTGTCCTGTTGCGGGAAAAAAATCAAATTCTAAAGATAGAGGAAACGCACTAATGCGTCTACAAAAAGGTACAAACACTGCATTAGAATGGCGTTTTCATTGACGTCACTCCGGACAATTGAACCTCGCATATAACTCTCTCTCTCGCTCTCTCTCTCTCTCTCTCTCTCTCTCTCTCTATATATATATATATATATATATATATATATATATATATATATATATATATATATATACATATATATATGAGAGAGAGAGATGTGCTTTTTGTTAAAGGTTTTTTTTAATTTTTATTTATAATTTATTTATGAAGGTTATTATGTTATTTAAATTGTGTTAGAAAAGTGCACAGGAAAGAAAGGGACTTCATGAAAAATTTCCTTCACATTTATAAATATCCTCAAGCGGATTGTACTTTCATGATTAGAGAGCTGCCCATTTAAAAAGGGCCCCACCAGCGTCGCGTTCCTTTGAGTCTCATGTGGGCGCTTCGCGCTATTTTAATTATAACAATCGGATCGCATTGCATTGTATACTTTTCATGATATTAAAGAGATCGAAGATTTGTATTAATTTAAACCTTTTTGTCTTTTTCTTTTTTTGTGAAGGGCTACGGCATCTACCACTACTAGGCTACTTTCTTCTTCGTCCACTTCTTATTATTACTATTAATATCATAATTATTAATCAGTTTATTTTTTACCAGTACGTACTCAGCATAATAATCATAATAATGACAATAATCCCTCGTTGACAGGTGATTCGGGTGAATCATGAGAAATGTTCAAAACAATACATAAACAACAAAGTTATGAGGCATGTTGTCTTTATGTCTTACTAACGGGTGGTCACTGGAATACAGGTGGCGGTGTCTAACTGTAGCTAACCTTTTTCAGTGGGAATACCTCGGTACCAGAGCCATTCCGCCTCGGTCTGCGACAGGAAGGATTTTGTTCTGAACTTTAACGGCATCTCCTCCTTCCATCCGTCGGCCAGTGGATCATACTATCACCACCAGCTGCATCACCATCATCACAGCGTCTGTCAGGACGTCAAACCGTGCGTGATGTGAGTCCTTCGGGCCGTTACGCGACGCACATGCCACGACCGTCAAAATGAAGGGAGAAGCATTTCATCACTTTGGAAACTAAGACACAGACGAACTTGAAAACGAACGATGACTTCATAAGTAAGACTTGCAACACAGTTTAAGGTAAAAAGCAATGATATTCATACAGACGTCAAACGCCTCCGTGCCTACAAACCACTAAGCCTCGTTGGCTGCCTATAGTTTATTGTTCTGACGATGCACAGACGTTCTTCATACTCAAGCGATTCGGTGTGGAGTGCTTGCCGTCATGAACTGTGCGCCAATGTAATGCAATATATCTCGAAATGTATAAATGAAACGCACATGTCCTGTACACACTCACAGATGCTTCTCTGTAAACGACTGGCTTTGCACTTATTCTGTACCTTCCGAGTGCCCCTCTTGTGAAATATTTCAATAAAGCTGGTATATTTTAAATTCGTGTGTTCCGTGTTAATATCAACAGATTTTACCTTTAGTTCACACAATCTCCATGAAATTATATCCTTTCTGTATTTGGTTCTCCGAGCAAATATATTTCTGGCATCTTCAAAATGTAATTTTATTGTATTATTGTGTTTATTTATACGGACGTATAAAGTTATGAAAAAGCAACTGCTTAAATCAGGCATTGAATATCGATGCCAATCAGAAAATATGTTATTTAGAGACGTGCCAGTGCTCAAGCGATACAAAATCGAACCTACTGTGGAAGCTACTGCGAAATAAAGTGAAAAGTACAAATTTAAGAGTAAATTTAGTCGTGTTAGAAATCTACCTTATGTTCAAATTTGATCTAGTAATACAACATCGTTGCTTCTAGTGTATAACATTCGGACGTCTGAATTTCAATATCAACAGTGTACACACTTCATTTGTGGTTTCAATGCATAGCCTGTATTAAGCTGCACGCAAAATGTCATCGTTTGAAGCAGAAACCGGACGAAAGCCAACTGGGGGACAAAACTTACCCTGATTTGTGTATATTTTGCATCGCTGTAGGATATTTATTGCAGCACTTAAACATTTACGCTGGTAGGAGTTATCACAGCTCTGTGATAACTGTGTGACTGACATTTGTTATGACGTGGTGTGTTGCGTTCTGTATGTAGTTTTTCCTATATATACATACGCAACCAAACAAACACACACGCGCGCAGACGCGCACACACGGTTTCTGTCGAGCTTACGTCTCACAATGCCTTACAAACGGTAAACTGTTAAAATCGCAATGGATTTTACGTGGGGTGTGTGTGCGTGTGTGTGTATGTGTCCCTGTGTGTGTACTTTCCTTATTATTTTATCACCTGTATAATTTTAGCCTGACACAAATGGTCTTGCAATTTGATCTTGACTTTCATAAATGAAATTAAGCACGTGTAACGTCCTCCTTCACCCAGCAGCACGGGTTCCGTTGTCACCCATTTTAAGGAAAAAAATGTTGAGTAAAAGTAAGTTTATTGTTTTTGGTGAAGGGTAGGGGCAAACCGCACAGGGGGAGGGCTGAACAGCCTTGCAGCCACGATGTGATCATTTTGAACACGCAGATCCAAGACTAAAGGAATCTCTCCAGGTGTTGGACAACGAATTGTACTCCAGTCGAATTGAATTAGGGAATAAACGGAAATAGATTCCAAAATGATTCACTCCTTAGAGCCAAAGCGAAAGGGTGTGCGAAAGCGCAACGTTGCACAACAATACAGCTGTGGTAATCTCAGGCAACACAGAATTGTTCAATTTGACCTGTTACTGTCTCACAAAAACGTATGAACTTTAGTATACTGTTAGTAAATAGGCCTACATAACTCTGTGTACACTGTGTACACATTCTTGATTTATTTATTTACATTTATGTATTTTTGCATTGTTCATCATCAGTGAACTTAAGGAAACACCGCTCCACTGTTAACCTGAAACCGCGTGTCTGCACACTGAAACGGTTTGGCAGGCTTTCAGCATCCTATTTTAGAGATTATGAAATTAACTTAAAATTAATACGGATTGAATATTCATTAGTAAAAGCCTTTATATTTCAGAATGAACATGTTTTTGTTTTCCCATTGAAAATAGTTAATTCAACGCGTTAACTTTACTCTGATTAACTTGTGTGGCCCCAGGAACCATATCTTTGCCTAACATGTTAATTGTTTATTAATAATAATAATAATAATAATAATAATAATAATAATAATAATAATAATAATAATAATAATAATAACAACAACAACAATAATAATAATAATAATAATAAAGGGTTTTGGTTAGCGCTGTTTTATTTCATATTTGACTGTTTCCTCAGTCTTAATTTTGTATTTGCGAATTTTGTATTTGCTGTATAATGACTCCATCTAGCGGCCAAGTAACACACGCGTCTTTTTTCCCGTTTTCGACAGTAGGACTGACCACTAAGGACATAAATTATTGCAGAATAGGACAGAACCAAGAATAAACCACAATACCACTCTGATTAGTTCCCTTGCCTGGGGGCTTTGTTCTCTGGCTCGCTGAGCTAACAGTATGCTATCTGCTGACGAACACTGCAGATGGTGAGCGCCAAGATGTGAAATGCTTCCTAAACCGGTAAAATTTCAGGCCAACAGATAAGTGACATCTCTTCGTGGCTCAATATTATAACCAAAGCACGAATGCACATAAACAGGTACAAATACACACAGACACTCAGCTCCTGAGGTGGTACAGCCCCGAGCACCTAATTAAGGAATTAAAGATTGAGTCGGAACAAGGAAAAGAAGCACCCCGGCACCTCAAAACCTGATACAACTCGGTAATCATGTACCAGTTAAGATCAGTGTAAAAACAGAACTCAGGTGCGCCGTTCACAATGGGACTAGGAAGACGACTACAACGATGGGTCATAATAACGCTGTTTATCGATGCAGCGGGTTCACTGGTACACGATCGCCTAACCTGTTCCAATTACTAGTCAGTCCGCTTGGTAATTCCTACCCTTCGTTACCGCTGTACTACCCCTCTTCCAGATAGTTATGTACCCAGCGGCACAAAGTCGGGTACAATGAACGGGAGGCCATGACACAGAATCCCACGGCGCTGTCAATCGATACTAATGTGGACAATGCGATAAAACAAAGCTGTGGCGAGCGACCGTTGGTGAGGAAGTCATGTGACCGACCTGTCCTGTCTATTTCAATAATTGGTTTGCGTCCATTACCGTCCCCGTCATACTATTGTTCCGGTTGCCAGGCAACCAGATCACGGCTACCGCAGAGTTCATCCTCGTTCCGAGGCCGTTCCTTAGGTAGGGAGCAAAATCAGATAGCGGTTCACGCGTCGCTCGCTGCTCAACTCTACTCGTCCCGTTTCGGAATGGACGCTCAACTGTAAGAGCAGGGCTGTGCCCCTCGGACAAGGCTAACGACAAAGACTAACATAACAATGTGTTTTAAAATACGAAAGGGAAAAACGGAAGACATCCGCTGTCTGCTCTGGCCGTCGAGTGGTGGAACGCCCTTCCTACAGGGGTCAGGACAGCAGATTCACCGGCCATCTCATGCCCTGGACTGGGAACACACTTCTTCAGGTTACTTTCCTCCCCTGACTAACTGTGGTATCCCCTTTTTGCATAACACTCTGGGACTGTAATATGACTGATCCAAACCTTTAAACGAGATGTTTTTGATATTTTGCTTATTGTAGCACTTAATCTGTATGTTCATTATGGCAGCAGGTAATACATCAGTGTGTGACGCACTTACACTGGCCCAGGTGCGGCCTGTATGTGCTGTTGCTGATGTGGCATTATCACGTGAATGCTTTCCTCTTCTGGGTCTCTCTGGGTAAGACCGTCTGCCAAGTGCCTGAATGCAAATGTGAAAACAAGCCTAATTTGTTGAACTGGACCCCGCATTTTTCACATGAACTCAAGCAAACAAATATATTTTACTGAGGCATCGCAGAAGAATGCTCAGAGCTTTGAAATACAATACTGTTGCCGGACACATGTGGTATCGGCACGGGGAGTCAAAGGAAACCAGGGCCAGGACTCAGGCTTGGCACGTTCATACCAAGCTCATGTTCTCCCAATCAATCCATCCTGTTGTACTTTAGAAAGACCTTTTTTTTTCCAGTTTAACTTTTCTTTGTTTCAGACCAGGAAAATGAAATCAAATGTGGCTTGAGTTAATGAATGAATCAAACAAATTCAAGTCTATGTGTCTGGTCTATTTGTGGCTACATGTAGAGCAGAAACAAATAATTTCACACTGCAACTTTGTAGCTGTTCTCTATTCTCTGTTCTCTCACTATATGCAGTGCATGCATCATAAGCCTTTCAGAGAACATACAGGTATGAGTTAGAACGATACCCTATATGCCATGCTGTGCTTTCTGTGTTTTATTTGGTGCTTCACTTTCTAACTGCAATAGAAAACAGAACATGCCCAAACCATGTTTAGGATCTGGTGAACACAACCTGTTCAAACTGCGTTCAGTATGTGCAGAACAATGTGACCGAACCTGCTCAAACTGTGTTCAGTGTTTGCAGAATACAACATGAGAGAACCTGCTCAAACCGTGTTCAGTATGTGCAGAACAATGTGACAGAACCTCAAACCGTGTTCAGTGTGTGGAGAAGCGTCAGTGCTTGGAGGAGACTCCACTGCAGTGAGATCCTCTGTCTGAGCTGTGTGTCTCCTGTTAATGTTGAGTGTTTGTTTCAGCTCTGCACACATCTTTTTGGTAGATCAAAGTCACAATGTGCCAAGCTCAGTTATCAATAGTCTGACACAAAACCTATCCAGTGTCACCTTTGTCCAGCTCAAAAACACTAAAAAAACATATTCCCATCACAACATAAAAAACAGGTGTGAAAATTCCAACTGAAATGCACTTTTCCAAAACCACATCTTAGAAAAACTTCCCACAGTACATTCTCTGTCACTGCATTACGAGTCAGGTGACGCAGAAGGGAACAAATAATATTGCACAACAAATTGAAAGTGGCCTATGCTTAAATCTGCTTTAAGGACAAAACCTGTGCCAGTGAGATTGGATCTGTGCATAACCACATTCACATCTAGTCAAATGCACCACTGCTGCCCTCTAGAGGAAATTTCAGCACCTAACATGGAACTAAAGGTGATGGCCAATCTGACTGAGAATTTATCAGTGTCACTGTTAAATGGCCACAGTAAAAGTGCTCATTTCAAAATTACAATAGCCGATTCATTCATCATGCTGAGAACTGTTCCTTGTGTTTTTGTAATTCATAGAGCTTTCCATCCACGTATTTATTTGCAGGTGAAATCTGTTTATTTTTGGAGAGGTGATGGAATGACTAAATCGGCCAAACAGACATTGCAATTCTGGATTTTACATGCTATCCATTTGTACTGCTGGATATTTACTGAGGCAATTCTGTGTTAGGTACCTTGCCCACTGTGCGACACTGCTGCCCACAATGGAAATAATCAACGACAGGCAGAATAGATATTATGTTTTCTCATGTAGCTTCCCTTTGGAAATGGAAATGTTGCGTTTTATTTATATACACAAGGTGATAACTATATATAGTGCAGCACAGGCCATAATCTCATCAGGCGGGTTATTGCTTTTCTGATCCACACTCCACACCAGTAGGTGGCAGTAGTGTATTTATTAAGTGGACTTCTTGTAGCGACAGTGGAGGAGCACTAGTTTCTTTCTCCATGTCAGCCAAGTAGTTACTGGAATATTTAGATTTTTCTTTTACTTGCTAAAACTTTTCTGAAACTTTCTGATTCCTTCTCCAAAGCTAGAAAGATCGACCCTACCTATCCTTGACTATTTCCACGACTGTGAAATTATTCATATAAAGTGGCCTCCATATTTATCCCTATACCCCTGAATAACAACAAAAATATGACATGTACATATTATACATTTTATGCATACAAATCTACACTGTAATGGGCTTGCACAGAGCAAGGTAAAATTATTCATAAACAATATCTCTATTGGCACATATATCCTCCTGCTTCCCTTGTTGGTTGAGGTCATCTTCCTTGTTGGACTTGTCAGATTTTCAATGAACCAAAAAGGGATTAAAACCTGCAGCTGTCTGCTTTTCCCCTGCAGCAGATCATGATGATATCGCAGCTCAGAAAACAGCTACGACTGGGGAACTCCAATCGTCGTTTTTAACGTTAAAAACCACATTATGTCTCTGGAGACAGGGCGGGGTATAGCGGGACGCGGGCGTGGGGACAGCGCAATTTACACGGCAATTACCGACTGAGGTAAATTACTTTTGAATATTACCAATACAGTTTGTAAACACACACGCCTTCGCAAAAAGTTGTAAAACAGACATCCACCACATGAGGGTAGCAAAGTCCCATTAGAATGTTCGGTCCAACAGGTATCGCTTTCAACAGATTTTCACGTCATTGAAAGACGGTTGGGGAAGCAAATGGCCCGTGCGCAGAACATCATATGAAGTAATATACTTTTTCAGTTTGCTACAAACTTATATTTAAAAATATATATTTTTTCTGAATATACTAGCCGTTCAAATTGTAAATTCACTCCTCGGTTAGGCCTATATGTAATGACATTCATATTAATACTGGTAAACAAAATAATGGTATTATAAGCAGTCGTAGCAGTAGCAGTGTTGGTCGTAATCCATTAATCCTCCAATTCTTTCTTTCCATGGCACTTTTCTGCACTTAAACGGACATCGTTGTAAAACACATTTAGAATATATATATATATATATATATATATATATATATATATATATATATATATATATATAGTTTAATCTGTGAATAATGAATGCCATTGCGATGAATGCGATATAGTTCCATTACATTGTTGGCATTTCAGCGGACGCTATCTAGAGCGACTTAGGTTACATTTTTCGCATGTTACCCATTTATACAGCCGGGTATGTTCTCCATTTGGGGTTTCTTTCAACCAATTCGTTTCCCTGTCGAAGAGACATATCGGTATTGTTAAAGAATGAGCTATCAAATCATGTTATCTTTAATTTGTAGATGATTACTTATCGATATTTACTGTATGGGTGCAATGGTTATTCAGGTACTTGAATGAACACCACTCGAGCGCGGTTTTCCTTGACGTTGTCTTTCTTTTTCTGTCTTTTTTAAACTATGGACAGATAGAACGGATTACCTAGACTCAACCCATAAACTACAATGGTGTTGAGAAACAGACAAAATGAACCATTTAACTGAACGAATATAATGTCCGCCATAGTCACTTGCTTGTTCTTTTTTTCATTTATCATTTTTAAAACATTCTTTATTGTGTGAATAATTCTCCATTTAGGGATTTGTATTATTTTCAAAAGAACTGGTAAAGTCAATCCAATACAGATCAGAAATACAATACTGAAGAGAATGCCCCTCGTTAAATTACCTGCAGCTGCTTTATATGGGTTAACAGTGGCGTTCTTTATGCTGGGAAATTAAAACGATATTGTTGTAGTAATTATCGCCATCATTGTAACAGTTTCAATCAAAATGAGTAGAATTCCGCGCTCAAGACATTTAGCTTTGCATGTTTGTAAAATATATTGTGTCTATTCTTCTCACAATGCAAATGACAATATAATAGATAATATATTTTCATCGATTCAATAAATAAACATTCAGAATTCTTAAGGAAATGAACGCACGCTTGCATGGAGTTTGTTCTTTCATTTAAAAGTCAAAAGAATAAATACTTTAGCAGGTCATTTACGATTAAATTACAAAATCGTCTATACGAAAACCCAGACGAGGACTCAATGAAACTGCGATGCGCTCTTAACATTAAAGACTGTATAACAATATCATGAATATGCACCTGGATAATAATATCAGCACCAACACAATCACGTTAGCGATCGTTTCAGTAAAAATAAACGAAGTGTATGTAGAACCTGGGCATCAGTCTTTATACATTCGTCTACAAATATGACTTCCTGAGATAATTCTTCATATTTCTTCCGTCTTCGTTCTGCTCCCAGACCGTAACTTCTGATGCTGATATTGGCAGAGTTATTTCCATTCAAACTCTTCCATCTTGACTGATCTCAATATAGTCTTTTGTTAATTGCATAGGCTTTTGCAACGTTAAACTTCTTTGTAAGAGTGTGTGTGTCTGTGTGTGTGTTTGGGGGTGGAAACAGAGATAGTTTAAGCATCTCGTCAGAGGAGGGCGCTACGTGCACGTGGGGAGGTTTTCTCTTTGGCAGGTGGAGCCGAGTTCAGCTCCGGGTTCCAGCACTAACAAGCCCAACTCCGTGTGCATACAACGCGAGCTTCCCTTCTCCATATTTTATCATATTTTAATCTTTCTTTCTCGAATATTTCCCAATTTTGCCGTGTAACAGGAAGCGCTATTTTATGTTCTTATTTTTACAAATGCACTTAGTCGCATATTGTTACATAGCTGTAGTTATATCGGGAGTATAACATAATATGAAACGATGTTTTGATCGAACAAGGGAATACAAACTAGTCACGTTAAAGTTCCAAGTGCTTTTCAACAGCAGACCGAAATTTTATACGAGACTGAAGTACAATCCATGCTGAAACAGTTCAAATCGCGTGATCTGCTCGGAGTTCGTTGCGGTGATTTGACCATTATGTTGCCAGGAACACCGATTCGTACCAGTATGTTAATTATCCCGTTTTCCAATTTGGTGGCGTGAACATGTTCGTGATAGCCTTAAGCTATTATACCGAAACAAACCGCCTGCGTTGTAATCATATAGCCCATAAACCCAGTTTTAGGTTTGGAAATTCTTACAATCTCCTCACGGAAATGACTGCATGGTTGTGGATGCAGACATAATAATGTTATACAGATAGTCTTACTATGGTTGAAACATGCAAAAAAAATATTCTTTTACGTTTCTGTTTTCCCTCAATTTGAATCTAAGTAAACATAACTAATACAAAAAAAAAAAAGATTCCAATTGCACTGAAATAGCGTTTTACTCTTTTTTGCTGTAATTCCTTGTTTTTACACTGCGTGTAAGATGCGTGGAGTGTATTAGCTTTCTTTGAATACACGTGCTAGCGCTTGTACATGCGCAGACCACAGCGGTCGTTATATCTGCTCTGATAAAAATGTTAATCTTAGAAGACAAAGTCAAATTCCTATCGTGGCTTCTTTCATTATCTACAATAAATAGTAATGTGTTTCTGTAAATACATGGGCTCCAAGCTCATATCGCTTTGCTGAAATTTACATTTTATACAATTCAATTCTATAACCACAGGTCAAATCTAGATTAACGTTTCATAGTCGGACGGTGTGCAAACACAATGGCATCTCAGTTAAAACACGGTCAGCTGTGATTCTTACAACATGTAAAAAATTTCTACAGGCACATCATACATGCAAATTTCAAATTATCTAATGTCACATTCACGTAATTATTATCATTACTACTACTACTACTACTACTACTACTACTACTAATAATAATAATAATAATAATAATAATAATAATAATAATAATAATAATAATGGTACTTCCGTTTATGTTTATATCCACAATGTTATCGCAGCGTGAGTGATAACGGTAAAATGGTTATTGCGATGAACCGGGAAACTATGGCAAAGGCATAAGGTCAAATGAGAGTGGAGCTCTGAATTGTCTAAACAGCCCAAGGGCAGAGAGAAAGTTCACACTCGGGTCTCCGAAAGGGGAAACTCGCTGAGGACAACTGGGGTCTGTGGCCTTTTAATTAGCTCGATCTGTAGGGGATTGCGAAGATACTGTGACCATGCAGGTCCCCGCTCCACAACCGCCGCCCAGAAAGGAATTTTCGCGTTGTCTTCCTCACCTCCAAATCCATCGGAATGATGACTTCATAAAGGAGCAGAAAAGTCTATTAAGGAGGGCATTATAAGGCCCCTGTGAAATCTCTCCATCTCAGACTCAGGCGGTTCCAACGGTTTCATGCCGCTTTGTCTCCGATTCTCCGTTTTTTTTATCTTCCTCGTGAGTTACTTTTTTGTTTTGCTTTCAACAAATCTTTATTTTTTCTTTAACAAAATAACAGTCAATTTAAAACAAAGACCTACACAGCTATATGAACCTTGGCTACAATGCACGGTATTTTGCCCTCTCATTCTGTATTTCGCAAAGCTATAATACACACAAATATGGCTTGAGAAAAATCAGTGTAAAGAAACTTGTGTGTAAGAGTGCATTTTTAAACATATTTAAAATTCTTAATTGTATTTCTTCATATTTCAGTTTTACGTGGGAAGAAATGGGTGTTTTGGTGTCAAACGCCCATTTAAACGGTGCGCAACAATTTGTAATTTGTTGGTTCCGGACTTAAAGGAAAATTACAAAGACTGCAGAGCAAATTTAAAAAAAATTATGTTCGTCTGGATGTAATTACAAATTGTATTTAAAAATGTGATGTTCAAATTTGTATCAAGATTAAGATAACTGACATGTTAAACTAGGTTCCCAATGCTAACAAGTAAGATATTAACACATACATTTATTCGCTAGCGCGTTAAAATACAAATCTTGTGCAGCGTCAAACATATTAAGACATTGGCATAAGTACTTTCAAAGTGATCAACATTCTTATTCTCCCCAAGAAATTCTTGGCATTTTGGTGACATTAAGCGCCTTTCCTGCAAAAAGAAGGACATATGTCAGGTGTCGGTGGAGACCGTTTGGCTTCTAAATGTAAATCTACTTCGCACGTCCATGCAACTTCTCTCGCTTCGTCCCCTTTTTGTGGAAAATGAGCTTAATTTCACAGTAATTAACTTGCTTATTCGGCTTACTTGAGCCAAGGTGAATTCCCCGCTGCGAGCTTTGATCTCACCCAAGTGTTGATTGGAACTTTTGAACAGGGGCTAGTGTAAATAAACCGTGCGTTAAGATTCGAAACTGCAGGAAGCAAACGCGTGCATTATTACCCTCGAGTCTCTTTATTATCTGTTTGAAAGGAGAGATAGTGAATGATTTCCAATGTGTCAGTTTTATTTGCAATGAAATACATGAACACACTAAGCGTCCCTCCTTTGTCAAATTCAAAAATAAAATAACGCTTCGTTCCTTTTCGATAATTCATTTGCCAAGTCCTCGTCGTTCATATGTTGGTACAGATCTCTACTCATCGATGTTGACAGTACTCTTTGAGAATGCCTTCTTTTTCAGCCTCGTACAAATTTAAAACTATGAATAGTATTCATGTTTCTTTAAAAAACGTAGAAAATGTTAGAAGATTAACAGCAATTACATATTTCACTGACTGACAGATTAATGAAGTACAGGCATTTGTCTGTATTTGCAAAAAAGTTTAGATATGTATTGGCCTAATTAATATCAGTTTTTCATTACGTTATAATTTGTGATGTGCTTGTATATGCCAGCAACGTGTTGTCTTTTTTGTGTGTCTGTGTTAGCTCCCTGAAGTGGACAGGAAGACAGCGACACCTCCTTTATTTTTTTTCTGAAGCGTGTGTGGCCAGCGGGGAAAAGCGCAGTCACAGCTTATCCGGAGAGCTAAGCCTCTGATTGGACGCCAGGATGCGTTTTGGGTGGAGCTTTTCAAGTAGCAAAAAGGAAAAAAGGGTAACTGCGTGAAAAGTTCTCTTGTGACGGGTACTCCAAGTTCATAAGTTTTCCAATGTTCGCCTTAGCAGACAGAGGCGGCAGCCGCTCGAATCTCATTAAGACCTGAGACTACGCTTCCCTGCCATAGTTTTTCAGTGTCAGAACAGGAGCCGTGGTTTGCATACAGAATTAAAAATCTGGGAAAACTGTGGAGCTGTACCGCTGCCGACTTTGGAAAGTTCGCTTTTCAGGGCCCGCGTGGAGCTGTGGAGCGGCGAAATGCAGGCGCGCTACTCCGTGTCGAGCCCGAACTCTCTGGGCGTCGTGCCCTACATTAGCAGCGAGCAGGGCTACTACAGAGCCGCCGGTGGAGGGTACGCCGGGATGCCGACCCCGATGAGCATGTATTCCCACGCGCCCCACGACCAGTACCCCTCCAGCATGGCGCGCGCGTACGGACCGTACACCCCGCAGCCTCAGCCGAAGGATATGGTCAAACCGCCGTACAGTTACATCGCGCTCATCACCATGGCCATCCAGAACTCGCCGGACAAGAAGGTGACCCTGAACGGGATCTATCAGTTTATCATGGAGAGGTTTCCTTTTTACAGAGACAACAAGCAGGGCTGGCAAAACAGCATTAGGCACAACTTGTCGCTCAACGAGTGCTTTGTCAAAGTTCCCCGCGATGACAAAAAGCCAGGAAAGGGCAGCTACTGGACCCTGGACCCGGACTCGTACAACATGTTCGAGAACGGCAGCTTCCTGAGAAGGAGGCGGCGGTTCAAGAAGAAGGACGCCCTTAAGGATAAAGAGGATCGGACGCCTAAGGAGGCGCAGTCCCGACAGCCCGGTCGCGAGCAGGAGCAGCTGGTGCAGGGCTCGCAGCCGGTGAGGATCCAGGACATAAAGACGGAGAACGGCTCCTCGACGCCTCCGCAGGCCGTTTCGCCCACTCTCAGCGCCGTGCCCAAAATCGAGAGCCCGGACAGCAGCAGCATGTCCACCGGCAGCCCGCACAGCGTCCCGTCCAACCGGTCGATCAGCCTGGACACCTCCGAGCATCACCACCACGGCCAGGCGTCTGGTCAGGGATTCAGTGTGGACAACATTATGACTTCCCTCCGGGGGTCTCCTCAGGGCGCCACGGAGCTCAGCTCAACCCTCGTGCCCTCCTCCAGGACAGGTATAACGCCCTCTTTGTCGCTCAACTATTCAAACCAAAATTCCGTCTACAGCTCGCCCTGTAACCAAAACGCCATTTCCACTAGCGCGAACGCGACGTACCATTGTAACATGCAAGCCATGAGTTTGTACGCCGGGGATCGGTCCGGCCATCCGACAACTACAGTGGACGAAACGCTGCCAGATTACTCCATCACGACCACCACGTCCTCTCTCACCCATGGCAATCTCAGCGCCGGCCAGGACGGGCACCACGCACCACAGGGCCGGCTCGCTTCATGGTACTTAAACCAGACCGGGGATTTGAGCCATCTCGGTGCCTCGTACCCCTCGCAACAGCAGAACTTCCACTCGGTCCGAGAAATGTTTGAATCCCAGAGAATT
The DNA here is from genome assembly GCA_019176425.1 of Megalops atlanticus. Taxonomy (NCBI): domain Eukaryota; kingdom Metazoa; phylum Chordata; class Actinopteri; order Elopiformes; family Megalopidae; genus Megalops; species Megalops atlanticus. Next base: position 2,738,554 of record CM032898.1, read on the forward strand.
GGCTTGAATAATTCTCCTGTCAACGGGAATAACAGCTGTCAAATGTCTTTTCCCTCGAGCCAGTCCATCTACCGCACATCCGGGGCTTTCGTGTATGATTGCAGCAAGTTCTGACCAAAACATTTTCATTTGTCCATTTTTTTACTTTATTTTTTGAGATTTTTTTTTCACATATTGCCCCTCAAAGGACTCAAAACACTACCGAGAGACACAAATCCTAATCTTGGTATTAAAGGGTTACTCCCAGTGTTACTCCAGATAACACGTAAGTTTCCTCTCGATTATGTTAACATAGATATGTCAAGCTTTCTTGGACTTGTTGTTACGTGTAAATTGCATATAGTAATTTATTTGAAATGTGTAGTTGGATTTTGAGGACCAAACACCAAAAAAAGTGTTTCTAAATTTGTTCAAAAATGTTCCACTATAAAACAGGGAACCTGTATATCGTCGTATAAATGTTCTTCTTTTGTTGAAAATATTCTGAAGGCATTTTTTGTTTAATAAATTCCCATTCTATTTCAGCTAAACCAACATGCCTGATTTCTTAGAATATTGTCAACACGAAATAAATGTGGTAAAATGGCAGTGAAAAAACATGGCATAGCAAGAAGAACGTGGAAATATGTGGGGTTTATTTAGCAAATATTGTTTCTCTGACTAAATGATAAATGCCAAAATATATTTGAGATAAATGAAACTACTAAACAATATGATAAAAATAATAATAATAATAATAATAATAATAATAATAATCAGTAGTAGTAGTAGTAACACATTAAGTGCTTCATTCCCGTCCTACCTAAAACATTGTGTGTCTGTACTTTTTAGCAAGAATTTTTCTCTCTTTCCTTCTTAAGTTAACCATTTTAATACTAACATTTTAATATATGGAGCTAAATGTTGTTGATTTCTAGATTGTAAAGTAAGAATTGTTCTATGGATAATGGCCTGAAAAGAACCTCAATATTTAATTTTGTGGGTAACAATCAACTAGTTTCACTCAGAAATATTACTGGTAAAGATGATAAAGACGTGGTGATAATTCTCAATTTCCTTTCGATTGTGAGATGCTTGTTTTATTAAAATTATCCAACATCACTTAGGAAGTGAACGGTGAACAGTCTAAAAACGGATAGAACAGGCCTATGTAGACCTTTGCCATTAGAATTATGTAGTAATTTGAAACTATAAATAGAAATTGTGGTGAACTTTAATGTGCATTTCCAAATGGGGTTATGTGTGTAATTTCATGTTTCCAAAGAATGCGTAGTTGTTAACCTTACATTTTACCAGTGCCCTGTGAAATGGTCTTTATAAGGGGATAATTTAATCCAGCAACCTAGCAAACGTAAAACTTTAGCGATGCTTTAAAAATAGCGCATTTAATGTTATTTTTTTCAAGTTACTTAAACGATTTTTGATATTTTTTCAGTTGAGTCAGACATTGAGTTCTTTCCAATTGAAGCCCTGGTTTTAACGACGAAATGGTTAACTTTCAGTTTAGCTCGCGGGTAACGTACCATATAATTTGATTTTACTTTCAAAAATATAAACGAAATCTGCCTCCCCTTCTCGTAACTATACGAGGCCGACTTCTACAAGAGAGATATCAGTTTACTTGGCCTCGAGCTCAATGTTAGTTCTCCGCAAATGGAGCAAATTGGTTTACTAAAATTTCCAACCACGCATTTAACTAACACATAACCAATCGAACTGTGTCACTTTTGAGACAGGCCCTGCAAATAGCTCAGCACTGAATTTGGTTAACATTTGTTCTTGTTTTTGTGTAGCACACTGCTGGCATCGCGGATCCTCTCTCGCACCCTCTCAGAAATGGCCGGCCTGTCATCGTCTTGACCTAAAGGCCTTCTTGACATTTTAACTGTTCCTCGGTCTATTGAAACGCGCCTTTGAATGCCCATGTATGTTTGAAGGCACGCTCCGTTGCTTAGTTGATATCATATCACGCATGCTAAATATCTTCGCGTGCCCGGAGAGGTAAAGCGTTTCAGGTAATTACTTAAAGGGGCAATTACAAGATGACAAACAACACAATGCACCGCGTGTGCAACACAAGCAGACGCGCGCTGGAAAATAGTAGTTGATGTTCATATTATATTATATTATTATTATTATTACCTTACATGCTGGATTCAACTAAAACTAGACGGAACAAGGCCAACACGTTAAACTCACAGATATGGATGACAAGGTCTTGCTGGCAGGCATTATAAACCACAAAGGGATGTCACTTATAATCCTTTATGAGCCAAAACAAAAAGCTATAGCAAGCAAATCCTACAAATTGAAGGTTAATAACAGGTTGTGTCTGTTTTTCACAGCTGCTAAAATGGATATCTCTGTTGTCACGATAGATACAACTAAAATTGACAGTTGTAAACAGTAAAGAATTATGGAGTGTTTTACGTTTTATTTAAAGCATCATCTGTTGCTATTCCTATATATATATATATATATATATATATATATATATATATATATATATATATATATATATATATATACATACAAACAACAGTTACAAATTTAGTTGTTGGAGGTTCGTCAGTTGCAAGAAAAAACGAATTATTATTTAATACAGCATAAAGGATATCTACCAGTCATTATATTCATATAAGAAAAAAAATCTCTGATCATGTAAAATTATACATCTCAATACAAGAAATAAATGAGGTGAAACATGTATTATGGCATATTAGTTTTAACCCCAAATTTTATGCCTTGGTCTTTTGGATAATCTGATTTTCTTGTGCGCGTCCGCTTGTGTGCTAACATTCTTGACATAACTGTCTTCGTACGAGGGAGCGGTTTGTAGTAATTGGTGGTCAATTCAGTTATTAATTGAGTGGAAATGGTTAAAGCATTTCTAACATGATTATAATATCAATAATGACGTGTGAGTTAGTGTTTTTGACGAAAAGTCACAAAACCTTTAACGTGAATTATACGTATAATGTAACGAGGTGAATACATTTGTGTTTTTTTTTATTATTATTATTTTATTTTCATGGATACCTGCTAAATGTTTGGTGTATGTTTGGCGAACTTCTGAGAGGATGACTTCTGTATAGCACTGATGCTGCAGTACAAATGAAGGCGTATTATTCGTAATTGGCGAAATATCATTTTAGTGATATGTTTAACAAAGCAGTCGTGCAAGAATTCTGAAGAAACGAATTTCAGAAGAAAGTTTTAGCGTTTTTTATTTCGCACGTAACACATGGACTTATTACTGATTCACCGCCAACAGTGCAGGGTTTTGCAGAGTTAATTAAGCAACTTGGGAGTGCATTGCAGCTTGATTGAATCTCGGCCTGACTGTAAGGATGGGTGCGTGGGGTAGTTTATGACATATGCATTCCCTAAAAAAGAGAAACTGCAAAAGTTTGAAAACTGTCTGAAGTTTTTTTCTAACATAACAATATTTTAATGAACACCAGTAATAGGATTATATCAAATATTACAATTAAAACTACATTAACAACAGTACGACTACTAGTACTACGACTCTGTACCAGGTCACAACTGCTACCACAACTACAACTACTTTTGACAACAAGAGCTATGATAATAGACACTGCATTCACTGTATCACTCTCTTGGATTTTTTTTTTTTTACATTTGCGCAGTTAATTGCGCCGTCTAAAATTTACAAGGAGTATGCAGATTGCCACAGGCCCATTCGCACACGAGGACGTATAATCAGGCTCATAAAAGCCATTATACTCTTTCCCAAGTAATAAACAAACGTCGTGTTAGGCCAAGATTAATGACGCTCTCAAGATCGGGCCAGGTCAGGAAGGAATAAAATTCAATCAGAGCGTGCAATCATTTTTCACGAGACGGAAAAGGCCGAGCTGGAGATGAAGGTCAATGGGTAGAACGTCAAGGGAAAAGGCGAAAAGAACCCACCGTCGGCTCCAAAAGACGCTCTTCTGGCGTGCGATTTTGTAAGGAACTGCGCCCTCGCTCAGTTGTAGCAATCACAAGCACGAACAAAAAGGAGCACTGTTATCTTAACATGAAGCGAGCACAAAGAGAATATAAACGACACGTCTTGGGTTGAAGAGGCACCTACCTACGTGAAGTAGATTATGTTCTTTGTCTATTAATTTGCTGCTAAGTCATATCCCGATTGTATGTAATCATATAAATATGATTGTGATGATTTTTCCAAATGTCTTTCCCAAAATCAATAGCTATACAACCTATGCCGACCTGTACCGTTTTGCTCCAAACTGAAAATTCAGAATTTTATTTAGTCATTCTTTTTCCTTAACTGAGTTTGGTGTTCTGCAGAACAAATGCCTGTAAAATTGTGAAATATTTTGTCCTAAATGTCTTCAACCACTTCATAACTTCTTCTTCTTCTTCTTCTTCTTCTTATTATTATTATTATTATTATTATTATTATTATTATTATTATTATTATGTTGCAGAAATTTTGTAAATCATAGAAGAACACAGCAATTAATACACAGGGAGTATTGACTGAAATGTAATAGACCTAAAAATTTATACTCATCTAATTGTAATATATGCCATTCAGGTCATTAACGACGTCCTGACAATGGATGATAATAATAATAGTTCTTTTACTTATTATTATTGCTATCGTTATTATGGTGGAAAGAACGTTTGCACGTGGTTATTTAAGCTTCAAGTTGCATAATACAAATATTAGTAAGCAAATTCAGTACATTAGATCAAAGAAAAATTTAGTTTACAACTGTACACGCTATTTTTGATATATACTGTGCTTATTCTACACTGAAATGGCTAATGGGTATATCTGAATGAATACATGTCCAGCCCTTTCATTGCAAGCTACAGGTTTCTAATATGTACATATCACAGACCACCAGCTCACCTGCGTGCTCGCGTGTGCGTGCGTGCGTGCGTGCGTGCCGTGCACATATTTACAGAATTAAGCCGTATTTCGTTTCCGATCATTCGAACTGAAATAAGACAGATTCCAGTCACTGCTGTGTCCCTGGAGATACTGACGTTATTAAAGTGTGTGAGTATTGTTTGTGATATCTTCATTTTTGTTATGCTTAGTGTTAACCATCTCCCTGCCGCGTCGTATTAAATAGGCCTAATAGTTGTTCAGTTTATTTGTTTAATGGATAAATAATTCGGAGGGAATGGTGAGATGGTGGTAATGTTACTGAGACTGATGTTCATTTTCCCCTAAATACACCCTCGGCTGAAAGCATGGTTTCAGGGCCAGAGTCCAAGCCCACTCTGATTTAGGAACCTAAGTCAAGGTTAAGTCTTCGGCCGAATTTTATGTGATTCCTTCTCAGGTCTGGCGTCTCAGCATTTTTTTTTCTAATAACATACAAAAATACTCATCACTATTCATCCAAACTGTCTCTGGCTTTCGCGCACGAATAATAGACATGTATTTATTTGATATTTAGATCGTTTAATCAACATAGTTTCAATAACTGTTTTGAGTACCCAGACAGTAGGATACGTTTCCGATTTAATTTATATTATTACCTACATATACCTGCTCAGTTGAATTATGTGCTGCAATACAGGACTATAAAAAGAATCAAATTCACTTTTTACCTTGCATGAAATTAACTTCCCGTTTGTTCACAAACAGACCGATCGCGCTCGAGATCCCCTGTGCTATTTAATGGCGATCATTGTAATGGAAATGACATTCTCACAGGTTTTAATAACACATGTTTCAATTCAAGTCAAAACTATTCAAAATATGGTAAGGAGTAATTCACTTCAATCTCAAGAGTTAAAACAATACCAGCACATGGTCAATCTATCAAGAAGATGGAAAGAGTTAAAGGTCAGAGTTTATCAAACGGATCTGTCAGTCAACAACAGCGTAGCTGCCTTGACCCCAAAATGTCTTTCAGATACAGTCCCGAGAATGGGTATTTTTCAGCCTGAAACGCCTTTGACGGGACAAACAGAAGACAAATTAACTCCCCACCATGGGAATACGTCCTCTCAACTCCTGCAGATAATTACACCTCTCTATTTCAATATAAAGCTGTAAGACAAACGTCTGCAAGTCATGTGGTTGCATTTTCGTGGATATACGCAAAGACTGCGCAATTTAAGTATTATAGCATTCGCTACGTATTTAATTTGTTTTGCTAATTATGAAAAGTTATGTATGTATGCATGCATATATGTATGTATGTATTATAAGATATTCATGCTTGTGTGCATGTATGTAGGCCTATGACTGTATGTTTTTACATATCCAGCGATGTTACTAAAATAGGCCGCCAATATCAATATTTTTACTACCTTTAATAAGAATATTACTGTTACTACTACTACTACTACTACTACTACTAATAATAATAATAATAATAATAATAATAATAATAATACATTTTCTTTCGGAATCAAAGACCAAAGCAGTTAACAGCTAAGGCAGCCGAGTGCCGAGACGCCATGGATGCTGGTTCCATGCAGATCCTCAGCAAGGCCCTGCAATATCCCCATTATCAAAACCTAATATCCCCTCACTATGAGCCGAACGCTGCAGAAAACAGGGAAACCACAGAGCCAAGAGCATGTCCATGCTAATTCTACCGGGAAAACGTTCAGTGGCGAACGCTCAGCAGTGTTCCACAGTCACCAATTTGCTGCCTTGTTTGCATTGTTTTCATCCGCTTTGTTCACAAATTTACCCGCAAATGTATTGTACTGCTCTGCTCTGTAGGCACAAAGGCTTTATATTTAAGATAATAATTAGAACAATGTAACTATGAGAGAAACACACTACAATATTATAAATAAGGAAAAAGTATAATCACATCACGTACAGCATCTTTTATAATATCCTCTATATTCAAAGGCATCAGCGCCAAAACGCAAATGTGCGGAGAAATGCATGTTAACCCCAAACATTTTAACATGTTGCGTGCTGGCACGGACCACTAGCATAATACGGTACGTGCGACTCTTGCATCAGGGTCACGGGACTATCAGACAGTGAATTCCGCCATATGAAGATTTATTTTAGCACGTGAAGGGGATAATCAATAAGCTTAATTTAGCATTTCGCTGAATTTCGTTTATTTATCTAAGGTTACTCAGATCACAGTCGTAGGCTTCAAATACTGAAACGCTATTGATACACCGATTGTAAGTCCAATTTCCTTTACAATTCCTTGAAATGTTTATTTTTCCTGAACAGCGGGAGTTCCGGTATTTCTAAACTGTACACTTCCACTTCCGTTCAATCATGCGTGGAGTATTTTCACTCTCAGTGTCAGTTTTCCCTCATTTCATTTTTTATGTCTTTTTATGTCTTTCACTGAGAGCGATTAATTAGTCTGATAATTCAAAGACAATTTACTTGCATTTAGATGTTCAAGTAACATACATACAGTCGGCCTACACATTCAATAATTGCGATTTTGGTATTTTGAATAATGCACACGGACACCATTTTTATTGTGTATAGTGTATAGTGAAAAAGAAAAAAAAACATATGAATGCAAAAATAGTCTAACCGCCATAGCACTTTGTCTTTAACTTACACGTTATCTAACACGTTGTCTTAAACGATTTACATATTATTGTAATACATAAAGAATATATATTTTATTTTATTACATTTATATGTGTCTGATACATCCATGGGCGTGTGATGGTCACTGAAATAAACGAAACATTTGGGACAAGAATAATTAAAGCATTTTCTTAAATTTTTCACTCAAAGTGAAGTACAGTGCGCACTTGACAGTGAGTTGAGGCGCGGGCAGCGCGTGTTTGCGCAGAGAATAACCGCTGTCCAGTTTATTAGTGTTGGAGAAACGATACATTCTATTATGGGCAAAGTCGTTTTACGGATGTATTTCCATTCAGCAAACCATTGTTTCGTTTCCATAAGACCTAACAGGAACAGCCCATATGGCTTTCAATAATGAAGAAGGAGGAATGGCACTTCAACAAAGACACTTACGCTGCTGCGTAAATAACAGAAATATGAACCCTGGCTGAATGTTGATTGGTTTATCAAAGTTGAGGGCAAACAGCAGAGAGAGCGGACTGAATGGCATGCCGTGCACCTGCATGGCACGGAAAACAGCGCAGTGGAAACTGCCGTGCTTTTCGCTGAGCCTCGGGTCCAGGGCAACCTCAAAGCGCCATCTGCTTCCAATTAGACTGCACGGAGAGACACACGCTGTTTCTGACGGTCAGACTGCTAGTTTAATTCCCTAGGTGTTGTCTTTGAGAAGACGCTAACCCACCCTGTTCTCCTTTCCTTCAGGCCACTTTAAAATCCGCAGTTCTCTAAGTAAAATGTCAAACGTGTTTTCAAAGAGAGAATGCTCTGCAGTTGTTCACTGAATTGATGGGATGTCCATGTCATTACAAATGTTTTTTTTTTTTTTTTTTTTTTTTTAAGATTACCCCTAAACCAATCTGAAATTTGCTATCAATTCATTCCCATTGCCAAACAGACGGATATTTGTAGTCACTGATAAGCAAGGGAGACGTATTTAACAAATCTGTTTATTTATATCAAATATTTACATCAAATATTTACTGACGCGTCCGCAGTATACGTGTAACGCGCCTGTGAGTTGGGACCTGCTTATGTGCGGTTTTGCTTACCAGTGACACTATACCGCTGATCAAACCCTAAATACTTGGGGTTTCAAAATCCAGACAAAGGTCGTTGAATTGGGCGATTCCGTTTGCACAGGCGCCTGCATCTTCAAACATGAGGAGGGGTTTGGGCATCTCCATTTTGAGCACCTCCAAGTGGATTCCAGCACTTTGGGACACGGTGTTCCAGCGGAATAAAGGGGACAGTGTGATCGCAGGGCGGACCGTGCAGACCGGGGGGAAATAGCAAAGCTGGGCGACCTTTGGATAACCTGGGAACGCTGGCACGAAACCCTGAAATAACACCGCCGCGCCTCCAAGCTCTCACTTAAAACTAGCTGTTATAACATTCGCCCATAGGTGGAAAGTCTAATTATGGCCAATTTACACAGTGTTGTCTTGGAATGTCTTCTTTCTCCGTGTTAGACTCAAAAGATTAACAGAGGCTGTACTTGACACAAGATGGAAATGTAGGTACCAAATATTACCGTTTTTATTTTTATTTTAACTAACCTATATTGACTACTTTGTTCATTATTCTCCCTCGTTGCAAATATGATTACGCACAAATTAGTGGCTGTACACATATAAATAAAAGTGGCTGTACACATATACATAATATATACAAAATAGACTATATATTTTAATTGTATTCTGTTTGTTAATAGAATAGAATATTGTCTTAATAAACGAAGAATTATTTGTTTAATTAGCACGAGGAGCCATCAAAATGACGTGGATTGTAGGTGAGCCTTTTTTATTAGCTATACATGCGTGATTCAGTCATTTGTTTCGCAAATTCCACTCACAGAATTTCGCAAAACGTTTGTAGGCCTACATTATGAATTAATTAGTTTGGTTTTAAATATTAAATGATGAACAAACTTAAAACTTCAAATCCATTTAAAAAACGCGTCATAGAATATAAAAATTAAATATACTTTAGTTTTTACATATGACAATAGACATATTTAGCATATAAACCGTTGCTTACAAAGCAGTGTAACTGTAGCGGTCTGATATGTTTTTGTTTATTTTTCGATATTCACATAGAAAAAAAATAGTGAGAGATTTTAATTAACACAGAACTCTCGAGAATAACTAAAAAAAAACAACCCACAACCCGTTTGCACTCCAAAAAACATTTTACGTAAGGCAATAATTAATGTTTTTACATATTACAAAACGGGAAATGCTGCGCTCAAGAAGTACAATTTGACAAACAAAGGCAACACACGTTTGAAACCCTATATTGAACATAGCCACTCTGGCTACTGTTCGCGCACCCCTGTGTTCGCCTAAGATAGCAGTGGGTCTCCCCTGCAGTAACAAGAACCTTTGGAACATCAAAGCGCCTGCGGACCAGCATGCAGCGCGCGCACTGCTATTGAAGCCAGAATTCCAGTAGCCAGCAGTGTCTTTGGCTGCTCTTCTGCCGTGTTTTGGTGTCACTAAGCAACGAACACACACACACACACATACTGTACAGCATATAACACTAGATCAGAAGGACACTGGGTGTGTGTGTGTGTGTGTGTGTGTGTGTGTGTGTGTGCGCGCGCGCTTGCCTGGTGGAGGTGGGATTGGAGGTTCAATCAAAACTGAAAGAGGTTGAGGCTTAGCTTTCAATTACGAATTTAAAGTGGTGTTACTCTGTCGCCTCACTGCTGCTTTGACCTGGGCCTACTTTAAATTAAACAAGCGTATGCTTGAACCATGAGAAAAGGTTGCACCGCCTCGAATTCTTAAATTCTTGAGTTTTTTTTTTTTTTTTTTTGTAAATTGTAAGACAACAGGATGCGCGGCGGTCGCTTGGAACCTTTCGGATGGTCCTAAGAATAATATGGTTTCCTCAGTAACGACGTGCAACACATTTTAGGGAATCTGACTTTCCCACACAGGTAAGCAGAAGTCGTCGGCCAAGAAACAGTAAAGCGCTCAGCTGATCTGGATATCAGTTCTCCCCAACCAGACAGCGAAATAGCCGACGACTCGTTAATTAGCTTTAACAAATCGTCTAATTTCGCTTCGATATAAGGGTTTCCCCGTGCCAGACCAACAGTGGGACACTTTCCCAGAGAATTAATCTGGCAAATATGCGCAAACGCGTCCAATAGAAACGGTGTGTTCTGGTATTTGCAAGCTCTGCGCGTGATATCAATTTTTTCACGTTCCAGTTCTGTTCCATTTCCTCTGTTTAAACCATAGCAAAAGAGGCATATGTTTTATGTACGAGGTATTCGTACGACTGAATTACCTGAGTAAAGACACTATTATTATTATTATTATTATTATGGTGCCCTTATGAAGTGATTTACAGAGCAAGAGCAAAGTGGAGCGAAAAGAACAAAATGCAGACATGCTCAAGTAGCCTACTGTAAACAGCAGCGCATTTTACAGCTACCGAAATTTCACAATGATTAAAACTGTTTTTACACGTAGACATTCACACGCAGCTAATACTCAGTCGTATTGCTGTGGCACGCCAAGAAATTAATATTAAGCAAGTGTTGCATTTTTTCTGTTTTGTATGGACGACACATTTGGCAGTCGGAAGAACTCCAGATTGAACCACAGGTGGGCCATGCGGGAGAGACATACGGTGGCCCGTAACTCGCCTCTGAGGTCATCCCAAGGTTGTTACGCTCTGTTTAGGGAAGGGGAACAGTGGGATGCACAAATTCAGCTCGGGGTTTGAGGCTTCACGATCCCCGAACTGGGTGGAGCTATCAGTTAGCAGTGGTTCATTAAACTGCTAAAAAAAACACAGTGCTTTTGTCATGGAGTGCAACGTCTTTTCATTGGTTCACACAAGCAAGGGAACGGACAGCACGGGGTAGTTCTACCCATACTGGTGTTCATGAAGCCTTAACTCTCCAATCACTGAAAGAGAGAACATCCACGCCCTTTGGACGCCAATCGCAGACTGGAGACCAACACAAACCATAAACCAACGCCCACACTGGTGGGCGAGTATTCTTTTTCTCCTCTCTGTTTTGTTCTCCTTTTCAGATGGCCACAAACACTGAGGCCGTGTCCTTAAAACGTCCTTCCAGAATGTAACAGAATATTTGTGGGGCCCCGAGTTCTAATGGATGTCTGCCCCCCGTGTAACTGCTCGCTGGAAGGCAGCGGAGGGAGAGAACGGCATTGTGGGCCAGCGCTGGATGTGACAGAGCGGACCTTCCCGGACCTCAGGAGGTTTCGGGGGGTCAGAGGGGTCTCCACGGCCTGCCTGCTGCCGCCAGAACATGACGAAAACGGCCGGGCTTTTCGGAGCACATTTTGTTCCTGTTGCGTTTTTTTGGCTCGGCGGGCGGGTCCGCTGAGGGCTACCCGCGGAGTCCACAGAGAACGCTCCGATGGCGGGGGGAGGAAGTGCTCACACTCACCCATAGGGGGAGCACTCCTGTTTCACAATGTCCAATGCCGCTCGCCATCGTACACACTGGCCTAACACACGGCACATCCTTACCATTCAAAAGCAAACATCTGCTCTCCCCCAAAACACAATTTAAATATTTCAGGAACACGACGCTATCATGTACTGTATAAAGTATATATTTAGTTCACAGTAAAACCCCTGATCCGAGCCCTGTAAATATATTGTACTCTAAGTGCTGTATCAAAAACCACAGTGAGGCCAGGAGCTGTCCTCATTTTCACTGAGGGATTGAGTGCAGAAAACATGCTGGCTTCCAGGGAGGAAGTGCTTGAAAATGTCTTGCTGTTTATTTTAATACCAGGAATAATAACAATTCCAGTGCCCCAGTGCTAAACCCTCATACTGAATAAAAAAAAAAAAAAGATTTTCCTCTTCATTGGCAGAGTAGAGACCCATATCCTGCAGCTCCGCGGGTCTCTTTTGCAGTGCTGTTTCACCAGCCATGGGGGAATCTATCCCCGTGCAAAAAAATAAAAACACATAACGCTCTTCCTTTTCAGGGACACAAAGTTTTACGGCAGGAAACGTTCATCGTGGAGTGTGTCGCCAAGCCCTCGAGGAGATTTACAGGGAGTCGGCTTTAAGCTACTTGTACACAGTAATGGTAATAATATTTCACAGTATGATAAAGTATCATAACTGTGGCAGATATTAACGAACACAGGCAGGTTAGACAGAACTGAAGATTTCAGCTAAACCATAAGAAGGAACCTCGGATTGCTTATGATGTGTGTATATGTATGTGTATATGTGCATCACGTGAATAAGACTGGTTATGAACTGTTCTTTAATGAGAGGTTCTAGTCCAGTTATCCAGCCATGTTCTCAAAACTGCAGACTGTAGTTGGACCTTGAAAAGGAAACTGCTGCCAATCAACTGTTGCCATAACGACATAACGATTGGCCACGGCTTAATGATGCACGTTAGGATGTTAACACAGACAGATAGAAGAACAGGAATACACGCACACAGCCCCAAAAACACTCCTCTCCCTCCTGCTCAGTCCAGTTTGTTAGCTGTATTGTTATAGCTTAGCCACAGATGGCACTGCTGAGAGCTAACTGTAGGTGGTCAGTGTAGTAGTGTGACCTTTTACATCTGACTCTATAACTCCTAACATCTTAACGAACCAGAGGCATATCAGCAACCCTAATACATGAAAAAGGTCTTTTTCAGTGTATGGAATTTCAAGGCTGGCATTAATTTTGCGGGATTTAACTGGTTTCAAGTAGCTTGTGAAATTTAGGCACAAACACCAACTATACCACATGCTAGTGTGTGTGTGTGTTGTTGAGTGAGTACATATGTTTGCATGTGTGTGTGCGTGCATGCGTGTGCATGCATGCGTGTGTGTATGTGTGTCGGGTGGAAATGTTTGTGTGTGTGAGTGTGTGTGTGTGTGCATGTGTGTGTGTGTGCATGTGTGTGTGTGTGTGTGTGTGTGTGTGTGTGCTATGGGGTCAGATATGTATCAATGCATGCACACTCAGGCACATTACGCATTTCCACAGACTGCGACCAGCTCCCTGTCACCCTGTCAGGAGGAAGCAGGAATACACTTCTCACAGCTACGTCTGCCTGAGACACACGTACAGTACATTTCCCCCTGCAGGATCTGACAGAGCGGGACTGCAGCATTTCACAGGCTGCGTGAAACAGCGGGAGCTCTGGGCTGGGAGGTGAAACACACAGAGAAACATTACCTGCAGCACGCAGACACAACCACTAAACCCCACAACTACAATAATATTACATGGAGGGAGAAATGGTGCGTGAAATGGTGCATGTTTGAAATAATTCGAGGAGAATTCCGAACAGATGGGAGCAAATGCAATCAGCACATGGATCCTATTTGAATTTTACCGGTAACTTAAACTTTTGGGATATCCTGTTCTATCAAAGTAATCTGCAAATGTTTTAAATATGTAGCAATCTTTTTTTTTTTTTTGTTTGAGGGATGCCAAGGCGGGGAGGGAAAAAAAAACAATTTGGCAGTGATATGACAAATGGTAGAGTTTTATTAGCGCATCTGGAATGCATGCTTTAAAATGAAAATGATATGGCAGATAAGCCAGGACACGTTCCCTAATCATAAACTATCCAGCTCTCTCTAGGTCATGTAAAAAAAGTCGCCCCATGCCAATGGTGCTGATCCGAGTGCTAGATAATATAACTGGTACCACTGCTGCACACGGCTTCTATGAAAACAAAAAGTGCTGAGTGTGAATTTTTGGCTTTTTAGTTGGTGTGTCAGTCCTCACTTTGTTGAGCAATGTCCTCTTTTCCTTCCCTTGTGTTGTTGGCTTTAATTGCGTAGGAACAGGTCGCCAGGATTTTTTTTTTTTTTTTTTTGGGGGGGTGGGATGACCACAGGCACTTGAAAACGTATGCTCCGTTGTGTTTGTTTTCACATCAAATTGTTTCGATCTGGAGACAGCTCTTACCTTTCCCCTCGGCCTGCCAAAGAAACAGCAACGGCAGGTCATAAATTACCTCTCTCTGCCAGAGGCAAACAGTGGCAAGACCAACGCTAATATATTATTACCTGTCTGAAAAGTTACGAGACACAGCTCAACGTCTCTGTTATCTTTGCCACAGAAAGTATCTGCAGCTACCTTACGTTTAATCGCTATAATTGAATACACATAAATGGGTGTTCCAGCGGATAATGTTTGCCACGGTGGTAATCAAAAGGTCATTAAAAATCCTCATACACCTTGCATTCCCCAAATATGGCACTTAACAGAAGAAATCCTTTATGTCCTTGGCTCCTTTGACCTTTGACCTATCATAACAGCAGTGCTGCTGTGGCTTTTCTCACATCCATTATGACCCAGCCCCAGCGATCTTTTCACAAGTCTGTGCCATTCTTTGTTTGATGACACATTCGTAGATTTCATATAATTTTAACTTATATTTTCTTAAGAGCAATACAGTGGAAAGAAAAGCAAAAGATCTCTATCAACTCAAAACATGATAAAAAAAGGGAAACCAAACACAAACCACACACGCACACACACACACACACACACACACACACACACACACACACACACACACACACACACACACACACACACACACACAGCTCTCCTCCACGTTATTTGAAAGTTTGACAGCAACCGAATAAACTAACAAATAGAGCCGATCAGTTATTGAAAGTATAAACAGATGCACTCTAGCTGGCATGTCATCCTTTCAGTAGCAAGGTCAAGACTTCTTTGTGACTCAGCGTATAGTCCATTATCCATCAGCCAAACTCTCTGTGCAAGTCATTTGACAGCATCCACACAGCCACGTCCACTCTTCCCCAGAAGAAGGCCTTAAACTTTGGACAGCGCCACCACAAACACATTAACAAAACCATCTACAAATCTCCAAAGGAGTATTACACACGGAAATGGCTCTAATGTGCTTCAAAAGGGCCGTTAAACGGAGCTTCTGGAATTTCAATAGGGTAGCAATTACAGGCATAAAACAGACACAGGGAGATGCACCCAGAAGCAGGCCGGGGTAACACCACAAGGCCAGGTGCGGACACAGGGGGTGACAGTGGGAGACACCCCCAAACGTGCACACTGACTGATTACATTACATGCATTTAGCAGATGCTCTTATCCAGAGCGACTTCCAGCACAATTGAACAGAAGTGTATCCATTTAAGTTGAATGAGTAAGACTGTCAGACCAGGCTAACAACACTCTTGGATCAGCGAGTGTGAGAATAACACTATTCAAGTCCTACCACATATTAGGGCTTGAATAGTGTTGGCACTCACACTCACTGGTCTGGGAGTGTTGTTAGCCTGCTCTGACACTGTTGCTCAGAGACCTTTGACATTGACACTGACACTGATTCCTCGATACCTGAAGAACCCCTCAGCTCAGACAGGCGCTGAGTAGTTTTTGGGGTGAAATTGTAAAAAGAGAGATTACAGAGAATCTCCTAGCGTGAAATGATGTGTGTCCCATCCACTGTCCTGGAGACTGAACACATTGGACCTTTCTGGATCTCACTCCCTACTCTACAGTCAAAAGGCCAAAACAATATGAATCTGGAAGAACCAGCAGTGACGTCTGATGTCTAAACCTGCAGATGTTTAAAAATGGTACCGATAATCGCGCATCCTCTGTGATACACTGCGATATTCCTCTGTGCCCTGAGATCAAAGCAAAGCAAAACCTTTTTCCTATGTGAATCAGCTTTCCTTTTGCCTCCCCATATTCTTCAGCCACAAAGAAAAAAAAACCTCCTCAGACTTCAAACAGATGGAGAAAGTCATCTCTCCTTATCTAAATTGACAGGCAATTTAAATAATGACCTTACACATTGGGACTGGAAACCGCGAGTCTGCCTGCAACTGGAAGGCCTTTGGGCTTCGATTCAGCCCAGTGCTTTCCTGCAATCTCCACCAGCTCCAAAATACGTCAGATGCAGCTGATTAATGATGACATAATGTTTTATTTACTTTATGCTCAGAGGAGAGAATGAAGCGCGCGCAGCAGACCTAGCGAAAAAAAAAAAAAAGCTCGGTTCTGAACTAGAAAGGCTTTCCGCCGATCGCATCTCCCACAGAGCTGGAGAATTATCACCGGTGAAAAAAAAGAGAGGAAAATAAACAGTGTAATCTTGCAGTCACCAGCCACAGCAATGTTACATGCGCACTGAATGTGGAGGGTGGCGTGTGATCGCAGATCTCAGAGCTGGAAGTGCCTGGTTGGGCTGCAGAGAGGTAGGCATACTGATACTAATAAATAAGGTAGGCCTAAGCTGCTGCTCTCCACACGATGGTGTGTGTGTGTGTGTGTGTGTGTGAGTGTGTGTGTGTGCCATGATGATGTGGGGGACTACATCCACCAGCTTGTAACAACAACAATCCATCTATGAATTATGAATTCCCTTGACCCACATTAAGGGCTGTGTTCTGCCACAGACTGCTTTTTGGGAAATTTGCCATTCGTTTCTTTCATGAGCGGGCGTACTACTGACTATCAAAATATCAGCTGTATTTGTTTTCAGACTTACAGTGCTGCCCCATCTGCACCCTCCTCCCCCCCCCCCCCCATGCACACACGCCTCTTTTTATTTCTTTTTCTCACGAAATGACAAATATTTTGGCAGAGAATCAACTGCCGGAGGAAGGTGAGGGCTCGAAAACCACCAAGAAGGCACGGGCCCTCATCCCTGCCAGCACGGTTACCCAGCATGCTCTCTGTCTCCATGCGGGCCAATCAGAACGCGAGTCCTCCACACATTCACTCGGCCCCGGAGGCGAGGCTGACCAGGTTCAGTGAGCGCTCTCTCACGTATGACATCACCGCTCGACCAACGACCCGCTAGGTGGGTCACGCAAGACCACAGTATGGGAGAGGAGCCCCGCTGTGAAATACAGCACTCCAGCGCTGCAGATTTTTTCCTAAATTTCTAACCCATCTGCTGAAGGGAATAAGACCCTCTCCCCTCCTGCTAGTAACCTGCCTGACCTGCCGCAGCTGAGAGGCTCTGACTCACTGCCGCCGGGGGCGTTACTCTCAGAGCCAGCGGCCCGGAGAGGACCGGCGAAGATGGATGACCCTGGGGGTCAAACCTGACATCCTCTCTATCCCAGCAGCCCGGCCGCCTTCCTGTCCCAGCCTTCCTGAGCTCTCCAGCCAGGGCCAGGTGAATGGTCAAGAGACCACATGGGTATAGGCTCAATTCCCTTGCAGTACAGTCCTCTTGTGACCTAGGGCAAGGTACTACACAGAACCAGCACCAATATTCCGCACATTAGAAAATGATTTGAAAAAGGTAAAAATAAATGAATATGCTTAAGGTGCTCTGAAAAATTTTTTTTTTACTTTGTTATTATTTATTATTAATGTAGCTATATTAAGTTCATACAGAAGCAATTCCAGTGCTATAAAGTGGATGATTAGAAGAGAACTGAACTGACTGGATTCGAATGGGAAGCAACACCAAATAAATGAGAAAAAAAAATATGTGCAGTCATACGACCATGAGTACATTAGCAGTCACAGAGGCGGGCGATCAGGAAATCTATTGCTCCTGAAAACATTTCCTGACACTTTTCTGTGTCCCCTGGAGCCAGGCCTCTGTCAGGGCTTTGTCCTGCAGACACCGCTGCTGCTGGAGTGTGGACACACTGGAGTGCACACCCCTCTCGACAGCACAGTTAAACAGAATTACGCTCCTGCCTCGTTTCAGGGGGCAATCTGCACTTAAATCTCTTTGGTCATAGATATGTTAAGACCAAAAAGGAAACAGTTACAAAATAACAACAAAAGAATTCAGCATTTTGTGGTCCGGTTTCCTCCCTCCCCCCCACACACACGCACAGAAACACGCATGCACATACACACATACGCACAGACACACACGCACACACACACACACAGACACACACACAGAAACACGCATGCACATACACACAGACACACACACACTCACACACACAGACACACACACAGAAACACGCATGCACATACGCACAGACACACACACACTCACACACACAGACACACACACAGAAACACGCATGCATGCACATGCACACACACACACACACACACACACACACACACTCTCACACACACACACACACACACACACACACAGAAACACGCATGCACATACGCACACACACACACACTCACACACACACACACACACACACAGAAACACGCATGCATGCACGCACAGACACACACAGACACAGACACACACACACACGCACATACTCTCTCCATCCCCTGCCTCCTGTTAGAACAGCAGTAGTGGAGCAGGCTGAGTGCCGGGGAGTGAGGGAATGCCGGTGACGTTGCCACACGGTGCGGACGGTCTTTGAGTGGGCACACTCCCCAGCCCTGTGTCACCTCGCCCTCCCATTGGCCCAGCCGAGCTCCGCCCCCACATGAGGGCAAAGCAAGAAAGCAAAGAAGAACAAAAAAAGCCCTCTTTCCATTCAAAATCTCAAATCTGCAGTAAAAGGCCGATCAGATATCCCTCTCCCTCTCCCAGCGGCGCTCCGTAGAAGCGGCTGCAACATTCTTATGCTATCACCCAAAACAATCTGCCGTTCCGCTGAGCCCGAGCAGGAAGGGGGGGGGAAGGGGGCGCGAGAAAGAAAGTGTGACATCAGCCCTCGGCCCCCTTTTTCTACAGCTGTATATCAGGACAGGGTGATAACAGGGCACTCTCAGTGACACACCGTGATATCGTGGTTCGGGGGGGTGGGGGTGTGTCTGAACAGCACAGGAAGTTAAGAATCAGCGCTGTTGTCTTTCAGTGGGGCCCAGGAGTACATGCTGGGATTGAATCACTGCCGCCATCCACATGTTCGACACCACGCCCGTTTACAACTGATCCCAGGTGAACCAGCAGCAGAACTCAAGGGGGGCAGTGTGACAGACAGAGAGAGAGAGAGAGAGAGAGAGAGAGAAAAACAGATAAATAGATAAATAGATAGGGAAGGACAATAAATGAAATCACAGGACATCCAGACAGTGAAGGAAGACCTGAAGGAATCTGAGGCCAGTCGAGTTCATCACAAATAGACTGAGGCTGAGAGAGAGAGAGAAAGAGAAACAGGGAGAGAAAGACAAGAGAGAGACTGAGAGAAAGAGAGAAAGTGCAAGCAAGAGAGAACGAGAGAGAGGGGGCAAGTGAAAGAGAACAAGAGAGAAGGATTAGACTAGCCACAGCCAAAGATCTCATTTCTCAATAAATATAATCAGACAAAGAGAGAGGTCAAAACAAGCCATTAAGGAGGTGAGGTCACAACTAACCCTACCTCCGTCCCCCCTCACCACTGTTGCCATGGAAACAGGGCCGCCGTTTGCCCAGCTATGCCCCCCACAGTTGCCATGTGAGTCTGTGCCAAAGCAGTTCAGCACTGACACCCTGTCCCTCGTTAGAGGGCATCACGACCCCAGCAATCGCACAGCTTAAACCAGGAAACTACAGGAAACTAACCTACACACTCACACAACAGCATCATACAGCTTCAACCCAGTTACAGGAAACTAATCTACACACTCACACAACAGCATCATACAGCTTCAACCCAGTTACAGGAAACTAATCTACACACTCACACAACAGCATCATACAGCTGAAACCCAGTTACAGGACACTAACCTACACACTCACACAACAGCATCATACAGCTTAAACCCAGTTACAGGAAACTAATCTACACACTCATACAACAGCATCATATAGCTGAAACCCAGTTACAGGACACTAACCTACACACTCATACAACAGCATCATACAGCTTCAACCCAGTTACAGGAAACTAATCTACACACTCACACAACAGCATCATACAGCTTAAACCCAGTTACAGGAAACTAATCTACACACTCACACAACAGCATCATACAGCTTAAACCCAGTTACAGGACACTAACCTACACACTCACACAACAGCATCATACAGCTTCAACCCAGTTACAGGAAACTAATCTACACACTCACACAACAGCATCATACAGCTTAAACCCAGTTACAGGACACTAACCTACACACTCACACAACAGCATCATACAGCTTCAACCCAGTTACAGGAAACTAATCTACACACTCACACAACAGCATCATACAGCTTAAACCCAGTTACAGGACAGTAACCTACACACTCACACAACAGCATCATACAGCTTAAACCCAGTTACAGGAAACTAATCTACACACTCACACAACAGCATCATACAGCTTAAACCCAGTTACAGGACACTAACCTACACACTCACACAACAGCATCATACAGCTTCAACCCAGTTACAGGAAACTAATCTACACACTCATACAACAGCATCATACAGCTGAAACCCAGTTACAGGAAACTAATCTACACACTCCCACCACACTGATATTCACACCATACCCCTAATTATAAAGCCTGGCTTGTTTGTTTTGTGTGAGAGGCAGCTGAAAGGAGGCACACTCTCCTCTGTGTGCATGCTGCTCCCATGGGGGGGTGATCCACCCCGTCCCGTTTCTGTCCAGGTACTGAGTACCTGCCCCGCACGCCCCAACAGCACGGTGCGGCCGAACACATTCCTGCAAGCGCTCACATTACAGAGCAGAAAACCCCGCCCCAATGAGCGTGGAGAGAGGGAGGGAGAGAGAGGGACAGAGACAGAGGAGAGAGAGAAGGAGGGAGAGCCAGAGAGAGAGGGGGGGGGAGAAAGAGGAACCAAGGGGAGAGACAGAGAGAGGGAGAGGGGGGTGAGAGAAAGAGAGAGAGGGAGGGAGAGAGAGATAGAGGGGAGATAGATAGAGTGCACCAGCATTCAAATTTAATGCAGCGCCACATTATCAGAAAAAACCATGGTCCAAACCACCACCACAAAAAAAACATTCATTCTATCAATTTTTTGGGGAAAATGGCAATAACATTTGAAATTCACATCTTTATTGTAGTGTAGTGGAGTACTCATCTTGATACCTGATAGGTCCGGACAGGTCCCTAATACCAATCTTCCATAACAAAGAGGTGTGCCGATGATTACGGGCGTGTTCACACATCATTTGCTGCATTATGGCTGTGTTCTCCTCCTGCTATTTTCAGAAAAGCCATGAGCAGCACGCAGTTCAGGGGCTGCATGTAATCTTAAGAATGAACTGAATAATAGACAACTTTAAAAAGGGAGAGAAAGACAGAGAGAGGCTGTATTTTTAAGAATGAAAGTTTTGATTCTACAACTCTGACTGAGTTCCATAAGGTGCACAGCATGTATGATAACACAATAGAGTGTTCTATGGGTCAAATAAGAACAGAAACTACTCTGAAGATTGGCACTGGCATGCCTTCTGTGATGTCATAATGAGGAACACTATTGTTCCCTCAGGAGATCTGTGGTGCGTAAGAGCAATCTGTCCATCCTGTGTCAGGGAACGGGAGTCTGGCTATTACTTAAGAAGAGGTGAAAAGGTGAAAGCCTTTCTCTCATTGTATCGGCTTCCCCTGTTCACACCCCAGGCCACCTGCATTAAGTGGAGCGTGGTGAGAGGTGTCAGAGAGAACAATGGGGTGGGGGTACTGTCGTCCCCTTCCTGAGGGTCGCCCCCGCCCTCCCCGAACGCGCCGGCTCGCGGGTCAGCGCGTGTGGCTGGCTGTGGACTCCGCGGGTCGCGGGAGAAGCGGCTCCTCGCCGAGCCCTTCCTCTCCGCAGACAGGAAATCCCCTCGGGGAGGGGCACAGGCAGAGAGAAGAGACCTCTCTTCCCCTCCCGGCCACCGCGGGGAGAGCGTTTGGGAGAGGGCTGACGAGGGGGCAGGCGTGTCTCTCTGTGGATAACTCACGCTGCCCGCCGCAGAACAGACCTGCCACGCTGTTTCAGACAGCCTCAGAAAACCACATTATTATTAAATGGAAATAACAGGGCATTCCAGAAATTCTCCAAGCCATTCTCAGAGAAGTACATGAGTATCACCAATTTTTCTCAAAGACCTTCAGATTTTTTTCAAAAACTGCAGGTCCAGGATAAAATGCTTGTCTACATGTTCTCTGTAGATCTCTGCTGCAGTCCTCCTTTTGGTATTTACATGGCTTCTAGGGATCATGATTCAAATTTTATACACATATACCTTAGAATATACATCTTAATATTCATTTTTTTCATTCCTGATCAATTTGTTTCTCCATGATACTGTTATAAAATACAAAAAGAAAAACAAACTACTAGTATTTTTTTTTTTTTAATAAGTATTATGAGCATTACATGACTATTATGTTTTTATGAGAAAAATGCTCAGAAACCTATTTATTACACTTTACAACCCCTGGCTTGCTGTCATTGATTTTATGGCACTATTTACACAATGTTTAAGGAGCATGTGTCATTAAATCATAAATCACTGCAAAGCAAAATGTCACAGCCATAATCCTTCAGTTCCTGGTTCATCCCCACTGCGAGATGTGAATATCATGAATGCTTCTGCAGTCGTTTATTCAGGGAACCAGCGTCACGAAGCAGATGCTTTGCATTCGAGGTCGATCAGAAACATCCCACAAACCCACAAACAAAACAGGTCAGAGCGGCGTGATGGGTGTGATGAGGTAGGCCGTGGACTCTGACTTCCGCTCTCTAAAATAAAATGCGCCCTGTGTATCACCCAGACCACACATGCAGGCAGCACACGGTTTACGTTCAAGCATGCAAAGCATGCAAACTAGCCTGCTGTACAAGACCACCCCCCCAAACACAAATGCGCACACACACACACACACACACACACACACACACACACACACACACACACACACACACACACACACACACACACACGCACGCACGCACACACACTCTCACATAAATACGGGAATGATGTATCTGTCTTTTAACACAGAGCGGAAATGTTAAATGTTCTGCTACAGGTTAGCAGTGACGCAGTGGTACTCTGTATACACACTCTGTGTTCACATCATTTTGACTTTGAGTAACCCAGGACTTCCGGACAACTTTTCCTCAAGAACCTCCACGTTCACCATCTTTTATTGTCTGGGAGACCTGCAGAGTCTCGTCGCAGCGTAGAGACTGAGTACAAATCCTTTAAAGGAGCAGCACCCGTTGAAACAGGAGAGTAGGGGAGAAGCAACCAAACTCCCAAAAAACAGGGAACATTCAGCCTGTTGGGGTGACAAGGGGGCCTCTCTGGTGACCTTTCACCCCTACCGGGCAGTCGCACGCTCTAGCTCTGCAGGTAAACAGCCAAAAATAGTGTGGGGATCCACCTGTGTTGCCATACCATTAATGCGCAAGAGCCATTATTACGGCTTACCATAACAAGATACGCTGGATCTCGCACCCATAATGAAAACAAGCTACAGGCACGTCCCTGACGCCCTGACACATACCTGGCATCCGTCCCCTCGGAGTCTACAGGCTGGCATTACCACTTCAGCACAGAAAACGATTTGCTCTGCCCAGCTGAAATCTGCCACCGTGTATTTTCTCTGTTGTATAAACATTACATTGGGATAATGCTCTCTTTGTGATCATGTACCCTGCCAGCTGATGTGCTAACGTGCTAACATGCTAGCGCGCCAGCGTGCCAGGGAAGTTTTCAACCCTGCTGATTTTACAGCTTATGTGTGCTGTCGTCTATCCATATAACTCAGCCCTCACCTGAGGGCGAGACAGAAGAGCGCAGCCTGGGATCTCAACACACATCCCTCCGGATCCAATGCACAGCCTGCCCCTAACACAGTGCGAGCACAGACTACCCCTAACACAGAGCGAGCACAGACTGCCCCTAACACAGTGCGAGCACAGCCTGCCCCTAACGCAGTGCGAACACAGCCTGCCCCTAACACAGTGCGAGCACAGACTACCCCTTACGCAGAGCGAGCACAGCCTGCCCCTAACGCAGTGCGAGCACAGACTGCCCCTAACGCAGTGCGAGCACAGACTGCCCCTAACACAGAGCGAGCACAGCCTGCCCCTAACGCAGTGCGAACACGCTCACCGCTCCCAAACCGAAGAGGGAAGCATGGCCAATGCAGTGCATAGTTTGCAAATATGTTACATATCTTAAGCCTTACCAAACGATAAGAAACACTGCAATTTTTTTTTTTTCCTTGCGTTGTCCAAGGTTATATATTTAAAGATAACACTTGACTGTGGAAAAAAGTTATTCATTAATGTCATCTTCTTCTAAGAAAAAAAAAAACTCCAAAACTCCAGACCAAAAAACTCAATTATACATCAGTGCTCCAAAATGTCTGCATTACACCACTGACACTCTGAAACATGTGCATCACACTGCCAGCACTCTACGGGCTGTGCATTACACTACTGGTGCTACACTAAAATGGAATTACTGGTGCTTACATGTATTATTACTGTTTTAAGCAAACATCAGTTTCCAATACTGATGAGCAGCCAAGTCAGTTTACTGCTCCAGTTTGTTGGGATCAGTTATACTACCACATACATGGCAGTTACCTCTGAATTCACACCCAAGTAAAGATGGCAAGAAACACAGATTCTTGGGGTACATACGTCTCTCTGCACAGATATAACATAATACAATATACTTTTTTTTTTTTTTAATTACAGGTCTGTGCTCTCCCTCAGGAAAGGAGGATTCTGCTCTGTTCAGTGCTTACCCACCTTACATGGCCTGGCAGGAGTCACATTATGAAACCACTTTACATCTCTGATGACAGACTGCCATTCTCTTCTCACTGTAACCAAAGAGGGAATCATTATACATATTATAATTATTATATGATTAAATTACGGTTAATTGATACTTGTGTAATCATTTATTGGGAGGATCTTCTTATATGGAGCAACTTACAATATTAGAAGCAATATTAAACAAGTGAATGTCAAACTAACAAAGCAGGAGAAACAGCAAACAAACACCAAAGCTGAATAATTTTGCTAAAATAAAAGCAGTGACAACAACAGGAACAGTTTTGGCATCAATTCTACTTAAAAGAAACAAACATATCACTATGATAAAAATACAAACATGTACAGAGAGAGCTGAATGTATATAATTCTATTCTGAACCTGTAGTATATGTCATGCGCACGTAACGATTCGGTCTAGATTTTCACTGAACATCACATAAGTTTTATGGGTCCAGAGATGTATATGAAGCTATCATCCACTCCGCTGACACGGAAGTATTTAAGTCAGACTTTTCATGAACAACGACGAATGGCGTACAGCTCTATCAAGATCAAAATGCGCCGTGTCCCAAAACATATGTGGGTTTAGACGAATCACTGGGGGAACGAGCTGTCCACACCACACACTGTTTCAATCCGGACATTATGAGAAGCTGGGTGGGTTCGGCTTACTGAATCAAAACAAGTTGCACTGCCCGCACTCCGAATTAACTTGGCCATTACAGCATCTCATTTTACATGAAGGAAAGTGACCTCTAAACCACCCGATCGCACAAAAAAAAAAACTAATTCTGTTGCCAGAGACAAAGTATTCTCACCCCAGCCGGAGAAGTCCGTTGCCGCAAAAATGCGCAGTGCAACAGTGTTTTCATCTCATTCCAGCTCCCGGGTCAGCTGAAGGCCGCCGCAAAGCCTCCACCGTGCTGCCGCCCCAGTCTGCACGGCACGCCGCCGCATCCGCCCCGCATCCATAAAAATGATTTAACCGGCTTTCCGCTGATAAGTACACGCTGTCCGCGAAAATATGACGCCTCCAGCAGCGCGGCGGAGACGAGTCGCCGTCGGGAAATTTCAGCGCACACCTCATTTCGGCGGGCGAGAAAGGACGGTAAATAATATTTAGGAATCCCTATCACCGGGGGGGCTGCAGCTAGCTGGCGTTCTGCGCGTTCCGATGCGCGGCCCGATTGCCCGAGTGCAGACTGAAAAATTTGGTGCTTAAATTTCACCTCTTCACCACCTTATCCATTTTGGCTATGCTCTCTCTGTTTCTGCTTCTGAATGTCATTTCGTCTTGGAAACAGTCTCTGATATCTCTCTGTTCATTCATTCAAGTTTGGCCATGACAGGCAAGAAAAGTGGAACTACTTTTTTTCTGTCAGAAAGAAACGTAAATCTTCTTTATGCTTCTTTTCCCTTTTTGTTTCCTAAAGCACTAGCTTCCTTTCACCTTTTATTTTAACTGCTAATAAAACTACATAAATTTAGTGTCCAAAACAATTTGACTTGGGAGTTAGGGTCCAGAAATATGTGTTTTTGTCCCCTGTCTGTTACAATAGAAATTGGTCTAAATCAAAGTCTATGGACTTGATGTGTCCCTCTTCACCTCTGTTTTTTGGTGGCTGTCCCTTCAATTAAATGCCTTTTAAAACATTTTCTGGTCCAGCATTCATATCAGAGGAGAAATAGGTTGTAAAACTATAACTGTCTTTAAAAAGTTAAAATGCAGAAATCTAGAGTCAAACAAGGGTTAGATCTGAAGGCATTATTGTTAATGGCTGCAATACTAACAAGGTATTGGATGGGACACAAACCTTTCTAGCCAACCACTGAGCACTTTCAGGGCATGGACATTCACGGTGGAGTCTTACAGGATGCTCAGAAATGTTGGTCCAACAAGAACATTCAGGGAGATCACCCAATTGTTTCATAAAGAACCGGATACTTATTTATCTTTTTCAAACAGTAAGTATGCTGCTCCTGAGTACCTGAATAGGTCGTAAACAAAGCATCTCAAGTTAGTAAAAAGAGACACTATCCTAATAAAGATGCAAACTTTCCTTCTCTCATCTGAGGGCTCCATTGCCATTTTTCTGTTATTGTTTTTGATATCATTCCCTTTTTCTGGAAGGCATAATCTTTCAGGCAATGAAGTTGCACTGTAACCTGCTAAGGTAATTATAAGCAGTGTATTATAAGCAGTTTATTATAGGCACCCACTTTTTAAGAAGAAAAATAAACAGGCACCGGTTGCAACATCTGGAATTCGTGCTGAAATCGGTCATTTTAATCAGACCAACATTCAGCCCTACCTGGGTTGCAAGGGGTGTTTCTTTTTTCCGGATGTGAGAGACGTGGTGTGGGCAGAACCCCTCTGAGCCTGGCAGAGAATCGCCTCTGGACACCCCAGCTCCTGAAAGCACGCCACTGTCCTCACTGCACAAGCTGCAGGCTGGAAAATTACACACGCTCCTGTTTCTTTTGGAGGACAGGATTTGGCCTGTGCAGGTGTTAGGAAAACACCTTTTTAATTGTGCGGGTGAGGGCTTTGAGTGCAGGGATGGGCAGTCTGTAGAATATGGTGTAGACACGGAAAAGCCATGCGTCGGATCACACCCGCTTCCCCTCTGCAAGAAAGCAGTTTAAGGTTAAAGGTCACTGAGAGACCCAGAGAGCTGGTAGTTTGAACACCCTCGTAGGGATTTTTTTTATATTCAGGAGCCATGGGGGTATGAAATGTAAATATAATATTTAATGGAATAATGTTACTTTCCAGATCCCAAGTCCTTCACTCCAGTATTGCATCAGCTTTTATTAACAGGAACACAGACACTGAAGTGGCACCTGTTTTTCTGCAGTGATTAGTATGAGGTTCGGTGGAGGTGGAATTCTCTCTCAGGTCTTGGTTTGGGCATGCTTTTATGCCATATTATCATCCGTGAGACTTACACCAGCTCATATAGATGTATAAATTAAGGCATACTGCTGACTTTAATGTAAAATGCTATACTTTGAAAAATCAATTTGAGATGCCAAGAAGAGAAAAATAATTTTGATTCACTGACTTTGTTATTACCTCAACAGGAAGAAAAGGCCATTTGAGGTGTTTTCTTAGCTCACCTGCGGGAGAGGACTACAGGATCTCCTGCCCCGTGGCAGGTCCTGTGACCCACAGGTTACCGGTTTCACTCCCATGAGAATGATACTTAATCTGAATCACTTCAGTAAATAACCAGCTGTGTAAATGAACAGCCCGAGTGAGTTGTGTAAGTCACTGTGGATAAGAGCATCTGCTAAGCTAATTAATAAAACCCTTTCAGACAAAATCCATCTGTTTGTCTGTCCATCCAACTGTCTGTCCAGGATGACCACATTGGACACCCTTCACTGTGCTGTGTTGAACAGTCTTTTCATGTTGAGTGCACTTAATTGCTCTTTCCCACAATCCACACACTCCACTCCTCGGTAACCACGGGTACCTGTGCACACAGACAGTGACCAGTGAGCTGACACTCGTTATCACAGTGTCCCACCCTCACAGATTGGAGGATTAACCCCTGATCCTGAATTGCTGGAGATATTGCTGGTTTTTGTTCCATCCCAGCTCTTAATAACTGAATTGGCTCAGTTATTTTCCCAAATAAAGCTGTTGATGGTGCATTTGGCATGGCAATGAATCCCTTTGCATTTATTCAGTGTAATGATTGATCCTTCTGTTAGACCAAGCTCATTCCTTACAACACATGGTTAACAGCCGATGCTTATTAAGTAATACAGATTGTAGATAATTGTTCACTTAAAGAGCTGTAACAGTCCTCCTCAGATCCCACCATGAGTCCTGCCAGACTGCAGACAGCCTGTCTCCTGTGCCACAGGTGTGCCAGCGGCCCTGGAACCTCGCACCGCATACCTGTGTGTGGGAGTCACTGCACCTGCCGCGCCCGCCCTGACAGTGACGGTTAGGGAACAGGTTAGGAACCTCGTGGAGCTCACCTGGCAGTGCCAGCTTGGGTGAGAAATTAAAGAATGAAGCAGAATCACCTCGTGACTGTCCCTGCCCAGATACCCTGAACACCCTGGTGCAGAATCGCTGCCCATACCTGCCCACAACCAAGCCAAAGCTATTGGGAGCATGGCTTCCTTTAAATATTCACCGTTTTAACTGGTTGTTGGAGGCTTTAATGTCAGGTCAGTAGTGGAAGTTGAAATGCTGTCCTAAGGTGTTAGTATTGCCATATTATCACATCATGCCGTGTGTAATATCACACCAGCTGCCTTCATTTTAAAGTGGAGATTAGGACAAAATGTCAAGCTGTTAATTAACAGTTGTCAGCGTATGACTGAAAGCCTAATGTTTCTTGAAAAAAGCATGGCACAGTCTTAATACTGCACTGCATGAGGTAGCTCAATATGTGCAAAATCCATCCGTAATAACACCAAGTGTCCCCATGTGTAGAATACTGACAAGCCCCATCTTCACTGATGTATTCCGAGTTCCCCCTCTTGCCCTGGATCTGTGAGAAAATATAAAGAAAGGGCAGACATGTGCATCATGACACTTTTAAAGATTTTGAACTGTGAATTCAGCACATTTTGTCTTTCTCTTATGTTCTGCGTCTCTGTCATGTGAGGTTGTAAAACATTTAATAAAAATATACAAGACTGACGTTATTAACAGCCATAGCTCTTGGTTATCATCACTCAAAACCACAAAAGTAGCATAACTGGTGACACATATTTCATGTGAACCATGTCAGCCTAACTTGTGATACCATTTCATGTGAACCATGTCAGTTGTGGGAAAAGTACCTTACATTCCAAGGCCATTCCTGTTGTGTTTAGTTATTTAAGGCCCCTCAGTTGCCTGGCAACATGAATACATATTTGATGGTGTTGTGTAGCTAGGGTGAAGTATTCCTGTTCCAGAAACATGTTTTTCATTCCGACTTGTTAAACCTGTCTGCTGTCCCATTACGAGCACAACATTTATCAGGTAATTTATTTTATTATTTCTTGCACGTCGCTATATTGGCACGGTGCAGCCCATTATACAGTCAGTGTTTAAGTACTGACCTTGGATCAGTAGCCACCTCCTCCAGGGAATGATTGCGGTCAGGATAAGGGGGGGACTGCGTTGATCCAGGATCATCTGTTGGGGCACAGTGCCCAAAACTAATCATCAGTAGGCAGTACTTTTACTTGTGGAGTCTTTTGCTCTATCATCTTCTTACCTGGTGCCAGCCAGACCAGAGATGTCTAAATTTTCTATACTGGAAGCCATCAGCGGTAAAACGAGATGGCAGGGTAAGAATGAAAGGGACAGGGCTTCTGCATCACCCTGGTGAATGCAGTTTTAGTGGCTCTGTGTGAGAGCGTCTGCCACTTGAATTAAATGATGTAACTGTATGCACCCAGCCACCACCACACCAACATGATCATGCATTTTCTTCATGGAAGCTTGCAATTTTCCAGTGATAGCCTATGGAAGAGACTGCTTTTTGACTGCATATCAGTGTGGGGACAGTTGGGGAGCAATCTCCTTAATGTATACATTATTGAACCTCAGAGAGGTGGGGCGGGTATACCCCATGGACTGTCTGGGAGGGGGGTGGGGGCATCAGGTCGACACACCTTTTTTTTTAGGGTGACACCACTGGAGTGCCCCTTCAAAAGAAAGTGGGCCCGTTTCCAACAGACACAGCCTCTAAAATGCCTCTCTGGCAATCAACCATAGGAAATATCCAGAGCCCGAGCGAGAGACAGAGAGACAGAAAGACTGAGAGAAAAGAAACATCTCTCCTCCGCTCCCCGGGAGCCCAGAGCAAGGCCTGGCCACACACCTGTCAGTCAGCAGACAGCAGTTTGTACCTCTGCGCAAACTGTGAACCTGAAGGCGTGTCAGCCTAACTGCGGCAGAGACAGCTTTAGCTTTAGTCTACAGGTGTGTTCCGGAACTCTCCTGATAGACGGTTTATAGAACCCAGGAAAAAAAAAGTAAAGAAAAAAAAACCTTTATTACAAGCAGGAGAAAGAGTGGTCCAGTGTGCAGGACTTTGTGGAACAGCATGGTGAAAAGTCCCGGCGAACCTGTGTCACTGGGGCTAGAGCCTTCTTCAAGACGTCCACTCTGGAAATTTGTCTGCTGTCCAAGACCTTTGGTTTGGAGCTGCACCCCAGCCTCAGATGGAAGAATAAGCCGTGTATATGTCTGCCAAATAGATGAGTGCAGTCTAGCTCCTTCACAGTTTTCAGAATCACTCTTGCGTCCATTTTGAAACATCTTGTTCTGCACATCTGTGTGTTTTTGTAGTTTGCTCCCTGCCCTTGTGTTCAGACATCTAGCATTAGTAACAAAAGCACTGCAATTGCAGATCAAATCCTAGAGAGACCAAAGTTGCCCACAGACAGTCAACACAAGCACAAGCCTTGTCTACCTTGCCTGAGGCCTTCAGTTAAACAAAGTCTGCGCAGCACTATAAGGTGAAGAGTGATGGCTTTATCGTAGCAATGACTGGAAATGACAACAATCCATCAGGAGCTCAGAGAGAGTGCACCGACTGTTCCTGCAATAATGAACCTGTTGCTGAGAGACTCTTCCCAAACTCACTGTAAGCCGGTTCATCTGTGCGTGCATTCAACAATGCCTGCATAACACAACACACAGATTGTATGTAGCAAAATATGCATGTTCTATACTAAATCTTTAATGGTAGTCAGTGATGATATAATAAAGTGGTTGAATTCAATGTTTTATTTTTAAATATACCTAATGGGATGAGTCCACCAAGTAAATCGCCCTCTTCTGGACAGAACAGAACATGCGCAGACAATCCCTGGCCTCAGAGCGAAGTGTTTCACAAAACGGATTTATGCTGGGCAGACGCTGTGCAGATTCTCTGATCACTATGGCGTGTGGATGGGCTGATACAAAAAATTGGGGGAGTCATCCACACAGCATGAAGATTTGTTAATAGACCAAATTCAGTTGATACATTCAAGTTATACTGTATAATAAGGAGAATGCTAATCTAATTCCCCTAATTAGTACTTCTCAATGTTTATCCACTTTATTTGTTTGTTAATACTTGCATTTGTGTATTAATCACTGCAGACAGGCACTTTGAAACTAGTATTCTTTTTAAGTGAAGTATATGTAACATGACACATATTTACAGCTTTATGCATTAGAACATTGTTAACACACATACACATACACACATGCACAAATGCACACACACATGCACACACACACTTTCATTTGAATGGGACTCTATGAGGTGGTGGGGGTTATTTGAGAGAGGCTAACATGAACAGCATGCTGAAATAAATTTGTCAGCCTTTCCCAGAGGCTGTGGAACTTCAGGCACCTTCTCACTAATTTATCTCATCTGCTATTCTGTATCACCAGTGCACCTCCATGCTTTGAGTTGTGTGATCCCCCATGCCCCCATGCCCCCCCAGAGTGCCAGCACGGTGAGGAGCCTGTGACGGTTACATGTGACACCAGCCCGCGGGAGTCTGCGGAAAGTTTGGGGTGCAATCCGCAGCAGGTTGGCTGCCTCTCCGCCCGGCAGCTGCGGGACTCGCCGAGACGGCCCCCGTTAGCAGATCAATGGCAGCACAGCTGGGGGCCCCGCCCTTCCCCCAGGCTCCGTAGATGTTACACAGCTCTCCTGCGTGTGGCCCAGAAACATCTGCCCGTGATTACAGACAGACAGACAGACAGACAGCCCAGCCTTATCTGCCTTCCTTTCCCCCGCTACAGTGTGAAAAAGCCCTGCCTTTCCTCACAGCGACCGCTGGGCCATCGCAGAGAACACCGAGATCCGAAAAGTGAAAGATGATGTCCTAAAATGATAGATTTTTTTCTTTTTTTTCTTTTCCAAGTGTCTTTGCCTGTCTGTCCCTCCCAGGCAGCGATAAATCTGAGTGTGTCAGACACCCAGACTGACAGCTGTGGTGATATACGGCAGGAACACTGACCCCAGGGAGTTTTGGCATCCGTCTCTCAGGTGCTGTTTGTGTCTCTGAGAGTGAAATCCCCAACGCTGCAGGTGAGAGGTTCACTGATGAGAAACTGACCTACTGGATTTACTGTGTGCGTGTGTGTGTGTGCATGTGTGTGCGTGCACATGTGTGTGCATGCATACTTGTCTGTGTGCGTGTGTGTTTGTGCATGTAGGTGTATGTAATGCACACTGCTTGTTTGACTTCTTTTGCAGTATCACCATTAACATCATCCAAGGCAAAAAGTGAAGTTACCAATAGTAAAAAAAGCTAAACATAAATGTGTAAAATGACAATAATTCCACATTGTTATGGACCACTAAAAACATCTTAGTATTCTATCCATAATTCCCATTTCCCTTTTAATAAGGTCAGACGTGGCACACCTGCACACAGAGCCGGGGATTGTGGGAGGAATTCCTGCACGCACTGAGATTATTCAAAACAGTTTAATTATTTTCCCAGGACGCCGGCCTCGTGCTCCCAGCTGGTGAAATCCCGTTGGCGCTCTGAGTGTCAGAGCTGTGTGTTTACGCCCGGGTATCTAAACTCCAAACTCCAAACACACCGGCAGAGGCTGAGGTGAAACTCCACAAATCCTTTCCGGCTTCTCCCGAGCGAAGAAAGGAATTCACAGTAATATGGAAACCTTTAGCGGCTGGTGCTACCAACCCCTCCTGTGCAGAACGTAGCCCTTACCCTGTCACGAGAAGCAGCACAAGACCACATCTCGGCGGCCAATGGGAGTCCTTCGCAGATCCAGGAAGGCCGCTCTTTCCAGGAAGAATTGTCACTTATCTTTGAATTATCGTGGAATTTGTCTGTGTAATTACAGTGTGGCCATAATCCCATGTCTCTCCCTTTCTCAGACTCACCCACTTTGTCATGCATGGGGTTTCAATCCAAAACTCACTTTCTCTTTGGTGCCAGACTTTTACCAGACAGCCCACATCCATCACCTGAGTTCTGTGCTGAGAGATGTGACCTCTGCCTCTAGCCATCTCTTTTTACAAAAAAGGTTTAAAAGTTTAAAAGTTTTAGTTAAATGAAATAAATAAAAATGAATGAATAAGATTGCCATAAAACATTTGTTTAATGTATCTGTTAGTCAATCACACGTACTGGCTCACTAAATCCCACTGTGTCTAATTGCAGTAAATGAAATCCATCAGGAGAGAATACATAACTAAGCACGACTGCATTAGATCGAGTCTCCACGCTTACTGGCTATTGTGTTGCATTGTTTTGAGCAGGACTTCTTTTTATAGCAGTGTCCTCCTGTGTCAAACCGGCAGACCGAAGCCAGGAAAGCAGGACACAGGGATGGAAGGGGTGTGACTGGGGAATGTTGAAGTCACTGTGCGTGTTTGATGAGTAGCACCAAAGGGGTTGCCAGATTTAGGGAAGGTGAAAGAGTGTGAGCGGAGCTGTTTGGAGGTCTTAGAGCTAAGAAAGATTATCAGTCAGTGTCTCCAACAGGGAAGCAATAAGCAGTTCAGCCCCCAGGAAGCAGAGTGTGGGTAATACCATCGCCCCTGCCTCTTCCCACTGAGGTCCACACATACCACAGAGCACAAATTTGGAGGCGGTAAAAAGTAAGCGATCGCCGCCATTTGCCTGCGTTTCAGCTGGACTTCGGCAAGCAGCTGATGGTGTCACAGCAAGTGTCATAATTGGCTGGGAAGGAAGTGGGAGCAGCCAGCTGCCTGGGGTTTTGACCGTAAATAAACAGATGTTAACATCCGAAAGCCACCAAAGCTGTAGGTTCAAACACCAACGGGGGCCACAGTCAATGCATGGAAGAGAACTGCTTCAAAAAATATAAAGATATATATGTAAAATACAAAGTACAAAATAAAATAAAAGGAACATATGTCAAAAGGGTGGCAGTGTAGCACAGCGGTAAGGAGCGGGACTTGTAACTGAAAGGTTGCTGGTTTGATTCCCTGCTGGGGCACTGCTGCTTTACCCTTGGGCAAGTTACTTAACCCAGAATTGCCTGGGTTAAGTAATATCCAGCTGTATAAATGGGCAAAGTTGTAAGTTGCTCTAGATAACAACATCTGTTAAATGCCAACAATGTAATGTAATGTCAACCAACTGGCAAAAACAACAGTAACAATGAGCTCCAATTTATCTTTAAACACAGTGGTAACTGAGTCTTGCTTCTAAAGTTTGACAGAACAGTGATAAGACTTAAAAAGTCGCTCTTTTTTTGATATTCCATACATTTAAAGAACAGGGTATGGATGGCTAACTATTCTTCAGTCCCATGTGTTAGAAACATAAGGAGACCTTTCTTTTCCATCCAAGATGTTCCGGTTCGTGGAACATTTCAACAGTGAAAAATAAGCCAAGAACTGCAGTGATGAAAGGAATTCTGTGTATCATAGGCGTGCATTAAAAGAAATTAGTGAAAACTGAGTCTATATCTTTTCTGCTTTGGACACACATGTTCCTTTGCATGAACATTATGATTTATGTATTTGTATTTTGACGGCATAAGGAAATTATAATTTATTTCCAACAGCCATAAGGAGATGTGATCAACAACTCTACTTTTTTTAAAGAAAGCTCCTAGGCACCCTGATCAAGCATTCTAATGATAGATAGTGTTTCTGTGAGGATGTGTCACCAATGTAAAATGTTACCATTTCAATTTCATGTATTGCCATGCTGTTGACTTGCACACGTGGTTAAGTTTAACTGAAGTGGAAATCGTGAGAATGCAGCATCTTAATGGACCGTATTCAGCGAGGCATTCTCGTTCTCACGGGTTAAATAGTATCTTCTCACTCGCAGCCTGAATTTATTGCGAACTTTGGTCCTCTCTCCTTGGCTCGCTGGCCTTCTGGGGAAGAAGGTCCATTTCCTGCCCTGAGGCATTCCTTCCAGGGAGGAAGGTAAAACATTAAACCGCGATTTGGCCACTGCGGACCAAACTGAGGACCCGCGGTCTCCACAGCAACCGGGCCGGTCCCCTCGTGAGAGCGTGTGAGAGCGCAGGGAGGGAACGGCGGGGGTTAAATTAGAGTCATTTCACTAACGACGGGGGCCAAATGGGGGCAATTAGCCGGGTGAGCGGGCCGATAATTTCCCTCATTCATTTCAGAAGGCTGGCGTTTGACTTACCACCCCAGTGCGCAAGCTAGACCGCCGTGACCGCTCACAGCGCGATACGATATTTCACCTGCGGTTCACCTTTCCGCTCTTCCAGCGGCGGCCCCGCAGTGTTTTAACTCAAATGTTATGTCGTTTTCAAGGAAACGCATCAGTATGTCAAAACAGTTCAAAAACACGTTATAAGTCTGATTGTGTCTTATGTAATACTTTTCTTATCGGAAAAAAATGCAGTGTTTACGACGAAGATCCAACCAAGGCTGCGTAGCAGTTTACCTCGCAGCCCGTGAGAATTGCGAAATGTCACGACTGTATGCGTATGCGTATAACTATTTGTTCGTATACCAACTGATACGTAGGGAAATTTGACCCACAAGGGCTGCTTTTGTTCAAATGAAAAGGAGAAAGATACAGATCCCTTTCATAAATATGCAATACATATTTTGTTTATTTGCTTTTGTTTTCTTAGCTACAAAGAGAGTGTAACACCAACCTCAATTGGAACTGTCGTCAGTCGTCGTTGGCTACCGTTAGCACTTTTGGACTGAGACACGGAAACATTGAATATAGCTTTTCCCCCTCACTGAATGGAGAATTGGTGACTCCAGGCTACTGTACTAAGGTGAAAAAGTGGAACATACCAATCTGGGTAAAAATAGCAACCGCTCTACAGTAAATGATTGATTCATGAACCGATTGTACATTCAGAAACAGGCTAAATTAAATTTGCTAAATTTTCGGAAATTGGATAGGAGCCGAAACGCGCGATCTTTAGAATTTCAAATTGTGCGTTTCCTCTGCATAACCACAGCGCCGTGAACTTTTACACATTCCTGAAGTCGCTGTTCCTAAGCTGAATATTATGAAAGGTAATTGACAAATGCCATCAGAGCCAGCAACTTCACCCTGTCTATTTATTTAAGCTTAGTTACTTAGCATACATTAGACAGAAAAGAAACTGCTCGTATTTTGGAACGGACTGTGACAGACCGATAGACTAATGCTCTCTGCGCCTTTGGAGCGAAATACTTTGGTCCCATATCAAAACAGGTCTATCAGCACCTCGAGCTGCCCGGAGAGCTCACCCTGCCGACAGAAGAGCCATTCATTACGGGCAAACTTTCCACCGCGAACCGCGGACTGAGAGAGCTGAAAGGGCTGTTTTCAGCCAAACTGTCACCCGGCTCCTGCTAAAAGCGGTGAAGACAAATGGAAACTACAGGTTGCACCCTTTAAAGTAGAAACAAATGTAGTGATTGCTTCATTACGCGCGCACACAAGCGCAGACGCGCGCGCGAAGACAGACACGCATACACTTTTTGCGCGCAGAGGCGCACACAGAAATGAGCATCTACAGTTATTTTATTATTAAGTGATGGTCCACATTTAATGTGTGTGTGTGTGTGTCTGTGTGTGTTGGGGGTGGGGTCTAAATGGGGGTTTGGGGGTTCGAAGTGACACAGCCCAGCCCTCCACGCACCTCACACACAGGAATAAACATGCACACACACACGGGCACGCATGCACACACACACACACACACACACACACACACACACACACACACACACACGTACGCATGCACTCACATACATGCACGCATGCACACACACGCATGCACACACACACACATGCACACACACAGAGACACCAAAACTACAAACTCAACCAGCTAACCGTTACCTTGACTCACAGCACAGAGGTTGCAGGTTCAAATATGAGATGGGCTTAGAAGAGCACCCAACCTGTTTAACTCCAGTAGAACGATCTTTGGCTGTGTAAATGGATCGAATGTAAATACTCTCACACACACAGATACACAGACAAACATGCACACAAACACACAAACAGTTTGCAACCCAATAACAGATGAGAATGTAGGCTGGAATTACATCATAGCTGGCTGATATATTACATGTGGGATGTAGGAGAGTGTTACCTAACCATGTGTGTGTGTATGTGCACGCGTGTGCATGTGTGTGGGGTGGGGGGGGGTCGGCAGTATTTCTGACTAACCCTGCGAGAGTACCAGCTGGCCACTGCTTGCTAAGCACAGTGTCCTGCAGTATGGTGTCCTCTCAGCTTGTGCGTGTAAGCGGCCGTTCCTCTGTCAGAATCCTGCGGGGAACGCAGTCATTTCCCGGACCAGGGGCTCGGAAACGCATCGCCATGGAAACTGATAAATAAGCAGGACCATTACAGCAGGAGGAGTCAGAGCCGGGACCTGGAGAAAGTGGGGCTGCTCCGGGAGGCCTGACCCCTGCACCCCTGCACCCCTGGGCCCCTGCACCCCTGGGCCTCTGTCAGCAGCACTGGGGGATCCACCGAGCGGGAAGGAGGGGCAACTCCCGCCCCTCTCTCTCTCTCACCAGCAGCTGAGCCGGGCTGCACCGTGGGGGGATCTGCAGCCGAACGGCCCGGTTCTGAGGGGGGGAACTGCGGCAGGGGGATGACGGAGAACCACAGCCTGAGTGCAGAGACACAGGCTGCCAGCAGGCAAGCTCTCAACCACAGCCTCACCACAAACTCAGGCTGTTACTGTCAGGACCAAAGGAAAAATGTGTCACTGCAGTATCCGTTCACCAAAATGGACTGACATTCAAGAACAAAAGTTGAAAAAAATTCATATGTGTGTGTGTGTGTGTATGGTCAGACTGTGAAACTTTACCATAGTTGTTAGCATAGTTGTTAATGCATATCAGTCAAATTCTCAAATTCACATTCCTTGCTGACAGTTACAGATGATTCCACAGGGTAGCAGTCTGAAGGCTTGCATCGTGACAACACTGACTCACTTTTCATGGCAGAGAAAACAAACGGCATTATAAAATTGTGCTGGCCTGAAGTCTGAATCTGTTTTATGATATGCAAATTAAAGCAGGCAATATGCACCGTTTTGTGTCTCTAGTCTTAGGATGTACGTTAAAGCCTGAGGAAATACACGCAGTGTCCTTTGCTTTTGTTTAACCAGATGACAGAAATAAAAAATTTTGAGTCCACTTCTTCAGTCTTTCAACGTTTAATGTGATATATGATATTAAATATGTTCAACCGAAGATGTTGAATGTGTTCAGAAAGAGAAAGAGAACCTGTTAGCATTCAGTGATGCAGAAAACTGCTTTGGAAGACAATTTAACCAATATTTTGAAAACTGAGATAGTAAAGAAAATAGTAATCAAAAATCATTTAACACATGGGCACATTGTGAGGTGGGGCAGCAGTCTCTGCTGTATCAGACAGTGTGGTCTGCATGAGCTTCACATGCCGTTCAGAGGAGACGGCTTTAGCAGGCCCCTCTACAGCAACGGTTTCTCTGCGAATCAGATTAACACAGTGGAAGCAGGATCTACTCCACATCACACCAAAAATGGGGATTCAGAGCAGGGCCCAGAGGAACCCTAACCCAAACAAAAATGCCAATAACCCAAACACTCTGCTACACGTACGCACACACACACACACGCTAATACAGGTACAGGCATGAATGTATTCTCACTTACACTCATACACACACACACACACGCACGCACACACACACACTTCTGCCTCCCTCGTTTCTTCATTCAGCAGCAGTGTTTCAGTACTTTCAGCCAGTCATACCTCTACCCTGGTCATCTCCCACTCTCTCTCCTTTCTCTCCTCTCTTCCCCAATCTTCTCTTCTATCCTCTCCTCTCTTCCCTTGTCTCCTGCTCCTCTCTTCCTTTTCCCTCCTCTCCCTCTCTCTCCTCTCCTC
The DNA here is from genome assembly GCA_019176425.1 of Megalops atlanticus. Classification (NCBI taxonomy): domain Eukaryota; kingdom Metazoa; phylum Chordata; class Actinopteri; order Elopiformes; family Megalopidae; genus Megalops; species Megalops atlanticus. The sequence continues at coordinate 2,778,646 of CM032898.1, forward strand.
TCCCCCTTTCCCCTCCTCCTCTGTCCCCCCTCCTCTCCTCTCCCTCTCTCTCCGCTCCTCCTCTGTCCCCCTCTCCTGTCCCTGCGGTATTGCTGTGAGCGGGACTCCCCCGGGGCCGGGCGTCTCAGTGGCCCCGGGATTAATGGAGGTCCTGGGATGGTGCCTGCTGGGAGGGACAGTGCAGACAGCTGCAGGAATCCCTCCCCCAAACGGGGTGTAAGTTTCACGCGGGGGGGGGAGGGGGCAGGGGGACGGGCAGGGGTGTCAGAGAGGTGGCAGCCTTCACACTCCGGTCACCGTGAGGCCCGGGAGGGAATTCGCTGTGATGTCTTTGTGGCAGCGGGGGGACATATGGAGGCACAAAGCTGGAGGTGGAGAACACTTTGCTCTGGACAAAGCTAAGAGAGCTAAGAGACACATCATGATCTGGCATATTTTCACTCCACCAGGACAGTGCTGAACTGACTGGTGTGGGGGGGGGTGAGCTGACCTGCCCACCTGCAGATCAGCAGTGGAGCGGCCACACACCCTCACAGAGACCCCCGCCCTGCTGGATACCCCACTGCATGCATGTCCAATCCTCCAGCAAACTGGCCCGTCCCGTCCGCTGGGGGCGCTTCTGGGGAAAAAGCCGCTCACAAATCAAGACAGGAAGGGCCCTGTGTTGCGCCGCGTGGTGCCGGTGCAGCCCCTGAGCTGAGCCATTAGCACAGCTGATTTACGCCGCGGCTCGGAGCCGGGGCGCAGCGGGGCCGCCTGCCACGTCCGCACGCACAGGTGGAGCCGCCGTCACGTGTGTCAGGAACCTGAGCTAAACTGACGGCTGCAGCGCGGAATCCCAGGTGAGACAGTGCTGATAGACCTCTGAGCAAGATGCTTAACCACAGATAAATACTGTACAACTGAAGTTAAAACTGTGAAAAGCTATGGATGTTACCCCTGTTATGGATACCTGACATTATATAATAATAATAATAATAATAATCATCATCATCATCATCATCATCATCATCATCATCAACAGAGGTGTCTCCGACCAAGTGTGACCATAGCCAGGCCTTACTCTGCCACGTAGAGACCCCTGGCATGATAAGGGTTAACTTTCGCACCAGTGCATGATGGGAGCTCTCCAGATCTCCAGCCAGGCGCGTACATTAAGAACCTCAGCGAAGCTGCAGCAAACCACAGTGTCGAACAGTTATGATTCTTTAGCAGCTTCTGTTTTCCTGAGCTGCCAACGGTGATGCATGATTCAGCACACCCCCCTGACCCCTCGAGTAGGGGGATACAGCTGCTGGTGAGATCACCCCCGGCCAATCCTGCCCCCCCCCCCGAACCCCGGCTTGCTCCGGGACCCCTCACTGCATCAGCTCTGACACAGCGTACCGCGTCGCTTGCTAGATTACACCCTGATGGAGGCTGCTACAGCCCTGCTGATTGGCTGCTCCCGGCTGAGTGAGTGCAGCAGAGTAATGCATGAATGTGCAGTTCCTTGGCTGCTTTACTGATACAGACTGAGCATGACCCTCCAATGAGCCACACTTTGCTCACCTGACGCCCTAAAATCAGAGCCCTGCACATGTCAGAACACAGACCTACACAATAGTATTTTATTCAAGGCTGCACACAGCATACCCAAGGTAACCGTAACTGCAATCACTACAATTAGTAATGATAATGGACAGTAATAGACAGTGGACAGACTGAAAAATAACCTCTGCAGGTGAGGCCGTGATCAGGTGTGAGACCTGAGTACTAACGAGCCAGAGCGTCTGGAGAGAATGTCAAACCTGAGGCGTGCACAGCATTACATCATACTAAAGGGGTTATTAAACGGTGATCGTCTCGAGAACGGCTTTTCCCCTGCAGATGTCTGCTTGTGTTGGCACCAGAAAGCACTTCATAACCTTAATCCTGTGATTGTACCGGTACATGCTGAATCTGGGATTATGTAAAACATTTTAGGATTACACAAAGAGGCAATTAGTCAGCCGAAGCTGCTCCAAGATACACACTAAAAAGCTCAATGCGGTAACGTTCAACAAGCCAATTCATCTGGTATTAATTGAGCATCTGATTAGAAGTGATTTTTCTCCCGTGGAACACTCTGGGTGTGCATGACAGGTGCTGAAACACAGCGCTACCGGACATCAGGACTCTCATTCCTGTACGCGAATCGTCTTTTTCTTTCCCTGGAAACACTCTGTGAAGCGTTCTGGATCTGGGGACCTAATCAGTGGCTAAGCTCAGCTGAGTCATACTCTCATCTTGCTGGTGTCTGTCAGAGGTGTTCAACCGGACCAAATCCGCACCTCATTTCTCCATATGAATTCATTTCCTTCGTCGTGCCAGACCGGGTTCGCCCGTAATCCGAGAGGCTCAGCGGATGAAAGTGTCCCAGGGCCAGCGAATGAACCGGGTCAAGCACCTCACCCGTCTCCGCACAGAACGAGTCTCTGCAGAACTTTCTGAGAAAATCGACAGTTAGGCCACAGGAAAAAATATATCACATTTTTTTTACATTTTCAAATGACTGTATTGTATTGTTATGTACTTTTTAAACACCAAATCATTTCAGCTCGTGTTCTCCGAAAAAGAAACCATCAGGACTTTATCGTAAAATAATCATTCTGTAAAACAAAAAAGGCAAAACATATTTCAAAATGAACCCCAGGGAAGGTGACTGGTTGGTCCTGCCAAGGTTTGTATCACTATGTGGCCAAATCTTTTTTCGAGAAAAAGCGTTTCCCAGGGTTTTATTTTTCCCCACAAACTACCCTGGACATCTTTTAATTACAGGCTTCATGTCACAGGTCAAACGCATGTGAAACTGTTGAGACCGTAATGTAGATGGTGCACCTAGGTTCTCAAGGTGACACTGTGTTTGTTATGAGCCTGTTGTTAAATTGTACCTCATTTGGAAACTGTGTTAATTCATCAATTTCTTTCATGTATAACCATATGTTTACGCAAGGCATATGATTGATCAAACGTTATGGAAATGTCAGCATATTGACACGTTCCAGCCGAGAGGCAGCAGTGTTTCCGTGCTGTCAGAAAGTGTAGGAAATCCTTTTTTTCGAACATGTGCAGTAAGCTGCATTCAAAATGGCTTTAATTGTGCCAATAAAGACACACACACGAGCACACATCTGGACACACACATACACACACACACACACACACACACACACACACACACTCACACACACACACACACACACACACACACACACACATGTGCACGCACGCACACACACACACACAGAAAAGCCACAAGACTACAGTTCCTTCCTCTCACTGCAGAAATATGTTTGTGTGTGTGTGTGTGTGTGTGTGTGTGTGTGTGTGTGTGTGTGTGTGGAGGGAGGCAGACAGATAGATAAGGTGGACAGGTGTGTACATAAGGGCATAATAATGCAATGGAGGGAAAGACACAGACACACACATTTATGAGTATGAGTGAATGGGAACATGAGTAAGTGTGCCAGTGGGGAAAGCCACAGTTAAAAACACATCCATCAGGTGGAAAAGCAGGGTCTTGAGACCAGCTCCAGCTCCAGCTCCAGCTCCTGTAGGATGTGCATCTCAGATCAGGGAATGGTGTTCCTGGTGTGAGAGAGGAAGCTCTCCATTGGGGGGGTTGGGTGTGTTGAGCAGTGTCTGTGTCTCTGTGGAGGGGCGGGGCTTAGTTAGGACAGCACGTCCTGGCCACGTCTCCCCAGGGTCTGGACCTAATGACTCCCCCGGCATCTCCTCTGCTGCAGCCCAGTGTCCAACAGAGTGAGCAGGAGGAACACACACACACTGACACACACGCTCACACCATAACACATACACACTGACACACACACTCACACCATAACACACACACACACTCACACACACGCTCACACCATACACACACACACACACACACACACACACACACACACACACACACACACACACACACACACAGGAGACCATGTGTGGTAGAGTGATGTGGTGCGATGTGCTGGTGTACAGGCAGGGAGATGGAGGGGCTGCAGGGTTATCTGTCAGCTCAGAATGGCTGTGTGGGTTTACCAGCAGGGGCTGGGCTGTGTTAGAGTTTCCTCTGAGGGTAATGAACGCGTACAGAGCGCTAAACGCAGGCCCGCTGACTCCCTCAATGGCAAGATGAATGATCCTGTGTTTTGGGGTGATAATGGTCGGATAATTGCTCCAACGCCGTGGAACCCCCCCCGTCTACATCCCCACGGTAACGGCAGGCCCCACCCCGAGCACAAAGGAGCCAGTGTGAGAGGCCCTGCCGCCTCTGGCCCCGCCCCTTGCCGGGCGAGAGGGGGGCGATCCGCCCCATTAGCTGCCTGATGGAGTTGGCGGGACAGGGCTAAAGTGCAGCCCTGCTCACCTTCCTGCCCACATGCCGCGCTGCGTGACCTCTGACCCTCTCCAGGCCCGCCCCCCTGTGCAGCGAGCAGGTCATCAGGTAGCCCCGCCCCTCCCTGGCCTGCTCCTCCCCCACGCCCATTTATGGATGACTTCCTGGCTGCACTGGGGCAGGGGTTTGTGAATGGGAAAAGGGGCTGGCACAGGTAGCTGCTGGCGGCCCCTCCCACAGGGTATACAACCAATCAGCTGCAGTCCCTACCACATTCTGCATTCGCAACTACAGACTGATCAAGTGGTGTCTTTAATATTATCTGATGCAATCTGTAGACAGGGTGATGAGCATCTAAAAATAAACAATTGTATTTGCTGTCTGAAACTAAAAATTGTGACTAGTGACTGTTGACACCAGTCCTGATTTTCAAAGTTAACTGTATGAATAAATATACTTGTGCGATGGCGTACTGATATGATTTCTCATTTGTATGTGTCTGTGGAGAAGATCATGCTCCTGTAGTTAGAGTTGCAGAGAAGGCGCTGCTTTTTGATAATTCCTTCCTGCTGCTGGCAAATGCTGCTGCAGCTCAGTGTTGCTGTTATCTAGATGAAGCACCGCCGTGGTGCTATAATCTCGTACAGGCACAATTTGGGGTACTATCATCCAACACTGTCATGATACAGTGGTACTATAGTCCAACACTGCCACAGTATAGAAGTACTGTTACTCTCCAGTGCCCTGTTAATCTTGCTGCTGTCCAAAGCCACTGCGGCCAGTGTTTTTGGGCTACTGCACTTGTGTAGCTCAGCAATGCTGCTGCAGCTTTGGCAAGCGAACCCCTGAAAGGAGTCCTCTCTGTAATTTTCCTTGACTGAGAAAACAATGTACGTTCTTCAGCAATATTGACATCTGTAATATCTTAGAGTAAACTTTTAATGGGCCGGCGATTAAGAGCAAACGGAGACCGCTATTACCCCAAATCAACCCTTCCTCTTCGCATTACTGCTGTGTTTCTCCCAGAGAGGGGCGTTGCAGCACAGTCCCCCAGTTGATCGAGCTCAGGAATGGAAGCACTTGGCCAGACTCCTGCCCTGCAATAATGGCTAATAGTTCAGCTAAAGGACAATGTTTTATCAACGTCTAACAATGCAGCCCCACTGCACAGTCTAGTGATGATTGGAGCAGAGGCTTTAACTCTTTCCTCTCTCTCTATTTTGAAAAAGTATGAAAAGTATAACTGTAAATACACAACCATAATACACACAGTTGCCCTGCCAGTTCTGGAATGTTCTGTGGTATCCCAGCAACATGGATATACATTAGATTCTAAATGGTAAATTATTTTCAGAATTAAAGAGATGGTTAGATTTCTGAAAAACATTGACATGATCTGATGTTAATGTGATTATGTACAGAAAGAAAAAAACAAAAACAAATGACTGTTAAAGCTTTCTGACACCTTCCCCTGTGTTACTCAACATGTTCTGCTGAAGTGAGAATGCTTTTTTTTGGGAAATGGCAGTGTCCCATATAACTGCAACACAATGGTCTACAATAGTAGAAATGCGTGATTATTATGAATCATTATTAATTATGTATTTATCAGGATGTTTTGTTGTATTCAAATTTTATTATTGTTTTCTTTTGTCTATTCTATTATTATCTTTGTCTAATCTATTATTATCATCATTAAACTTTCTCATTTTCAATGGCACAAATGCTTTAGCAACACAGAAATCCTCTGTTGCACCAATAACACTCATTTGAATTTGTGGCAGAGTAAGAGAGACACACAGAGGGAGAGAAATGGAGAAAGAGAGAGGGTGTGTGAGAGAGAAAAAGATAGAGCCAGAGAGAGAGAGAGAGAGTATGACAAGGAGAGGAGCCAAGAGTAGGTGTCATGCTTAAGTGCTTCTGTTTTGCAATTTAACAGAAGTTTTCATAAGGGCGTGTTGTCTGACAACAGAGTAAAAGTATCTTAACAGTATTGCACAGTCTCACTTTCAGGTGCTCCTCCTTTTCAGAGATGTCTTCACCTGGATTTGTTCCACTACCCTTTCATTGTTCTCACGGTCAGGTCCCGTGAAAATGAGAGATTCCCACCATCACCTGGGGCACGCTAATCGTTAGCCAGGCTAATTGCACCTGCTATCCTCTGCCCACAATCCTCCCCTTTCTCCCACATGGCCCCGGACATCTTTCACCTGTTCCCCTTTACACACGCCGCACTGCAGAAATGCAGCGTGGGATATCCACTCCTCCCACGCTGCATGCTTCAAACCCATTACATTCAATTTACTGCAATCAGGGCTTCCGTTCAGGGTAATCGCAGTGCCCTTTGCCCTTCAACCATGAGTAAAGAATTCCAGCAAGTCTCTTCTCTTTGGCTCACGTTTTTTTTTTTTTTCTTTGGCTCAATCTCTTTTTGACGTTAGAATTGTGGTCGCTGTGGATACAGTCATTATATATTACATCAGCTCTGAAATGTGAGATGAGGAAATATGACCACAATATACACCTACAGACAGGTGAGGCTCAGACGTCACAGCAGTACTTGGCCTCTGAGAGCATCATTCTCAGGTATACTGGTGATACGCAATCATAGGCATTACACAAATCACATACTGACAGGACATCCTGTGACACAGGATGCGTCTTTCGACGTCCTAACAGACAGGGAACAGCCTGTTACAGGGAGGACAGGTGCTTCACCTGCAAACAGAACAGAGTGCAGGTAAAACACAGGAAAGGTGAGTTTCAGTACTCCGTTCCTGCTCTGCGACAGGGTGCTGACAGCACACTTTTGACCGCCGAGAGATGCTTCCCACAAAAGGCCTTTTTGTCTTTCAAACACAAGAGAAATTTGCAGTTTAATCCTTTTTTTTCATCTGTCTGTCAGCAGGTGTCAAAGTATGGCACTTGAGTACAATGTGTTCTTCGCAATAGGCTGTTCACCATCCAGCTTGTCTCGGTTGCCAGGGTGTGATTCCCCATGCCCTGAGGCTGACAGGCTGCCTGACAGCATCAGTCCTGAGCCAAAGTTTCACTCTCCTTTCTTCCCCTCTGTCTTATTCTCTCTCTGCCAAAGGTGTGCAAAACAGTGATTCTCAGACACGGACCTGGAAACCCTCAGACAAAACTGGTTCCGCCAGATTGGACAGAAAACAATCTTTGTTGATTCCTTTGTGCGTGGGTGCGGTGGAGAGTAAGGGCACTCTGGCTGCTCCCACTGTAATGCCCTGACAGATAACCCACTCAGGTGTGGCTTCAGAATAGCCACTCACCTGGTGCACCCCCCACACTAGTCAGCCGTGGAACAGCCAGCATCCCCAAGCAGCAGGTGAGCGGAGCTGACCTGATGAATATTAAAATGATAAACAGTGGGCTAATACAATTCGCACAGTGAGAGGAAGTAAATGAGTCTGAATGAATTTGTAGAGCGAGTGCTTGAGTGAGTGAGGGAATTAATGAGTTAAAGAACGAGTGAGAGTGTGAATGAGTGATTGCGTTAATGAGTGAGTTAGTAACCGACAGAACAGTGAGGCAATAGGCATGCGAGCGAGAGAATAACTGAATGGGAAAATGTCCAAGAATGAGAGGCAGGTGTGAGAGAGATGTCTGTGGTCGCAGATGCTGCTGAACCACCTCTCCCAGACTCACGTTGTGACATCACAGCAACATGATCGACTGCGTGGCTGCAGTCGAAATGACACACCGCACGCGCACTCGTGGGAGAGCTCCTGCCGCTTCTGTGAAAACCAGCGGCTTTCCACTCATTCGCAGGTTTCACAAGGCTGTCAGACTGCGGGGAAAACGGTACCACATGTGGAAATGCGCAATAAAGATGGCGATAACAGAAACTATGACCCCAGATCCACTTTACACATAAAACCTGGCAGCCCTGCTCCGCTCATTGCCAGGAATCTCTCCATAAAATCTAAAAAATGGCTTTCTTCAATACGTCCCCCTCCTGTAGAGTTTCAAAACCATGTGACTGAAAAATATAGAAGCAGCTATGAGATCCAAATTTGAGGTATGAATTTTATCCCCACCCTTAACCCCATGTACAAATGAATAGAGTTTAGAATTAATAACAGAACATGAAACTCACCTCATTGTGACTTCTCCCCTATTAATTCAAAAAGCCCTGAAGCCAGCCACCTGCAATCTTCTGGTACACTCACCGGACATAGCCATTTTGCAAACTGCAAGTCCCATGATTCCCTTCACCCATATCTATTTTACATGCTACAAGTCCCACACTGGCCTTCGCCCACAGCCATTTTACAAACTACAAGTCATTGACACGTAGCAGTGAGATGAAGAAACCCCTGAGGGATAAAGCCAGCTATGACCTGCAACCGCAGACTCCTAGTCATCATTGACCAGGCTTGTACCGGCAATCTCTGCATCAGAGCTCAATTTGTACTCAGAGCAATGGACTCTACTAGCTGAGCCACTCGGAGTCCAAACAGGTGTGTCATCTTCTGTGTGATCATGAGCTGAGGGATGCTGGGAGAGAGAGCATCCTGAGTCAGGTGCTTTTTTCAGTGTTCTCCTCCGAATAATTTGTTTCATTCCCAGCCCCCACCTGACAGAACTCTCACACAGGCCCGGCGCTATGGGGGTGCTCAGGGGTGCATTGCACCCCCAGACGGACCTCAGTGCACCCCCAGTTGTCTCCTTATATCCCGATGCCTACATAGTATTTATGACTTTTTTTGTGCCCGCCTGTGGATTGCGATTTCACCCCTCTGTACTTTCTCCTGGCACCAGGCCTGTTCTCACACCAGGTGGGTGGCACAGACATTCAGAATGTCTTTTTTAAGCATCTATATATTTTTAATAGAAAAGAATTTTCAAAAGGAATGCTTCATCCATAATCTCACATCATATTGTACGTGACTGGCACAAAAGAGGGCGAACACACTACCGCACCTCGGCACTGCCTGCATCGGTCTGCTTCACTACAGGCACTTGATTCCTTCTCTCTCCTCCTCTGTTTTGGTTGGCAGCTCGACCTGCTTCTCAACAGGGAGAATTCCGGAAGTCGTGAAGAGGCGGCACATCAGTCTACAGCAGCTTGGCATTCTGGGAAAATCCAGACTCTGGATGGCCTGCTACTCAGGGCAGCAATGCTGAAGTGTCCTGATGACCTCATCCCAAAAGCACCATCCCGGCAGACATACACGTGTACAGGCCTTCACATTGAATTAGCTTTAGTGTTTTTGCTCACTTCCTCATATGAAAAAAAATATACACTGAGGATATAATTTTAGATTATATTTTCAAGCACAATCAGTATACTTTAAATATGTGAATTATCACTGTTTTGGTATGTATGTCTTTTGGCAATATGTTTCAGAATTGCATGAATATATTTTAATCATATTTATAATACATTTATTTATGTATTTATATTATACATATTGTATATATTATATATTTATTCTATTTCTGCTATTCGTCTGCTAAATGTATATGGTATGTACTATATTTAATGTATATGCTTACAATTGTTGCCACATTCTTACATGAAGGAAATAACTGAAATAACAGAAAAAATAACTGATATATTATTTGATAGTTGATGAGTGTTTTACATGTATAAAAATACCTATCTCCTGACCCTAACCCTAACTATCCATCTCCTATGACTTGGAGCTCATATTTTGCTGCATATGGACAGATGTGGCTTCTCTGCTGGGGCCAGACACAGAAGGTGAAGTCATTTGCAGCGGTGGACCCGGCCGGGTTTTTTCCGCTCCATTGTGTTCTGATAAATCACTGACTCACGCTGAGCGGACAGGGCTGACCACCCAATGCTGTTCGGCCGCTCCACGCAGGGAAGATGTATCGAGTACCGGAGAGAAGTCTGCTTTTCCACTTACTCACTGCTGCCTCGTATGAATACCTTATGAAGATGTGAGGCAGTTTGGAGAAACAGCGCCCCCTCTGTGGAGTTCGGTGAACTGCTGTAAAAGACCATCTCGTTTTTTTTTTTTTACTTTGTTGTGCAATCACAAGTATGTATTTTTATTACTTCCATGGTGGGTGTGCGCCTACTTAAAGAGGACTATTTCCTCGATAACACACATTCACACAGACATACACACACTGGGTTATCTTTAGGTAGTTGTAATACCTCATTACAATGGCGTTAGTAAACAGGGGAGTTATTGTAAGACACACAAGAAATATTTCAAATAACCACTACAGAAGTGCCGGCTATATTTACTCCACACACACTTCCTGTCGTCTAGGACTGAGCTGAATCGCTGCCAAGTCAACGTTGCGTTGCGAGATTTGCTCTCTGTACCAACACTCCAGTGGCTGCTCATACAGACCTCCCCTTCCCCAGCCTGTGGAACCCGGGCCCAGTCAGTCCAACCCGCTCCGTCTGCTACAAGCCAGGCCTTTCACATAAATCCCAAAAATGTGACATTCAGTCATGTGACCATGTCACTGCATTACTATGATGTCACAGTTATGCATAACTTCAGCCATATATATAGGTTGTGTTATATGACACATATACTTTCTGGCACACATGCTACTGACACCCAATACAGTGCATTAATTATCAAAAGAAACAGAAAAAAGATTGCTGTCTGAAATATGTATGTACACATACATAACACAACTGTAACTATGCACTGCTCGAGTGCCAGCTGAAGAAGTTCATGTTAAAAACTTGGGGGAACTCCATCCAAAAACAATGCATCAGACAGAAATAAAAAGGCTTGGTTTCATAGGAGAAGCCGTTTTTCAGAAAGATCGATTGCTTCCAGGCGAAAAGGTCAAGATTTCCTTACCTGTTATAGCGCTCAGACCCTGAGGGACCTGTTTCTCCATCAGAGTCTGATGTCATGAGGACCTGCCAGAGGATGTTGCTCAGGTATGCGCTGAGATCATCCTGTGTGGGACATTCAATCACACACACACACAGAACACGTCCACACCGATACACGCCGTGCACTGCATCCATTAAACCTGTGGGACAGCTCAGATGAGTGACACTGTCAGGACTGAACCCATCACCACAGCAAGGACAGCACTCAAAAAAGTGTTCCATAACACATGCGCACGCAGTACCCTGTGTGACGGTGGTAACATAATATAATATTTAATATAACCTCAATGTTGCGACATGTACATGTTTTCTGTGTTTCAACACGTTCTGATTTTACCTCCCTCTATGGGGCTGCGGAGTATCCAGACAGTAATCGGACAGCTAATGTGACCTGATCCAAGTTCAGCGGAGGAACAGCACGATTCCCAGGCACATGCAGACCACCACGGCGGTGCAGGGAAGGGTGGGGGGGGCTCCGTTACAGGGCCTGTCTAAACCAATATGGGTGATAATACGGGCGATGACTGCCCCCACCCTCTCCGGCCACGCAACCCGGGCCCAGAGACCTGCGCTCCTTTCTCTGGGGGCTGCAATGTTCTGCTTCTCTGGAATGTTCCATTCCCCACTGAGCGGGGAGGGGGGTGGGGGTGTCATTAAACTCCCTGTCACCCCCCACCCTGAATGCCGGATCAGTTAGCATGAGATAACCACAGCCCACACTCCCCGGCTCCAGCCGTAGCCCCCCACAGCTTCCCCTCCCTCTGACTGGGTGACCTGCTTCTGGATTACAGCAGAGGACCCGGACTGGCCCGCCTTCTTCTGGAAAACACGGGACTCTGTTTTGCGCACTGGTGCTGGATCTGGGTCCAGTTTGGCTCTGGGTGGGGCTTTTTCTCGCTGACGGGCTCACCTCTCTCCCCTGGCTGTCCCCTGGCTGTCAATTATTGCATTATTACAGGTTCAGCAATTTCTTATTGCATCGTTACAGGTCCTGCCATTTTCTTCTTAAAGGGATGACATGCTTAAAGGGATTACTCTGGTGTGTGTGGGGATAAAAACGCTGCGCTCTTGCAGGAATGTGAAACGTGCTGTTCCTGCATCACCCTCTGTTCCTCTGCTCACAGCTTAATCGGCCCATTTAGGATCCTCACGCTGGCGTGGCAGACAGTAACGGTGAAAGCAGCAGCTGCAGGGAACACTTTGTATGTCACCACTGTCTCAGAAGTGGGATTCCCTTCCACACATACGAGGGGAATGCAAGCGGTAACGTGATACGCTGGAACCAGGCCAGCCAATCACGGCAGCACGGGCTCCTGTTATCTACTGCCACTGTAATATCAAGCACAGAGAAAAGGCCTGAACTGGATTACCAGGGTGCAAGAGACTCCATTTAAAAATACAACAATCCTGCGACGGAGCACAGCAGAACTGCAGGGCAGGCCTCCACAGTAGTTTCGGTTCCTCTTTCACCCCCATAACCTCCTGCCCCCCCATTACCGTTTCTAATATTGTTCAGCATATTTCTCTATCTGTCAAAGGACATTTTTCAGCTGGTGTCACTGAAGCGACTGATCATGCTTCCTGGTTTGCGAGTTGTCTTTGGTGACAGATCCAGTGTGTCTGCCGTGCTGACAGAGGGACCAGAGGCACCGGACACTGGGTCAGAATCAGGTGGAGCACGCCTCGCTAAAGGTCAGAGGTCAGGGCGTGGGTATCGGGTGGCTCGGCACGTTACACACACAGGATCAGACTACGCTGTAATCTAATGTCCGCCTGTCTGTGAAGGTGACAATAAGGTGAGCTTTGATGTATTTTGTTAATATGTGTGGTTAGGAGTGAGCTCTTTATATTCGTCAGTTGATACGAATTTCCATACAATCAAAGCATGAAGGCTATTTGGATTGGAGTCTGATGAAGGGATCGCACCTGACTGTGGGCCGAGGCTGATGAAACCCAACCCCCTCCCGATGTGGACATCCTAAACAGGGAAAAGAAAGGTGGGAGATGGGGTGGAGGAGGGATGTCATGAACAGCTGATGCAGAAAGGAAGTAGTAAGTGGGATTTTTTTTAGTCATGGACAGTCCCGGTTTGTCTAGACTGGGTTACAAGATAGATTACATGGCAAATGTGTGTAAATTCTAATCCCGAATCTTCGTTTGGAACTTCAATTAGCATTTCTATTCTTATTCAGATGCCTTCACTGGTACATTTAGTACCTTTCGCTTGTTGGGCCACCCATTTATTTTTACTGGTTAATGACATACAGAGCCGAGCCCAGTTGTCTCATTTGACCGTGAATCTTGGGCTGTCCTCATTGGCTGCTTGTCCACAGCAGTGCTCCCTCATCTCCGCTTGGCCTGGAGCAATGTTTGAACTTAAGGACCTCTCTCTGTTGCTCTGGAAACCACTCTTTCCTGACAGTGAGTGGAGAGATGAGGGGAGGAGGGACACTATGATTGGCCGAGACACCACTGAGGAAACATCAGCGGTTTGAGCTGCACAGCCATTCAGCTCATGCTTAACACAAGAGCTGAAGCACATCTATTAAATATATTAAACATGAAAGCATGCTTTAGAAAAACTTACATCTTTAACTTATAAATATGGCATGAAAGTCATTATGCTAAAC